>JAJHZJ010000061.1:2170770-2770770 GCA_023548195.1 Bettongia penicillata ogilbyi
TTAGTGCAGGTCAGTGACGAGGTCCGGCAGACTCGATGAAGAAACAGGACAGTGACCAGGTCCCCCAATCTCCCATGGCACCAGCACAGCACCAACCCCCACCATGGGTCCTAGCATAGCACCAGAAGAATGGCCAGATTCCCTGGAATCCTTTCCCCACAAAAACACCCCATTCCTGTGGGCCCTGGTGCAACAGCAAGCCCATCAAAGGCCCTAGAGCAGCAGTAAGAAAGTGGCCAGGCCTTGTGATCTCAGTGCAGTGGCCCTAGTACAGTGCCAGGCAAGTGTCTATGAACCTTCTCCCCAACCCTGGCCCTCACCTTGTAAACCTGGTATAATACCAAATGAGTGCCAGGCCTTCACTAGCCTTCCACATAAAAAGTTTGGGACAATATCCCCTCTACCACAGGAACAGACTTTAAAAGTAACAAAATATGCTGAAATAAATGAGCAAAAATCAAAAAAAGAATGTCACAACAGAAAGTTATTATGGTGATAGGGAAGATCAAAAACACAAACTCAGAGGAGGACAACAATGTCAAAATGCCCACATACAAAGCCTCAAAGAAAAATGTGAATTGGTCTCAAGTTAAAAAAAAAAGAGCTGGAAGAGCTTTTCAAAAAGAATATTAAAAATCAAATGAGAGGAAGGAGAAAAACTGGGAAAAGAAATGCAAGTGATGTAAGAGAATCATAAAAAAGAGTCAACAGCTTCATAAAGGAAGCACAAAATAATGGAAGAAGTTGCACAGAAATTTACTGAAGAGAACAACCCCTCAAAAAAGAAGAATTGGCCAAACTGAAAAGAAGATAAAAAAGTTAATTGAAGAAAATAACTCCTTAAAAATTAGATTGAACAAGTAGATGTTAATGACTCCGTGAAATATCAAGAATCAATAAAACAAAATGAAAAGAATGAAAAAAAATGTGAAATGTCTCATTGGAGAAACTGGAAAACAGATCCAGGATAGATAATTTAAGAATTATTGGACCATCTCAAAGCCATGATCAAAAAAAGGACCTGGACATCATACTTCAAGAAATTGTAAAAGAAAAGTACCCTGATATCCTAGAAACAAAGGGTAAAAAAGACATTGAAAGAATCCACCAATCACTTCCTGAAAGAGATCCCCAAATGAAAACTTCCAGGAACATTATAGCCAAATTCCAGAACTCCCAGGACAAGGAGAAAATATTGTAAGCAGCCAGAAACAATTCAAGTCATGGAACCACAATCAGGAATACACAGGATTTAGTAGCTTCTACATTAAAGGATTGGAGGTTATAGAACATGCTATTCCAGGATGCAAAAAAGCTAGGATTACAACCAAGAATCATGTACTCAACAAAACTGAGCAATGATCCCTCAGGGGAAAAAATGATCATTCAATGAAATAGAGGACTTTTAAGTTTTCCTGACAAAAAGACCAGAGCTGAACAAAAATTTGATTTTCAAATACAAGTTTCAAGAGAAGCATAAAAAGGAAAGAGAAAACATGAAACTCATTAAGGCTAAACTGTTTGCATCCTTACACAGGAAGATAATACTTGTAATGCTTAAGAACTGTATCACTATTATTGCACTTAGGAATATACATTGCACTGGGAACAGAAGGAAGGGAGAAGTAGAATAGGGTAAATTATCTCACATAAGGAGGTACAAAAGACTTATTACAATGGAGGAAAAGATGGAGGGGTGGCGCTGGGCATTGCTTGAACCTTACTGACTCAAAGCAGGAAAAACATACACCATCAGTTGGGTACAGAAATCTATCTTATCCCATAGGGAAGTAGGGGGGGGAGAGACTAAGAAAAGTGTGTTTAGAGGGTGAAGGGGGAGGGGGCAGGGTGGGAAGACTGACAGAAGGGAGGACAACTGGGAAAGACAGTGGTAAGAAGCAAAACACTTACAAGGAGGCAAAGAATGAAAAGAGAGAGAGAGAAGGATAAACAGCAGGGAAAAGAGGATAATCACATTTATGGAGTGCTACTACATACATGAAACACTGTGAGGTTCATTTGTACAAGGAATACTTCTTAGGATCATCCGAATTCAACAACAGGAAAGAGTTTAGACATCAATTAGTTCAACCTTCTTATTTTATAGATAAAGAAAGAGGTTTAAAGCGATTTAAGTGACTTTCTTAAGGGTACACTGCCATGACCTGGCAGAGTCAGATCCAGATGCTGGGAAAGATTGAAGGTAAAAGGAAAAGGGGATGGCAGAAGATGAGATGGAAGGACAATATCCTGGAAACAAGTAATGTGAACTTCGACTGACTTCGAGAGACAGTGAAGGATAGAAGGACATGACAGGCTATGTGGTACATGGGGTCATGAAGAGTCAGACATAACCAAATGATTGAAGAGCAGTGACAGGCAGAGTCAGGATTTGAATCCAGGCTCTATGATCAAATCTAGTGCTTTTTCTACTATATCATGTCTTCCCCTTACAGTTAAAGAAATAAGGGATAGATGCACAAGAAGTTAAAACAAAAGCACAAAAGTTATGTAAGACAAGAATATGAATGCTGTCATGTGGCAATATGGATCACTTTGAGTTATGATGATTCAGCTTGCAAATGCCTTGAACAAATGAAGGGTTGGTGACATGTTACCTCTCCCTAATCACACAGACCTAGAAGATGGCCTTAGATGCTCTTTCTTCTAAGTCCGCTCACTCATAACTGCAGCCAAACTATCATCAACTTAGACTGTCCCTTGGAAGGCAGCAATAGAAAATATATGATGTCAGTGTCTTCTCCCTACCACTTTTCTTATTTTTAATGTTTGCTCTTCCTTTGTTTTTCACTGAGAGCAGGTACTCTTTTCTTCTTTACAAATATATTTTGTTGGTTTTCTTTTCAAAAATATTTTTATTTCATTAAGTATTTCCCAATTACATGTAACATTTTTAAACATTAATTTAAAAAAAATTTGAGTTCCAAATTGTCTTCCTCTCTCCCTCCCAGGTCTTTTCCACTAATTGAGAATCTATTCTATTTAAATCCCTTGTTGTGTACAGTGACATTGAACAAGCCACTTCCCTTCTCTGGCATCAGCATTATCTACACGATGAAGAAGTTAGACAAGTGATTCATGAGGGTCTTTCAGATCCAACTTTTCGCATTCTTTCCCATGTGCCATACAGACATTCTAAAAGCACAGGAGTATAAAATGCAGGCCATCAGCACCTTAAGTCCCTTCCTCATTGCCTACCCCATGTTCCTTTTTATCTATAACTTATATTGTCAGAGTTCTTACTAATTCTGGGCATCACTTATGTCTTTCCCTACTATCTCCTTCACTACTGCCTCACATGAAGAAGTAGTCCTTCTCCTTGCTAAGGCAACCGTCTACACATGCACAAGTGATCCTGACCCATTATAGCTTCTTCATCTTCCCTACTCTCACTAACCTTCAGTTTCTTTGATCTTTCCCTGCTGCCTACCAAGATTTCTACTTTTTTCCCTAGCTTTAAAAAACAAACAAAAATCCTCTTAGTTGATCCATTACTTTATAGTCCTCTATCTCCTTCCCTTAGTGACTAAACTGCATGAGAAAGCTGTTATAATTTTTGCCTCCATTTTGCTCCTCTTAACCTCTCCATACCTTCCTATAATCTGGCTTCTGACTTCATCATCTGACTGAAGCTGCTCTCTCCAAAGTTAACCCTCTCTCTTCACTGCTAAATCATTTCTCAGAAATTCTCCTTCTTGACCTGACATCACTAACACTAGAACACGGATGTCTAACACCTGCTGTTGGCTGCATCACTCCCAAGCAGCTCAACTGTAACTGGGAAATGTTAATGAAATAAATATAAGTACAACAGAACATAAGTCAATATGTGGCTTGCTGGGATCCTTATGTAAGGTTTAAGACAGATCTCAACTGCTCTGCAACCTATAGTTTTTAGAGAGTTTTCTGAGCCACTCTTTTTCAGAGGTGGGATTTGAATCCAGGTCTTCCTGATTCCAAGACCAACTCTCTACTTCACAAAGGCACGCAGGTGGAGCGGTGTGAAGAGCGCTGGATTTGGAGTGTGGGAGAGGCTCAGATCCTTACTCGCTGTGTGACCCTGGGCTTCAATGACTTCCCTTAACCTCTGTTTGCTTCAGTTTTCTCATTGTAATGGAGACAATATTAGCAACTACCTCCCAGGCTTGTTGTGAGGGTCAAATGAGATAACTGTAAAGTGCTCAGCACTGCACCTGACATAGTAAATGCCATATACACGTTAGCTACTATTATCATTTTTATCACTGTTACTGTTAATAAATAAAAATATTTTTGAAAAGAAAAAACAACAAAATATAATAGATACATTTCTAAGGAAAAGAAGAATGCCTGCTTTCAGTGAAAATACTGTTTACATCTGAGTTTGATACCACTTGTTGATCACCCTCTTTTCGGCAGTTAGAGGCCAGGTCTAGAGTCAGCGAGGCCTGAGTTCAAATCCAGTCTCAGACGCTTCCTAACTACGTGACCCTGGAGTGACTTCACCTTCGTTTGCCACAATTTCCTCATTTATAAAACGAGGATAATAATAGCCTCCCAGAGCATTGTGAGGACCAAATGAAAAGTGCTTAGCACACTGCGTGGCACACGGTAGGCACTATATAAATGTGAGCTACTATTATCATTATTTGTAACAGTGCTCTCTTCTTTCTAATTCTTCAAGATATCAATCTTTGTGTGTTCTCTTCCTAACTCTCTAACAACTCCTCGGTTTCCTTTGATGAATCTTCCTCATGCCTGTTACCTATGGGTGTCCCCTACAGCCCTGTCATAGGCCCTCTTCTCTTATCCCTTTTTACTACTTCGCTGGTTATCTCATCAACTCCCACGGATTCAACTGATGATTTTTAAATCTATTTATCCAGTCATAATTTCTTTGCTCACCTCCAGTTTCAAATTTCTAACTGTTTATTGGACATCTTGAGCTGTCCAATAGAACTTGAACTATTCCATAGACATCTCAAATTCCGTATGTCTAAAACCAAACTGATTCTCTTTTACCTCAAGTCCTCCCCTCTTCGTCAAGGATACCACCATTCTTCCCAGTTACTCAGACACATAACTGCAGTGTTATGTTTGATTCCTTACTTGCACTCATCCAACATATGAATTCTGTTCAAATCTTATCATTTCTACCTTCAAAATATCTGACACTGCTACTACCTTGGTAGAGTCATCATTACTCCAAGCCTGTACTGCTGAAATAGACTTCTAGTCTAGGATCAAATCTAAAATTCTTTTGTTGAACTTTTCTCTTCTTTTACAATCTTGCCTCACTTTGATGTTTTCATTTTTCATATGCTTTCTTACCCCCTACATATCTCTAAAATCCAGCTATACTCTTTTTCTTGCAGTTCCTTGCAAGGGCACACTCCCAACTCCATACCTTTTCGATGGCTACCCCCTACACCTGGAATGTTCATTTTCACCTCTGCCTCCTAGTTTTTCTGATTTTCTTCAAGACTCAGGTCCAATCACACCTACTACAAAATACCCCTTCCATTTCTCTGCCATTCTTCCCTTTCAATCCACCTCCCAACTTGTGCGTCCCCTGAGATAGTGTCCTATCTGTACTGTATATATTTTATATTTTATACACATTTGTTTGCATACTGTCTCTCCCAGCAGAATGTGAGGGCGGGGTCTATGTTTCTGCTTTTCTTTGTATCCCCAGCGCTAAGGCCAGCACTTACAAACGGAAATGAAGCCGAAGTGTCTTATGGCACAATAAATTCTTTCACATTCACATAACACAGCTAGTTTTGCCATTACCCTTAGCACTCTGGTAGCAAAGAGATATTCCTAAAGCACATATCTGATCATGTCATTTGTCCACTTAAGAAGCTTCAGGAGTTCCCTACTGCTTTTAGGATTTAAAACAAACAAACCAACCTAGCTGGCCTGACAGTTAAAGCCCTTTGCAATCGGGTTCACATTTTTTTGATTTTTCAGACTGATACCCTACTGTTTCAGCTAAACTGGTCTGTATGTGTCTTATGTGACAGTTCATCTCCTCTTTCCATGTCACTGTACAGCCTGTCACCCGTGCCCAGGATGTCCTTTCTTTACTTTTACCTTATGGAATTCCTAGCTTTCTTCAATGTATAACTACATCTTACAGGAGGTCATGTCTGAGCATAGGAACATAGATTTAGACATGGAAAGGACTCAGAGGGTATCTTTTCTCATTTTACAGAAGAGGAAATAAGACCCAGAGAGATGATCTATTTTCTAATGGGACTTTATTCAGGAACAAGCTGCGAAAGGTTCCTAAAGAGTAGCTTTATTTTATAACACACATAACATTTTAGTTAAGTACTATGTTTTTTAGTGAACGTTGGGGCTGCGCATGAATTGGCAGTATATTGTGACTACCACCAAAGTCAATAAGGACTTTTGTATTAATAGAAACCCAGAATTAGGGAAATAGCAATCATTATAATCTATCCCGATCAGATAACACCTCATGGCACTGTGTAGTTTTGTGTAATGCCATGTTAGAAACACAAGTTGGGGCACAGTCAGAGAAAGACTGCCAGGATGACATGGCTGTTCAAAATCATGCCATGCGAAGATCAGTTTAATGAAGAAAGAATACGTAATATGGAGAAAAGAAGACTCAGGAGAAGATACAATAGGCTTACAGTGAATGAAAAATGAGAGATGAATTGATACTACATTTAACCACCGGTTAGTGAGGGAGGTCCCAGGTGATATGATAGAGCAGAACTAGGGGTCAAGGAAAAACTGAATTCATCCAGCCCTCAGATACCTGGTTAAGTTTCTTAACCGTTCTCCCTCAGTTTTCTTTTCTGTAAAATGGAGATTAAAAAAAGGAACTTTCTCCCAGGTTAATCCTCCAAAGAGCATTAAATGAGATTTTTACAAATCTTAAAGTGCTACATATATGCTAGCTATTATTATTACTGCTAAATAAATATACCCATACATATATGTTTATGTATCTCTTTACAGATTTAAGATGGTAAGGGATACATTTATCGTAAACAAGTAACCACTTATATGGTAGTCAAAATATTAGAAGCAAAGTGGGTTCCTATCAATGGGGGGAAAGCTGAACAAATTGTGGAGTATGAATGTAATGCAATTATATTGTGTTGTAAGAAATGATGAATATGAGGAATTTTGAGAAATATGAGAAGACCTGTATAAACTCATGCAGTAAGAAAAAAGTAGAGCCAGGAGAGCAATACAAACAATGACCACAACAATGAAGATGAACATATTAAAGGGCAGCTGAACTCAGATTAAAGACAAAACTTATTCCAGAAGACAAATAATTCAAACTCCCAATTCCGCTCTGTAGAGAAGTAAGGGGAGGAGGGAAATATCATGCTGAATGTTGCATATACTTAGTGGATCACTGTGTCAGTTGGTTTTAAGTGGGGTTTTTTTTTGTTACACGGGAAGATTCAATGGGGGTGAGTGAGTAGGATAATATATCAGGAAATGACTGTAGTATAAAAATAGAGGCTATCAATACAACGTTTTAAAAAAGTTATAGGATGCTTCTGAGAGTGAATTCGCCATAAAAAACAAAGTTAATAATCATCTCAAATAATACTGGCTAGTATAATAAAAGGGAAACAATATTTCAGATGGTACTTTAATGTATACTTGTTTATCATAAGGTAAGGCTAGATATCAAGGATAGGATTTTGTCCACTGTTTTATATGTACATATTTAAAACGTTTTGTATATTACAAATAATTTTAGGTTAATTGGCTAAAAGCTGTTACAAAAATCCACAAATAAATATTTTTAACTTGCTTTCATTTAAAATCTTAGCCTTCAGTTTTACACATGAGAAAAATAAAAAATTCTGCCTCTTTAATTCTAAATTAGAAACTACAAGGACTTTTTGGAAATCATGTCCTAAAATCTGAGAGAACAATATTTTTGAGATATTATAATTAGAACACAAAAGTTCTTTTAAATGAGACACTTTTTATTTTGATTAATAGGACATGGAAGTAACTTGAATTTCTAATTTTTCTTTATTTTCCTCATGTGAGATTTTTTTGGGAGGTCTATATACACATACAAAAAGGAGATTATAATAAACACTAGTACTTTTCTACGGGTATTAAAAAACTCTACCACTCAAACATAAAAAAAAGCAAAATAAGGGAGCACTAAGAATAGAAAATGGCTAGCCCCGTTAGACAGATGTGCATTTTAATGCGTATTATTCAGATTAACATAATTAAATGAAATTATTTAGAAGGTTGAGTCAGAGGACATACAAACTTAATCAGTTTCAAAAATTCTTTCTTGAATAGGAAAGAAAACACTGGCTTGCAATTTTTTTTTTTAAACTTCATTGGTATAGAGAAGTCCCAGAGAGTAAAGTCCTTCTATCACTACAGATCAGTAACTTTCTATAACTTAGCATCATAGAAATTGCCCAGGGGAACTGAAAATTTACTTTTACTTGCTCATACTCACAAAAGCAAGGTGTCAGAAATGGAATTTGAATCCAGGTTTTTTCTGATTCAGAGGCTTGTTGTCTGTTTTAGGAAAGTCCCAAGAAAATGAAATAAAGTAGAAAATAAAGTATCTGTACAATTCCTAGATCTGTTTATGGACAGCTAGACAAAAATTGGTAAACTTGGCATTTATGGAAAAGGAAAAGCAAATACATGGAGTTTTTTTCCCCTATGGGTACTAGTTTAGTGGCTCACAGCAAAAATGAGTGTAAGCCAAAAGAATCATTAGAAATAAACTTACTTATAGCAGTAAGGGTAAATGGCTATCTGTGGTCCTGTGGAAGAATATTCAACTATCTTAAGTCAATGTAATATAGAATAAATATCAAACTTGAACTTAGTTTTCCTCTTTAGTAACTAGAGATACACTGTCATTTTTGGTTTTTTGTAACCAAAGAGGTAAATTTACCAACTCTGACAATTTGTCTCCATGTAGCTTTTTCTGATACATATTTCTGACACTGATTTTGAATGTGTAATCTCAATCCTTAGGGAGTACCAAAAGGATACCCTCTAGACATAGGTGCATTTTGTTGCCTATCACACAGATTAGCTTAATTTTTTTTTATTTATTTATTTATTTATTTATTTATTTATTTAAATTTTTTACATTCATTTTCACAAATTTTTGGGTTCCAAATTTTCTCCCCTTTTATCCCCTCCCCCCACCCCAATACCCCAAGCAATCTAATTTTCCCTATCTCCAATCTGCCCTCTCTTCTGTCATCTCTCCCTTCTCTTGTCTCCATCTTCTCTTTTCTCCTGTAGGGCCAGATGACTTTCTATTCCTCCTTACCTGTATGTCTTCTTTCCTAGTTGCAACAACAATACTAAACAGTTGTTCCTAAAACTTTGAGTTCCAAATTCTCCTCATCCCTCCCTCCCCACCCATTCCCTTTGGGACAGCAGGCAATTCAATATAGGCCCTATCTGTGTAGTTTTGCCAATGACCTCCCTGATAGTCGTGTTGTGTAAGACTAACTGGATTACCATCCCTCCTAGCCTGCCCCTCATTGTTTCTCTTCTGTCTTTTGATCCTGTCCCTCCCCAAGAGTTGACTTTCAATTACTCCCTCCTCCCTTTGCCCTCCCTTCCATCATCCCCCCCTTGCAATATCTCCTCCCCCACTATCTTATACTGTAAGATAGGTTTTCATACCAAAATGAGTGTGCATTTCACTCCTTCGTTTAGTCAAATGTGATGAGGGTAAACTTCTTGTTTTTGTTTTTTTTTTTTGTTTTTTTTTTTTTCTCAGCTCTCCTCTTTTTCCTTCCACTAAGAAAAACTACCTGCCTCTTAAATGACATATAGTTTCCCCCTTCCCTTTCCCTCCCCCTACAATTCTCTCTCACCATTTACCCTAGTTTCTTTTAAGGTATGGTCCCATTCTATTCAGTTCAATCTGTGCTCTCTATCTCTGTATGTGTGTGCATGTGTGTATGTGTGTGCATGCGTGTACATGTGTATGTGTGGTCCCACCAACTACCCAGATACTGAAAAGTTTTAAGAGTTACAAATATTGTCTTTCCATGTAGGAATGTAAACAGTTCACTCATGGTAAGTCCCTTAAGACTTCTCTTTGCTGTTTACTTTTTCATGCTTCTTCTCATTCTTGTGAATGAAAGTCAAATTTTCTTTTCAGCTCTGGTTTTTTCATTAAGAATGATTGAAAGTCCTCTGTTTCATTGAAAGACCATATTTTCCCTTGAAGTATTATACTCAGTTTAGCTGGGTAGGTGATTCTTGGTTTCAGTCCTAGTTCCTTTGCCTTCTGGAATATCCTATTCCACGCCCTTCGATCCCTTAATGTAGAAGCTGCTAGATCTTGGGTTATCCTGATTGTATTTCCACAGTACTGGAATTGTTTCTTTCTGGCTGCTTGTAAGATTTTTTCCTTGAGCTGGGAGTTCTGGAATTTGGCCACAATGTTCCTAGGAGTTTCTCTTTTTGGATCTCTTTCAGGTGGTGATCGATGGATTCTTTCAATACTTATTTTGCCCTCTGGTTCTAGAATGTCAGGGCAGTTTTCCTTGATAATTTCATGGAAGATGATGTCTAGGCTCTTTTTTTGATCATGACTTTCAGGTAGTCCCATAATTTTTAAATTGTTTCTCCTGGATCTATTTTCCAGGTCAGTTGTTTTTCCCATGAGATATTTCACATTTTCTTCCATTTTTTCGTTCTTTTGGTTTTGTTTGGTGATTTCTTGATTTCTCGTAAAGTCATTAGACTCCATCTGTTCCATTCTAATTTTGAGAGAGCTATTAAATTCAGTGAGCTTTTGAGCCTCTTTTTCCATTTGGCTCATTCTGCTTTTGAAAGCATTCTTCTCCTCGTTGGCTTTTTGAACCTCCTTTGCCAATTGGGTGAGCCTATTTTTCAAGGTGTTAATTTCCTCAGCATTTTTTTGGGTCTCCTTTACCAAGGTATTGACCTTTTTTTCATACTCTTCTTGCATCTTTGTCATTTCTCTTCCCAGTTTTTCCTCCACCTGTCTAACTTGCTTTTCAAAATCCTTTTTGAGCTCTTCCAGGGCCTGAGCCCACCCACCACCCCCCTGGGGTGTCTGGGGTACTGAGGCCCCGCCCTCCACATCTTTCCCTGATGGCAAGAATACGTCCTCATCCTCGCCATCAGATCCGAAGGTCGGGATCATTTGCATTTGTTGGAAAAAACTCTCTAAAGTCTTATTTTTCTTCCCTTTTCTAGGCATTTTCCCAGCCAGTTAACTTGTCTTCTGAGATTCCTTTCCAGCCCCACCTGGATCCGCCCAGCTAGCGCTTGGCCTCTGAGATTTAAATGGGCTTTCCTCCTGCTGGCTGTCAATCAGTGAGCTTTAGTTCAGGGGCTGGGGTGGGGCCAGGGCTGTCTCCGAGACTCTGATCCCTCGGGGGGCTTTTTGCAGAGACTCCCAAGAGTGGAGCGGGTGGGGGCGGGGTGCAGATTAGCTTAATTTAATGAAATGGTCTAGAAGATTGAGTCAGAGGATGCATAAAATGATCAGTTTCAAAAGTTCTATTTATGAATGAGAAAGAAAAAAATGGCTGGCAAGTAACTGGCATCCATGGAAGACAAAACACAGAGAGTTTTCACTTTTAATGAAATCAGTCTTGGGACAAAATAAGCAGAACCTGCAAAAGAACTGGGAATAGTGTGTGTACGTATGTATGTATACATATGTATATATGGTTTTCCTAATCTCACAGGATAAGAATTTTAGTCACTAGATTATACTCAGAGTTCCATAACACCTGATATAACTAGTTCCCTCTGTCTTTTTGTAGTAGAAATGAATGTGACAGCAGAAGAGAAGTATTTTTTAACTTAACAGTCAACTTTTGGCTATTCAGGTCAATGTCACTGAAATAGCTGAAGGATCTCTAAAAGAACAATGCTAAGTAAAATCCAAGAACAACACTAAAACTTTACTTACAATTACAATGTAGCTATTAATGGTATCTAAAATAAATTTGCACCTCTGGTACAACTCTTGCTGAGCCACTGATGAAATGATAAAGAAAATGGACTCAGAAAGCAAGATGAGAAAGGAGAAGCAACAGAGCTGTAAAATCCACGGACCGGATAGTCAATCTGAGTCCTCTGAGTTATGTTTTGACTGTCTCCACCACAGTATTAGATACACTGTGCTACTGAATTAGTTTTTTTTAAAACCAGTACCGCTTTCTTACAATCCCACTAACAAAAACAATTCAAACCAAGGCAACAACAGCTACAAAACCCATTAGGTTTAAACCTTCAATTAGCACAGAAATTGAGATCCTGTGTGAGCTCGGGTTTTACAAGTTCACGCACAGAGCTTCTGTAATGAAAAGCTATTTTGCTAGATCTCTTCGTATACAACTAATAAATGCCTGAAAGCAACAAAAGAGAATTAGAAAACCATCAGTGAGGTTTTGTGAACCATAATATTTAGTTTAATATTTTACTTTTATCCAAAGGAGGATGTAAAAGCCCACTAAATTCTCGGATATTACTTCTGAATTCCAATGACTGAATACTTTATTTGCATTTCGTTCATGTGTTATTTTATTAAACAGGATACTCTACGGATGAATTTTATAATTAGCTTTCTTTCCTGAATTATATATAATTTGCTAGGATTATGGAGCAGTCTTTTTATTTTGGCACTTAGGAAACTATTTTCCTCTCAATCTCTTTCTTAGGTAATTTCAACGTGTTCTGCTTGAAGGTTTTTTGTTACATTTGCCAAACTCAGGCTAAATCAACAGCGATGAAAACAAACACCTGAAACACCTCTATGAAGAATGAGGAAGAAGTATTCGCTTTTGTGAGTGTGATGAGCTACAAGCCCAAGCCAAGACCTTTCTCCCTTGGGTCAGGAGGGCTTTTGTCCCATTTGTCCGAAGGGCCCAGGAAGGTCTGGCCTTGGGGAGGCGGGGGTCCCTTAGATTCCCCTTCCATTTCTCCCAGGCCAGATACTCCCTGTCTTCTATTTAGCATTCTTTTGATATTCCTCCCTTTGATCCTATTACCAGTCACTCCCATCAAGATTGTCCCTAGAGTCTATCTGTATTCTGGTACTGTGTCTGTGTACTGGTCATTCCCATACTGCCCCATCAAGACCATTCCTGGGGCCCCAGATTAGTTGGTGGCACCTGGATTCTTCCCTAAGTCTTTTTCTGTATTTGAGGTCCACCTTGCCTCCATGAAGGCTCTCAGATTCAATCCAGTTCAGACTCTGTCTAGCTGAGATTCTATCTGGCCCACTTGTGAATACAAGTGTTACAAATGCTTAGGCTCCTTAAGACTCAATCCAGTATAGAGAATCTTTAATAAACTTTGTTTTTCTTTGGCTTTAAGAAGGTTTGTGTCGAATTCCTTCAAGCAGTACCCAGTGTGTTGGTATTTTGGGGTCCCCAGCACCCCTGAACCTCACCAATTGTACATACAGAAGATTACTGAGAGAAAAAAATGATGTACAAGATAGGGAGCCAGCTTTGCAGGTGAGAAGATCTGTGCTCAGCCTTGGGACAACTTAAGAGTTGTAAAGTCACTTAACTACTCTGTTTGACCTTAGTTTTTTTAGTCTGTAAACTGAGGAGCAGATAACCTCTGAGGTCCCTTCCATCTTTTCCATCCAGATTTAAGATCTTATGAACTTCCTGAATGCTTTTCCTAATGGGCTTTCCGAGTCTTCATCCACTTCCTATTCTGATTGATTTGTATCAGCACTGGCACCACTATAAATTACTAATCTGTTTTTGCATTGCGTTAAAAATAATAGTTTTGCAAAAATGTTACAAGGTATTTTGACTTCACTAGTAAAGATTAAATGAGAAATGACTGTTACCAACCAATTATTAATATATGGGGTGAGGGAAGTAGGGAGAGAGGTAGGGACAAGTGGGATCCAGGACTTTTCCCTTTTCTATTTACTCATTCAAAGCCCAGTCCTTGCGAGGGGCATTACTGATAGCTGACATTGCCCATATCCTCTGGGTACACACTTCTTGTCCCACTCAGTTAGAAGACTTTACAAAAAGAATCTATTCAAGGTGAATTTGGGCCCTTTGTGCTCTATTCTGGCAAGACTGGGGATCCCTTTTGTCTAGATTGCTTGAGGCAGGGGTGGGCTGGTTGTAGAGTTGAATAAGAGTGACATAACCAAAATCATATGTTCCCCCTCCCTTCAGTCCCTCATTAGAATATGCCCACCTCTCATTATAATATTTATTCTCTCATTAATTGTCAACCACTGAGAATTGATTCTGACTGTGGGGTATACCCCACACTTCTAAGGGTATAAAAGTGTGAATGACTTGCATGATTCATTTTTGGTTCCTGAGAGTGTCACTGACCCCTTTTACTAATTATTTGCTAGCCATAATTAATAAACTGATAATTAATTACCCAGAAATTATGTCTCTCAGCCTTCTCTCATGTCACATAAAGACCCAGTGAGAGAACAGAACATATCCTTGCTTCTTTTCTTGCAGCAACCAGAGGATCAATCCCAACTAAAGAAAATTTCAGGTCAGATCTGGAAGTCTTCAGACACTATCTAGTCCAACTCCTTTATTTTACAGATGAGGGAACAGACCAACAGGTGTTGGGTGACTTACCCTGAAGAACCAGGATTTGAACCTACATACAATAAAAAGAGTACATGAATCATAGAGTTATGGATTTAAAGAATTCAAAGGGACCTCAGCAGCCTTCTAAGCCAACTAAACTCAGAAGGAATTCCCATTAAAACCAAGAAAGAAGTCATCCACTTTCTCCTTAAATATCAATATGACTGAATATAAATGATGGGAACATTTAATGAGGAGAAACCTACCATCTCTAGAGCAGCACTTCTTAAACTGATCACAACCCCATAAGGCGTCCTGTAACTGAATGTGGGGGTCACGAACAATTTGGCGTAATAAAAGGTTTCTGAATATGCAAAACCAAAAATTAATTCAAAATCAAATACATAATAAATCTGAGGTGTTTCTGACAGAGCTTGCATGTGTTGCATTGAGCAACTTCACTGCAGTCTTGGTTCTGAACACTTTGGACTGTGCATGCCATCATGCCATGCACTGCCAATGAAAGCTGCCAGAAACACCTTGACTCAGAATCAAGGCTACTGTATGTTATGTATTGCAGTGTTTTGTCTGTATATACAAAATCACTAAATGAATTTTGACTTGGGATTAGGACAGAATTTCCAATAATTTCTGAAATGACCCTAAACATACTTCTGCCATTTTTTACTATGTATTTATGGGAACAGGTATTCTCAGAAATGATGATTATAAAATCAAAACATTGATCAACTTTGAAAAATGTTGGAGATGCTTATGTCCTGTACTATCAAATATTCTACCAAGATTTTACTATGTAAAAATAAACAAGCATATGCATTTCATTAGTATGAAAATTTGCTTTTATCTTTAATAAATGGTAAAATTATATGTATACCAAAGAATTGTTTTAGAATAAATTTCTTTATGGTTTATTATCAGTAAATGTTTGATTTGTATACCTATTTTATATACCTATATACCTGGGGTTACGTAAAAATTTCTCAGGTGAAAAGGGGTCTGCAAGTGGAAAAAGTTAAGAAACCCTGCTCTAGAAGGAAAGCTTATCCAGCTTTTGGATAGTTCTAGCTGTTAAAAAGTTTTTCTGGCATCAAATCTAAACTGACCTGTCTGCAGCATCTATCTGTTGATTGTGGTTTTGCCTTCCAGGGCCAACCAGAGCATTTCTAATCTTGTCTTCAAATGTCAGGTCTTCTAAATTCCTGAAGACAGCCATCATATTACACCTAAGTCTTCTTTCCAGGTGAAATACCTCTAGTTCCTTTAAGTGATTTTCATATGTCACAGACTCAAGGCCTTTCCCTATCCTGATTGTCCTCTGTATCCTCTCCAGTTTCTCAATATTCTTCTTAAAGTGGAGCACCCAGAAGGAAAAGAAATACTCTAGATGTAGTCTGAACAGGGTCAAGTATAATAGACTATTACTGCTTTCTTTCTTTAAAGTTAAGAAAAAAAATAAACTTAACAGTTATAGCAAGAACAAACATTTTCACTTACAAAAAATATTAGCAAGGCATAAGAAATTGAATTTGTTACATGTAGTTTTTAAAAGTATATACTAAATTTAACAAGGCTGTATCAGAATTATTGTTTGTCCCCATCTGCACTTTTTTATTAGTATGAAAATTTGACTGAGCTTTTTTGTATTTTTATCACTATTAACTCAACTGATCCTCTGTCCCTCCTTTCTGCTAAAGAAGTTCCCACTTAAATACATATAATAAAGCAAAATAAATCAACACATCAGCCACTTCTGAATTTGCATATATCATCCAGCATCTTCAGTTAATCACCTTTCTCTTCCTAGAGGTCATAGGACCTGAGACCTAGAACTTAAAGGGATCATCTAGTCCAACCCTCTCTTTCTATTTATTGGGAAACTGAGATCCAGGGAGGTTGTTACTTTTCTAAAGTCACAGTCGTAATAAACATTAGGGAAGGAATTTGAACCCAGAGCAGAGCCAGTGCCCTTTCCACTGTATCAAAAGGCAGGTGGCATGCTTCAGTGTTTTCTAGAAGCTATGCCTCTAGAGATGTAGCCTACAACTGCATTAACATTTTTGGCTGACTTATCATACAGTTGTCTCACATTAAGCTTTTGGAACACTGTCTCTCAGACTCTCTCTCCTGCCCCCACCCCAAACAAACTGCTATTTAATTAATTCCATCCTATACTTCTGAAATTGATGTGTTCAACCTAAATGGAAGACTTTACACATTTGTTCTTATTGAATTTCATCTCACTAGATTTAGGTAGCTAAGTAGTACAGTGGATACAGCACTGAGCCTGGAGTCAGGAAACCTGAATTCAAATCTGGCCTCAGGCACTTACTAGCCATGTGGGCAAGCCCATGTCTACTTCAACTTCCTTGTCTATAAAGTGAGGATAACAATAGCACCCACTTCCCAGGGCTGCTTCAAAGAGCCATACAGAGGTGCTATCATCATCATCATCATAGGTATTCCCAGCGCTCTAGCCTCTCAATATTCTTTTTGTATCCTGACTTGGTCATTCAGTGTTTTAGCTATATCCTCCAGCTCAGTGTCATCTAAATATCTGATGAATATATAATCTCTGCTTTTATACAGGTCACTGATAAGAATATTAAACAACATAGAACTAAGCACAGAATCTTGGAATATTACACTGGAGACTTCTTGCCAAGCCAACACTGTATTGTTAGCAACTACTCTTTGAGTATAGCCATTCAACTAAATGGACCTAACTGTATTATAATCTAGTCCACGTTATTTCCCATATATGTTCCTGAAGAATGAGATACTTTTATAAATGCTTACGTTCCTCTGATCTACAAGCTTAGCAAAATCCTTTCAAAAAAGGAAATATGGTTTAATCTGTTGCTCTGGATGAAGCCATGCTCATTCTTTGTAATCATGATTTCTTTTTCTAGGTAGAAGCCCACTGACCATCTACTTTAATGATCCATTCTGGAATTATCCCAGGAATTGAAGTGAAGCTCTTTGAAAAGAGGTCTGGCATCAGACTCACAGAGCCCATGTTTGAGGCCCAGTCCTGCCCCTGACTAGCTACAGCGCTCCGGTCAAGTCACCACACTTAACATGAGCCTTCATTAAATCTTCCACAAGATGACATAACCTCTAAGGTCTGTTGCCTGATGTCTGGAGAGGCATTTTACAAAACTGAAAGTGCTATAGATGATGACGATGACGATGATGATGATGATGATGATCCCCAATATCTAGCATGGGGCCCACATAAAGTAGGAACTTCATAAATACTTGTTCCTTGGTCTACCCATACAGAAATAATCTTTCCTTCTTCAGAAATTGCCTGGCACTTCTACCTCTTATTAACTACTACATTTCATTTTGTACTATTGTTTTATTCCTTTTATGAGACTGTAAGTTCAAAGGAGGCAGACAAAAAAATCTTAATTACCTTTTTATTACAACCAGCACATAACATAAAGCATTGCATGTATGCACTCAATTTTTGTCTGTTTAACTGAATTGTGGCATGTAATCCCATAGTACTCCCTCCAGATGTGGTCTGACCAGGGCAGGACATGGTATACTTATCACCTCCAATGTTGTGGATATTATACATTTTTTAATGAAATTTAATATATGGTAGTTAGTTGACCTGGAGACATGTTGAAATGATGGTCAAGTAAAACCTCAGGTTTTTTAAAATGAACAGTTACCTAGGGATATCTGCCCTTGTGCTGGTGACTGACCTTAGTAATTTAGCCAAATATTCCAAAATGTTGAGATCTTTAGGGGGTTCCTATTATATTGTCCAACATATTATTTGTGCCTCTCATCTTCCTATCATTAGCGAACTTGGTAAGGCCACTGTTAGTAGTTCCTCCTTTAAATACTTCATTATTCCAATAAAAATGTGATATTGTTGACTTGGGTATTCCCTCAACAGGTGAAGTTCACAACTCACATATGATTTCTCAGCCTATGCAATGTTCATCCATGTTGTTTCATAGATTCTTCAAAGAGGAACCATCCAGTATGACAGAGGTCTTCATCGACATCTTTTTCTATTTTGTGGTTTTGGCTCTCATAATTCTTATTTCTCAGTCTTATCACACAATTGGCCTGCCTTGCTTAATGATTATACATTTCCTCAATGATGTACTTTATGTCTCTTTGTGTATTTGTTCATCACCAAAAATACTGTCTATCATATTTTCATAGTCTATTAAGCATTTCTCCAATACTTTGAGTCATTTGTTTTTCAGAGATTATGCTTCCAAGAATCACAACCGTAGCGTATCATTAAGACAACTTTTATCTTGATAAGGCCCTCAAACGAGGAAGTAGCTGGGATTGTTAAATGAATGGTACAAC
Source organism: Bettongia penicillata ogilbyi (assembly GCA_023548195.1). Classification (NCBI taxonomy): domain Eukaryota; kingdom Metazoa; phylum Chordata; class Mammalia; order Diprotodontia; family Potoroidae; genus Bettongia; species Bettongia penicillata. The sequence goes on from JAJHZJ010000061.1 coordinate 2,189,721, forward strand.
ATTCTAAATTCAAATGAGCTTTTTCTAATTCTTTTCTTCAGTTTTTGGTCACTTTATTGTCTATACATTATTTAATGGACCAACTATACAACTGCATGCCAAGATCTGGATAATACAAATTTTTAAAATCCATTTAGTTTTTCCTGTATGGATTGTTAGCTCAATCTCTTTCCAAATCATGGCTCTTACATAGGGGTTCTTGAAATGTTCTGGGGCTTCAAATTTGTTCAGCAAAGAAATATTAAGTGCCTACTATATGTAAGGGAGCTGGTGATACAGAAACATAAAAATGAAATAATCCTCTTCGTTACGGAGTTTACTTCCTACTGGGGTGGTCCATGTACTCTGATACCCCAATGAACCTGTGATCTTACAGTTAATGCTTCCACTGATGCATACTGTAGCCCATCTGTGTCAGGCAATCCTGTGTGACTCCCATCCATGTTCTCCAATAAAGTCTACAGTAAGTCCACAAAAGTACTGAGGATCTGCCACTAATCTTCCTGACTTAGTCCTTATTCTTATTATGTGATTTACCTACTCATTTCTTCTAGTTATATATTTCTTTGATAAAATCCTTTATACTGTTTATTAATCAATCAAAGATTCAATGAAAAAGTATTTATTAGGCTCCTTGCATATGCCAGGTACTATGTAAAGCACTGGGATATAAATAAACAATCCTTGGCATCAAGCTTATATTTTACTGGGGGAGGCAAAATGTACAAAAACAAATACAAAGTAAATTGCTATCTGCAATACTGTTCATAGCTGTCAACTGCACTCCTCTATAGAGCTTTACAAATGAGTTTTATATTATAACCTTACAAGGTCCTTGGCTTCTACCTGTTTCTGCTTAGCAAAAAGATCAAATTTCTAAGCTCTTTTTGGCTTCTTGTCTTGGCAACTTTTACACTGTTAAACTTTTGCAGAAAATGGTGATAATCAAAGTGGCTAAACTCTCTCCCCTATGCAATCTATGCATCCTTCCGACAGCTGCCACAGTTACTTTCTTAAAGTACAAGTATGACCATGTTGTTCTCCTCCTTAATACATTCTAATGGTTCCCTTTTGCCTCTAGGATTGACTTTATCTAAGATAGAACTTATCTGGGATAAGTTCTGTTAAGTTTTCAAAATCCTCCACAAACTGCCTCAAATATGTCTTTCTTTTCAGCTTCATTATTGATCACTCCCCTTATAACACTACAGTTTAGTCATCTTGGCCTTCCTGTTACTGGCACTCTTCCTCTTGGATGTGAATTCCCATCTTAGCACAGTTTCTACAAATTCCATTTTTCTTTCAAAATTCTCATGCAATCTTCTGCATGAAGTCTTTCCCTATTCCCCCAGGAGTTTCTTCTCTTCCTCAATTACCATTCTATTTATTTGGTAAATACTTATTCATGAACCTGTTTTTTCTCTGGAAAAAAATGTAAGCTCTCTGGGGGCAGGGTCTATTTTTATTTTTGTACCTATTCTCCCAACTCCCAGGCACCGTGCCTGGTACAATGACTGATTTGCCTTTTTCCATTTCCTCTTTTTTATCACTGACAAACTAATTCAAATGTCAATCATTGCAGTAATTCATAGTATCTTCTTATCTTTATCTTTTCCTTTAATATGATGTTGACTTGGCCTTTATTCTAACTAGTCCATGGTCTAATTGCATGAAGACAGCTGATTCTGACATGATTCCCACTTGATTTCCTCTTAATATACTAACCATTTCAATTTTTGTGATATTGTTTGTGCTCACTATATTTATGGCCTTCTGACTCTTCTAGACAAAAAATAGTCATATAAATTTGAGACTTCTAAGTAGTTCAAAGTCTTCAGTGTCTTTTATTTCTCTAATTTAAGCCATATTTATTGATAAATTTTTCATCATCATCTTCCCTTCTATCCAGCTTTACATTGAAATCACTGAGTATAAAATTAAAAACTGACCCCAATTCCTTAATAAAAATATTGGAAAAAAATGGCTGAGCTAATCTTGTGATATACCACTAAAGATATACATATCTGATGGGCTGATATTATCCTATTGTTCAACATTTTTTGATAATGTTATTTAACATCTTTTAAGTGCATATAACTCTACTATTTTCAAGTCCACATTTTCCATCTTATTTATAATGATATCATGAGAGAATCTGTAAAATGTATCACCGACAAATCCATATATACTTTATCTACAGCATTCACTTGGACCATCAGTCTAAAAACCTTGTGCAAAAGGGCAGTGAAATTAGTATGGCATAACTTGGTCTAGATGAACTCCTGTGGCTCCTTTTTTTAACCTAAGTATTGGCAAATCCAAAACAAGTCAATAAGCATTTATTAAGTGCTTTCTAGTTGCAGGCATCTTGCTAAGCACCGAGAATACAAGTACAAGCAAGAATAAAGATAGCCCCTGCCTTCCAGGAGCTTGTGTTTTAAGGGAGAAAGAAAACATATAAAAAGATGATGAAAAGCAGAGAGGTTCGGGGAGGGTAAGTCATCCATGTGCGGATGAAGGAGGCCATGGATTTAAACAAAACTGATGGATCTGCTACTCTTCTAGACAACATTCTAGCTCTGATTTCTCTTCTATTGCAGAGACTTCCCTATTCCTGAAATGGACTCCCTCTTTAACTGTGCCTATGGAATGCTTATCTCCCTTCTTACATGAGACCTTTTCTGATTCTCCTAGCACAACTTGTTTTATGAATAATTATAGGTGTACATGTTGTTGTCTTTTGACAGAGTGTAAGCTACTTAAGGTCAGGGATGGTTTCTTTTTTCTTTTCCTGGGATTGAGATTTCATATTCTTATTTAGTAGTAATACATTTCAGTTTTTGAGGATAAAATTTCAAAGGCATACAAAATGCTTTCAGATCTTTGGAAAAAGGGATTTTAGAAATACCAAGTACTTTTATACATAAGAAAGTATATTTCCTTTATTAAATAGAGTCACTAAGAAATTTCAGAGGTCATCAAAAAGTAACCATCTTTCAACTGAAGTGCTAGTTACTTTCATATGATTAAAAACTCAAGTAAAATAAATTTTGTGGTTTTAATTACCAAAATTTTAGATTCCAGTTATATTCAAATTAAAAATCAGATCATTTGTTTTTGAATAATATATACCAAATGCACATGATAATTTATTTTGCACTAACAAAAGGATATGATCACTTCATTTTACAAATATTAGTAAAATAAAATTATGAATTTAAGCAGCCTAGATTTCTTCCATGTCAGGTTAACAGTCCTTCGCACAGATTTCTCTCCTCCTTTTCACCCATTTCCCTGGTTTCTGTCAAAGCTTAGCACAAATCCTGCCTTTCATAGGACTTCCTTCCCATCCCCTCAGATGCTAGGGCCTTCCCTTCTGGAATTATCTTCAATTTGCTCTTTCTGTATCTCTGTCTCTCCTTTCTACTCATTCATTCTCTTTGTTTTCCTTCTCTTGTTCTCTCTCTCTCTGTGCATGCTTGCGTGTGTATACATACCTAATAATTTTCATGGTGTCTCTCCCATTAGAATGTGAACTTAAGGGCTCTGACTGTTTTTACCTTTCCTTCTCTCTCCAGTGGTTAATAAGTACGTGGTACATAGTAAATATTCAATACAAGCTTGTTGATTATTCACTGATATTATCATTTCCTAATCCCTGAATTCAGGCATCATACCATCTCTGTGAGCTCTCTCCCTATCAAGAAATAGGTTAAAAAATGACAAATATCATTATGGATCACAGACAGAGCAGCAAGGGAGTTACAAGGTCATTTGGTCCAACACTCATTTTTACATATGAGAAACTCAAGCCTCAGAGAGAGTAAGTATCTTGCCTACAGTCACATAGCTGGTAAATGCCAGGGCTGCGATCTGTAACCAGGTATTTTGAGTGCAAACTCAGCATTTTTTCAACTGTACTATTCACAAGGCATTAAAATAGAGCTAATCTGGAAATTCTCAACTCTATATTAGCAAAGCTACTAAAGTGGTTTGCCAGTCTAGTTCATTTTGCAGAGGAGGAAACTGAAGCAAACAGGGTTATATGACTTACCCACGGTCACAGAATTAAGTAAGCATCTGTGACCAGATTTGAACTCAGGGAGAGGAGTCTGACTCCAATCTGGCACTCCATCCACTGTAACTGCTCTTTCAACGACAACAAAATTTTTCTAATAGATAGCAAGCATGTTTCAATCAAAACACTTAAAAACTTTCATTAACATGTCGTGGCAGGTTAAAATTATCTTGAATCAGTGTGGTATGTTGAGTAGAGAGTTGGTCTTAGAATCAGAAAAACCTGGGTTCAAATCTCAGCTCTGAAAAATACTTGCTGTGTGACTCTGAGTAAATCATGGTGACCCTCTGACTGACTTAGGAAACTCTAAGACTTTAGGCTGCAGAGCAGTTGTGGACATACATTGGTGGAGGGAGTTTTCTTCAGGGATTTCCTTATACAAATGAAATCACAAGCAGGCCAGATTTTTAAAAATTATCTCCTTGACAATCAAATAACCAAGGAGTAGGAAAAGTACCTAAATTTAAGTGTTTTTAAGTACTGGTGAATCTGAAGGAAGGCAGTGAGAGTGGATAGAAACAGAAGTCAGGTATTTTCTTCATAATTTACTATTTGAAGAGTGTGTGGAAGAACTAGAAGTATCAGTTAGCTGGAATTCAACCAAATAGAAGGTAAAAACACAACAAAACTATATACTGTTGATTCTGATATTTAAAACAGGAAAAACAAAAACACCTGATTTCTCAAAAATTCAAGTCAAGAAACAAGGATAAGTTTCATTAGTCTGGACACTGGATTAGAACTCTACACTCTTAAATTCCAAGACACTAGAATACAAAATGTTTTTTTTATTACAGAATATTTCACAAGTTCTAGAGCTAAAAAGCTTCCATGAAAGTACTTACAATTCGAAGTAGCCAGGATAGTGTAGATGGTGCTGTTGAATAGTGTGTGCTATAGTGGCAGGGTGGGCTCTGATCATCTTCCCAGGTCTCATAGCGCTCTGCATAAAAAACTGCTCTTTTGGGGTTCAAAGCACCAACTGGCTATAAAGAAAAAAAGAAACCCTGCTGCTTAGTAAGTTAGGATATTATGTACCAGATGATCATATCATGTATTCTTATAAGGGTGAGTTGTTTTTTTTCCATGAATGAATTTAAGTCACAGAACATAGATACCATACATTATGATGCACACACACTAAAGCTAGATTTGGAGTTCCCTTTCAAAGGATAGTTCATATAAGGGTTTTCTACCTTGTACTTCTAAGGGGCCTATGAATGGATTTTAGAGACTCTGTGAACTTGAATGGGAAAAAAAACCCCACATTACATCTTTATTTCAATATAACTGGTTTCCTTTGTAATCCTATGCATCTTATTTTGTGCATTTAAAAACATCATTCTGAGAAGGAATCCATAAAATTTACCAGATTGCCAATGGAGTCCATGACACAAAGAGGTAAGAACCTGTGATAATTTCATTTTACAGAAAAATGAAACTGAAATCCAAAGTGACCAAGTGTTTACTCAGAGAAACCCAGGTAACAAGGAGCAGAGCCAGAATCTGATTCCTCTCTCCAGCATAAGAAAAAAAGTAGTCATCGAACTTCTTAGACCTCCAAGGAGGGATGGAATCCAATAATTTCTTTTTTATTTTGTACTTAATAGTATTTTATTTATTTCCAATCACATGTAAAAATAGTTTTCAAGATTAATTTTTGTAGGATTTTGAGTTCCAAATTTTTCTTCCTCCCTCATTTCCCTCTCCCCTCCCCAAGACAGCAAGCACTGTGATATAGGTTATACATGTACAATCATGTTACACCTACTTCCACGTTAGTCATGTTGTGAAAGAAGAATCAAAACAAAAGAGAAAGATTGCGAGAAAGAAAAAAACACCAAAACCAAAACCCCCAGTGGAAACAGTACTTTGATCTGCACTTAGACTCTACAGTTCTTTCTCTAGATGTGGACAGCACTTTCCATCATGAGTCTTTTGTAATTGTCTTAGATCACTGTATTACTGAGAAGAACTAAGTCTTTCAGAGTTGGTCATCAACACAATTACTATTACTATTGTGCTATTACTGTGCACAATGTTCTCAATCCACTAACTTCTAAGGCAGCCCATTTTACTTGGGGATAGATTTAGTTTTCAGGAAGTTTTTCTTTATATAATGCTTAAAATTTGCCTCTTGTCACTTCCAATCATTGCTTTCCATTCTGCCTTCTGGGACCAAGCAGAGTAAGTCTAAACAGTCATAAGAAATTATAGACATAGAATTGAAAAGGACCTCAAGGGACACTAGTCCAAACCTCTCATTTTACAGATAAAGGAAACCAAGGCCAAGGAAAGACTCTGAGATCTTGCAATCAAAAGCAAGTTTCAGGATCAAAATCTGATTCTAAGACCTCTAATCCCAAATCTGTTGCAATACCACATGAAGACAGTCACTACATTGTTCGAAAGTCTTTTATCTAAGGTTAACATCCCTAGTTATTTCAACTGATCCTTTTATGGCATAATTTTGAGGTCCTTCATCATCTTGATTGCTTTACTCTGGCTGCTCTCCAGCTTATAAATGTGCTTCCTAAAATCTTATTATTAGAACATATATCTTGAACAGGAGATGCAGACTGACAGTGAACTGGGTCTCAAACTGAATAGTAGTAGTAGATCAGGCTAGACTGAATTTGAGAAATTATGCTATACTTTTAATAATACTAAGCTGCTCAAAACAAAAATATCTTTTTGACATGAAACTCTCAAACAGGATACTTAGAGTTGAAAATAAGAAAAATACATGATTTAAGAAAAATCAAACTTGCAAGTACTTAATAGGTCAATGGAAAGACATATTGTGAATATAAGTAGGCTAGAGGACACTACCAATAATGAATTTTGCACAAGAAGACATCATCAAGAGTCTGTATGCTATGCCAACAGTCACAAATGTACTATTAGGCAGTTTTGCTTGTTTGGGAAGGAATATGCTTTAATTTATAAGTATATGTGTTCACCTGTCTTATCAAAACAAAACATACTAATAGTTATTAAAAAGAATATTTATGATCAGAAAAATGAGGTAGTGTAGTTGTATAACAAGCATGAGGACAATGAGATGAACAACAAAATACTGTAATGCTATTTAGAATATTAATATCAGAGTAAATATCAGCATACATTTGTAAGCATCTATGTGAATTATTCATTATGAGAAGGCATTATGAGGCAGTTAGGTGGTTTAGTGGATAGAGTGCTGGGCCTAAAGTGATGAAAACCTGAGTTTAAATCCAGATACTTACTGGTGATGACTAGCTTGGGGAAGTCACTTGCCTGTTTCCTCAAACTATAAAGTGAGGAAATTAATAGCTCATTCCTCAGTGGCTGTTAATGAGGATCAAATGAGATAATATTTGTAAAGTGCTGAACATAGTGCCGGTGCTGGTGCATAGTTGGTGCTATATACATTTTAGCTATGATAATGATGATGAATGGGTTGAAATCTGAACTTTTGAAGAGAGTATACATATTATTCATATAGTTGAATCATTCAAATGTTGATATATTTAGACAAGTCAGGGAAAAGATCCTTTGCCCTGATTATGAAGAACTTCTCTCTGATGCCTGTTGAAAAGTGTATTTTCTAAGACAACATTGCTGTAACTGAAGCTGAAGTAGCTTTTTCAAATCTATATTATTTGTATAATTATCTTGAGTCTCATAGGAACTTAGACATTAATAATTCAAAGCTTGCAGCCCTCCTGATTTCAAATTCAGGATTGTAATAGTAACATTCACCTGATTTTGGTCTGATGGTCTTGAGCTATAAAAGACATTTTGTTTCAGCTGTATACCATTAAAAGATGTATTTTAGAGAATAAGTGATTAGATGAGTAATATGTATCTTATCTACTTTATTTCATAATTTAATGTTAATAGAATTCTGCAAAGTTTCCCCCAAGGCTTAATATTGACACTAAAATTAGAACAAAAATTAGGACTTCAAAGAGGGAAATACCACACAAGGGAAAGGAATCAGCTAATAAATGGCTTAGGAGATCTTTCTTTTGTTCCCAGAAGGCTACTTTGTATGTAGCACAATGAAACAAGCAGTTAATGAGTCAGGAATCTTAAGCTGAATATAAAGTGTACTTACTGGTTTGGTTAATTTCTTTTCTAAACCCTATAATGTGACTTCACCTAGACTAATTAATTTAAACAAGTAACCAATAGTATCTAAACTATAATTCTAGTACAAAAAGATATTAACATTTTAAGGTTCATAGACTTTTTGGATTTCATTATTTAAAAATAATACATGATTTGAATATTCTACATAATTGCAGATTTAGTTTGAACATTTAAAAACTGTATATAATAGCTTTACTCCTTAATAAATCTAATGAGCTATTAGTAGTCACCTTATGTTTCTGATGAAAAGCTAACTTAATCTTTCTAAACATAAGGGCAAATATTTACAGTGAGATTTACTAGAAGTATACAGTTATTAATTTATCCTATAAAAACAAAAAAATCCCTTCAAATGAAATGAAATATGGCTTTTCAATAAATATATGGAAAAATACCTTTTTTCACTTTAAATGAAGCAATCAATAACTCAAATGCTTTATATTGTTTTATATTTGCACATTATAAAGATTTGGGGAAATAATATTAGCATTATAGATTTTGTAAATATATTAAGTACTGCCAACAGGCAATCACAACTTCATGAATCTTATGTGAAAATGAGGTTTATTACAAGAGAAATGAACATGCCTGTGGAACCCAAAAAAGTTCACAATTAACAAGAAGTTTGCATATATATAACAGCAAGACAAAGGGAGGAAGAGGAAAGAGGAAACACAAAACTCCACCCAAAGGGGCATGGCATGGGAAGGGAAAGGTGCAAAAAAGGTTGGAAAAAGCACAAAACCCTATGAAAGGGGAGGAGGAAGGCAACCACAAAAGTCACCTTCTTTTCTCTTGTGAACTGCTAGATCAGGAATCATGACCTCCTTATCTACAAGGGCCTCTCTGCACAAGCCTAGTGCACACTGTCTTGACTCCCAAGAACACACAGGGATCCAATTTGGCATGCACACAATTTATGTCAGCTGCAGGGCTTCATCCTTGACACATTCCGAGATTCCTGCCTGCTCTGGGTCCAGTGTTTTTAGGAAACGTGGCAACTCAAAAAGAGAAGTTCAGGGGAGCCCTTCAAAGTCTGTAACATCTCTACCCCACCCCACTGGTCAAAAACAGTACTTAATCCATTTTACCATGTCACGATTATGTGTCATGGGACTAGAGAAAGACAAATTTTCTTTCAATAATTTAGCCTTATTTTTATAGATGCGTTTTTAATCACATCTATCTCTGACTAGACTCTTCCTTTATCCAGGGAACTATCTGGTCAAGTAACAAAGTATGAAATAGAGAAAAAAAACAGCTAACCACACTCACTAACATTTTAAATATGTTTGATAATACGCACAATACTTCATACCCAAAGTTCCCAACTCTGTAGTGACATTAGAGAGGGACATTTTCCCGATTCTTCTCTGGGTCCAAACTTTTTCACAATTTCATAGCAGTTCTTTTCTCCCTAGTCCTTCGGTACATTGTTTTCCTGACTCTCCTTACTTTACATAAATTCATATAACTCTTTGAGTGCTTTTCTAAATTCTTCAAAGAGCTTTTTATTGCATAAAAATATTCATTACATTAAACCATTACAATTTGGTTAGCCATTCAAATGAGATAATATTTGTAAAGCACCTAGCAGATACTTATATGAAAGTTCTGTTCATTAATAATTTCCCTCAAGGATAACAACAAAGTAATTATTTAGTGGTTTACACCAAAACTAAAGAGAATTTAATTCTTTTCTGTTGCTAAATTACCTTCTAGTGAAAGCCTTCTAATTTGATCCAAAAGTTTAAAATAAACTGGAGGAACACACACCAACACTATACAGGTTTGAAATTATTCCCCCTCCTCATTTACAACGTAAACTTTGTTATACACAGAACACAGAGATTTGGCAGTATTAAGAGTAGCTTGTTGAAGAGTAGTCACATTTCAGTGCCTTCATTTGCATGATTACATTTAGAAGCCCTCAAGGCATTATCACTTCCTTTTTTAAACATGCCATAATAATTTCAGAGAATGGTTATGCTTATCATCTGTCAGTCAAACAACTCCTGTATTAACAAAATATATTTTTCCACTCAATGGATGGATATATGTGATGTCTCATACACATGTCAATACTAGTAGAATTTTCTCTTGTGATGAAACTATCTTATTTAACTGACTGCATAACTGAAAGTAAATGAGAAAAAATTCCAATTTACACTTTAATAAGCAGTGACAATATGATGCTGGAAATGTCAAACTCATGCATCACCATTATTTGGCCATCAAGTTCAAAATGACTGTACACAACTGAAATATCAGTGTACAACCTAAATTTTATCTGTTTCACTACATTAATATATTTAAGAAAACTGATAAAGAAGAAAAATGGGCATGTTGCTTCAGTCTGATACTAAATGATTATCTATGACAGTTTGTTTCATTAGCTTTTTGTTCTGTCAAACAATAAATACAACCTCTAACCCTGTAGATGTAATGAATAAAACTAAACCTATGCTATCTAATCAAATAAGAGACTCAATATATCTTACTGATAAAGGATGTTGACTGTTTCCTATGCCATCCTTTCATAATGTTCAACTAAACAGGGCAAGGAAAACCATGAAATAGAAAATATAAGGAGATGTTTTGAGAAATATAGACCTTCATCTTTGATATATGAACTAAACTGTAATATTTCTAATGCTTAAGAACTAGCATAATATATCAGAAAATTTTTCAATATTTTGGAAAACTAAAGGGTACTAAAATGATATCACCAACTTAATAATTGTTATAAACAATATTATATATTATTTGCACATATTTTATATAATCTGAATTTCCCATAAAAGTCATGGCTTCACAAATAAGCTATTTTTTCCAATCCTATTAAAGATGGTAAACTTCAACTTGCCATTACTGAGATTATAAGACTGACCACTGGGCATGAGCCCAAATACAGATGGTATTAAAACCATAGTCTGAAGACAAATAAACTTGGAATTTTTTAGAATAATCACTTCCAACACCTGGTGCTAAGAGGGGAAACAATTCTACAGTCAAAGATCTGCATTACAATGTAAAAAGCAACTAAGCAAGCACTGGCCGAGGCACATAGATATGAAAGCAAAGCTCTTCCTGCCCTTCAACCATGTAGTCCTGCTACTTACTTTTCAGAGCTCCACCAGCAGTGGAAGGCACAAAGACAATACATTTTTTCAAACTATATCTATACAACCAACATTCATTCATTTATTCAATGCATTTTTATCATTTACTTATTGTCTTAGATGTTGTGGGAAGTCAACTAACCACTGTTCTGCCTAAAAGACCTTTGATAAAAATCTGTAAGTAGTCAGGATTAGGGGGAAGAGACATAGTAGGTGGAGCCAAATATTTACTATAATAATAAAAGCTAGCATTTATGTAATACCTTACAAATACAAACTAATTTTATGCTCACAACAACCTATGAAGGCAATTTTATTTTTTTAATCAACTATTTCATATGAGGGAACTACGGCTGACAAACTTTACACATCTTGTTCTCCTTTTCTTCCATTTAAGTATTTCTTAACTAGCCTAAAGGCAGCCACATGGCTCTCTAGATAGAACGCTGGTTCTGGAGTCAGAAAGACCTGAGTTCAAATTCACCCGCAGAAGAGTTATGTGATGCTAGGTAAATCATTTAACCTCTGTTTACCTTAATCCAGTGGAGAGGGAAATGGCAAACTACTCCAGCATCTTTGCTAAGAAAACCCCATGGGCAGTATGGTCCATGGGGTCACAAGGGTCAGCTACCACTGAACCGTTTAACAACAACAAAGTACCCTAGAGGCAACATAACAAGATAGATAAGACTTGGATCTTGGTATGAATCCTGCTTTAAGTACTTATTAGCTGGCTAATCCATGGTAACTCACTTTTTCCCTCTCAGACTCACAAAATTAGGGTAATAATAGGATTAGCCTCCCAGGATTGTGGTAAAGATCAAATGAAATAATATCTGTAAAATTCTTTAAGGCCAACTTTAAAGCACTATGTTAACATCTGTCAGTCACCTTGAAATGTGACATCTTCCCCTAACTCCTGTAACACTTATTGTCTATATCACTAGTCATTTATTAGCGCTTATTTATACCTGGTTGTGCTGGTTATGTTATCGTGTGCACGTACATTATTTCCACAGCTAATCATTAAGTACTTAGAGAGAAGGGATGAGGCCTTCAATTTCTTTGTCTCTCTCCAGCACACGATGACTGACTGCTGTTACTCTACCTCTCCAGCCCTCCCTTGCTTAAGCCTGAGATGCGATGACTCTCTGCTTACTAATTGTCCAAGCCAGTTCCTCAAAGTGTGCCTATGATGTATTATTGCATTTTGCTCCTCTAGAGCCTTGCATCTTCAATCTTTTCCCTCATTCACCTTTACCAGTTTTTAAAAAAATATTATTTATTTTTTGTTTACAACATTCAGTTCCATAAGCTTTTGAATTCCAAATTTTTTCCCCCTTCTTCTCCTCCCATGTTTCCAAGACAGCATGCAATCTGATATAGGCTCTATATATACATTCACATTACACATATTTTCACATTGGTCAAATTGCAAAGAGGAATTATAACCAATGGAATGAACTAGATAAAGAATAAACAAAACAAAAATGAGAGAACAAATAGTAAGTTTCAATCTGCATTCAGACTCGGTAATTCTTTCTCTGGATGTGGACAGCATTTTCTATCATGAGTCTTTTGGAGCTATGTAGAACCTTACATTGCTGAGAAGAGCCAAGTCTATCAAAGCTAGTCATTGCACAATGTGGTTATAACTATGTACAGTATTCTTCTGGTTCTGCTCCCCTCACTCAGCATCAGTTTATATAAGTCTTTCCACGTTTTTCTAAAGTCCATTTGCTCATCACATCTTATGGCACAATAGTATTCCATTACGTTCATATAAACAACTTGTTTAACCATTCCCAAATTGATGGGCATCCCCTCAATTTCCAATTTTTGCCTAAAGGTTTTTTTGATTTGCATCTTTCTAATCAAGAGTGATTTAGAACATTTTTTAATATGACTATAGATACCTTTAATTTCTTCTTCTGAAAAATTTATGAATTGGGGAATGACTTGCATTCTTATAAATTTGACTTGGTTCTCTCTATATTTTAGAAATAAGACCTTTACCAAAAACACTGGTTGTAAAAAACATCTTTTCACTGGTTATTTTTCATCTGCATAAAAACATGCTCAGTTTTCCCCAAACCTAAAGAAGTTTTTACTTGATTCTTTTTTGCCTTTGAGCTGTCCCATTTATATTTTCCTATTTATTCCTCAACTCTTGCAAAATAGTAGCTTATGCCTACTCTCTTTACCCACTCACTTCTAAACACCTTGTAATCTGGTTTATCTACTTATCACTCTCTAGTGAAATTACTTTTTCAGAGGTCTCTAGTAGGTTCCATATGGCCAAATTCAATTGACTTTTGCTTTGTATTGTTTCATAAATCTTATAAGATTTCTTTGTAGTACTTAAACTTGTCTTAATTACAATATAATATTTCATTAAACTAATGTATCAAGGCCATTCCTCTATTGTTGGTTATTTAGGTAAAATTCAAGAATTTTTTGCAAATACAAATAATATTGTTATGAAAATCTTTGAACAGATTTTGGTTTTGATAACATTTTCAGGGTTTGTTGTCCTAAATGGAATATTGGGTCAAGTGTGTGACTATTTTTATAACTTTTACTGTGTATATTGCTAGACTGTATCCCCAAAAGATTTCAAAAATTTCCTACTCTGTCACAAAACAGACATTTAATAAATCTTATTGACTATTTCTTCACATCCCTGCCAGAATTAAACAGCATTTCTTTTAATGATTTTTGAATGTGAGATAGAATCCCAACACCATCTGAATTTGCATCTCTGACTCTTGATGGTAGGCTTTTTCAAATGAGTAATAAAAATTTATATTTATTTTGACAAAATTGTCTTTTCATATAATTTGCCAGTTCCTTATTTATTTTAAACATCATACTTTATTTGTCACATTATTTCCTACTCTGTTCTTTTAATAACATTTTGGATTGTATAGATTTTTTTAATGTCTGACTTGTCCCTAACAATTTCTTCTATTTGAAGAATAATAAAGTTATTTTCTCTACATAATTCAGATAAATATATCACTATTTTCTTTCTCTTTTTATAGCTGTCTTCTTACATTTTAATCTATTATCCATTGGGAATGAACTAAGATATCTATTATGAAATTTAAGTACAACTTTATTTCCTACCCGCATGATAACTAATTATCCCAAGTTCATTTGTTAAATGATTCTTTTCTCCAGGTTTTAATCTTAAGTAGATTTAATAAATAGAACTAAAAAGATGCCTAACAAAGAGAAGAAAAGGAAAAAATGACTTTTAAGTAATTACTAGAAATTATGAAATACTTGAAGTACAATTTTGACCTACAGTTTATATATAACAGAAATAGTATAAAAATAAGCTACAAATCTTTTCTAACTTTAATAGAAACAATCACACTGGAATTTGGGATACATACAATGAGCAATGAATTCTAAAATGCATTCTTACCTGGTAGCTAGGTAGCAACCTGAGTTCAAATCTGGTCTCAGTATTTATTATCTATGTGACCCTAAGCAAGTTACTTAACCTCTATCTGCTTTATGTTCTTCAACTACAAAATGGGGGTAATAATAGATTATTACCTATTACTGGTTAGCACCTAGCTCCCAGAGGTAGAGAATCAAAGAAATTAATTTTTGTAAAGTGCTTAACAGTGCATGGCACACTGTAGGTATATGAAAAACGCTTGTTCCCTCCTTATTTGATCGTAAACTAGAACTACTGAATACTTCTTAACTTCGAGACATTTAAAGTCATTTTTACTAATAAAAATTAGCATACTGGTATGCAATAGAGTGATGCCCTCCAGAGTTAATGAGGTAAATCTGACTGTCCCAATAATACATGGCCCCAGATTGCTCTCTCCTAACATTATTTTTGTTTACTCCCTCTCTTACTATCAATTGTTATCACGTCTATTTGTAGAGGACCCTGTCCTCCCTCACCTCTCTTCTATTTGTTGTGTCTAAAAGGCTCTGGCTGGTAAGCTATATAGCAACGGTTTTTAGAATTATGTGTAAAATAGGCATAACTACATTCTGAACGAAGGTCAGAGACTCACTAGTTTCAATGCGTGGACTCTATGACTTCTATTTGGTGTTTGGAAGTTTGAATTTTTGACTATGTTCCAGTGATATGAGATTTCTAGAGAAGTGACCTATAAACACATGTGGTGTTGTTGGAAATTTTCCTTTGTACTTAGAAATACTCATCATATATACCACTTAATTTTGTTTCTTGTTTTTATAAAACAAAAAATCTTTAAAAAGATTTTTGCTAAATTTTTTAAGCCTTTGATAGACTATACAGATTTTACCTCATCAACATTTAGTTCCCCACATTTTATCTTTTATGATATGGCAAATAATTTTATTTGCCCATGATTCCTAATATATTGCCTACCTCATTATTTCAGAAAAGAATATTCCTCATACTTTTTAAGACCAAGTTTCTTATCCTGTTTTAAAATTTACGTTACCAAGAATAAACATTTTGTTATCTATCATCTTTGTAGTATAACCTTTCCATTTTGACTGTGCAGAGATACTGAACATTTATTATCCCACAGACTGCTCCCTATGCTTAAAATATCTAAGTCAGATATTTATTGCAAAGGGTAAAGGAAACAAATCGATATGCACACATCCTTCACGAGTCTCAATAAAACAAAATCATAAAAATGTGACTTTTTTTACATTCTCTTTGTAGTATTCTAGGAGCATTCATATATTATTTCTTTGAACTGTTCTAACAACTCTAAGGTAAAGTTCCCATTTTAGCAATGAGGAAACTGAGGGTCAATGACATTAAGTGACCTAACTAAGGTCATGGAGTGGGTATACGACAGAGCCAAGGTCTTTGGGATGCTAATCTAGTACTTGTGGTTGGATACTGTTAGAGTTATGACTTTAATCATCATGAAATATGTATGTTCTTTCAAGCACAACTATATCTATATATTGTACAGTAAATTAGTTTTCTGTTAAAAGATACCTTTGAAAGGTCTCTGAAATTTCCTGGAAGAGTCAGGTCTAATTCTTCTGATTCATAGTTTGTTAATACCCATGGAAATACTGGATATTGGTTCAGATCATTGTATGTTCGACCTAGTTAAAAAAAATAAGATATGAAATATGTTACATGAATAATCATTAAATATTATATATGTATATATAGATATATATGAGAACAAACTGTGGCATTGCAACTTTACTTTTTATTTGTCAAATTGTAACTTCTGTTCAATTAAAAAGTATCCACCAATCCTTCTGTGTTTATTAATTAAATTATAATTTAGGTATCAATAGATATCTCCTGTGAAATATGAGAAAATTATTCAAGACTACAAAAATTAACATAACTCAACACTACTAGACCATGTCTATACAAAGCAAATCTTTTAAAAAAAAATAAGATACAACTTACCTGTACAACAAAGAAAGATACAAATTTTGAAACTTTCTATGTCAGTATCTTAGACCCTCTGCATTGGGATTTAGGTATCAAGAAAAGATGTTCCAATATACTGCAGGGATTTAGTGGAATGCAACCTTGTTCAATTCTCTCCCTTACTCCCTTTCATTCAATTGACAACAATAAGAACAGATACCATGTTTAAATTATCTTTTCATTATGCTAAGCATTTTATCTTGCTAACCAAGATAAATAATTAAAAATAGTACCTACCCTTAAAAATTGGAAAAGGGATAGGACATACACAAATCAACTATAATTCTTTAACGGCTATAATGCAGGAAAAACTATGGTAAGCATTACAAGGATCAATAAAGTACTATTCAAGGACCAAAAGGAAGGACCTTTGACTCTTCCAAGGTATAGTTAATGATGTGTGTAAAGGCAATGAGTATGGGTACATTTTTATGAGTTAGGTCAGAGCACCACAGAGGTATTGGGAAATAGAATCATAAAAGGCTGGAGAGGTATGGTGGTAGTGGGTCTTATTTGTCTTAAAAGCATAATTTTACAATTAAGATACATCATATATGTGATTTGCTACCTTCCATCTATATTTTATCTCTTGCCCTAGGATGGTGTTGAACCATATGACTATAGTCACAGGTATATCTAAGAATCTGGATTTGTTGGCAACCTGTTGGTTTTCAATATGATATGGAATACTTTTGAATTAACTATAGAAGTATTTATATTTTTAAAAATTATGCTAATAAATAAATGTATTCAATTATAAACTTTTCAGTAAGATTAATTCAAGTAAACATAATATGTACAAAGAAGTATAATAAGGGATCTTCATTAATAGAAATTGTAAATTTAAAATTTTCACACAAAAGGATAAGAAAAGTATGTGAATTTCAATTAAATAATATATTTAAATATATAATCATGTATGGCTACGACTACAAGTGATAGTATGAAATCCAGGGCCCATAATTTTTAATAATGAAAAAGGTCCACCATTTTAATCTTCTCAAATATAATTACTACTATCCTTTAAAATGACTGGTTGCTATTCACTAAATCACTAAAGGTAATTTTTTACAGCAACACTTTTATATCGTTTTATATTTAGGTGAGTTAATTTAATAGATTAACTTATATAGCTGGTAGATTCTACACCTTCTTGAGCAGTAGCAAGAGAAGATTTTTCAACAAACAGGCTTATAAAGATTAATGTTAAAGGCTGAATATTAAATATTGCAAGCCTATGACACTTATCTACTTGAACAATAAAAGTGAGGCACAGTAAATGAGATCTCAGAAATACTGGATGTGTTTCTTCATTATAAAAAAAGGTTAAAAAAACTTTTTAATTAAACCATCCAATTTCATGTTTTTTATATGGCACTTTAGTTTTGAAGGTAAAGTGATCTAGAGACAGCTGACAAAGAAATTATAACTGCAATTCCTTGGTGAAAATGTTAATGACAGCAAAATATTGTTTAATTAGATGATTGCAGCATCTGGATTAACACTCTTTAAGAGCGATGTTCCTATGCTTGTCTGCTTCTTCACACTTTACAGACATTTTGTCATCTCTAGGTCATTAGGAAAGAATTTTTAATGATTTTTCTAGAAGCAAGCAGTTCAAGTTACATCTAATTAGATGACAATAATAAGCCCAACACATGCAGTAGCTAAATATATACATAATTAACCAGTGAGGGCTTGTACATCACAGGGTAAAAAAGTGGAAAATGCTAAATAGGAGAAAAAGGTTGGAGTAGGGGAAAGTTATGCTGAATTCATTAGATGATCATATAAAAATTTCACAGACCTTTACAAAGAGTTTAGAGGGGATCATTTATAAGAAGCTATATTGTAAATAATTTTATTATATTTTAAAAGGCAAGACAATGAGTTTTAAGTATTTTTAATGTTACTCAAGAGATATGAGAAAAAAAGATATATTTTAGGAACATATTCAACCAAAATTAAGGAAATCAGAAACTATAAAGTGAAATTAGGTTTTAATCAAATGATAGGCATCATGAAACTCTAGTAAATAAGAATTTTCATTATGGTCAAAATACAATTCGAGAGGCTTTTCTTCTTTTTCCATAAATAATATTTAGCTTTTTGAAGATCAATCTTTGTGAGTCTTCATGTATTATAAAGAAATCTATTATATACTTAATGTATTCAAGTACATGATGCTTATTGTATAGCTGAAGTAAAGAACATATTTGGAAGACAGAAAAGCAAAATTAATCACATAATGTATGTAAAATCAGAAACATTAGCTAACTGGGTTCAAAATGAGTAACAGGTTTTTGTATGATGTTTTCTTTTAATCTGCAGTGGTAAAACACTCAACCCATGAGTCGTGGGAAGGATGTAAAGAGATCAAACTGAGAGTAAACAAGAAACCTATGAAACATTCAGAATCACAGAGAGTGCTAAGAACCAAAGGTTGAAGCCATTGGTTTCATTTCTTTAGCCTAGACAATAATTTCAAAATCCTAAAAGGTCTAAAGAAAAACTGGAAAATAAACTTAAGGTGAAGAAACATTTTTAAAGAGAATCAACCAATAAGCATTTTATTAATGCCAAGAATTTTGCTCATAGAATTGGAGAAAAATTACAGTGGATAAACATTAATTCAATTGAATAAGTATTTATTAATGTTTAACAGACTGTAAGGTAAAGAGGAAATATAAGATATTTCTCTGTCCTTAGAAGGTAGGATACTTACTGGGACAATAATCTAACCTGAGAACATCCTTCTAGCTTCTGTCTTTGCCTTAGGACCTTTTCTCAGCTCTATGCTGGCCACTCCTAGAGCCAGACAAGGGCAACACTTGTTCAGGCTTCCATCCTTGTCCCTAAGGACTTCTTCAGTTGGCCACCTAGAATTTCCTCCTCCTTTCTCACTACTACACCCTTCAGATTCCCTCTATCTAGTGTTGCTTGCTGTGAGGCAAGGCATTCCAAGACACAATATAACAATCTGCTATGATCTTAGGGGACAATATTGAACAGTTTAATCATCTATCTCTCTAAAAAGATATGGTGCAGTGTACACAATGCCAAGCCTGGAGTTAGGAAGTCTTCTTCCTGAGCTAAAATCTGGCCTTAGACACTTAATAGCTATGTGATGCTAGATGAGTCATTTAACCCCATTTGTCTTGGTTTTCTCATCTGTGAAATGAACCAGAGAAAGGAATGGAAAAACTACTCCAGTATCTTTGCCAAGAGAACCCCAAATTGGGGCTCAAAGAGTCAGACATGACTGACAATGACTGAGTAACAACAAAATTCCTTAATGGTTAGTATAATCCAGCCCCTTATGCTCTCTCTATCCAGTGATTTACTCTTTTGCCCTCACATACAAAGTCATCTTCCTGCTCTGCCTGCTTCTTCGTTCCCATCCTTCACAACCCTACTGCCTCTTCCCAAATCAAAACCCCACTGTAGCACTGCCTACTGCTTCCACTGTGCTCTCTGGAACACAAGCTGACTAATTAAAATTTTCCTTTGATCTTAAACCTTTTCATTTCTCATCTCTTCCATCTTCTGATATTCACTGAGACCTGGGCTCCCTGATCTTGCTGTCCAGGACTAGTTGCTCTTTCACTGATACCCTGACTTGGCTGATCAGAGTAAAGGAGCCAGAATACCCCTTGCTTCCCCACTGCCTGTCCAAACTCCTCCTCTACAACCATTAATCTGCAACCTCTCCTCTGAGGTTCATCCAATCGAAATTTGTCACCCAATCAAGATTCTGGTAGCTGTTATCTATTAACCTCTAGGATATTCTCAATGAGTTTAGTGCTAGGCTCAGTCTTCCTCTTTATTCTAATATTTATTCATACTAGGAGACTTCAACATATATTAGCTCCCTCAAATATTCTAACTTCAAAGTTCTGCAATCTATATTCCCAACACATACTCTTCCACTGCATTTCTGCAACAATACAGGAGATGGTCATAACTCTGATCTTACCATTACTCATAAAAGTTCTATTTCTACATCCATGAACTCTGAAATTTGTTTATTTAATCATAGTGTTTTATCATTCCATCATTCCCTATGCTCTATGATACCAAATAATATTCTTTATCCTCACTGTGACCTCCATTCCCTTTACTCTTCAGTTCTTTCCTAGGCTATCTCTACTACACTAGGTATCCTCTCCTACCTACCCTACCTTGACCCCTTGGTAATGTTGTTTAGTCATGTTATGTCCAACTATTCATGACCTCTTTTGGGTGTTTTTGGGTACAGATACTGGAGTGGTTTGCCATTTCCTTCTCTAAGCTTATATTACATAAGAGAAAAGTGAGGCAAAATAGGGTAAAGTGACTTGCCCAAGGTCACATAGCTAGTAAGTATCTGAGGCCAGATTTAAACTTAGGTCCTCTTGACTCTAGGGGCAGCACTCTATCCACTGAGCTACCAAACTGTTCCCCTGGTGACCAACTCACTATCTATACTATCCTTTAGTCTTGAATCCCTTGCCCCTTTGTCCTATCTTTTATCATTCCTGACCAAATGCCTATTCTGGGAAGAAGGGTTAGAGAGACCAAGATGGAAGAGAAGATGCAGGCATAGCTCAACCCATTCCTATCACTAAATAACAACCTGATTAATACACTACTTTCCCTATCCCCCTTCTTTGATAAGCAGGAACTGAAAATTAGTTTGATATGAAGAGTGAAAAGTTTCAATTTTGGCTGTCACTTTAAAAAAAAGTGGGGAAGATTTAAATAGATTTACCTTTCTTTTTATTTATAAATAAATAAATGAAAATAAAATGCCACTTCTCCCTAGTGCCTTCCCAAAAAGGCCTTAACTTATTCCTAAATTAGAGGAAAATCCTAGTCTTCTTCTAGAGCCCCCACTCCTCCTTCCCTGGAGCTATTATAACTCAAGACCTCAGCACCAAGAATGAGTAAACAACATAAATAAATAAAAGACTTTTAGGATACCAAGAATTTCTACATTACAAACCTGGATGACAATAACTCAAAAACATCTATAATCAAAGCTTCAAAGGAAAAAAAAATATCCACAAAATCAATTAGAACTCCTGAGAAGACATGATAAGAGTTTAAATTATTAAAAAATGACATTATAAAATAAGGAAGAGAGACTTGGAGAAAGAATTAATAGCTTAAAACAAATGAGCTATAAGACCTTAACCTGGTAATAGATTCCTTAAAAAATCAGAATGGTTCAAATAGAAATTAATAACTTCAGAAGACAAGAAATATTAAAAACAAAGATTGAAAAAAAATAAAAGAAAATATAAAGTATCTCATACATAAAAACAATTGACCTAGAAAACAGATCAAGGAGAGATACCTTACTAATTAGTGGACTACCTAAAATCCATGAATGAAAAAAGATCCTATATATAGCATTTCAAGAAATTATTAAACTGTCCAAATATGTTGGAATAACAGGGCAATGAGAAAATAGAAGGAATATACCAATCACCTTCTCAAAAAACAAAGCAAAACACCAAATTAAAAAAAATTAAAACTTTGTCAGTGCCAAAAATTCAGATTAAAAAAACAGAACAAAAAGAAAAAAGCACCGTTAAACTGTCAGAAAAAGAATGCAGATATTGAATCATAGTCAGGATCTCACAAAATTGAGGAGCTATAGCCATGAGTGGAGATTACGGAATGTGATATTCTAAAAGGCAAAAGATACCAGTTTATATCCAAAAACAATTTACCCAGAAGAATGTAAGTACAATATTACAAAGGAGAAAATGGACCTTTGGTGAGAGGAGTTTTAAACATTCCTGGTGAAAAAAACTGAGGTATGAAAAATGCTCTAAGTCATTATTATTAGATAAATACAAATCAAAACAACTCAGAGGTACTACATCACACCTATCACATTGGCTAACATGACAAAACAGGAAAATTATAAATGGTGGAGAGGATGTGGGAAAATTGGAACACTAATGTATTGTTAGTGGAGTTGTGAACTGATCCAACCATTTTGGAGAGCAATTTGGAACTATGCCCAAAGGGCATAAAATGTGCATACCGTGTGACAGGAATACCATTTCCAGGTCTGTATCCCAAAGAGATAATACAAATGGGAAAAGGACCCACATGTAAAAAAATAGTTGTAGCAGCCCTTTTTGTGGTGGCCAAGAATTGGAAATTGAGGGAATGCCCATCAATTGGGGAATGGCTGAACAAGCTGTAGTATATGAATGTAATGGAATACTACTGTGCTATAAAAAATGATGAGCAGGCAGACTTCAGAAAAACCTGGAAAGATTTGAATGAACTGATGCTGAGTGAAATGAGCAGAACCAGGAAAACAGTGTACATGGTAACAGCCACAATGGGTGATGACTAACTTTCATAGGCTTAGGTCTTCTTAGCAATACAAGGATCCAAGACAACTCAAAGGACTAATGATGGAAAATGCTGTCCACATCCAGAAAAAGAACAATGGAGTCTAATGCAGACTGAAGCATACTATTTGCTCTTTTTCTTTTTTTGCTCATTTCTTCTTTCTTGTGGTTTCTCTCATTGGTTCTAATTCTTCTTGTGACTAATGTGAAAAAAAGGGTGATTATGAATGTATACGTAGACACTACATAAAATTAAATGCCATCATGGGATGGGGGTAAAGGAGAGAAGGGGAGAAAATTTGGTACTCAAAATCTTACAGAAGTGAATGTTGAAAAGAAAAATTAATAAAGTTAAAAAAAAAAAAGAAAAAACCTGAGCTATACGGGAATTCTGAAATACAGTATGGAAGTCAAGAAAAAAATGAAAAGATAAATATAAGTGAACAGTCAATAGTGACTTGATAAAAATTAATTGTTTATATTTTAATGGAAAGGAGGATGACAAAAAGGTTTTTTCAAATGAAATAAGGTATAAAAGATATGTGATCATCTTATAGTCAAATAAAAAAGAAGACCTGGAAGTGTTTTGTTAGGTTTTGATGATGCCAAAAGAAAAAATAAATGGTGGTGAGGAAATACTGGGGGAAATTGGTAGAAGGCTATGGAAACTTATTATCTCATATAATCAGGGTATACAAGTAGAGGGATATACAAACATGGAAGGAGTAGGTAAGAGGAAAGTTGGTTTCACTGAACTTCACTTTCATCAAATCTTGTTAAAAGAGGGAAGAATATCCATGCAAATACACAAATAGAATTTGGCATACTAATACATTCAACTCAACAGGGATATAGGAAGAGGGGAAAGGGTAGGGTATAAGGAGGAGGGGAGATTCAAGGAGGGATTAGTAATAAGCATAAAAAACCAAACCATCAACTTGAAGGGGATATTGTGAAAATGGGGCTAAGCTAGAAAGAAAGGAAGAAAAGAAAGAGAAAGCATGTATCAATAAAGAGGAGGTGGGGGAGGAAAAGAAACAAGAAGTATAAGAGAATAGCACACGGGGAAATACACAATCAACAATCATAATTGTAAATCTGAATGGGAGGCACTCACCCACAAAATGCAAGATGACAGGATAGAAAGCAAAATCTACAAGAAAATCTCTTACAAAATAAAGACTAATGAGAAGTTAAAACGTTAGAGCAATTGTAATTTCAGCAAGGGGAAAGCAAAAACAGACAAAAAAGAAAAAGAGGGAAACTACATTTTGCTGAAAGATACCACTGATAACAAATTAATTTCAGTACTCAGAATCATATGACATCAAAATAAGTACAGAAAGGAAAAACTAAATCAATTAAAAGAAGAAATAGTAAAACTATAATATGGGGGACCACAACGTACCATTTTCAGTTTTAGATAAGTCTAATAAAAAAATCCACAACAGAAGAAATAAGAAATTAAGGATTTGAATAGAAATTTAGAAATGTTGGACGTGATAGATTTTTGGAGATTACTGAAGGGGAATTAAAAAATAAAAGAACATATTCCTTAGCTGTGCATAGATAGTATCATTACAAAAACTGACCATCTATTAGGGAATAAAACTCTTATAAACAAATGGAAAAAAGCAGAAATATTAGGAATACTCTCTACTGACCACAATGAAATAAAAAAAATTTGCTAAATAGCTATTAAAAAAACATTAAAAGAATCACAGAAATTTCAATAACATCAATGAAACACATAATAAAATCTTTGGGATGCAGCCAAACTAATAGTTAGGGGAAAATTTATATTTCTAAAATCTTTTCTTAAAAAAACCCAATCAACCAAAATTGAGCATGAAATAAAAAAAAAAACAACCTAGAAAACCAACTAATTAAAGAAAATGGAAATCCTAAAAACCAGGGAAGAGATTAACAAAACTGAAAGAAAGAAAATCATTGAATTAATAAATAAAAGTAAGAATTAATTTCTTGGGGAAAATTAGATAATTTGTGAAGAAAGAGAAAAAGCAAATAAGCACCAAAAACCAAAAAGGATAACTGACAGCAAAAGGAGAAAGCATGAAAGAAATGAATATTTACAACATGTAAAACACCAAGATTAAGGGAATAAGAAACAGAGAATTTAAACAATTCAATCTCAGAAAAACATACTGAATAAACCATAGGTGAACTCCCAAAGGGGGGAAAACCCCCAATGCAAAGGGATAGATTAAAAAAAATTATCACATATTCAAAAACCAATTAATTCAACATTATATAAACTATTTTAAAAATAGTGAAAAAAAATGGATCTTATGAATTTTTTTCCCCTAGTATCACATAATATGGTGTTGACAAATAAACAAGGGAAAGTCAAAACAGAAAAAGAAAACTATAGACTAGTAACTAATGAGTAAAGATGCAAAATTTTAAAATAAAATGTGAGGAGGATACAATGAAACTTCCCAAAAACTATACACTAAAAGCAGATTAGATTCATAGCAGGAATGTGAATTAGTTTAACATTCAGAAAAGTATAATGTTAGCTATATTAGTTAACAATAGAAATCATAAAATTAATAAAGAGCCACAGAAAAAGCTTTCCGACACAATACAACAACCATTTCTGTTAAAAAGACTAGAAAATATAGGAATAATTGAACTTTTCTTTAACATAATATCATGTATCAGAAACCAAGAACCAGTCATTATATCTAATATAAACTAGAATCCTTCTCCCTTCAAATCAGGAATGAAACAAGGATATCCACTGCCAGCACTTTTACTTGACAAAATACTTGAAATATCTGGCTAGAGCAATAAAACAAGAAAAAAGATATTGAAAATAAGCACAGGTAAAGAAGAAATAAAGTTTTCACCTTGTGTAAATGATATGATAGTGTATTTAAAGAACCCAACGGATCAACTAAAATTAATTGAAATAATAACTTCAGAAAAATTACAGGATATGTAATAAATTCATACAAATCAACATTTCTTCATAATAGCAATAAAACTCAGGAGGAAACAGCAGAAGAAAAGAAATTCCTTTTAAGATAAATATGCAATATATAAAATACTTGTAAGTCTATCTACCAAGAATCAACTGAAAGTTATATAACTTTGTTTTTTTTGCAAATACAATGACATATCTAAACAATTGCAGAAATGTCATCTGCTCATGGCTAGGTCAAGTAATTAAAAATCATACATAAAAACCTAACTAATTTATTTATTCAGTGCCATAGCAATCAAACTACCAAAAGATTACTGAACAGAACAAGAGAAAAAGTAACAAAATTCATAAGGAGGCTCAAAAGGTCAAGAAATCTCAAAGAAATTTTTTAAAAAATGAGAATGAAGGAGGCTTAGCAGTACCATATCTCAAACAACACTACAAAGCAGTAATTCTCAAAACAATTTTACACTGGTTAAAAAATATTAAGATCAATCAGTGGAAAAGATTAGGTATGCAAAATACAGAAGCAAATACAAAGACCAACTATTAACTTTTTGATATAACCTGTTGGGTAGCAGTAAGGAAAGAAATTAGGTTTAGAAAAACATCTCATACTTTATACCAAGATAACCTTTGTAGATACATAAGTTCCATGATGTAGTTATAAATGATCACATCATGAAAATATTAGAGAAACAAGGATAAAACTGGTCATCAGATCTTTGGATGGGGAAGAGTTCATGATCAAAAAGATCACAGAAGACAAGAATAAAGTTTTTGAATAAAAAAGTTCAATAAAGTGAAGATTAAAGGGAAACAATTAACTAGGGAAAAACAAAAGCAAAAAAATATTATATCAAGTTTCTCTGATGAAAGTCTCATTTCCAAGACATACAAAGAACTGCTTCAAATTTATAAGAATAATTCTTACTCTCCAATCCTAAATAGTCAAAGGATATGATCAGGTAGTTCTCAAGGGCAGAAACTCAGGTTATTTATAGTCATATAAAAAAATGCTCTAAATGACTAAAAATGAAGGAATTGTAAATGAAAGCAATTCTGGGCTTCCACTGTTCATCCATCACATTAGTATAGATGTCAGGGAAAAAAATGGAAATGATGAATGTTGTAGAGGCTATGGGAAAAATAATTGTTCATGCTTATTTAGATGCTATTGGTGAAAGAATCCAACCATTCTGGAAAGATATTTGGAATTGTGCACAAAATGTTACTTGTTCTTTGACCAAGCAATATCACTTCTAGGCCTATATCCCCAAAGAGATCAAAGAAAGAGGAAAAGGTTCTATCTATAAAAAATATTTATAGAGGGTGGAGGCAAGATGGTAGGGTAGAAACACACATACCATAGTTCTTCCCCCACAGCCCATAAAATACCTGTAAAAAATGACTCAACAAATTCTAGACCAGCAGAAGCCACAGAATGACACAGTGAAAGAGATCTTCAGACAAAGGTAACCTGAAAGGCCAACAGGAAAGGTCTGTCCCATGGGATGCTGAGCAGAGCTGAGCCCAGCCCCAGCCATGCTGCACTGGGAGGAACAGGACCAGAACAGGACTCTGGGGCATAATTCCCAGGAGGGAGGGTCTCGGATCCCTCAACCCACCAGCACCAAAGAAAGCTAGGTCAGTGAGAGGGCTTTCCCAGATGGGTGAGAGGGGAGCAGGGTTCCTCCCCAGCATGGGCCCCAGGCTGTGGCAGCAGCAGCAGTGGGGTGGCAGCGCTGCCTCGCAATGACTGAGTCAGGCAGCAGCTTCCATTGTGGGAGCAGATCAGATTAAAGACTTTAGGGGAACTGAGCAGCTCATCTGACTCTCAGTCTTAAGCATGATACTGAGGTGAGGAGAAGCACTCAGACCCTCCTCTTGACAAAGTATTCAGAAGTCAAGTAACTGGCTGGGAAAATGCCCAAAAAAGGGGAAAAAAAAATAAGACCATAGAAGGTTACTTTATTGGTGAACAAGTACTTCCTTCCATCCTTTTGGATGAGGAAGAACAATCCATACTGTCAGAAGAAGTCAAAGCTTCTGCATCCAGTACCTCCAAAATGAATATGCAATGGGCTTAAGCTATGGAAGAGCTTGAAAAGCAAGTCAACAGCTTGCTAAAGGAGACCCCAAAAAATGCTAAAGAAAATAACACCTTTAAAAATAAACTAACTCAATTGGCAAGAGAGGTCCAAAAAGCCAATGAGGAGAAGAAGGCTTTAAAAAGCAGAATCAGCCAAATGGAAAAGGAGGTTCAAAAACTCCCTGAAGAAAATAGTTCTTTAAAAATGAGAGTGGAGCTGTGAGAAGGCAATGACTATATGATAAATCAAGAAATTACAAAACAAAACCAAAAGAATGAAAAAAAAGGAAGATAATGTGAAATATCTCATTGGAAAAACAACTGACCTGGAAAATAGATCCAGGAGAGACAATTTAAAAATTATGGGACTACCTGAAAGCCATGATCAAAAAAAGAGCCTAGACATTATCTTTCATGAAATTATCAGGGGAAAGTGCCCTGATATTCTAGAACTAGAGGACAAAATAAATATTGAAAGAATCTATCAATCACCTCCTGAAAGAGATCCAAAAAGAGAAACTCCTAGGAATATTGTGGCCAAATTTCAGAGTTCCTAGGTCAAGGAGAAAATATTGCAAAAAGCTAGAAAGAAACAATTTGAGTATTGTGAAAATACAATCAGGATAATACAGGATCTGGCGGTTTCTACATTAAGGAACTGAAGAGCTTGGAACAGGGTATTCCAAAAGTTAAAGGAACTGGGATTAAAACCAAGAATCACCTACCCAGCAAAACTGAGCACAATACTTCAAAGGAAACAATGGTCATTCAATGAAGCAGCTGACTTTCAAACATTCTTGATGAAAAGACCAGAACTGAAGAGAAAATCTGACTTTCAAACATAAGAATCAAGAGAAGTATGAAAAGGTAAATAGGAAAAAGAAATCATAAAGGACTTTCTAAAGCTGAACTGCTTACATTCCTACATGGAAAGATAATATTTGTAATTCTTGAGACTTTTCTCAGTATTTGGACAGGGATTACACACACACACACACACACACACACACACACACAGAGCATAGGTTGAGTTGTATCAGAAGGGATGATATTTATAAAAAAATAAAATTAAGGAGAGAGGAATATATTGGGAAGAGAAAGGGAGAAATGGAATGGGGCAAATTATCACTCATAAAAGAGATAAGAAAAATCTTTTTCAATGGAGGAGAAAAGGGAGGATGTGTGAGGGGAAAAGTGAAGCTTACTCTCTTCACATATGGCTTAAGAAGGGAATAACATGCTCACTAAATTTGGTATGAAAATCTATCTTACACTACAGGAAAGTAGGGGAGAAGGGCATAAGTGGGGTGAGGGGGATGACAGAAGGGAAGGTAAATGGGGGAAGGGAGTAACTAGAAGTAAACACTTTTGGGAAGGGACAAGGCCAAATCAGAGAATAGAATAAAGGGGGGACAGGCTAGGATGGAGGAAAATATAGTCTTACACCATGTGACTATTATGGAAGTCTTTTGCAAAACGACACATATATAGCCTGTACTGAATTACTTGCCTTCTCAGTGGGGATGGGTGGGGAGGGAGGAAGGGAGAGAAGTTGGAATTCAAAGTATTAGAAATGTATGTTGAGAATTGTTATTGCATATAACTGGGAAATAAGAAATACAGGTAATGGGGTATAGAAAGGAGAGAAGATGGGGATAAGGGAAAGGTGGAGTGTGATAGAAGGGAGGGCACATTGAGGGAAGGGTAATCAGAATGCAAAGTGTTATGGGGTGGGAGGAGGGAAGAGATGGGGAGAAAAATTGGAAGTCAAAATTTTGTGGAAATGTATGTTGTAATCTAAAAATAAAAAAAAGGGCAGCCATGGACAAAAGCCACCATAATCCTATAGTATATAACACTAAAGAGCAAACAAAACACAAACCTGGGTGGCTTGAATAAAAGAAAAATATATTTATAGCAAATCTTTTTTTGGTGGCAAAGAACTGGAAAATATGGGGCTCCATGTAAATTGGGGAATGGGAATTTGACATGGATTTAAGTAACTGTCTGTAAGAAATAACTCCTACTATCTAGTTCTTTTGTTATTATTCAGATGCTCTTGAAAGGAACTGGAGAAAATTACAACACTCTACTGATTAGTTCCATTAATCTAAGCTGGGCACCTGAAGCAGCAAGGCAAATATTCTATTCCTTCTCCACTGATTTCCCATCCTTCTCACCATACTGGCTATCTCAAGCTTTTTGGATCCTCTTTAAGCCTCCCATAGTACTCATTCCCTTTGCTCTCAGTTGAGATATTCAATTTTGTCTTTAATAAAAATATTGAGGCTATTCACCCAGAACTCCCTCTTTTTCTCTCTTCATGAAATTCAAACATTTTCTCCCCTTATATCTTCATTTCTGTAATGAAGAGGAGCCCTTCTTTTGCCAAGGCAAAAGTCATTACACTGACACTTGTATCAATATTCCATCACCTTTTTGTACCCTAACTTGTTCCACCACACCCCCATGTATGGATATCCTTTCAGATTCTCATTCTCTGCAGCCTCAGAAAGATGTAAATAAATAAAGATACATATATAAATACATACATACACATACCCCCTTACACTCATACTTATGTCTATATGAAGATATGTAGTTATAAGTACATATATGTATATGTGTGTGTATGTATATATAAACATATACATAAAATCCATATCGCTGTAAATTGTAAGCTTAAGAGTTTGTTTTGCTTAGGACTAATCCCTCCCTCAATCTACTCTACATTTAATTTTCCTACCCCATTCTCACCTATCCCTTCCATTTTCCTGTTGAGGAAAATGTTCCTCGTTGAATCCTGGGCCATCTCCAGTCATCCTGATGACTATCTGGCCCCTGGACCCAGAAGGCTCTGGAGGATAAAATGAAGCTGATGACCTTGAACAGCCCTCCCTCACTCAAATCAAAGTGAACTGCAAGTCATGGCATCATCTCCCTGAGGTCATGGTCTTCTTCAAAAATGATGGACAAACACAACATGTTGAGTAATAATGTATTTCTGTACTCGATCATTTGTGTGTTCTTCCTTTTGTTGACCAGTTTGGATGAGATTGATGTTCAAGTGCTTGTTATTCTCTGCCCCTCCATGGTTTGTAGAGACATCTACTTGCACACCTTGATTGAATGAATTAGTTCTGATTAGTCTTCCTTTCCCTACTCCACCCTTCAACCAGCATATTCCTCTTCCCCTCTCTGACCCTTTTCAATACTATCAACACATAACAGAATCACTCCTAGGTCTTGTTTAACTGCACTCCCTCTAGACCCCTGATGATGTTAGGGTTTAGAGAAGACACATGTATCATCTCTTCATTTTAAATATAAGCAGTTTCTCCTTGTTCTTGTCCTATATAATTTTTCATTCATATTTACTTTTTTATATTTTCCTTTATTCCTGCGTTTGAACTCCAAAGTTTCTCTGCAGAGCTGGTCTTTTCATCAGGAATTTTGGAAGTCCTCTATTTCATGAAAGGTCCATTTTCCCTCTAGTATTATACTTAGTCTTGGAGGATATAAATAGCTTCTGACTTCTAGAATACTGTATTCTAAGTTCTCTGCTCCTTTACAATGACTGCTGCTAAATCATGTTTAATTCTGACTTGAAAATCAGTACTTGAGATCTTTCCTTCTGGCCTCTTGAAGTATTTTTTTCTTTGTCTTGGCAACTCTAGATTTTGGCTATGATGTTCCTAGGAGTTTTCATTTTAGGATTTCTTTTCAGAAGTGACTAGTGGATTGCATTTCTACTTTTCCCTTTGGTTCTAAGAGATCAGGGTAGTTTTCTTTTGAGATTTGTTGAAATAGAATATATTGGCTCTTTTTTTGATCATAGCAATCAAAAAGCCTAAAAATCCCTTCTCCCTCCCCGCCCCCAATCCCCACCAACCTTCTTAGGCTCATCTTCACCATAATTATATAGCACTCAGTTTGTTTTTTGAATGCTCTTTCCTTTAGAATGTTGTAGTGTATGTTGTGTATACTGTGCTTATTTCCTTGCTCCAGCTCAGTTTAAATAATTCTTGTCAAGAATTTCTTTGAATCCTTCATAAGGATCCTTTTATGCTGAAGTAATATTCCATTAAATTTGTGAATCACAATTTGCTTAGCCTGATAAAAATACTACAATGATGAGATCATTGACCCATTAGGAGGGTCAATCTATCCCCACTGTCTCTTCTTTTTTTTTGTTTCCTTTCTAATTTATTTATTTTTAGTTTTCAACATTTATTTCCACAAGATTTTGAGTTCCAAATTTTCTCCCCATCTCTCCCCTCCACCCACCCCAAGACAGTATTACCCTTTCCCTCCAATGTGCCCTCCCTTCTATCACATCCCTCCCTTCTCTTATCCCTAACCCCTCTGTTTTCTTGGAGGGCAAGACAGATTTCTATATTCCCTGCCTGTATATCTGATTTTCCAGTTGTATGTAAAAACAATTTTTAGCATTCATTTTTAAAACTTTGAGTTCCAATTTCTCTCTAATCCTCCCTCCCCACCCATCCTCACTGAGAAGGCAAGCAATGTATGTTATACATGTATAGTTATGAAAAAGACTTCCATAAAAGTCACATGAAAGACTAACTATATTTCCCTATATCCTATCCTGTCCCCCATTTATTCTATTCTCTCTTTTGACGCTATCCCTCCTCAAAAGTATTTACTGTTAATTACATTCTCCTTCCATTTGCCCTCCCTTCTATCATCTTCCCACTCCCTGCTTATCCCCTTCTCCCCTATTTTGCTGTAGTGTAAGACAGATTTTCATAGCAAATCTAGTTTGCATGTTATTCCCTCCTTAAGTCAAATGGGATGAGAGTAAGGTTCACTTTTCCCCTCTCACCTTCCCTCTCTTCCCTTCCATCCCATTGAAAAACTTTTTTCTTGTCTCTTTTATGTGAGAGATAATTTGTCCCGTTCTATTTTTACCTTTCTGCTCTGAATATATTCCTCTTTCATCCCTTAATTTCATTTTTTCAGATGTCATCCCTTCCTATTCAACTCACCCCGTGCCCTCTGTCTATATGTACATAATCCCTCCAACTACCCTAGTACTGAGAAAAGTCTCAAGAGGTATAAATACTATGTTTCCATGTAGGAATGTAAACAGTTCAACTAATTTAGTTAAGTCCTTTATGATCTCTCTTTCCTATTTATCTTTTCATGCTTCTCTTGATTCTTATGTTTGAAAATCAAAATTTCTATTCAGCTCTGGTATTTTCATCAAGAATGCTTGAAAGTCCTCTATTTCATTGAATGACTATTTCCCCCCCCTGAAGTATTATATTCAGTTTTGATGGGCTGGTGATTCTTGTTTTTAATCCTAGTTCCTTTGACTTGTGGAATATCATATTCCAAGCCCTGTGATTCCTTAATGTGGAAGTTGCTAGATCTTATGTTATCCTGATTCCTAATAATATTGTTATTCCACAATACTCTAATTGTTTCTTTCTGGCTGCTTGCAACATTTTCTCCTTGACCTGAGAGCTCTGAAATTTGGCTACAATATTTCTAGGAGTTTTCCTTTTGGAATCTTTTTCAGGAGGTGATCGGTGGATTCTTTCAATATTTATTTCACCCTCTGATTCTAGAATATTTCAGGAAAGATGATGTCTAGGTACTTTTTTTAATCATGGCTTTCAGGTAGTCCCATAATTTTTAAATTGTCTCTCCTGGATCTATTTTCTAGGTCAGTTACTTTTCCAATGGAATATTTAACATTGTCTGCTATTTTTCAATCCTTTGGTTTTGTTTTATAATTTGTTGATTTTTTCATAAAGTCATTAGTTTCCATCTGCTCCATTCTAATCTTTGAGGAATTATTTTCTTCAGTGAGTTTTGGACCTCCTTTTCCATTTGGTCAATTCTGCTTTTTAGAGTATGGTTCTCCTCATTGGCTTTTTGGATATCTTTTGTCATTTGGGTTAGTCTATTTTTTTAAAATGTTATTTTCTTCAGAAAATTTTCAAAAGATGTTATTTTTTGGGGTCTCCTTTAACAAGCAGTTGACTCATTTTTCATAATTTTCTTGCATCACTCATTTCTCTTCCCAATTTTTGCTCTAATTCTCTTACTTGATTTTCAAAATCCTTTTTGAGCTCTTCCATAGCCTAAGACCAATTCACATTTTTCTTGGAGGCTTTGGATGGAGGAGCTTTGACTTTGTTGTCTTCTGTTTGCATGTTTTGGTCTTCTTTGTCACCAAAGTAAGTAAGATTCCATAGTCTGATTCTTTTTTTGGTTTTTGCTCATTTCTCCAGACATTTACTTGACTTTTGAGCTCTTTGTCAAGGTGGATCTCTGCTTCCTGTGAGGGTGGGGGAGTATACTGTTAGCTGCTCAATTCCCCCACAGTCTGTGGGTCTAGAACTCTAGAAACATTCGCCGTCTCTGCCCCTGCTGCTGCTGTGGCTGGTGCAGGTTCCTCCACTCCATTCCCCTCTGCTGCCCTGGGGCTGGGGCCAGACCATTCCACTCTCCCACGCTTGTCCCACAAGCTTTTCCACTGGCCTTCCAATTTTTCCAGTCTCCTTATAGTTGACCTCCCTCTGTGTGCTTTATGATTTATGTATACTGGTGTTCTTGAAATTTATCATGTACCTCATTTCCAGACTGTACCCATTTTGGAATGGTCTGGCCCCTTTACCTCTACTTATTGGTTTTTCTGGCTTTCTTCAAGATATAGCTCAATCCCACCTTCTATGGAAGGTATTTTCTGCACTCCCTATCCCCTAACACTAGAAATACTAATCTCTTCCCTTTGAGATTACCTTTTATTTACACAATACAAATCCTAACATGCACAAAGTTATATACACACACACATATATATGTAATGTATAGCCTCCTATATAATGTAAATCTTTGAACGCAGAGACAGTGTTTTTACCTTTCTCTGCATCCAGAGTTTAGCACAGTGCCTGGCATACAGTAAGTACTTAATAAATGCTTGTTAACTGATTGACTAATAGCTAAAATATACATATAAAACAGTAAAAGATGCCATATGCCTATGTGCCAAAAGGTTTGATACACCACAAAGTATATTTTTAAGAGGGCAATAAAAGTATCCTTAATTAGAGGCACTGTAAGTTCTGCCTGTGATAAACTAGCTATATGACCTTAAGTTAGTCTCTTAACATTTCAGAGCCTGAGGCAACTTTTTAACTACAAATGGCAGAACTGAAATTTTAAACTACACATTACAGGAGATTTGCCAATCTGCATTGTTGGGAGGTATTACTAGACTGAGAATTACTTACATTGATATAATTATAGGCTCAAACCAAACTACTCAACCTCCAAAATCCTTGCAAAACAAACAAAAACAAAACAAAACCCAGCATCTCCAGACATTCTCTTTTGGCCAGCAACCCTGAGGGTCTTCCCCTCACAGTTTGATTTCTTGATAGTAGAACACTGAGTAATAATGGTGATAATGGACATTCTTACTTCACCCTGTTCTTATCAAAAAGGCTTCTGATTTATCCATGCTTGCTTTTGGTATTAGATAAATACTACTTATTTTAAGAAAAGTTCCAGTTATTTCTAAGTTTTCAGTGTTTTTAATAGAAATGGGTATTGTTATTTTGTCAAAAGTTTTTCCTGAATCTATCAACATAACAATGTATTTTTTCTTGTTTTTATTTTTGATATGTTCAATTATACTGATAGTTTTTCTAATACTGAACCAGCTCTGCATTCCTAGTATAAATCCAATTCTGACCAGGGTATTACCAAGGTCATTATTCAAAGTGGTACTAGGGGTGACCTAATGTGAATTGACATTCCTACGTAAAAATTTAAGGTCATAGAAGGGAAGAAATTAGGAGGTATATATGTAGATTTTCCTCAAGTATTTATATTGCTTTAGTGATATTTTATAGCTAGTTATCACAGCTAATCTAATCTGCATAAAGAATAATAATCTGGCAAATCAAATGCAATCAACAGGTAAAATATACTGACTTTAGAAAGGTGAAGGTTTGGCTTTGCCCAACATATTAATCAATATTTTGGGGAAACAATCTGCATAGTAGTAAAGTCCATTGGAAGGTTATTCAAAAAATTTCTACAATCAGATCAATGTTGATGTATATGTTATGCAGTTAAATCCAAACTGCACCATGGTGAAATTACAACAAATACATAATTTAATCCCACTTTTCCTATTCAATTTATTTACCACTAATCCCAACATAAGATTTCAATTACAGTTTTCATTGTTCCTTGAATATGCTATATTATTGCCATCTTTGTATTTTTTGCTCATATTGTTTGGAATGCATTTGCCACTTATCTAAGATCTACACTCAAGCTGTGGAATTCTAGTCTTTGAATCGATACTAATTTCTTTTAGACTAGAAATTATATGAACATAAATTAGCATTCTCATCTAGTTATCTTCTTGCCATCTTCCCTGTTGCTGTTGCACACTCCTTCTTGTGTGACCCCTCCCTTCCTCTATCCTCACTCCATTTCCACTTGCCTCTTCTCTAGGGGGAAATAACCAAACAAGAAATGCCATTTATACTGTAATGGAAATGTCCATCAGCTCCCTGACTGCTCTATTCATTCTTTTTTAAGGTTCTAGACCAAAATACTCTTCCCTGGCTCTAAATTCTCTTATTCAGGATATCCCCCTCAAAAATTTCAGTTTAGATTGAAGCTTTACTAGCTCTTATTATAAGTATGTATAATATATCCTTATGGTATGCTACATACCACATGTATATATAATACATGTAACACAAATGGAAGTACCTTCAAGGCTGATACTGACTTTTATAGTTCTGTGCTTAGCATAGCACTTGGCACATGGTAACAGCTTAATAAATGCCTTTTCATTCATTAATATCCTTCAAAATCTATCTCAAATGCTACTTCTTCAGAAAGCCCCGTTTGACTGTTTCAGCTTATATTAACTCTCATATCATTTATCAGTATACCATACAATATAACATGTTTGTATTTTACTATTTTTAAAAAGCTTCATGAGTATTGTCTTATTTCTCCATCTAAACTGTAATCTCCTTGACGATGTGGGCTGTGTCACATTTCTTTGTATTGTTCATAGTACCTAGTATATTCTTTGGCATTTTTCCTTGTCATTCTACTCCTATTATTTTAGCTTATGTCTTCATTATCCTACACTATTTGAAATTTGAACCAATCTCTCAACTGGTCTGCCTGATTAACCTCTCCTTCTTCCAATCTCCATGTACATTTTTGCAAGAATAATCTTTTGCAAACAATGCTCTATGTGTGCTAAAACATACACGATAGTTATGGACATGAATAGGACCTGTGATTTCATTAACACAGGTTAACTTTGAGATGAGGAAACTCTTTCTACCAACGTAGACCACTGTCTTCTCTCAAATTTATAAACTCAAAAAATTACTTAAAACAAAGAAGGAAGGTGATTTGTCCATTGTTACATAGTCAACATGTATCGGTCAAGATAAGAGTGAACAATTTTCCGGTTACAATGACAATTCTCTATCCACAATGCTAGAGTTGACTCTTACATACAATTGTGTGTATATGTATGTGTATATGCACACATATTTAAATATTTATACACACATCCATCAACATATATAGATATACCTTGTTTTATTGCACTTTGCTTTATTGTGCTTTGTAGATACTGTTTTTTTTAATTGAAGGTTTGTAGCAACCCTGCATTGACCAAGTCTTTCAGCACCATTTTCCCAACAGCATGTGCTTAACATTATGTATCTGTGTTACATAATTCCTGCAATATTTCAAATTTTTTAATTACTATTATATCTGTTATGGTGATATGTGATCAGTGATTTTTGATGTTAGTACTGTAATTGCTTTGAGTGTCAACAAACCATGTCCATATAAGGAGATAAACTCAATCAGTCAGTGTTGTGTATGTTCAGACCGCTCCACCAACTGACTATTTCCCTCCCTTTCCTCAGGCCTCCCTATTTCCTGAGACACAACAAGATTCAGATTAAGTCAATTAATAACCCTAAATGGCCTCTCAGTGTTCAAGTGAAAGGAAGAGTCAATTGTTGCAGAAAGCATTTTTGTTGTCTTATTTTTAGAAATTGTTACATCCCCGCAACCTTCAGCAACCACCACCCCAGATCGGGCAGCAGCCATTAACATTGAGGCAAGATTCTCCTCCAGAAAAAAGATTAAGATTCACTACAGGTTCAGGTGATGGTAAGCATTTTTTTTTTAACAATAAAGTATTTTGAAATTAAGGTACGTACACTTTTTTTAGATAATACTGTTGTACACAACAGACTACAGTATAGTAAAAATATCTTTTATGTGCATTGGGAAACCAAAAAACTAGTGACTCTATTGAGATACTCACTTTAGTGAGGTGGTCTGGAACTTGAAGCCACAATATCTCCAAGGTATGCCTACGTATCTGTGTCAGATACATAAGAGCACACAAATATACAATACATGTACTACATATATACACATGCATACATACATATACAACTATAAGTAGCAATACAACTACAGAGTAAGGTCCTTTAGGCCAGAAAGCATATTTTGCATCTCTTTATACTTTTAGGGTTCCTTTTACATAGTTGAAATTAAATAAATAGTTGTTGATGGTGAGAGTCACTGACTTGAACTGAGGAAGATATCATGAGCAGATGATAATTCAGTCTGTTACCTGCATTTCATTTAAAGAAAATGTTTAGAAAGAAAAGCAGTTTAGTAGTATTTCTAATAACTTGAGTTTTGGCCTTCATCTTCCCTGAAGTCTGAGCTCAAAGTCTATTTTCCATGGGAGGCCTTTTCTGGTCCCTCAGTTGCTAACCCCTTCCCTGTTTTGATGATTTTTATCCCCTCTGTATGTGTATGTTGTCTCTTCCATGAGAATGTGAGCTTCTTAAGAAAAGGAACTACTTGTGACCTTTCTTTGTATCCCTAGCACAGTGCCTGGAATAAAGAAAACACTCAATAGATACCTTTTTGACTAACTGACTATTTAGGATTGCTAGAAGAAATGATTAGTTTCTACCTCCTTTCCATTTTAATTCGAAGGGAAAATTCAGGAAGCATACAGTCTCCTAGTGTTAAAGCAGAGTACATTAAGAATGTTTCCCACAAAGGGAAAGGAAGCAGTAGAATTTATTTTGGACTAAGAGGGAGAGTTTTAAAGGTTTTTTCCTTGCAAAAGACACATTTAAAAAGGGTGGGCCAAGATGATTTTGCAATGTCAATAAATTCATGATCTATTTCCTGAAAGAAAACGACCTTTTATAAAAGTTCCTATCTATATCCCAATTAAGCAGGACCTAACTTTTAAAATAAAGTGTCATGTACTTTGAAGTTGTACATAAGATTGCTTAAAACTGAAATCCTGAAACCTTGCTTAGGATCACAAAGCTAATAAATATTTGAGGCGGAATTTAAACTCAGGTCTTCAAGTCCAGCATTTCTATTAGATAACAGCTACCTTCCTCTAATATGCTGTTAGGGATCTAGTATATAAAAAAGAAATTACTTAAAACAACCCAATATGACTTTTGTCTAGTGTCTTAATGAC
This sequence comes from Bettongia penicillata ogilbyi, assembly GCA_023548195.1. Lineage (NCBI taxonomy): Eukaryota > Metazoa > Chordata > Mammalia > Diprotodontia > Potoroidae > Bettongia > Bettongia penicillata. The sequence goes on from JAJHZJ010000061.1 coordinate 2,229,447, forward strand.
AGCAAAGTCATATATTCCTTTGTATATAATGAAATTGCTGCAGGGTTATGTTTGTTCAAAATAGTATCACCAAAAGCATTACCATAATACATATTTAGAATATATGCTAGCTGATTAATATTCAACCCCTATTATTGAATGTCACACCCCTTTGCCTCCTTTTTTTTAGTTTGTAGGAAAAACTGCTTAGATTTAAAGGAGTTATTTTCTAGCTGATAATTTTGCCAGAGAATAAATTTTAACAAAGTGATCAATGCCAGCTAGTCAAAGCTTTAATTATATTTATAAAATGCAAAGAATGAAAAGAATGTATTTAGGAGTAATATGACCAATCTTCTGCACTTGAGAAAAAAAGAATGTATGTAGCACTTGAGAAAAAAAGATTTAAGCTGGGCTGTCCATATTTTTGAATAGCTACCAAGATCTTTGGAATTATTATACTCCTATTACGAGAGAACTATAGTACTCCCACCTTGGGGTACTAAGATTACTTGCTCTACTGATAAAGTTAAAGATTATCATTTTCTTACACAGTAAGAGTGACTTTCCATTATTCTGAGACTCTTTATACGCCAAAGAATGATAGTACACAAGAGTCTTTAAGTTTTTATTATTCATAACGAATAAAATGAAAATAACTTATTTCTAATTGATCCTATGATTAAGTCTCACATATGTGCTTAATTAGTGATATTCACTGTATTAGCAAAAATTCCACTGCCTTCTTTTAGTGTGCAAATATAGTACTGCCTGTGCTGATGGCATTATTCACTATTTGAAATAGCTAATCTGATTTTATATTTTACTTTGAAGGTCTTAAGAAGAAAAAATGCTGTAATCCAATCATGCCACAATCTAAGTGACATCTGTACTAGGCAGAATACTGTTGTTATGCTCCTTAGTTGCTGCTGCTGAAAATGACGAAGTAGTGAAATTATATTTCCCCATCATTATTTCCAGATACTTCCCGGCAAAGGTTTGTTGACTCTAATAAAGCTTCAGACAAAGCTGTCAGAAATAGAAATGGCAGACAGAGAGAGCAAAAAACAGTCATCAATAAATAGATGTAAAACTTAGGTGGTAGGCTGTGCATTTTCTGATAAAACTTGGTAGGAATGCTTCACATTTGTAGATAAATATGAAGATAAATTCAAGAGACATAAATGTATTATATCAATGATGGTACTGATAATTTTGACAAACATTAACCTGTCTGTAAGGGATTAAAGAATCAAATGCCTTACCTGCTATGGTATTGAGGAACATTAAATATTCAAAGTTAGAGATCTCTCGTCTTTGCCAACGCTGAGTCATATTGGAAGATTTATAAAGCTGTCGGGGAGTGGCCAAGGATATTCTCCTAGTAAGTATGTATAAATTAGATACTTTGAAGTTACCAGTGTTTTCAATTCATAATGCACTAAACATTATCTGTTATATGTATTCATATTAATAATTTCAATGATCATTATTAGAGAACTAAATAGTGTTTCAACTATAATTTTATCAATGAAGAATAACTATAAGCAGTCAAAAATCAGAAGTTAGCCTATGAAAAATATTTTAACAACAGTAGGTAGTCATGGAAATTGTGTCAAAATCAACAGCAAATAGGTTTGCTCTCCAAACAAGTTATAAATAAAAATAGTTGTCACTGTTCTGCTCCACTCTTATCTATCAAAATCTCCAATGCTCTATCTTAGGTGTCTACAGAGGCAACTAGAGCGTGCAGTGGATAGAACACGGGGCCTGGAGTCATGAAGGCCTAAGCTTAAATTTAGCCCTAATGCAATACCTTGGGTAAGTCAATTAACTTCTATTTGTCTCAGTTTCCTCACTGTTGAATGGGGATAATAATAGCATCCATCTCCCAGGACTATTATGATGATCATGTGAGATAATGTTTATAAAGTGCTTAGTGTAGTGCCTAGAAAACAGATGTTAAGTGACTTGGCAAAGGTCATACAGATATTAAGTATCTGAGGCTGGATTTGAACTTAAGTGTTCCTGACTCCAGACCCAGGGCTCTATCCACTGTGCCACCTAACTGCCACTACCTTGTACCTGTGCACTCTTATGCTTGGTGTACTTAGAATTTATTAACTAACAAAGAAGTTTTCATCCATATGTAAAATATAATTTATGCACAAAATTATTTCAGTCTTACAGATATTTTTAGTATGACATGCATAGCTGGGAAAGTTTTTCAAGCACAATAAAGTATCAGCTTTATTTTTTAGGCTATAATTTATATGTATTTGCAGAATACTCTTAGTATTCTATATTTAGTATTTCTCAAAGTTTTAACTTTAGCTCTTTGTTCTCTCTCTACATCTCCTTAATTGACAATATCTTTTATTCTCACGATTTCAACTATGACCTCTGCTTCTATCGCTGACCTTCTGAGCTTCAAACCTGTATCTCCTACTGCCTATGGGAAACGTTCTCATGAATGTCCCAGTGGCACCTCAACCTCAATGTGTTCAAAGCTGAGCTGATTACCTAATGGTGTTCTTCCGTATGATCTCATTATTCACTCAGGCTTGCCTGTTCAACACTCTTGCATTATATTATCTTTAACTATTTCTTCTTTACTTATTATATACTATTACAGCTATCAAATTCTATTGCTTCTCCTTCCAAAACATTTCCTTATCATTATCATTGTGCCTTCCTGATCATTCCCAATTGCTATCACTAGAGACTAGTGTCTTTGTCTAGACTTTGTCTACAATGTCTCAGAAATCTCCATCCTGAAAATTCCCTCCAGTTTGAGACTTCATGCAATGGAAGGAGCCTCCTCCTCTGTGTATTTTCCCTCTAATTGACTGGTTCCTTCCAGAACCACCACTCTAAAGAGAATGTCCAGGCCAGTCAGATATTCCTTCTTCTCAAGGCTGCACCCCTGCCTCTTTACTCAGACTTTATCCATGATGCCCCAGATGAATCTCCACTTTGGAAGATCCCTTCAGTCCCTCTGCTATCCATGTCTTTGTTGCTCTCTCCACGCTGTCCTTAGGACTCTCTTTTCAGACTTTCTCTGAAATGCCAGGAACCCTCATTTCTCCAGTTTTCTTTTACAGACTATCTCTTCTCTTTGGAAGGCAAGCTTCTAAAGCAGGTACAAGGTAGTGGCAGTTAGGTGGTGCAGTGGATAGAGCTCTGGGTCTGGGAGTCAGGAACACTAAGTTCAAATTCAGCCTCAGATACTTAATATCTGTATGACCTTTGCCAAGTCACTTAACATCTGTTTTCTAGGCACTACACTAAGGGGCAAGGACTGTCTTTCTTTCTACCTGCATTTATATTCCTAGAGTTGAGCACAGTGCTTGGCACACAGCCAGCACTTAATAAAGGCTTGTCTGTTCAACTAGAGTACAGGTCCTCATTGTTGTAGACTTAATCTACCATATGGCTTCCTGATTGGATACTCTTTGACCTATCACAGCACAAAGTAGGAGCTCAATACAGGTCTGCTGACTGACTGGCTCCCTCCTGGCTTCTATCAATCCTTTACACTAAATCTTCAATGCTTTCCCAGTACCTCCCAAATAAGGTTAGATTACTTTGCCTGCGCTGAGGCCTTCCACATTCTAGAATCAGCCTACCTCTCTACCCCTCTCACATTTGACTCCTATCCATGTTTGGGCTCCAGCCAAACTGGATGATCATCTCCCCAACATTTTAGCCTTCACGACTTTAACCACTCTGGTGCCTGTGCCTATTGTGCCTGCCCCCTCCCTTTTACCTGCTCAACTCCTAGGCAACCTTTCAAGACCAAGTCAAAAGTCACATGTTCCATAAAGCTATCCCCATTCTACAACTCTTGTTGATAATAACTTTCCTTTTAAGACTTCAGAAAACACTTTGGTTTGCACCACTGTGTGCATTTGTCATGTATATTATTTATCAAAAATTGCATATGAGTATCTTTATTTATTAGAATATCAATTCCAAGACAGGAGGTGTGGGATTTTAAATAAACTTTGTATCTCTCTTGGTGCTATGCATATAAAGTGCATTAAAAAAATCTAAATTGAATTTGGTGTAAAATTATATCTAATTTTTTTCTATCAAATAAATTTCACTTCAGGGATATAGCTTTATATTTACAGAAATGTTGTATTTTCCTTCAAATAATTTACAAATAGAGAATATTATCTGATTCCTAACAGTAAACATAACTGACTAGTTATAATGGTATAGCTATACTACAGCTATTATATTGAATCTGAACTGTATGAAGAAATCACAAAAAACTTATAACATGGTATAATTACCTGGCTTGTGGCAAACCATAGCTGGTTCCTACACCAACTCGGGGTAAGCTGTACACAACTTTTTTTACTGTTGCTTGGTCAGGAAAGTTAAACATTACTGAGGCTGTGTGAGAAGAGAAAACATGATTTAGAAAACAAGAAAAAAAGCACCAAACACAAATTTCACAATACAGTTTTCAAGTATTTGTCATGATTGATTTGTTATAGTCATGCATTATGTTATAAAACCAACTTCTCTTACACTCTATTCAGAAAGTAGTTGGGTTCAAAATCAAAACTGCTTTAGAAGCAGGACAAGTGAAAGAAAGAAAAAGAATCCACAATAATTTCAGATAACATTCAAGAAAAAATTATTAAAGTTATGAGCACAATTTCCTATGAAATATTTAGAGACATACTTCTGTTTGCCATAAACACTTCCAGAGCAGTGTTCTGTAGAAGATAACGTCTTGAAAATACAGCTCGAATCTCGCTGAACATCCATTTTCCATGAAGTCCCTCTGTGTATGCAAGAACCTAAAATAAAAGGTTAAAAGGAGTCACTATATGTACTTATATATACAAACATATGCGTATGACTAGTTTATTATTGTCTCTTAATCAGTATATAATCGAATCTACGTCTGACTACATCACTAACCATTCACTACCTATTTACAAAAGGTCTGACTTTCTAATTTTTAACAATATCATTGATGAGGAAATGAACGTGGACACAGATTAAGTTACTAGTGACTAAATACCTTAGATATTATTTCAGTATAAGTATTTGGATACTTAACATAACATATCTAAAAATGGAGCTGTAAGAGGTAGTGTTGGGCAGCTAGGTGGCTCAGCGAATAGGATGCTGGGCCTGGAGTCAGGAAGCTTCATCTCTATGAGTTCAAATCTGGTCTCGTACACTTACTAGGTGTGTGAACATGTCAAGCCACTCCAGTATCTCTGCCAAGAAAACCCCAAATGAGGTCATGAAGAGTTATATATGAATGAAATAACTGAACAACAATAACAAGAAATGCTGAAGTAAAAAATCATACCAGAGTAAATTATCAACACACACAACGGGATATGGTCCTCTTTTCAGAGTTGATATTTGACATGGTCACTAAATGACCGTAATCATAAAGTAACAGAGAAACAGAAGGGAAATATTAGTGAGTGTGCACTACCATAAAAAGGCATTTTGGGTTAGCATGTGTATTGCCCAGGCAATATTCACAGCACAGAGGGCGACAATGAACATGTCAGCGTAGTTCAGAATCCAAAGTATAATGGACTCTCCATATAGAAGACAGAAGAAAAACATTTATTCAGGCACCAGAAAGCCAAATCCCAACACCAGAAAGTCAAATCCATCATGGTAACCAAGAAGTCAACACACATTAGCACTGCAAGGGACAAAGGTATTTCCAAACCCCCCACCCCCTGAGTCTTCCCAGAAACAAACACTCACAAACCTAGTTCTGCCTGCCTGCCCACGTCCTTCCTAGCTCTGACTAGCCTGTCCAACTTCCTCTCAGCTCTGCTCCACCCACCACATGGAACTTAGGCTTCCATGTGATTTTAAGCAGGTCACATGGGCCTATTAATGAATGGGAAAGATCTTCCAATTTAAATTACCATTACATCAGGCAAAAAGGGAATACTGCCCCTAGCCCTTCTTGGGGAAGAGCTTATAGGATACGTTGTAAAAATAGTCATTTTATAAAGCTGAGAGTAAGTCGAGGTAGAGGTCATCCTGGACAGAGACAGAGTCAGGAAGTCAGTGGCTTGCAAATGGAAGACTGAAAGAACAAGAGGCTAGAGGACTATAGGATTCAGAGGCAAAAAGGGACCTTAAGGATGATTTCATCAAAGATCCCCTTCACTTTATAGATGCAAGAAACTGAGGCATGGAGGGACTAAAAGACCTGCTCATAAACATAAAGAAGATATGGTATAGGATCAGGCAAACATTTCTTACATGTGGAACATAAATTGCATCTGAGTTCAAGAAAGATTCCCAAATATTTGGCTTTATCTGTCACTTTTAGGTATGTATGTGTAAGCTGTTTTGGCAGATGGGCTAAACCCTTCCATAGTGTTCTCAACAGACCATCATCATAAATGCTGAGGCCACTGACCATTCACCTCAAGTTGAAGTCAATCTCTCCTTAGCTAAACTTCCAACTGAAGAGTTTTGAGGGCCATTAGGCTCCTTTTATGTGGCAAAGCACCTGGTGCTGATTCTATTCCAGATGAGATTTATAAGGTAGGTGAACCACTGCTCACACAAACGCTGACTAAAGTTTCCCAGGTTATATGGCAAAAGGAGGTTATCCCTCAGGAGTTCAAGGATGTCTCCACTGTCCATCTCCATAAAGATAAAGGGAATAGACTGTCCTGCAACAATCACAGGGCGGTCTCTCTCTAAGTCATTGCTGGCAAAATTCTTGCTAGAGTCCCCCTTAACAGGCTGATCCTTCACCTGGAAGATGGCCATCTACGTGAGAGACAGAGTGGCTTCAGAAAAGGATGACGAATAGTTTTCTGCCTGATAACTCCAGGAGAAATGGGGGGAGCAGAACAGAGGTCTGTACACAACATATGTAGATCTGACCAAGGTCTTTGACACTGTGAGGGCCTATGGAAAATTATGTCAAAATTTGGTTGCCTGGAGAAGTTCATCAATATTGTATGTCAATTTCTTGATGGCATATTTGCCCAGGTTTTGGAGAGTGCACAATGCTTCTGTGCCTTCCCAGCCACCAACGGAGTAAAACAAGGCTGTGTTCTTGCTCCCATGTTTTTTAGCATGATGTTTTCAGTCGTATTGTCAAATGCTTTCAATGAGGATGAACATGGCGTCAAGGTTAATTACCGTACTGATGGTAAATTCTTTACTTTGAAAAGGCAACAAATCAAGACCAAAGTGGAGGGAGTGTTGGTGCATAATCTTCTGTTTGCAGATGATTGTGCACTCAGTGCAGCCTCTGAAGCTGAGATGCAACAAAGCATGGATCAATTCTCTGCTGCCTGTGCTAATTTTGGCCTAATAATTAACACCAAGGAAACACAAGTGCTCCACCACAAGTTAGCCACCACCACACCATTCATATGTGGAACCAACAGTTACAACAAATGGAGATGTTTTGAATGCTGTGGCTAAGTTCACTTACCTTGGTAGTGTACTTTCCAGGAATGTACACACTGGCAATGAGGTTGAGGCACCCATTGCCAGAGCTAGCTCAGTGTCTGGGAGGCTCCAAAGAAAAGTTTGGGAGAGAAGATGTATTTGACTACCTCTAACAGTCTACAGAGCAACTGTGCTGACCTCATTGCTGTATGCCTGTGAAACATGGACAGTCTAACAGAGCCATGACAGGAAGCTGAATCACTTCCATCTGAACTGTCTTAGGAAGATTCTGAGGATCATCTGGCAGGATAAGATATCAGACACTGAAGTCCTTGCTTGAGCTGAACTGCCAACCATTCAGACTATGCTTCAGAAAGAGCGTAACTCTAATGGGCTAGCCAGGTTGTTTGAATGCAAAATGTACGCTTGCCAAAAAGACTATTTTATGGAGAACTCACATGGGGCAGGTGATCACATGGTGTTCAGAAGAAGACATTCTTAAGGTCTCTCTCAAGAACTCTGGATTTGACTGTGCAACATGGGAGACTCTCGCACAGGACCACTCAGTACGGCGTGCCCACATCAGAAAGTGTGCTGTGCTCTATGAGCAAAGTAGAATTGAGACAGCACAAAGTAAATGTAGGATGCGCAAATTTGGAGTGACCATCCCAAATATTCACAAGGACTATCTGGGCCCAACCGGTGGTAGAGCATTCTGAGCTCATATTGGTCTGATCAGTCACAGTTGGACACACTGAAATTTCACTTTCTCATGGTGATATCATTTTGGTCCTCTGAGAATGAAGGATGACAACCAAACTAGGTTGAGGGTAATCAAGGGGTCTCAAACCCTTTGGTGGCTTAGGGGGAGTTTCTACCCCAAGCATGTGAAGACTTCCCCTGGTAGAATGAGCGGATGAGAAGAATTTGTTCCAACAGCCATGAAAGCAGCTGAAGCAGGTGCTGTGGAGTGCTTAGAGCTTGGTTAGACATCTTAAGATGCCAAGGTCATCCACTGCATATTGAATCACCACCAGTCATTTTGATTCTGTCTTGCCACTGGACTCTGATGGATCTGGAGGATAATGAGGCTGACAACGTGGTGCAACTCTGGCTCACTTAAATCCAATTTACTCATGAGTCAAAACATCACCCATACCATTTTGAATTGAAATGCCTCAAAAGAAATGCAAGATGCGCAAATTTAGAGAATCCACCCCAAATGTGCACACAGACTATGTGCGTCTGACCTGTGGTAGAGCATTCTGAGCTTGTATTATTCTGATCAGCCACAGATGGACACACTGAAACTTGACTCCAACATAGTGATGTAATTTTGGTCCTCTTCAAGAATGAAGGACATCAACTAACCAATGTGTCTTTTACCACCTCAGTCTGAAAGATCAAGCTTCACCTATATTTGTAAGGTTTGAGAAAGGAATAGGCAACTTCCAAAAATTATACTCTAAAGTACACTATGCCTTCAGAGTCAGAAATAAGCTGGAAAGTTTGGAGAATACAAGATCATACTGTAGTTGTTACAATTTTTTAATCTGATAAAGCAAAAATATGTTAAAGACTTTATTCCAACAAAGCACTGATCACGTATAAATCAAAATCATACAACACTACTTAAAAGACATACTAAAACAATGGAAATAACCTGATTCACAATACTCTGAAGCATAAACTGGAGAGATATATGCTTGACAAAAGCATTCATCATCATCATGGAGGATACTCAGCACAGTCCATATTGGGAGACATCTGTCATGATGCTCTTATTTGTAAATGATACAATACTGATTGCATCAAGCCTTGGAACACTGCAGGCTCCTAAATAAGATCCATAATCATTCCAAGGGTTAAGCCAATCTATAGAAGAAAGGTAAAATAGACAAAAAAGCCTGTGATCAAGATGATGACATGCAGTTGGACATTCAATACATAGTCTGTCCACTGATTCATGTACATTTGGATAGATATTGTAAAAAAAAAAAAATGACCTGGGTCCTGAATTGAACAGAAGAGCAAGCTGGACTGCTTTGAGAAATTGTAGAATTCTTTTAATGGCCTGAAACTTCTCCCTGAAACAAAGCAAGTCTCTTTTCTTGAGATTCTTTTGCTGATGACTTCAAGTTTTGAAATACTCAATCCTTCAACAGAGAGGAACACAGTACAAATAAGAAATTATGCAGGAAAGAATGATGTAGAAGTTAGCAAGGAAACAGATGACTATGCTTCCTACTTTTGGCAAAGAGGTGGTGGACTATGCAGTATAAAAGGAAAAAGGAAGTATGAATATTTCTTTTCATTTCTTTTAAGACATTGGATTGCCTTTGTTATCTGCCCTTTACGTTCAATAACTTCTTCATATGAGGTATCCCATGATCATTCCTCTCAGGTACATCAAAATGTCGTACTGAGGTATTTTTTCCTATCACTTTCAGTTCCTAACTACTACTTCCTATTATATTTCACACACCCCCAAGCCCAAAACCCTCTCTCATATGAACGAATGTAAAAGTATTTATTTAAGCACTTACTGTTTGAGGCACAGTACTAAGCAGTTAAGCAAAACAAATGAATACATACATATCTGAAAGTGATAGAAAAAAATCAGTAACATTTTGAAAAGTATTTTATACTTGCATTTGTATTTTGTTATTCCTTTAGGAGGTAGGAAGATGTTGCTCAATTAAATCTGATGGGATTATAAGGTAGTCAATCGTTGAATGGTCAGAGATCAGCTAGCTCCTGGTGAAATTTCAAAAAGCAAAGAATTCTCTAAGGAGTGATTTGAGGTCAGAGGTAGCTGAGGAGTACAGGTTCTGTATTTAGCCGAGAACTGAGTCAGTGGCCAAAGAAAAACCCAGTTCTTTAGAAGTCAATGCTCCTTGCCCCTTAGAAAGTGAGACCTGAACTGAGGGGGTAAAATGGAAGCAGAAAAGGTCTAGGTATCCCAGATAAGTAACCTGTCCAGCCAAGAATGCTGGAGGAACCAGGTGAGAACACCATGAAAAGAGAAAGCACAGTGGTATCTTCAAATCCCAAAGGTAAGAGCTGTCTTGGCCACACATGTTCTCCACATAGGTACTCATTCTGGTATACTCTAGGTGTGTGCCCCATTCTTCCCACTGATAGGGGTAACGGTTTGTTCATGCTGTTTCAATAAGGGCTTTTACTTTGAACTAATTACATCTACTGGATAAACAGTGAAGGCAAACACACAAGTAAGGGCTTATGAACTATAGTTTTAGAAGGATGATCCCACAGAACACCTTTAAGAAGAAGTATTTGCCTCCTGGGAGATTCAACCCATGAATGTAAGCTGGGGTGAGAGGGTACCTTAGAGTCCTATACTCATTCAGTACATATCTGTGATGTCATTTGTGTTTGCTAGAATCCACCTGAGAAAAAGTCTTATTTTTATTTTCTTTTTTTTCCGACAGAAATTAATTTCCTAATACAATTCTTTTACAAGTTAGACGAGCTCTTTTGATACAACTTTTACATGGTTGAATACCTAAGTTTTTAATATCTGTTGTAATTATGTGTCCATTGCAAGTGCAGGGGATGATGTGAGCATCTTAGATTCTTAGTACCTTTACAATACACTTATAGTATATTATTTTTTTTTCTGGAGGCAATTTGTGGATTCTTTCAATTTGCACTTTGTTTTATGTATTAAGAATACAAGTTCTAGGCCTTGTATTATTTTTTGCATTAGGGTGTTCAGATTTTTTGACTTATGTTCTTCTGGGAGACTAATAATACTTAAGTTGACTCTCTTTGAGACCACTATATTTTGCTAATATGGAGATTATGTTTTCTTTTAACATTATTGCTTTTTGCTTCTCTTTTCTCAGACTATCCTTGGCTTCAGTGTATTTACTTCCCCACTCAGTTGCTTTCTCGTTTCTTTGACACTATGGATTCAAACTCTTCTGCTCTGTTGATTATTTCTGTTGTGCAGGCCATAACTTTTGTTTCATAATTTTTATTTCTCTTTTAAAGTATTCAGGAACATCCTGCTGAGGTTCTGTGCTCTCTTAAGAATCCACAGAAGCCTCTGCTTCACAAAGGTATTAATTCAATTTCCTTTGTCTTGCAATATTTATTCATAGATATATGGACTCTTTTAGCTGATGTGGAGGACATACTTTCTCCTGCAATTACAATCTTCCCTGTTGGTTTATATGCTTACACTCCAAGTTTTTAACTGAGTTTTCTTCCTCCTAAAACCAATGGAAATTTCAGTCTATTTTCTTTATCCCTAGGATATCTTTTTCCTTGAGGCCATCTACAATAAAGACCTCTACTTTTTCTCCTCTCATTCTCTTCCTAATTCCCTAGAATCTGGCTTCCCACTTCATCATGACTTTCCAATGGGCAAATACAATAATGGTTTCTCAATCTTCATTCTCCTCAACCTGGCAATCTCCCTTTTCTCCTTGATACTTTCATCTCTCTAAGTTTTCTGGATATTGCTCTCTACTGGTTCTACTCCTAGCCTGACAACTCCTCTGTAACCTCCTTTGATGAATCTTCATCCAGGTTAAGGCCTACTAACTTGCTGTTCCATAGGGGTCTAGTCTGGGCCCTCTTTTCCTTCTATAATATTTTGCTTGGTGAATTATCATCTTTATGCTGATGCTTCTCAAAACTACCTACCTAGCTCTCTGCTGATCTCCAATTTCATATCTCCAACTGCCTTTCAGATATTTGGAACTGGATATCCTATAGACTCTTACACTCAACATGTCCAAAACTGAACTCATTTCCATTCTCCTTAAATCCTACCCCATCCCACCATCCAAAACTTCCCTATCAGTGCTGAGAGCACTATCCTCCTCTCAGTCAGGATTGAAGCCTAGGTGTCACTCTTGACTTTTCACTACCTCTCACCCCTCTCATCCAATCAATTGCTAAAGTCTGTTCATTTTTACCTTTGCAACATTTCTCAAATACTCTCCCTTCTTTTGTATGATATTGCCACTACCCTGGCACAGGCCTGTATCTCCTTATGCATAGACTACTACAAAAAACTCCTGGTTTGTCTGCCTGCCGCAAATCTCTTCCTACTTCACTCCATCTTCCATTTAGCCAACAAAGTGATTTTCTTAAAGGATAGGCCCAAACTATCGTTCTCCCTATTCGATAATCTCTAATGATGTTTTCCATCATCTTCAGGATCAATGACAAAATCCTGTTTTTGGCCTCCAGAGTTCTTCATAAACCCCAGTCCTACCTTTGCAGTATTCTTCTCCTCTTCGTCCGTTTCAGTAACGGAAGCTTCCCTATTACTCCATGAACAAAACGCTCAATCTCGTCTCCTGGCATTTTCACTGCCTGTCCCCATGCCTGGCATGTTCTTGCTTCTCATCTTCGCCTCCTAGCTTCCCTCAAGTCCCAGCTAACAGTCTCCTCCACTGCTCCCTACGTATCCAGCGGATAGCTTGTTTGTACAGATTTCTTTGCTTGTTGTTTAAGCCGTTAACCTGTGAGATCCAGAGGCAGGGACTTACCTTTGCCTTTCTTTGCATCATAGCCAGGCACATGACATAATGACAGATTCTCTTGCTTACTTTCTGACTTGTTCACTTTTTATGCGGTTTACTTTTCCCTCTCAGTGCTAGACCTCAAAGCAGTCTTATCTTCTGCCTATGCTGGGCAATTTATATTTCACTGGCCCCAACCTCTGCCCCAAGTCACTTCTGGGAGGAACAAACTGGCCCTAACTGGATTCCTATCCCTTTTCCTTTAGGTCTAAGGGATACACCCACACCCTAGCATCCTGCCACAATTTCCTCAGTTCTTTGGCTAAGTATACTGTTGTTGCACTGAGCACTGTCCCATGGCAGTTCCAGCCAGTATAATAGTTTGCCTTTTGGTTTTCTGTGGCACAGGGAGGGGCAATAGGCAAAGTTAAATTCCACGGTAATCCTGCAGGTCAGCTTGTGCCACTTTGCCAGTGTGGTAGCTGGTGGGGAAGGGGTGCTGAATAAGCTCCTAAGGTTTAGGGATTAACTTTCTCTGTTGATAGTTCATCAGGCTCTCCCCTCATTAGGGTTCTTGGTATCTGGGGCTGGTAGAGCTCAATCAATAAATCAATCTGTATTTATTAAGCTATGTGCTTAATATGCTATGTGCCAGGCACGTAAAAAGAGGCAAAAGACAGTTCCTTTTCTCAAGGACCTTAAAATTTAATGACGAGTTAAAATTGCTTTATCTCTTTTGCATAATTCCTATTTTGGAGAAGTTTGAGAGGTCATGAGGACCTATAGTCCACCTAGTCCATCGGGACCATCTAATCCACCATCCTGCTAGTCATGTGACTTACACAGAAAAACAACTGAAAACCCCCTCTGAGCCTATGTCAACTAGTTGCCTTATTATGATAGCTTATGGCAGGGCAACTTGTCTGATGTCCTTATGGATGCAATTTCACACAATAACGCTAGACTGATGACCTAGAAACCCTCAGCAAACAACTTCAAGTACTTAAAACCTTTTGGGGAACTCCATACCTTTTTTTGGGGGTGGGGTAGAGAATACTTCTGAGTTTAATTTCTTTTTAAGCTAATCTGCTTGCTCTAATCCAAGATTAGTTTGAACTATCAGTATAAAAGCCTATGTGTTGCAGGGATCCACTGAAGGAATTTTAGGTGCTCTAGGCATTCTCAGAACCCAGAGAAATTTTCACCCCAAACTGGCTTCTCAACAAAAAGTTACACAGTAATTTCTCATCAACTCAGATCCCCTATCTATTTTGGGAGCTTTGTTGGGACAAAAATTTCTCTTTGAGGTAAAAAATTCAATTTTCTTTTTCTTTTTGTTTTTGTTTTGGGACAGGCTTTCGCAAAAACAAAGATAGATAAGAATTTGTGTAAAATGTTATATGTTTGTTATAAAACCATGTATAAGGGGGTAGAATATGAATGTAATTATCAAGTCTACCAGTTATGGTAGACTCAGACTCTCATGAAAGACTATTTTCAAATTATCTAAGAATATGTGGACTTTGCTGACACTTTTCAGGTATAAGGCACTAGGAGAAGGCACTCAAAATGATGATGCTTGAGTCTGCCCAAATCACTAGAGAGACTTCCAGAATTAGAGTTATGGATAAATATGCCTTAAGGACCCTAGGTGATTTACTGGGGACAGCAAATGTTTAACTGATTTTCCCCCAGGGAAGGACAGAGGCAGCATGATGAAAGGGATGGAGTGTTGGGTTAAGAGTCAGGAAGACCTAGGTCCCTCCTCTTATTACAGGTGTGACTCTGGGTCAGTCACTTAACTTCTAGGTATAGGCCATTCTCTATGACTTAGTACCTTATCAGGACTTATCACCTCCAATTATTTGACCGAATATCCCAATAGGTTTTACTGCATCTAGTTAATTTCCTTACGACAAATCTGACCATGTATGTCATTCCTCTGCTCAAAAATCTCCAATGGGTCCATAATGACCTCTAAGATTATGTGCATGCATGTATGCGTGTGTGTGTGTGTGTGTGTGTGTGTGTATACACATACACGCGAATACAAACACATATCTGAGCCTGGCATTTAATGACCTTCACAATCTGGCTTGAAGCATTCTGTACTAAGTGCCCCTTCACACATTTCATGTTTCAGCTAAGTTCATTTATATGTTGTTACCAGAAGTTGGGATTCCATCTTCCATTTCTGTGGCACAGGACATCCACATGCCTAGAATAATATACTCTACACCTTAAAATCTTTAGGTTCGTTTATCAGACACCTCCCAAAGGAAGCCTTCCCTGATTCTTTAGTTAGCTTAGTTATCTTTCTTTTCTCAAATAATCTACTCGTTTATCTGTGTATAGTTAGTATATTCCCAGTAGAATGTAAACCCTTTGAGGGAAGGGATATCTTTTCATCCCAAATCTGAGAAAGATAAAAACTTCATAAATGTTTGTTAATACACAGATGAAAGATGAGAGGAGGAAAGGATTACTTCTAGTTGGGAAGGGGATCAGGGAGGAGTCTAACTGAGGAGGTGGCAACTGTGCTGGGCTTCATCAAAGAAAGAATTTCATGGTGAGTTATTCTATTTTATAGAGAACATGTTCAAATACTTGGAGGAAAGAAAAGACAGTATTAGATCAGGTTTCAGCTGGGCTGCAACATAAAATGTATGAAAGGGTGTATGTAGTATGAGATAAGATTGATGCCAGACAGCAATGCCATCTTAAGGAAGTTTTTTGTTTTTAAATCCTGTAGATGACATGGAGACAATGAAGCCTTTTCAAAAGGGTTCTGATACCATCACTTTACATGCTTTTTTTAATAAAGTTACTATAAATAGATCTAAAACAATGAGATTATGAAAGTCTTAAAATACTTTATAATTTAAAATCTATTGGTATCATATAACAACAAAGCAATGTTGGGTAAAGTGATTTACCAGTGAAAGTAAAAATGGGACATTCACATGAAGCTAGTTTTAATATCCATATGATATCCATATCCAATCCATGTCCTCCCACCCTGCCAAAACATTTGCTCCTAACCATCACTTTCTAACCGTTTGAGGATTTATTGACATACAAAAGCTACATGATTTGCTATCAGTGGGTGAAACTGCTAGGTTTCCTTCCACTTTAAATTGCCATCAGAACTCTCTCTAAAGTAGGGGAATGGTATGAAAGATGTTGGGAAAAGTAGAATTGTCAGGAATTGGCAATTGATTAAGTTTAGGAAGCTAAGGGAAGTAACATTCACAAATGACATGAGGCTACAAAATCTGAGTGAATAGGAGGATGGTAGTGTCCTCAACAGAAATAAGGAAGTTTGGAGGATAGTAATTTTTTTGGTGGGAGGTTGATATGATGTTCATTTTGGACAAGTTCAATTTGAGATACTGTCAGGCCATAAAGATGAAGATGCCCAAGAAGCAGCTAGCAAAACTGAGCTAAAGTTCAAAAGAGAGGTTAGGGAGAGAATATAGAGTTGGGAGTAAGCTGTTTAAAGATAACAATCAAATCTATGGGAATGATTAAGAAGGAAGAGAGTAAAGAGAGAAGAGGAGAGGGCCCAAGCCAGAAATTTAGGAAAACCTTAAAGGGTAAGGGATGATGATGTAGAAAAAGAGACTAAGAAGGATAAGACCTAATTCTAGAAAAAGAAAGAGAAAAGAATTATGTCCCAGAAATCTGTGAAAGAGAAAAAGCATCTACAAGGAGGCTGTGTCAGAGGCTGACATTTATTAGAGGATAAGCACTGAGAAAAGAGGGTTGATTTTAATGAGAAATCATTGATAACCTTTCAATGAACAGTCTAATATAGAGTGGTGAGATTGAAAGTAGTCTTTCAAAGGATTGATAAGGATAGATAATTCACTAGGAAATGAAAGGGAAGGAATATAAGACAATATTTTGAAGGAAGGGTTAAAATAAACTTTTTTTTTAAACAAAGGAAGAAATTTAGACATGCCTGCATGCAATGAAGGAACCTATAAAGAAAGACTACATTCGAGGGTGGGCAGAGGAATGATCATTTGGGGAAGTCAATAAATTTACAAATACTTATTAAGGACCTACTATGTGCTAGGCACTGTGCTAAGCTAACTTCTGACTACCAAGTCAGAGGTTGGTCATTTCTTCCTCAGAGACTAGAATAAATGAAGAGAGAACAGGTGGAAATCTAGAGGGATCCACAGAAAGAAGATTTTATAACTTTCACAGACTAGTTCTTCGATTTTTTTTAGAATATAAATAGGATAGAGTTCCTAATGAATGGCTGAGTTATAGTAATATTTTTAAAGCTTTACTCTCTCAAAAAACTTGTAGCTACATCTAAAAGACTAAAAAAAAAATACTTGTAAATAGTAGTTGCCAAGACTCTTCTAAAATTTCCATAATAATAATAGCTCACACTTGTAAATTTCTTTAAGGTTTACAAAGCACTTTCTCAAAACAATCCTGTGAGTTAGGCAATAAAAGTATTGTTTTCTTTTTTCATTTTACAAATGAGAAAACAGTCCCAAAGAAGTTAAATGACTTGCACATGTCATTTACTCAGCTAGTTCTGTTTCAGACAATTCAAATACAGCTCTCCTTACTCTGGATCAAGCTCTTTTCCCATTATACCCCAAGGATTCTTTTTTATTCATATATGCCTACACAAATATAATTGAATTTACAACTTGTGAACGTACAAATCAGAAATCTCAAAGGAATATTATGAAAAGGCAATTACTTCCTTCAATCTAATGTATCCTCAAATTGAACAAAACAATATACTCAATGAACGAAACAATATACTTAATGTTCATTCAATTTTCAAATTTTATTTGTGAGTCATGTCAAATATTAATAATAGACCTACCTAATATAAATTCAGTATTATGTGAAAAAACTTAATAAGCATTGGAATATAACATGAGGTAAGACCTATTTCCACCAATCATTTTAAACGTATGATTTGTTTCCCTCTTAATGACGTGTTTTTATTTTATTATTTTTATCTGACTAAAAATTGTTTTAATGTGAAAAAGGGAAAAAATGTTTCAATTCAACTTAGAAGAAAAATCTTAGTCTCTCACAAATATCCAGGTATTAAAAAGCAATTCAAAAGTTAAGTTAAAGCTAAGTAAAATCACATTCCCTTGAACTTTTTAGCACTGGAAAAGGTTACCTTCACAGCAGTCTTAAAAAGGAAATCCAATATATGATAGCTGACAATTGCAAACTAATCCCTACCTTATTTTCTACCTTATTTTTTGTGAACCGCAAAGTAAGGCCAATAGACAGCCTAAGATGGATCTCAGGTCTAGGACAAGCTTTTCAAGCCTAATCAAAGGGGTGTAAAAAACATAAATAAAAAGATGAAAGTGTCTTTGCTTTTATTTATGGTAAAAAAAAAAAATCAGTGAAAGGCTAGAAAAGAAGTGAGATGTTCCATAGGGGAAGGTTAAGTCTGATGCTAATGCTTACTTAAAATGGTGACAGTCTGGAGTACTGAAGCCTTGCTGGGCTGCTTTAATTTCTCCCTGGAATAGCTCTCTCCCAACCTTCTGCAGCACATCAAAGTCTCTGGAGCTCAATTAAAATTGGATTATATTGAAATGCTCTATCTACGGGCCTGTGTGCTCACTAACACTTCTCTCCCAGTAATACTCCAGATGACAGTTGCCCATCCCAATTTAAACAGTTGTCATAGAGACGGTGAACTAAAGCAGCAGTAGCTAACAATACAAAGGAAAGGTAAGTTACATGTAAGGGTTCTGGTGAACGAAGGCTTGCTTTTCAACAATGCTGTTTATGCCCCCAATGGCTAAACGGAACAGACAGAAAAGCACTATCAAGATCTCTATGGATATAAATTCAGTTAAGCTTTTCAATTAGTTTATTTTACTATAAGATGCTTACATTTTAACATTTTGATATGTACTAACTACTTAAAAATACCTAGAATTTCCTGCTTTTCCCAAAGGAGGGTAACTATCAACTATGACTAATATTTTGTAAATCAAAGCTATCAATATATTCTTTCTAATTCTAAATTCACCATGATAAGAATAAGTCATCTGATAAAGTTTATCTTTTTTTCTAACCTTAGTGTTTAAATTCCAATTATGAAATAATATGAAATATATGCATGAAAATTTGTTACTTTCAAATACTCACTGAAGAAGCAAAATTTATTGCTAAATCACAATTCAGAATTTATTTCTGGTTTTAATTAGTGAGTAATCTATAATCTTGTGTAATTTTTCTTTACGAAATCAAAGCCTATCAGCACACCCAGAAAATGCTGGCAGCTTCCTTAAAAGACTAAGAATGAAGACAGTTTAAAGTTTTGGCAGCATTGGAAAGCAATGTATTTGACCATGTCGATTGCTAGTAATGATATTATGTTCTCATGTAGATGGCATGTTTCTGGCACTATAAAAGGTTTAACCTCTTTTTGTAATTGGCTTATTGCAAGTCCCCAGATTGTTTTTTCTACCATTGTGCTGATCACCATGGAAATGCGCAATTATTGCTATTTTACAGTATTGTACAATATTTCTTTTAAGCCTTCGCTAACTGTGCTCGTGCTCTCATGGGAAGGCTGTGTTAGAATTTTGAAGCAGCAACAAGGCCGAGTGCACAAAGTGCAGGCCAAAGGGGAAGAAAACAAAAATGTGTCAGAAAATCTAAAAACTGCACAGATCAAAATTTGTCAAAACAAGGCCCTGGTTTAAACCAACAAGAAGGGCCCCTCCAGCTTGGGCCTTGACAAAGCACAGCCTTTATATTTATTTATTTATTTTTTTATTTTTAGCCCAGCTGTAGAAAATACCATCTAATGAACCTGTCTGGGGCGGCTGTCCCCATCCTGTCAGGCATGTCAGGAAATGACAAGCACTGGGGACAGGCCGCCGCCAGTCATCGACAGGCCTGCCAGCTGGAGAGTTCAGCCCCAATCTAATCACACCACCAGAAAATAACTTTCACGCTTTCAGCCTGACAGGATGGACTCAAGGAAAAAAAAATTAGGACTGGAAACAATGCTTTTTGTTTCAATTACATACCTTTTTCACACAGTAATTAAAAAGAATCTATTGGCACATGCATTTCATGCTGCTTCACATTAATGCAACTCAGTGTAAATGTCATTATTAAAATAAAAAAGCAGATGCAGAAGTTGTCTAGATAATGTGGATAGAGAGAAAACAGGAGTAAGACTACCTCTGTCACTTCTTTGAAAGCTATACTTCTGAAACATCATTTAAAAATTTTTAGTTTTTATGGTTTAAATTGTACTGCTGTCTATAAACACAATCAGGTGTAGGATCTATAGATGACACAGAGTCACTACTTTCTTTTTATTTGAGAGATGAAAAGAGTACTAGGAGACACTGGTGTTTTCTCATGGCAGTGGAATATTTTCTGTGTTCGGTTATATTTGGAAGGAAAGTATTATTAAGAAAAAATTTAGTAGACTGAGGGTACATGACTCCAATAAAAGAGGTTAAAAGTGTATATGTGTAGGAATCATTTAAAGCCCTCTGTATTTGTCTACACTCTCAAATAACACAGCAAATTTATTCATTGCTTCAATCAGTTATTTTAGATAATTATCAATTTATTGTTTTGGAATCAGAGAGGCAACAGTTGGAATTATTCAATATTCTGAATGACAACAGATTAGTTTCATGAAAGGACAGGTGGATGTCAAAAGGTATGACATTTGTTCATTATATGCCTAAGTATTAGTAAATTAAGATGCATTTTTATATATTCACTTCCTTCATATGTGCTTGTGTTTTTAGGAATATTTCATGATGTACTGTCAATATTCAACACTAAAAAGCTTTGCCAAGTACTTACATATCAGTATATAATAGATATAAATTTTCATCTAGAAAATTTATATCCATTAGTACATATCAACCATATGAAGATGTATATATGTGCATGGATATGTGTACATGCACATATATATGCATGTACTCATGGATGTGTGTACTTAGAATACATTTTGAATGACAATCACTTTCTTATTTAAAAAGAACTCAACTTTCAAGTCAAAATAGAAATTTAGTATACAGAAGGCTAATGAGTTCCAGAAGGTTAAGCAAACAAAGGTAGCAAAACTGTGTTTAATCTAGGTTTCTTATATGGATCCCATTAGTACAGGAAACTCCCAGACAACAAAACTCCCTCCTATCAATGCAGGTCATCACCTTCTTTGCAACTCAGAGACAGTTACAAAGAGAACCGAGAAGTTAAATGACCTGTTGAGGGGTAACACATCCAGTATGTGTCAGAGGTGGAAAGAGAATCCAGGTCTTTCTGGTGTTAAGGCTGCTTTCTATTCAATATACCACAGTGTCTTTCTATTTTAACATTAAGAAAAGTAATAATATATTAAGTTCAACTATATTTCTCAAACTGGCTTTTACAATTATCTTGTTGAAATCATGGAATATATCTATATATTAATGTTATGCACTTACATTTACCTGAAAGATCCCAAAGGTTATGTTTCATACAGTATAAAGTCAGCTCACTCACACTAAAGATTCTTCTAAATAGAACACTATGCTTAATATATTAATTTTAAGTTAATATATTGACTAAAATATTGAGAACTCTGAAACACAATATTATTATCAAGCTGATGTCACAGATAGGTAGAATGTACTAACTGAAATGAAAATGCTTCTAGAAGAACAAAGTTAACAATGCCGCTCATTCAAAAGTGCCATGAGAAGACAGAAATTCCATTTTATATTCAATTTGGAAGATAAATGAGGTGAAAAGGGTATACTCTGCAACTTCACATTTTCATATTATACATACACACACACACACACACATGCACACACATATTTTGGATGTGTAGCAATTTTATTCAAACATCCATGTGTGATTTTGTCATTAGATTACTCAGTACTGCTTTATTTAATTCATTTCATTCATGTAGGTGTAAAGAGAACCATGGCCTCTTGACCTCAATTTTCACTTAAAGAAACAAATTTCTTTTTTGCAAACTAATGTAATTTTTCTTCTGTCAACCTTCAACCCTCAAAATATTAACCTCCTTCTTATTATAGTAAATATTCATGTTCTGTCACCCAAATTTACTTACAATTAATGAAAATTCCTCATTTTAATCAAGTGATGAAATTGTTTATGTTCTTATTTATTCCAAAGTTATTAAAAATAGCTATATCCTGAGTTATTTTTGTTTCTGCATAAACATAATTTAATTTATGTCTATATTTGGAACTTTTTAGTGTTAGAAATAAGCTAAAGGAAGAAGAGGCACACAGAGCTGAGGTCTGATTATGCGTTTTCTAACAAATATCAATGCGTGTAAACACTTAGCAGCTATGTGGAAATGCCAATGTACTGCTGATTCCAGAGTCAGTAATAGCAGAATTCAAATGCTATTTCATACCTCTCTAAGATGTGTGGTCTTGGCCAAGTAACTAAACTGCTCTTAACCTCAGTTTTCTCATTTGTAAAATGGGGATACATCTACCTCTTAGGGTTACTGTGAGGATCATGAGATAGCAGATGGAAATTGCTTCATAAACCTGAAAACAATATATAAATGCTATCTATTATTAGCTATTCTGCATGATAATGACTTGAGGTATGCCTCTGGGGAAACAGTTGTACTGTTCTGTCTCTTTTAGATTCAACATGTAAGAAAAAGGCATATCCTTTGAATAAAACTATTTTGCAACAGATTAACCAACAAAATGGAAAATTAAGTATATATCTGAAAAGTTTCAAATAAATCTACCAAATAAAATGATTTGCTGAAAGCAGGCACAGTAAGAGCAAATCTGTTTCAGTGATAAAGTTCTTAAATATGCAATCAACACAATAGCGTGGGTCCTCCATATCAATTCAACAGATGCCATGTGGAAACAGCAATCATTTCAGTGTTAGAAAAAAATTCTCAACATACTTAATTTTGGTGGTGTTAATATATAATGCCAACAATCTTGATAATTAGTAACAAATAGATGACTGCCTACATTTTTCATCTTTAAAATGGACAATTAACATACAGTAAACATATATAATGCATTGAAAAATAATAATAGATGATATTCATGTAGTATTTGAAAATTGGGGTTTGTGATATATTTTCCACACATTACCTTATTTGATTCCAACAATTTTGTTATGTAAATACTATAGATAGTATTAGTATCTCCAGTTTACAGAAGAATAAACTGTAACTTAGGGAAATTAACTAACATTCTCAGGGT
Organism: Bettongia penicillata ogilbyi; assembly: GCA_023548195.1. Lineage (NCBI taxonomy): Eukaryota > Metazoa > Chordata > Mammalia > Diprotodontia > Potoroidae > Bettongia > Bettongia penicillata. The sequence continues at coordinate 2,252,596 of JAJHZJ010000061.1, forward strand.
TACTAAACTAATAAGTAGCAAAGGTGGGCTTTGAATGCAGATCTGTCTGCCTACAAGGTCAATACTTTTCCAGTATGCCATATTGTTTGCTAAGGAAAGCAAGTAAGTTTATTTTTAAAGCTGAAAATACTATAATGAATGCTTTTTCAATTATTTTCTATATACACATAAATATGGGAAAGTCACAGTATGGGGAGATCACCTGAGACACATGGCAGTTCAATGAGCTCTTACTCTCTGGTGCTGCCATGGCTTGTTTACGTCCCTTGATATCTGTGTACGCCGAAAAGGGGGAAGTATTTGGCAAAAATATTACCTTGCCTACTGTCTTTAGGGCTCCATCCAGATATTGTCAATTTTGTTCATACCAACTTAAGAAAAAATAACCGGCAACCTTATGCTGTCAGTGAATTAGCAGGTCATCAAACCAGTGCTGAGTCTTGGGGCACTGGCAGAGCTGTTGCTCGAATTTCTTGTGTTTGGGGTGGGGGTACTCACCACTCTGGCCAGGGTGCTTTTGGAGATATGTGCTGAGGTGGTCACATGTTTGCTCCTACCAAGACTTGGCACTGTTGGCATCGAAGAGTGAATACAACACAAAAATTTTACGCCATCTGCTCTGCACTGACAGCCTCTGCCCTCCCTGCACTGGTCATGTCAAAAGGTCATCGAACTGAAGAAGTCCCAGGACTTCTAGTGGTTGAAGATAAAGTTGAGGGATATAAGAAGACCACAGAAGCAGTTTTGCTGCTTAAGAAGCTGAAGGCATGGAATGACATCAAAAAGGTTTATGCCTCTCAGCATGAGAGTTGGTAAGGGTAAAACGTGAAACTGTTGTCGAATCCAGTGTCGGGGACCTTGTATCATCTATAATGAGGACAATGGCATTATCAAGGCCTTCAGAAACATTCCTGGTATCACTCTACTTAATGTGAGTAAACTGAATCTTTTGAGACTTGCTCCTGGTAGGCATGTGGGACATTTCTGTATTTGGACTGAAAGTGCTTTCTGCAGGTTGGATGACCTGTATGGTACCTGGCGAAAGCCTGCTACTCTGAAGAGTCACTACAATTTTCCCACGCACAAGATGACCAACACAGACCCTACTAGGATTCTGAAAAGCCCAGAGATCTGGGGGGCCCTCTGTGCACCACGCAAAAAGATTCATAGACGAGTACTCAAGAAGAACCCACTGAAGAACTTGAGAATCATGGTGAAACTGAACCCATATGCCAAGACAATGTGCTGGAATACAATTCTGCACCAGATGAAGAATCGGAGAATCAGATAAAATAAAAGAGCTGCTGCACTAAAGAAGATTATGGAAGCAAAGAAAGCAGTAGAGAAGAAGAAGAAGCTCGTGGGTAATAAGGCTGCAGGAGTAAAGAAGGTTCCAGGGCAGAAGAAACCAGCAGAAAAGAAACCTCCAGTGGCCAAGAAATCTGTGGAAAAGAAGCCTGCAGCTGAAAAGGAGCATGGTGCACAAAAAAACCTTGCATCCGCAAATAAGCTTGCTGCATAAACTCAGCTATCAGTTAATCCATTGGGCCACAATCCATTATGTCACTATTGTGAATTTCTAAAGAATAAATATTCAAAGTGGCTTTAGGAAAAAAAAAGTCAGAGACTGGATTTGATTCTAGGTCATGACTATTCCATGGCCACCATGCTTTCTCTAAAAAGTAAATCAGTAGCTTCTTTGTAAAATCAATATACTATGTAAAATGGTATTATATTTTACGTTTTTAATAATGATACATGTAATAATGAATGCCTATTCAAACATTTCATTAGAAAAAAAATTCAAATGTTACTCTATACTATTCACCTATTTCACAGAAAAATTTGAGTTTACTGAGTATGCAAGAATATGACAAATTCAAAGTAGTAAGTGAAGGTGAATTGAGGTCAGTTTAAAAGAATACAACTGTGTCCCCAAGTAAAAGCAGCAGGTGCACTCCTGAAAAGTATTATGTATATTAATGTATTTATTTAATCACCAGAGGCAGCAAACTAATTCTCCATACTTGGAATACAATTGGATACTCAGGAATGGGGCAAAGTGGATGAAAAAGATGAGAAGTGTGGGAAGGAAATAAAAAGTACATAAAAAGATGGCATGCCATCTTGAACCCGTCTTGATTTCTCTGACAGATTTAATGAGAAGCAGTTTCATTCTTTGGAAAATTGTAACTAGGAAGAAGGGAAACTGGCTGCCTCCAGTCTGTCTCACAAACATTAACTCATACATTCTACAAATCAGATTAATTTGTCTTAACCAGTTTTTTTTTAAGATAAATGTTTTCAAGAAAAGTTAGGCCTTCTGTTTTTTCCTACAGTAATAGTTTATTTTTTTTTTAAATAATAGTGAGATACAGCTTCCTGCTGCTCTAAAGATCTTCAAGTTCATAAGATTAAAGCTTAGAGAGCAGGTCACAGAACTCCAGCAACATCTTGCCTAGATATCTCTAGATCTGGCTATACTCTAGGGAGCATTTGCTAAAACACCTACCAACTCCATTCTACTCCCAGGTAATACTAATGTCGAACTTCAACATGGCCCTAGCTCCTAGTGCAGTGGTGCAATGCCGTTCTGCTCACTATAAACAACATAACCAAGAATAGTTTGCTTCTTCTATGATGAACCTTCTACCACTGCTGAAATTACTAATCTAGTGCTGAAAGAAAACTTCTGACTCATTATCTAAATCAATCGAGTACTTAATAAGAGTGCATAATTTCTACTTTATAAAAATTTCTACTTTATAAATTTCTACTTTATAAAAAGCACATGATCCAATAGATCAGCAAATATAAAAAAAACATATTTATGCAGCATAAAGTGATTACAAATTTATACAATATGGTGAAATACATGGTAGTTTTAGAGGTAGGACATTAGTTGTTGAAGGAATTAAGAAAGGATTCATGTAGATGATGGGGGCTTAAATGCATCCTAAAGGAAGAAAGGAAATGGTGTGAATGAAAGAAGGGGTTGAATGTGAGATGTTGTAGGAGGAAGAATGTCAAGATATGGCAACAAGTTGAATATGTGTACTGAAAAAGAGTGAAGAGTTCAGGATAATGCTAAAATTATGAATCCAAGAGACTGGAAAGACAATGAGGCCTTCAACAGAAACAGAAAGGTTTGAAAAGAGGGAAGGTTTGGGAGAGAAAACAATGAGATCAGTTTTAGGCTGGTTTTTGAGGCAATTAGTGATGTAGACTTAAAGTTCAAGGAAAAGAGGCTGACTTCTGCAGAGAGATGACCTGGGATAAAACCTTTGGGAACACCCAGTTAGGGGTTGTGACATATGCTTTATATGATAAGCCAACAAAATAGACTGAGAAAGAGCAGTTGGACAAGTAGGAGGTGAAGCAAGAGAGGAGCACCATGAAAACAGACAAGAGCTTCTGTGAGGAAAGCATGGTCAGCAGGGCCAAACCAAGCAAATATATTGATACAGGGCCAAAAAAAGACCACCACATTGGGCAGAGGTCATTGGTTATTCTGGAGAGAGCAATTTCAAATGAGTGATTTAGTAATAAGCCAGAATGCAAAGTATTAAGGAGTAAGAGGAGAGGAAGTAGTTGCAGTTAAGTGGAGAAATTTTTTCCTAGGAGTTTGGCTGAGAAAGTAAAGAGAGATATAGGAAAATAGCTTGAGGGTAATGGAGGGGGTGTGGTGAAAGCTTTTAAGGATGAGGGGAGACTAAGGCATGTTAGAAGGATAATAAAGATTCATATGGTAATACTGGATTTTGTTATGGACTTACCACATTCCAGGGACAAGAATGATGATACTAGTTGTGGCAAACACTCATAACTAGGAATGGCTTACTCCTGTGGTAGACCTTTCACTTCTGCTGAGACTGTTCAACTCTTTCTGAAATCCATTTTTTGGCTCCATAGTTTTCCTTTTCATATCACAGCTGAGCAAGGCCCTCAGTTTATCTTTCATTTTCCTAATCATACTTCTTCTAGTAAAAATTCCCCATTTCGTGGCACTGCCCTTTCTTGTCAGATGGGCATAGTGGATAAATTAGATGCTTGAACAATGTCAAATTCAACACACCCCATCATTAAAGAAAACCAGTTATCCTACTTCCTACCATAAAACTGTTATGATAATAATTATTTATCTATTCAGAACATGAACATATGGCTTCCATAGCTAGACCCTGTAACTACTGACAAACAGGAATAGTTTAGAAGCTTCACCATCTTCAGGCTCATATCTGACTTTCCTCTGAATACTTAACTGCTATTAGGCTTTCCTGTTAACTAGAGGACTAAGGCATTTTTTCCATCATTCAGACACTAAGCTCTGTGGCCTAACTGGATAGGACTACCATTTACATTATGCATCTATTCTATATTCTAACAGCTCTTGTAGTGATGCATTCATTTTTGTGCCAAACTCTATCTGCTGAATCCTTGTTCAATCTGATTAATGAAAAGATGAAAATAATAAGATAGTTCAGAGGTCATAGATTCATATAGGTGTTGAAATTACATGACTGGGAGGGACCTGGACTTGAGGAGTACGTGAACCAGGATACAACATATATGGTTCAGAAACAACAGGAACTTTTCACTAACACAACCCCGCTAAGCATTGGCCTTGAGTTCCATCAAGGCAGTCAGAGGTGGGACAGAAGGTAGACAGATGTGGATGGTATCTAGGCCCGCATCAGTACTGATGTAACTGAGAAAGGGGAGAAGTATGACTAGAAACCAAAACTAATGGAAAAAAGTTGCTTCTGGAATAATCACTTGTTCATATTCTGTAACTTATATTACTAGCTCTGTCTCAATAGTCCCAGATTGCCAGCTTGATCACTGTTCTAGCCTCTGTTTCATGACGCCTGTTCTCACCAGTTACCACTTTGGTTTGAGCTCAGCACACCATTTTATGCCTACTCTTCTCAGTTCAATGGGTTTTCTGCTCTTTCTCCCTCTTCTACTCCTCAGGGAAGTTCACTTTATCTAGGTCTCTTAATTGCCCTTAAACACCAATATTCCTTGGATCCATCATTACAGGGGATTAAAATTTGAAAATTTATGCAGCTGTTATTTTGTGCCCCAGAATAGACTTATCACTATTAACTGACATCAATTTAAATTTAGGCCATCATTCCAACCTCTGAAAATGGCTTTAGATACTATTTCTACTACCTCATATGACATACTTCTCAAAGCTTTGTCACCTACAATTTTGATTAAAATTCCTTCAGCTAAGTAATGGATAAAATTTCTGAACATAGAAAAGTAAAAGAGAAAAAGCATGGTGACATTGCAGATATTCCTTTGGGTCAACATCTGTAAGGGAATTACCAACCCCCAGCCTCTTGGATGGCATTCACTGGTCATGACTCAGGTAAACTGAGGCAGGGAGACTGGTAAGGCATGAACAAGATGGCGCTGGGAGGAAGGGTTCCGCCTCTGTTTTGCTCAAGGCTATTTTCCCGGGCTTTTCAGAGAACAAAGAAGGCAAAAATGTTTTTTGGCGGAACCCTTCCTCCCAGCGCCATCTTGTTCATGCCTTACCAGTCTCCCCTCAGTTTACCTGAGTCGTGACCAATGAATGCCGTCCAAGAGGCTGGGGGTTGGCAATTCCCTTACAAACATCAACCCATTAATCAACATCCATTTAACCAGCTATAAATACTCCTCCAATCCAGCTCATATTCATCTAATTCCCTAGGTTCTAATGAGATTATTATCCAACTTTCTTACTGATAATAATAGCAATAATTCACATCTGTATTATGCTTTAAAGTTTATAAAACATTTTGAGCACAACAATCTTGTCAAGTAGGTATGTTAAATTAGAATTTATTATTATTTATTATCTAATTTATTATCTATTATTAAAATCAAGAATCCCTAACTCTTTTCAAGGGCCACCTCAATAGTCATTTTCCTACGTTGAGTCTTTCTTGATATCCCCAGCTGCTAGTGCTTTATATTTTGTGTATACTTACATACGTACATGCTTGCTTCCTCTTGCTAGATAAGGTCATTTCAGGTAGATTCCATTTCACTTTTGTCTTTTGTCCACATTACCCAGTATATGGTAAGGACTAATTATCATTTTACAAATAAGAAAGTTGCAGTTTGAAGAGATTATGATTTATCCACCGTCACACGGCTAATGTAAATGCTAGAGCTACAATTTTTACTCTAGTTTTTTATTTCAGGGTCTATTTTCCTCCCTAAACTAAGATATTCCTCTGAAATTTACATGTACTGTATTGTGTGCTTAGGTCTCATGAACTAAGTAATTATAACCTGATATTTAGGAGAAGGAAGGGCTCAGAGAAAGTCTCTGTTCAACAAGAACCTCGCTTCTCTGATCCTTCATCATATCTTTATTATCTGGGTGAAAAAATGCCTAGTTTCCCAGACAGCAAACAGCACATACCTAACTGCAGCACACAAGACCATATAAAATGAACGTTATTACTAACAAAGGGCTTTCCACAACTGTGATTCTGTTCCAGTATTAACACTACACTTAACTTGCTTCCCATTTTCCTTTTAGCTTCTCATGTAATGTCTCTTTAAACTGTAGGACTGCTCTCCAAAGATGCGCTACTCCTGTTCGTCTTATTCCTCCTTTAAGTATTCCAGTTATGCACTCCTGGGCAAGAACACCAAATCAAACAGTGCCCAATGTGTCCCAACCGAGTCTCTATAGTGTTATCTCCTTTGCGCTAGTCCATGCCAGCGCTCTGCTGTGCTTCTTCCTCCTGATAGACAGCTGTAGTCCTCAAATGATGTACCATTCTAGCAGTAACGAGAATTATTCATACTTACAATGTGTAGCATATAATAAAGTGCTTTCATGTACATTACCTCATTTGTTCTTCACAGCATCCTTGTGAAATAGGTGGTATGTATTCATACATAGCAAGTTGCAAAGCTATAACTAAAATTCTGATATTCTAAGTCTCATTAATTCTACCTAGATATAGCATGGGCAGAAGTGTTCTAAGGCAGTTTTCATTCTAGCCTATGCCATACTCCCTCAGGATCCTTTTGGGCTAATTCCTCTGCAATCTTCTGAAAATCTGTCTACAGCATTACCCTGGTCTAACAGTATAGTAATGATAATCATATTACTTTTCTTAATATTTAAATATTTATATGCAGTCTCACTCTAACCTCACAACAACTCAAACCTGAGTTAAATAGTTCAAGTGTTATTTTCTCCATTTTAGAGTTGAGAAAACTGAGGCTTAAATCTTAATTAGACAATATGTTTGATTCAGCAAAGCTGGGACTCAAATCTGGGTCAATATTTATCTGTCTAGTGCTTTCTCTAATACAACATACTGGATAAAAAGGAAAACAGGCTTACTAACATTACTTCATTCATTCATTGATCTAATATTTAAACACCTACCGGTTTTGTGAAGGCATTGTGAAAACTGTTCCCTAACCCCTATAATGACGTAGTACCTGATATTAATACACTTAAGTTCTACTGGAGAAAGGGTGAAGGAAAATATGAAATGAACAACAAATGGGCAGAGAGAACATTCTCACTGGGAGTAGGAAGTTGGAGATAAAGGAAGGCTTTTCAGAGCTTGATACTGAAGAAAGAGAAGGAATTTCAGAGAAAGAAATGGAATGGGAGTACACTGTGGGGGGGATAGTAAACGAAAAAGCAAGGGAACAGCTTGGCTTTATTTTTAGTGAACATATACTAAGTTCATGTAGCTTACTACCTCCCTAAATGTTCACAGAACCTATTTAAAATAATACATTCCAGAATTTTGTCAACATGTATGTCAAGTTTGAGGGACTTTTTCATAACACCCTCTCTTTTAAAATCAGGCCTTTTAAAATACATATTTTCTAGTACAATCTCTGTTCTTTTTGAGTTGTCAGGGATCATCATCAAAGAACAGTTCGGTAATCATATCTGCATATTCCTTCGCCATCCAGGGATATGATATTCTTCCAGATCAGGAAATCATTTAGGGTAGCTAAGTATTCTCTTATTTTTTGGTTTTAATCCTCTCTTAGAAATTTTTGTTTTATTCTCTTCAATATAAAGATAATTTTCTTTCCAAGAGAAAACAGAAAAAGCTAGTATATCAAGAGAGATTAAGTGATTTACCCCGACTAACACTGCTATAGTTAAGCGATGGTTCTAGTCCTAGAAACAAGTCTAACTCTCAATTAAATGTAAAGTCTAATCCTGAAGATAGTGGAGTCTAATCCTGAAGATAGTGGTATATAGAATTTGTATTTAGTTTTTAAAATGAAATAGATCACTAAATTATTTTACATCATACCCAAGCGATTAAAAAATAGCATTTACAAAAAAAATTGGAATAACAACAACAGATTTAAAAAATGGTCGGAATGCAAACCAAGAAAGAAGAATAGTATCTCTATGCACAAAAATATTTAGAGCAGCTCTTTTTGTTGGAGTGAAAAATTTAGAACAAAGGGAGTATCCTCTAATTAGGGAATAGCTCGATAAATTATAGTATGCCACAAGAAATCATGAACTAGATAATTTCAGAGGAAACTTGGAAGAACGTTATGAACTGATACACAGTGGAGTAGAAATAAGAGAATAATTGATACAATAATAATAAAATCATTGAGAAAAACAACTCTGAAAGACTTTAGAACTATAATCAACATGATCATAAACCACAAGCCCAAAGAATAGAGATGAAATACACTATATCACTAGAGAGGTGATGAACTTAAAAGGAAAAAAGACCCAATACTTGTGGACATGGTTAACATGGGAATCGTTTTGCCAGATTACGTAGATATGTAATGAGGAATTTATTTTTCAGACTAATTTAAAAAATTTGCTCAGTGGTAGAAAAAATAGTGAGTGAGATTAATAAAAATACTTGTTGCTTTTACAAAAATCAAACAGATATCAAAATTTGCTACGCTTGGTTTAAATTTCCAAGTCACATTGAGAAATTCTAGAAAATACTGGGTCAGCTAATGCATATATAAACTGAAAAAAAAACTTACAGAAAATATTGGGACATACTGACTATAAGGAAATGCTAAAGGTATTAGGTTATTTGGCAAGAGGAATGAAGGCTAAAAAAAGACGCCAATATTACCACTGAAAGCATTTAGGTATCTGATTATTGGTGGCAACATATCAGGTTTTATGCAAAGAAGACTACAAATACCTCATCTAGGAGTTTTGAAACTAAGACCAATATGATTATTAGAGACAAAATGCTTAGGATACACATGATCAGCCCCCATTCCTTTGAAATTATTATTTATGAAGACAATAACAGAGGTTCTTTTCCAACTGAGAACAGGGAAAGGAGGAAGAGTTTAAAGTGTGGCAAGAAAAAATTAGGTTAGGCATTAGAACTTCTTGACTATAACTGCTAATAGGACTGTGGAAAAACTCTTTCTGGATCATTTAACTATAAGGATAGAAGAAATCATTGGTTTCAATACAGTATTTTGTAGACAGAAGGGAAAAGACTAGAAAAAGTAAACTATTTACTACAGTAAGACTACCTTTTCTCCTAGTGCATAGTCTAAGACGAAAGAAAATTCCATTTCAGAGCACATATATCTTGGAGTTTTAAATATGTCCTAAAGCATGTTTCTCAACTAGTATGTCACAACTCAGGTATATGAGAGGCTTTTTATGTAGCATAAATGAAAATTTCCTCACTCTCATTTGACAGTTTTGAAAAAAAATGAGGGTGGTATTAGACACTGTGGAGGGGGAGAAAAGAATAGTTAAAGAATATTTTTATTTACAATTCTATATTTATACAATGTGTCTGGACAGTGTGAATAGCTGAACCATCAGATATTTGATTAGGAGTAAGAAAAGGGAAGAGGAAGAAGGTGGGACAAATGGATTACAGATGAATTTGTATGGTGTATGTCACAAATATATATGAATTGAAAAAAGTTGGGAACCACTATACTACAATTATAGTTGGCTACAACTGTAGCCTCATAAAACTTTCTGTATCATAAACCCTGTCATTATTCTTTTTCCTTCTTAGGTGCCTTGCCAGTATTTTAGCATTACGGGATAAAATAAGAGGTTTTAATATGAGTGAGACAGTCTTCATTTCCCCAAAAGGGAATATAATGGCCAATAAAAGACAAGTTTATATCCATGAAATAAGAGAATAATCTGCTATTTAAAAAACTGTGTGTCCTTTATAAGAATAAAATGTAGTTAATTATTTCATTTGTCTATTCCCCAAAAACCTAATTTCAATTTAAATGATTAATTCATCATCAAAAGGCATTATTATAATTATTATAAGGTCTAAGGTCTTATAATTTCAATGATCACCAGAACAGGACAAAAATGGACAGACATTTAAATAGAAGAGTATTAACAATAAATGGAAGGTATAGACATTGGACAGAAGTATGGCTTTGGAGTCAGAAAGTCCTATAATCAAGTCCATTCACTGGCACTAGCTGTGAGACCCAAGGTTAAGTCACTTAACCTATCAGTAAATTCCCTTCTCATCCCCAACCCCCCAAAAGTCTAAGACTGAAGTTATGAATGAGTTGCTGATCTGCATATGTGTAGGGAATTTCTACAATAAGAATTCTATATCCTGATGAAATCACAGATCTGACTACTCTGTTACTACTCCCTCTCCCCAAGGGGGAACCCCCTCAAATATACCAACTCAAGGGCAAATTGAGAGTACTAGCAAAGAATGCTAGCATTTTGTGAAAGAATGAATGAAGGGTTTAGGTAGTGGAGAGAGAAAACTCCTTTCTTGGAGCTAAGATTTAATTGTGCAGGCCAGAATTAGTTAACTTATGGAATGAAGAAAAGGAGGAGATATGGTCTTCAGGTTTGAAAGGGTAAATAGTTTAGTACTATGAGAAAGTTTGGGGAAATACTTGGAAGAAAGGACAGAACTTTATTAGCCAATCTTATAATATTCAACTCAACTCTTTATGAACAAGAATAAAAATTTGCTAAATATCCTTTTGCATACAGTCATTCAAAAGACCAGTGTGTGTGTGTGTGTGTGTGTGTGTGTGTGTGTGTCTACAGTGACAGGTATCAGGGCAGAAGCTAAGAGTTTTCCGCTACACAATCAGGAGGACAACCAGATGCAGTTCCAGTCCCAACTCTATTCTGACCTTGGCACCAGATGGATGCACACAGCAGAACTGCTAAGTACATCAACTATGCTTTGCTTGCTCACACATTTAAGCTACAGAGGGGTAGCCTTTTGCAGGTTACTCAACTCTATTAATAACCCTTCAACTATAAAATGAGGCCAATGAGTGTTAACCCCTAAAATAACCTAGTAAAAAGCCCATGCAAAGACCTTTCCTTTGAGAATATTTCTACACAAAGTAGTTATAAATATATTAAATCTTTATTTCATACTTACAAAAACAATAATCAAAATATGCACATTATAGTCCATTGAGCTTATTTCATAGGTAATGATAAGATCAATTTTTTAAAAAACATATTTTTCTCTAAAAGAAGGTATCAACTGCTAATCACATTCAAATGTTATTAATACATTGGAATGTGTTACAAAGACAAGTGAAATAAGGAAAGGACACAAAATTTGCCATGGGTTGAATATTAGAAATATGGTTTGAAGGCTCAAAATTAAAATAAATTAATAGTTGGAGAAAAATCCAAATCAAAACTATTTAGTTCAATTAACTATAAAGTTGAAATGTGCTAAAAGATAGGAAACTAACACTTGAATAAAGTGATTCAAAATGCAATGCAAAATAGTAAGGGTTTCAGTGTCATTTAGGTACACATAGAGTATCTAGTACCAATGATCTCTGTGTGGAGTTGATAAGGTTATATGTGAACCTGCAGGGACGGGATACTCTTCTAATTCAGAAATATTTAAGATAACTGATGGCAAACATTAAAAATAATGAAGTATTTAAAGTTTTACTTTAGAATGATAGTACATACAATAAGATGCACTTGTATACATAGAAAACACTGAACCATTACTGTTACTAGTTGAGGAAAGTGTATGGGGCTTGGTTTTTAGATCATTTAAATCTCATCCCTTTTTCATCTTTATGTGCACAGGAACTTCATGTACGGAAAGGGCATAAAAATTCAGTCATTGCTCCTCACTTAAGTATCAAGTCTGGCAATCGACTGAGTACACACTGAGCCTTGAAGTCTGCTAACTCGATTCACCTATAAGCTAAGTATACAGGAATTTTTTAAAGTGGCTATAATAGTTAAAAGTTGACTCCATGGGAGAACAAACAGTTCTTTCAGAATTAGAAGAGAATCGTAGTCTCCAAAGGTTTCCAAGGTTTTGACAAAGTACTTTGCTGTTACTATTATGAGATCAAAAAAGATTGCAGTTAGTATACTTTACTGAACTGCATTAGTACATTAAACATGTTTCTCAATAATTGATAAAACTAAAATAATACATGAAAAAGTTAATGGGAAGTTGATAGATAAAATTATATAAATAATGTCATAATTTAAAACTATACTAACTACATCTACCAATAATACATAATGGGAGAAAAGGGTCAAAAACGTTTTCTATTCTGCAAAAAAAAAAATAGCTATTCCTATGAGAGACAAATGCATAGAAAAATGAAGAGTCAAAATTGATCAAAGAACTTATTTGGTCTTTTTCTTAATTATATACATCTCAGTCTAGTCAAGAAAATACCCTAATGCAATTTAATCTTAATCAATCCCCTATTCTAATCTCCAAGTAGCTTTTGAGCACTGCTGTTGCTCTTATGCCTAGATGGATGTAGAGGCCAAAAATATTGCACACAGCTAATGAATTTCCAAATCCTCTAATACAGATAATTCTTGAGAGCATGACTACTAATAGTAGCTGCTATAAAAAAATAAGACTTTTGCTGGTTTTATTTTGTGGCTGTAGAACATTTAAGAGGTAATAGCCATTTTGTATTTTCACAAACAGGGAGGTGACTAAAAAGTGCCCTGTCAGTTTTCTGCTCCTTCTTGCCAACTGCATTAAAATGCAGCTCTGAGCATTTTTTTTTTGTCTGGAATTTCAGGAGCAAAGAGTACAAAAGAGCTGATGAGCAATGAATGCTTCACCCTTCCTCAATTAATCTTGTCTCTCTACCTTTGCTTTTGCTTTCCCTCTACATGAAGGTAATAATGACACCCTCATCCATTATCCTTTTATCCCTGTTATTCTCGTGAAATTGCTTAATAATATGTTACAGATTCGTCTTCACTCACATAATTCTTCCTGTCATTTGCAGTGTATCATCCTGCAAACATACAGCCCACTCTCCCTGGCCGTTCTTTGAAGATTATTGTCAGTGACATCTTCAGGATGCGTTTGGAATCTGGAGCATCATTTCTGTTGCGATGGGGAATTACCCTGACTTATCTGTCATTGCCAAAAGCACAACAAGCAATTCAGTGTTAATGCAAAGGTAACACGGGTTTTTATCATGCCGCCAGAACAAGAGAGCTTGTAAATTTATGCTAATATGGCCCTTTTATAGTTTAATAACCTCCTCCCCTACTGGAAAAAGACGTACACATACTCAAGCACTCACACAAACACACCCAATATATGCTCACACATCCTGGCATTTTGCTAATCTCTTTCACAGTATGGTAGGTAATTTGTAGCTGATCCTCTTGTAATTATTTATTTTAAGTCTTTTTAAGAATGCTAATCTCACGTAGAATAGCATATCCTTCAATGTTAGCTACAGGAAATATCAGAAAGCCAGACTTTATTCTTGTAACCAATATATTAAATTATTTTTATGGAATTCTTTAACTTAAATAATTTATAAAAGTGTTTCAATGTTGCTGATTAACTTTGCTTTCCTCAACAAGAGTTCAGGACCACTACAAATGAGCAGTTTTCCCTGATTCAGGGTGGCATTCCAGAGGGACCCAGGCTATCCAACGTGTATGCCAAATCTGACAACACATGACAAGCTGGTCGGCGTGCAGTAATTTGACTAATTATACCGGATTAGAGCATATTAATGCAAGCTGTTTTCTCCAGAGTTAATGACCTGCTGACTGGGCTCTGTAAGGCCCCACTAGGTCTACTGGCAGCTAAAAAACAAAACCTTGTTTTCTAAGCCTGCGTCATTTCACATCAGCAAATGAGTATATCAAGCTATTGAGCAGCAAAATGCAAGCGACATTTTGTGGCTACAAACTCATGCAGCCTTTCCTAACCTTCCACCTCAAGGGCTTCCTTTATATAAAAATAAAATCAGTTTCTTTTTTTTTTCTGGGGGAGGAGTCTAAGAAGAAAAGAAATATTTTCAGGTTGTACTGTAGTGCTATTTTGGGGATTAAGACTTAGATGAAAGTAAATTAAGAACAGTAAAACTAAGTTTTATTATGCACTTATGATTTTACATTTACCACCTATAATTTAGAGCATCACTAAGGTATAACAAGAGTATGTTAATGGTGTAAATATAAATGAAAAATTAATGAAGAATAAAAAAGAACAAAAAAAACCCTTTTCAGTCTTTTTTAAATTTTTAAAAAAATGTTATTAGACCAAATGAGAATTCATACAGCAAAAGAAAGTGGCTGGTAGATTTAAAATCACTTATGTATATAAGTATTTTTCACATATTAATATTTTCAAAAACTTGCCCTATTTCTTAGCCCACATTTAATTTTGAATCTTCTATGAATGGCAAAATAAACCTACAGGCATGTCACTTCTTCATACCTTTGAAAAAACAAGATGTAAGACTGTATATATGTAGGCTTTATTAAAGGGTGTTATTTTCTAGGACTTCATAAATCCATGTCACAGTGATTACACATTTATGAATTGAAAATTTAAGCTGATAAGACTAAATTTTAATATTTCATTACTTATGCATATAAGATATATTGAATTTTCACTGTCAATTAGATATATAAATTTAAGCAAATTAGTATGGAGTAAATGTATACATTGTAGTCAAGGTCTGGTGGACACGGATGGTAGCAGCCTACATGGATAACAAATTCAAGAGTTATTAGTGAATGCTGATTGCTTTATCATTTTCTTTAATTTTTGAAATTCATATGTTGCTGCTGAAATTTATACTGACTCAAAGGTAAACAGAAGTTTGTTCTTTATTTTATGTTTTGAAAATTTAACTCAACTAGAAAAATCTGAATGCCTATGCATAAAAGTAAATAAAAAAGTAAAGAATTATGAAAAATGCTAACATACCAATATTTTTCAATCTTTAAATACTTGCGGAAGTTTCCACTTAGCTAACAAATAATATATTCCAATGGAAATTCTTCCCAGCAGCTAGAATGTAACCTTGCATACAGCAGACCTTTAATAAATACTTACTAAAGTAATAAGTGAATAGAAATTATTGAATATGGATGAGTACGTAAATTCCTCCAACTGTTTATCTTTACTGAACATGACCTGTTACTATCAATATTTGTTGTCTCCATATTGTCAAAGATTTACTTTTAAAATATTCAATTTGTAAATACATATAGCTTCAGTTGCACATGCATGTCAATGTAAATTATATCTTTACCTTCATTCAGTTCATATTGTATTAATTTTATGTATTATAATTGTCTCTTTTTATCTTCCAATATTCAGAATATAAGTGATGTATTTGAAATACATTTGATAGTTAACAGACAAAAGAATGGAAAATAAGAAAATATATTACATATTGTATAATGCATGTTCTCCTTCATCTTTAAGGAGCAGATAATATGTGGTACTGTATAAGGTACAACACAGATCCATCAACAAGCACAAAGAATGAAACAAAGCCTACTCATAAGGCATTCCATCACATATACATATACAGAACAAGTACAGAGAGAACAATAAATACAAAGTAGTTAAATAGAAGGTAGCTTGGGGAAAAGGGCCCTAGCAGTTAGTAGGATAAAGACTTACAGATGCTTGAGTGTCTTAAAGGGAGGGAGGGATACCATGACGAGAGGATTAGGAAGAATTGCCTTCCAGGCATGGGGTATCTGAATGAAGCATTCTATAGTCCTGGTTTAAGAACCTGGAAGGGTTACTACTCCAAAGTTAGAGGTCTAGTTTGCAGGGATACTCTGACTAAAGCTTATGTGACCCTATGGCTAACCTTCCCATTAACAATCAGCCAGAAGGTACAATTTGATCAAAGCAACAGTATTTACTAAAATGGTACAGTGAGAATAACAGCTACAAAATATTCTTCCCATAAACGTGGGGCATACTCTCCAACAAGCACATAAAGCATCTATGGGAAGAGTGGGTACAGATTTAGAGAACAATTGTAACGAAGCATGCAGGAAACGCATGTGGTCAGGGGAACTCAGATCTTCTGGTTCACTACAAATATATGTTACATAATCTCAATCAGGCCCTTACTGGGGTAAGGCAAGCCTTTTACACAGCCCTAATTAATTCACTACCCACTCACCAAACCTTTTACTCTCTCAAACCTCCCATGTCTCACTCTCCTACCACCCTCTCAGGTTTGTTTCCCATTTCACTGAAAGATATCGAGGCTATTCATGACAGTTCCTTTTTATCCCCTCTTCAGCTCACATCACTCATATGCCTGATTCAGATACCCTCTTCCTTCACCCCAACTCATATGAAGAGGTGGCCCTTCTTGCAAGACAAACCCATCTGATTTCTGGACAAGTGTTCCTCAAATCATAAGATTTCCTTCCAGCCTAACTGCCACAGACATTAATGAGGGGAAAAAATCATTGCAAAGAAGTGGACCATGTTTCTCATAACCACCAGCTACAACAGCTGAATAGCTACCACCAGCAGGCAGGGTACAGGCACAAAAGCCCTAGGAATGGAAACACCCTCCAGAACCACTTCCAGTACAGTTTTTACATCCATCATCTCTAAGACCCTGATGGCAACAGTCCAGGACTCTGAACCCAAAAGCTTTTGGAATAGAAATGCTTCCAGCACAATGTCAACAGCCATCATCCACCCCATGGAGATGAAGTCTGGCAAGTGTTCCTGCTGATGCTATAGCCACATCTCTTGCAGACTCAGAAAAGAAAGTTCTTGCTAACAAATTTCTTAGTGCTGTCAACATTGTTCAACATCAAAAAGTGAAATGATTTTATCAGTGGAAATTACAGTAGAGAAGATTTGCTTTGCCACTGTTCCTTAAGGACCATGGGACCTTTCTAAATGCTTGAAGCATAAACCCTCCATATGTGTTTTTTCCGTTACAACGTGAACTCTTATAAGCTTTTCCATTTGAATTCTTAGTGCTGATCATAGTGCTCTGTACACGGAAGTGCCTAATACGTGCTTTATTCATTCATACATTCATTGCAGATTGTCATCTCCATCATCCCCACTCTCTCACTTACCTCCATCTGCTGGTTTGCTTCCCTGATGCTGAAAAAAATGTATCAATGTCCATTTCGTTCTCAGAAATATCATTTCATCCATACCTCCCCACTAGCTTCTGTCCTATATCTTTTCTTCAAACCTATACTCATCTATAGTCAGTGCCTCCATCTCCTTTCCTCTTACTCTCTTAACTGTAGGCTGGCTTTAGACCTTATCATTAAGGGAAATAACTCTGCAAAATTCCCAGCGATCTCTTAATTGCTCAATCTAGTGGCCCTTTCTCAGTACCTATCCTTCATGACCTCTCTGTAGCCTCTGACACTGACAATCACCCTCTTTTCCTTTCTGTTTTCATGACACAGCTCTATTAGACCTGGTGCCCCCCAATGCCCTGTCAGAGGCCCCTTTCTTCCTCTATTCTATTTGGTTTGGTGATCTCATTAGCTCTCTTGGGTTCAATAATCCTCTCTGTGCAGATATTTATTTATCCCACCTTAACCTCTTTCCTGCTCTCTAGTCTCCCATTTCCAATTGCCTATAAGACATCTTAAACTAGACATCCTATAGACATTTTAAACTAAACAAATCCCCAAACTGATACATTATCGTTCTCCTTGCCCCCAACCCCTGCTTTCTTCCTAATGTCAATCTAGGTGTCATCCTGGATGCTTTTCCGTATTACCCATCTAGTCAATCAGTTGCCAAGTCCTGTTGTTTCTCTCACATAGGCCCTCTTCTCTCTTCTGACACTGCCTCTACCATAGTGTAGGCCCTCATTTCATGCCTGTATTATTTCAGTAGCCTGGTGGTTGATCTCACCACCTCAAGTATCTTCCCACTCTGGTTCATCCACCTCTCAAGCTATCAAATATATCTTCCTCAAGTGCAGGTTTGACCATGTCATCCCTCTAGTCACCTACAGTAGCTCCTTATTACCTCTAGTACTGAATAAAAACACGAGTTGTTTCCATAAAAAAAAAATCAATCAACAAATGTTATGTGCCTAGTATATATGCCAAGCTGGGGATACAAAAGCAAAAAAATCGAACAGTCTCCTACCAAAAATCTCACATTCTATTGGCAGAGACATGTACTCACAAGCAGATATTAATTAAATATAAGGTAATTATATTTACAGAGGGGAAGCACTAGCAACTGGGGAGAGTGAATCAGGAAAGGCTACTTGAGCTGAGCTTTGAAAGAAACTAAGGACATAAGAAGTGAAGGTGAGGAGGGAGTATAAAGGGAAGAGGGAGGAGTGTCAGACTGTGAAAAGGCACAGAGACGAGAGATGGAATGTTATGGAAAGGAACAGCAAGACAGTCGGTTTATGGTGTGAACACAAGATGTTTAGTCTTGAAAAGATAAATTGGAGGCAGATTGTGAAGAGCTTTAAATTCAAGGTGATTTAAAATTTTTTTTTTTTTTAATGAGATATTGAAGCTTATATGAGCAATGAAATAAAGTGGTTACATGTTCCTTCACTTTAGAAATGATCACTCTGGCATCCTTGTAGAGTTTGTACTGAGGAAAGAGAAGGGGAAAAAATGAGGTAGAGAGAATAATTAGAGGTCTATTCTGAGGGGATAAGGATCTTAACTACAGGTTATGGTGAGGAGGGGATCAACGTGAGATATGTTGGTTGAGGGACAGTAAAGAATTGAGGATAACTAAGAAAGTCTGACTCTCAGTGAGCAGAAAAATGGCAGTGACCTCAGCAGAAACAGAGAAATTTGTAAGAGGGATAGGTCTGGAAGGGTTTAGTAAATATTTGGTGATGCTTCTTGGCCAAGATGGCAGAGTAAAAAGATGCACATACTCTGGCTCTTCCCACATAGCCCATAAAATTCGTAAAAAAATGACTCTAAACAAATTCTAGAGCAGCAGAAGCCACAAAACGACAGAGTGAAAGAGATTTTTCAGCCCAAGGTAGTTTGTAAGGCCAATAGGAAAGGTCTGTCACATGTAACGTTGGGGGGGGGGGGGGTTTGGGGGAAAGAACAGCCCAAGGACCCCAGTCCAGCCCTGACAGCATGGCACCAGCAGGAATAGGACTGAAACAGGCCTCTGGGGCAGAATTCTCAGCAGCAGCAGTGGCTCTCAGATCCCTCTACCCACAAACACCAAAGACACTTCAAAAGTCAATGATCCTTTTCTCCTGGGTGTGAAGAGAGCAGGGTCCTCCCCTAGTCCTGGCTCCAGGAGCAGCATCCATTTTTGAAGCCCTTGGACTAAAGCCCCAAGGGAATTGAGCCACTGATCTGGGTCTCAGTCCTGAGTGGCAATCCAGGGGATGAGGAAGAGTGCTGGCTAGCGTGGTAGAGCTGGTGGAGGCTCTGGAAAGAGAATTCTACTTGCAGAACCTAGGCAGAAAAGCTTTGGTAGCTCCCAGACCAGAGCACAAGCCAGGAAAGGAGCAGACTCCTCTTCCTTGACTGAGCCACCTTGGAGGAGCTGAGAACTTACAGGCCCCCGGAGTATACCCCACTCTTAACAAAGGACTCAAAAGTCAAGTAACTGACTGGGAAAATGCCTCAGAAAGGGGGAAAAAAAGGCTACAGAAGGTTACTTTCTTGGTGAACAGGTATTTTCTTCCATCCTTTTGGATGAGGAAGAACAATGCTTACCATTGGAGGCCTCCAAAATAAATATGCAATGGTCTCAGGACATGGAAGAGCTCAAAAAGGATTTTGAAAATCAAGAAAGAGGGGTGGAGAAAAAATTAGGAAGAGAAATGAGAGTGATGCAAGAAAATCATGAAGAGTGAATCAACAGCTTGCTAAAGGAGACCCAAAAAAATGCTGAAGAAAACAACACCTTTAAAAATAGGCTAACTCAATTGGCAAGAGAGGTCCAAAAAGCCAATAAGGAGAAGAATGTTTTAAAAAGCAGAATTAGTCAAATGAAAAAGGAGGCTCAAAAGCTCACTGAAGAAAATAGTTCTTTAAAAATGAGAATGGAGCAGATGGAAGCTAATGACTTTATGAGAAACCAAGAAATTACAAAACAAAACCAAAAGAATGAGAAAATGGAAGATAATGTGAAATATCTCGTTGGAAAAACAACTGACCTGGAAAACAGATCCTGGAGAGACAATTTAAAAATTATGGGATTATTTGAAAGCCATGATAAAAAAAAAAGAGCCTAGACATCATCTTTCATGAAATTATCAAGGAAAACTGCCCTCATATTCCAGAACCAGAGGGCAAAATAAATATTGAAGGAGACCCAAAAAGAGAAACTCCTAGGAATACTGTAGCCAAACTTCAGAGTTCCCAGGTCAAGGAGAAAATATTGCAAGCAACTAGAAAGAAACAATTCAGGTATTGTGGAAATACAATCAGGATAATACATGATCTGGCAGTTTCTACATTAGGGGACTGAAGGGCATGGAACAGGGTATTTCAGAAGTTAAAGGAACTGGGATTAAAACCAAGAATCACCTACCCAGCAAAAATGAACATAATACTTCAGGGGAAAAATGGTCATTCAGTGCTACAGAGAACTTTCAAGCATTCTTGATGACCACAGCTGAATAGAATACTTGACTTTCAAACACAAGAATCAAGAGAAGCATGAAAAGGTAAACAGGAAAGAGAAATCATAAGGGACTTACTAAAGTTGAACTGTTTACATTCGTACATGGAAAGATAATATTTCTAACTCTTGAGACTTTTCTCAGTATTTGGGTAGTTGGAGGGATTACACACACAAACACACATACATGAGCACAGAATGAGTTGAATAAGAAGGGATGATAACTAAAAAAATTAAAATTAAGGAGTGAAAGAGGAACATATTGGGAGGAGAAAGGGAGAAATGGAATGGGGCAAATTATCACTTATAAAAGAGGCAAGGAAAAAGCTTTTTCAATGGAGAAAAGGGAGGAGGTGAGAGGGAAAAAGTGAAACACTCTCTTTACATATGGCTTAAGGAGGAAATAACATGCTAAGTAAATTTGGTATGAAAATCAATCTTACATGACAAGAAAGTTGGGGAGAAGGGGACAAATGGGATGAGGGGAATGATAGAAGGGAGGGTAAATGGGAGAAGGGAGTAATTAGAAGTAATACTTTTGGGGAGGGACAAGATCAAAAGAGAGAATAGAATAAATGGGGGGGGCAGGATAGGATGAAGGGAAATATAGTTAATCTTACACAACATGACTATTATGGAAGTCATTTGCAAAACTATGCATATGTAGCCTGTATTGAATTGCTTGCCTTCTCAGTGGGGATGGGTGAGGAGGGAGGAAGGGAGAGAAGTTGGAATTCAAAGTATTAGAAACAATGCTGAGGATTGTTTTTGCATGCAACTGGGAAATAAGAAATACAGGTAATGGGGTACAGAAATCTATCTTGCCCTACAAGAAAAGAGAGAAGATGGGGTTAAGGGAAGGGAGAGGTGTGATAGACAGCATATTGAGGGAAGGGTAATCAAAATGCAGGACATTATGGGGAGAGATGGGGAGAAAATTTGGAACTCAAAATTTTGTGGAAATGAATGTCGAAAACTAAAAATACATAAACATTAAAAAAATTAAGTAAATACTTGGTGATGTCTAATACTACAAGAAGATTTTTATAATGATAATTCTTTTTCTTTTCTCCTAGGCAATAACATTGTTGAGTTATAGGTATGGTATTAATATTCCAGGGCTCTTAGATGGCACAGTGGATAGAATACCAGGCTTGGAGTCAGACAGAACTGAGTTCAAATCCAGCTTCAGATACTTAACTAGTTGTGTGGCCCTGGGCAAGTCACTTAACTTTGTTTGCCTCAGTGTTCTCATCTATAAAATGAGATGGAGAAGAAAATAGCAAACTACTTTCGTTTCTTTGCCAAGACAACCCCAAATGGGGTAATGAAGAGTTTAGATGCAACTGAAATGATCAAACAACAACATTAATATTCCTTGGACAAGAGCATGAACAGCTTTACAATTGATACCCAATATTACCATCTAAAACGAAAATAATTTGATTATAAATATGTACTTAAAAAGATAAATTTTAAAATCTCTAATGGAATTATTTTATTAGAAAAAGAAGGCAAATGGGAAAATTTTCCAAAGTTCTTAAAATACATTTAAAATTATTAGAGAGAAAAAAAACAGCCTCCATCTAATCCATTAGACAAGAAAAATCAGCCTCCAATCTAGTCACGCCAGTCTAATATATTACTATGTATTTAAACTGTTAGAGCAATTACAGTCATACTAATGTAAGTGTGCCCAAACAACAGCATTGTCAATGGGTAGTGGAGGTGGGGGTGTCCTATCAGGATCTGGGAAGACGTTTGTGTAACTAAAGATTTGAAAATTGAGTTACAATATATTTATTTTGGAGTATCTGATCATTGTAACAAATTAAATTTGACTTACAAAAAAAACCAAACAAACCATTGGACAGAGTTTCATTTTAAAATGTCCCTAATTGACTTTAATCAAAGCAACGACTAACCATGATTCTAAAGGATCAATGATAAAACATGCTACTTACCTCCAGAAAAAAAAGTGATGGATTCAGGATGTAGGATATACTTTATAGACATGGTCAATGGGGGAATGTATTATGCTTTATTGTGGCATAGTTGTTACAAGGGGTTCCCAATGGGGAGAGGTGGAAGAAAACAGATTTCTGTTAATTGAAAAAAATGAACACAAAATTTTCCTTATTTTGCCCATCACTATATTACTCCTTAAACTTCTGGCTGCTGTACCTATCCCTAGACTTGCTCTGTATTTTTTTGCTTTATCATAGTAAACTATTAACATAATTACAATCTAAAACAAAGGGGATAATACAAAAACATCAAAGATGAGAAGTTCTCCAATTTGATTCTCTATATCTTATAACACCATGTTAAATATCTGAAAACTGGCAAAATGTAAGAGCTGTTAAAATATAAAATGTTTTTTAGATCTAAGTTAGAATTTGTTTAGAAATTTATTTTTACAGACCCTAGGATTCTGGTGATTCTCTTGCTAGACGGTAAAATAACAACACATCTTAGTAGTTCTTTAGCCACAAATAATATTAGGTTTTGTTAAATGAAAGCTCCACAGACCTTCAAGTCAATTCTTCTTCCTTTCTCCCAAACATTTTTTATGCCACATAACTATATCTTATTAGGTGAATGGATTATACTTATCTCATTCAAAGGGATGGTAAGATAAAATTTTGCTGGGCAGAAGGATAATTTCAAGTTTATAGGCTGCAAGCACAATAAAAAAAGTTGTATTTTTGGCGATTCAATCTTAGAAACAAAGTATTTACTATTAGATAATTTAGGCTAGCAGTCCAGTAATATAACTCCATACTTACACAGTCTGGTAATACATAAGAAGCAAACAAAAAATTCTGATTAACTGATAATTTTGTTTGCTCTGACATCTCAAATGACAATCATCACAAATCTGAGATTTAATCATTTAACATTTATTGTATTTTTGATCTGAGAATAACATTTACACACAGTAGATCTCAAAGGGTAGGTGACATTTTTAACCACATTTTTACATATCTAGGAATTTGAGAATATATTAAATCACATTTTCTTTCCCCATCTCAAAGTGATTTTACTTTAATAAAGGGGAACTCTCTGGTGAGGAAACTCTCACTGGCACTGTACACCAGCAACTGTTCTGCACTGTACATACTCTTAGAGCCTGGGACACTAAGAGAACTTAAATGACTTGCCCAGTCACACAGCTACTATAAACCAGAGGTAAAACTGAAATCTGGGTCTTTCTGATGAGGAGGCCAGCTTTCTAGTCAATATACTCCTCAATTATATAAGCTCATAAAATATCTTATTAGTCAAAAAGAAGAAAGGACTAGATTGATGTCTTCTTGTTCATTTCCTGGGAGACAACTGGTTCTAGTCCACTCATGCCTTGAAGTACCTTGATTGTGAATTACTTGTACTTCCCTTCCTTTTCTGCTACTACTTACATGCCACTGATGATGGAAGAAATCACACAACTGAACTTACTGTGTTTATTACACATTTAATGTTATCTCTAATCTCAACTGAGGCCTCAGCACAGTAAAACAAGCCTTTTATTCTTGCCTAGATCACTCTCCAAGGAGGCCATTTCAAAGCTTCTCTCCCCTCAAGTCAGCTACATACCCAGCCCTCCATTCCCTCTTAGCTTAGTGCCTCATTCTTAACTAAGAAAACAGACACCTATTATTGTGAATTTCCTCTTTTCATCTTAAACTCCTTGACATACCGTACCCCTCCATCTTTCTTTATTTATCTAGTCTCTTTCAAAATGTCCAAAGCTAAGTCATCTACATGTGTGCTCCATCATATCTACAATCTTCTCCAGCAGATTGCAATTTCTGTTATCCCCTCTCTTACCTAAATCTTTAACTTCTTTTTATCTACAGCTTCCTTTCTTCTCTGCTTTTCCTGGAACACAACATTCTATGTATCCCAACTCTGAGTATTTTCACAGGCCGCCCCCCCCAGGTCTGGAAGACATTCCCTCTTCACCTCCACCTCCCAGTTTCCTTACTCTTAGTGTTTTCCCTTTGACATTATTTCCAATTTATCCAATCTATAGCTTGTCTGTATGTAGTTGGTTGCATATAGTTTCCCCCATTATATTGTGAGGTCCTTGATAGAAGGAACTGTTTGCTGTTTTTTTGGGATTTTTTATTTTTTGCCTTCCTTTGTATCCCCTGTCCTTAAAATAGTGCCTGGCATACAGTAGCTGGTTAATTAATGACTGTTGACTTGACTCCTTTTCTAAATCCTTCAAATGTGCCTAATTTGCCACTATCCTTAAAAAAATCCTTACAAGACCCTACCATCTATCCCCTCAATTTGTCCTTCTATGTCTATTTTCCTCTTCTTAGCCAAATTCCCAGAAAGTGCTGTCAATTCTTGCTGCATACAGTTCCTCTCCTACTCACTTTGCATTTTTTGCTTCTGACTTCAACACTTAAGTGAAACTTCCCTCTCCAAAGTTATCAGTGAACTCTAAATCGCAAATCTGATAGAATTTTCTCAATCATAATCCTTCTTAACCAGCCCCCTCTTTGATACTGGTGATAATTCTTTCCTTTCCACCTGGTTCTCCTTTTACCTTTCTGATTGATTGATTGCTGTCGCTTAGTTGTCTGGTCACGTCCAATTCTTCCTGACCTCATCTTGGGCTGTTCTTGCCAGAGAGACTAGACTGGTTTGCCATTTCCTTCTTCAATTCACTTTACAAATGAAGAACTGAGGCAAACAGGATTAAATGACTTGCCCAGGGCCACACAGCTAGTAAGTATCTGAAGCCAGATTTGAACGAATGTCTTCCTGATTCCAGGCCTGATGCTTTATTCACTATACTACCTAGCTGCCCTCTCTGATTGACTTTATGCAACTGTGGGTATGTCACCAAGGTTCTGTACTTGACCCACTTTTCCTATCTCTCTACTCTTTGACTCTTCCTTTCTTTTTCAGTGACCTTATCAGCATCCAAGTTTTTATTATCTCTAGGTAGATGACTCTCAGATCTCTGTATACATACCTTATCTCTTTCCTGAGCTTCTGGCCATTATCTTCAGGTTTAATGGACATTTTAAACAGGATGTTATATAAGACATCTCAAACTCAACATGTTCAAAACAGAACTCATCTATATTTCACCTTATCCACCTCAACCCATTCTTACTGGGAGTCAATCAATCAATATTCATTAAGTGCCTACTATGTGCCTGCTAAGTGCTGTAACCTCCAAACAACTCTGCACCAGCTGATTATACAAGACAGTAAGAGGCAAATGATAGCCTCCACCCTCAAGGAGATTACAATCTAATGGGTAAGACAACATGTAAACAAATATATACAAAGCAAGCTGTATACATGATAAACAGCAAAAAATTAATAGAGGGAAGGCACTAGAATGGTGGGGAAAGGCTTCCTGATCAGAGAGGTCAAAAACTGGAGCAGTAGAAGGATAGCCAAAGAAAATGATTTCTCTGTCAAAAGTACTATTATCTTTTTAACTTTGGGGTTATAGTAGAATCCTCCATTTTCCCTTATTCCATATACACAACCAATTGCCAAATCTTCCATTTCTGCCTCTATAATGTCTCCTGTAACCATCTCCTTTCTCAGACACCAAATTAGTTCAGGCCCTTATCTCCTCCTAGATTACTGCAATGGCTTAATTTGTCTTTCTGCCTCATTTCTCCCCACTCCAAATGATACTCTACACAGCTGCCAAGCACAAGCTTGACAATGTCAACAAACTCAATAAACTCTTGTGGCTCCCTATGTTGCCTCTGGAATCAAAAACAAGCTCTTGGTTTTTAAAACAACTTGATTTTTAAAGCATTTTATAGTCTGCTTCCAACCTTTCTTTCTAGCAACCAAAATGGTTTTCTCTCTGTTCTTTACTCATATAACTTCATCTCTAATCTTTGTGCCTTTGCACCGACATGGATCTCTTTCCAACATCCATTCCATGGAATCCTTTACTCCTTCAAGAGTTAGCTCAAATATCACCTTCAAGAAGTCCTTCCTTTTGTTTTTCCAAAGGAATTTTGATATTATTTTATCCAGTTCTAGAAAATAATTATCTGAGAAAACAAAAGGTCCAGAATATCAAAGGGACTAATGAAAAGAAATGCTTGGGAAGGTGGCCTAGCGCTACCAGACCTCAAATTGTATTATAAAGCAGCAATTATCAAAACCACTTGGTATTGGCTAAGAAACAGAGGGGTAGACAAATGGAATAGACTTGGCACTCAAGACACAGTAGGCAAGGAATATAGCAACCTCCTGTTTGATAAACCCAAAGATCCCAGCTTCTGGGATAAGAATTCACTGTTCGACAAAAATTGCTGGGAAAACTGGTTAACTGTGTGGCAGAAATTAGGCATAGACCCATGCCTGACACCGTACACAAGAATAAAGTCCAAATGGGTACATGATTTAGGTATAAAGATTGATACCATGAATAAACTAGAGAAGCAAGTAATAGTGTATTTATCAGATTTATGGAGAGGGGAAGAACTTTTTTCTAAAGAATCGATAGAAAGCATTATGAAATGCAAGATGGATAATTTTGATTACTTTAAACTGAAAAGTTTTTGCACAACCAAACCCAATGTAACCAAAATTTGGAGGGATGTAGTAAATTGGGAAAAAACTTTTACAGCTAAGCTCGGGGATAAAGGCCTCATTTCTAGAATATAGAAATTTCTAGAATATATTCATTTCTAGAATATAGAGAACTGACTCAAATATATAACCATACAAGTCATTCCCCAATTGATAAATGGTCAAAGGATATGAACAAGCAATTTTCAGGGGAAGAAATCAAAGATATCTATAATCATATGAAAAAGTGCTCTAAATCACTATTGATTAGAGAGATGCAAATCAAAACAACTCTGAGGTACCACATCACACCTGTAAGATTGGCAAACATGACAGATCAAGAAAATGATAAATGCTGGAGAGGATGTGGGAGAGTTGGAACACTAATTCATTGCTGGTGGAGCTGTGAGATCATCCAACCCTTCTGGAGAACGGTTTGGAACTATGCCCAAAGGGCTACAAAAATGTGCATACCCTTTGACCCAGAAATAGCGCTACTAGGACTGTATCCCCAAGAGATTATAAAAACGGGAAAGGGTCCCACGTGTACAAAAATATTTATAGCAGCACTCTTTGTGGTAGCCAAAAACTGGAAGTCAAGGGGATGCCCATCAATTGGGGAATGGCTGAATAAATTATGGTATATGAATGTAATGGAGTACTATTGTGCCATAAGAAATGATGAACAAGAAGACTTCAGGGAGGCCTGGAAGGACTTATATGACCTGATGCTGAGCGAAAGGAGCAGAACCAGGAGAACTTGTGCACAGCAACGACCACAGTGTGCGAGAGTTTTTTCTGGTAGACTTGGAACTTTGTAATAACACAAGAACTTACTGAGAAAAAAAAAAATCCTAATGTCGGTCTTCTAAGGCAAAATGCCTTCCACACTCAGAGAAAGAAATATGGAAGTCATTCGCAGAATGTAGCAGATCATGTTTGTGTGTGGGTGGGTTTCAGTGTATTATGTTTTGATTTGTTATATGATTTCTTCCATTTATTTTAGTTCGACTACATAGCATGACTATAGTGAAAATGTGCTCAATAGGAAAGTATATGTAGAACCTATACAGAATTGTATGCTGTCACGGGGAGGGAGGGGGGTATTGGGGGAAGGGTGGGGGGGATAAAATCTTAACTTTAAGGAAATGATTGTAAAACATTAAAAAAAAATTAAATTAAAAAAAAAAAAAGAAGTCCTTCCTGAATTCAGACTCTACCTGTCACTGTTTGACTGATTTTGGATCAAGTCACTTAATTTCTCTGGGCCCTAGTGTTCTTATCTGTAAAATGATGAGGTTTGGACCCTAAGGCTCCATGCAGCTCTAAATCAATGATTCTGAGTTTATTTCCCCAATCAAAGGTCAGAAGTCAGAAATTACAGACTTCACTTGGGCTCTGCTCCTTATGAGGTAGAAGTTTAATTTCTCTCTGAATTTTTTATATTCTCTTTCTCATACACGCACACACACACACACACACACACACACACGCACACACAAATATGCACATATGAAGTATATACCTTCCCCTTAGAATTTCAGCTTCCTGAAGGCAAGGACAAATTTTTTTTTTCGAGTGGGCGGGGCACTTTCTTTGCATCCCCAAAATTTAGCATACTGCCTGCTACATAGTAGGAACTTAATCAATGCCTGTTGATAATGCTGTATGTTCAAACAATTTTTATTATGAATGCTAAAAATCTTGTTTGAATATGCAGCATTATCAAGTCAAATTAGCAAAAGTTTATAAAAGCCTACTATGTGTCAGGTACAAAAGAAAGGCGAAAACAGTCCCCAGCTTCAAGGAGTTCACAATCTAATGTATGAGAAAACATGTAAACAAGAACTAGGTTAAAATAAGACATATATGGAATAAAATGTAATTAATAATAAGTCAATAATAACAAATATAATACACAATAAATTGGAAGCATGATTCATATATACTCCCTATGCTTCAATAACTGAGCAATGTCATTTTACCACACTATCCTTATTGTTTCATTTATTCCTAATTTTCAGATTATGAATATTTACTAAAAAATGTAGATAGAAAATGCTTCAGCAATTCAGAGGAAAATAAAAATACAGAAGTTCTGGAGAGTTCATGTTTGTTTTTACACTGATATTTTCTCATAAGGCTATGGATTATGCTTAGGACTCCAATATTACAATTTCTCTCCAATTTAAAAATGAAAGGCTTTATCATCTATACTGAATGGAAAAGACATAGAAACCTCCACAGATTTTCTTTAAATAGCAATATGACTTGATCCTTTATTTAAAAGTATAGCAATAAAACTTAATGCCATAAAATTGAATTTCAGCAAACAAGGTTAACTTCTGAGTCAAGACTTCTTTAGCTTTTTGCATCAGCAACTTCTAAGCTCAACTTAGAATGATAAAGTTGCTGGTTGCTTTGGATTAAGAAAGTACTAAATTTAGAAACAATACACTTAGGTCTATGCAGAAATTTTTTCATCATCCTTGTAATAACTCACTAATTAGGCTATGGTATTGATTATAAATTTATGGCAAGACACATTACATCTACTTAAAATCTATCTCCTAAGAAAATGTTTTCTGAACTCAAAAGAATTATAAAAACTTCTTTTCAATAAATTCCTCCTAATAAAAAGATTAGGAAATAGATTTTGGAACGAGAAATTTATAGGCTAAGCTTAAAATGACTTGTGGCCAGTGAAGACTGTTCTACTCCACCCTAATATTTCTGAGATAGACAAGCTGTAGTCTGCTAAGCTAGAAACCTCAGAGCCACTGTGTTCCAAATATAAACAAAGATATAATTGACTAAAGCAAAATCAACTCTAAAGCATGATTGCTATTTACCATGCACCCTTTATTAGGGGTCTAAATTCTCAAGAAATCAAATGCTTAAGAGAAAACTTTGAAATATCAGCATCTTAAAGGGCATTAACATTTTTAATTCAAAGGATAACCCAAAACGCAATCCTTGAGCTATTAAGCATTACCTAATAATAATGCCAATATCATTTTTTAAAAAACTGGAAAGCTGTAGCATTAGAAGAAACAAAAACGACTTACATCAGAGACTCCATTAAACATTTAGCTTGCATTTTCCACACATTGCTCCAGTGAAAAGGGTAAGCTGTAAAAATGCGCTTCTGAGAGTTTCAAACCATATTGTACAGAAGTCACATCAAATTAATACTGAGGACCATTTAGAGCCTTTATTCTGAAAAGCTTTTGAAAAGGGATTAAACTATGAAAACTCACATGATACTAAAGTACCTATTAATGGGTTGGGGGGAAGAAAGGAACAATGAAAGTGTTATTTTTAGATAAATCGTTACTTTGTATGTAGCACAAAGCATCTGCTGAAGAGGCATTGCATCCGAGCAATAGCCCACACATCTAAGAACTGATTAGCAGAATTTTGTTGTTTTTTAACAAACAGTTGTTATGAAAATAGGGTCTCGATCCTGTCATTTATTTTTTTTTAAACAGGAACATTAAAGTAGCTAAAATATAGTAACAGGGTCTAAAATATAACTTGTGGTCATGAAAGAACTAAATACGATGGTATTCTACAGGAATGCATTTCTTCAGAGAACACGATTTGCATTCAAGTGTTTTCTTGACTAACACGAAGCTGATCTTCCCAAAGCCTCTAACATACTAGCCCTTTAAATAAATCACTTCAATTCTATATGAAATACTTAACAGAAGGAACAATTATGTTTTCAAAAATAGCAGGAAATAGGATGAAGAGTGAGAACAAGAACCTAGAGAGTTGTCATCTCATCAAAAATAATGAATGCTCAAGAGGTTTCTAAATTCCTATCTTCCTAGTCATTTGTCCAATAACAATAGGATACCAGGAGGAAAAGGGATGGTATAAAATAAAATCGTCTTTTTCTTCAGTCCTAGCTAGCACCTGTAACCTCCAGACAACTCTACACCAGCTGATCCTACAAGACAACAACCCCAAAAGACAACTGGAAATGTTGTTGGTAGCCCGCTGAGCTTGCATTCAGTTAAGGGCTGCACCACATGGAGGATGACAGACAGCTTTGTGTCCATCCCATCTTGCAGCCTTTCCCCCTTTCCCCTGACACAGTCATGCACACACAGCACAGTCTTATGGCTAATGATGCAAACATGAAGTGTAAAGTCTCCTTAATTTGACCCTTGTTAAACTCCTAATTGGATTGAGGCAGGCTCCAAGAGGAAAGCAACCCTGGATTATTCAAAAAAACTCTTACAAAATGAAGACCAAATTACAAAAGGCTGCTCTGGTCGCAGGACACCACAAAGAGCAGGCAATGAATTGCAGCTGTCATTTAAGTTAAAAATCTAATCAATTGCCTTTTTTAAACAGGTAACTTTTTGAACAGTGTCCTCATTGTGATAGTCTTCAGAGCGCGCTTGACCCAAATTTAATAAGCTGCTATTAAAGCAGAAGAGCAGCTGTAGAGCAAACACTGTAGACTGATACTGTGCATTCAGAGTCTTAATGATTTTAAAATGACTACAACCACTGCTTCATTCAAGAGGAACAAAGCTCAGGGCTCTTTGCTCAACAATGTCTTAACACAAACTGTCTGAACAGACAGCATTCATTTGTCCTTCATGAACCCAGAAGGTCAGCTTCATTGCTGAGAACATCTCAACAGTTTAATTGTGTTTTGTCTGTAGGAAGTCTGAGGAGAAACTTAGAGATTCCTTGTATATAAAAACTAGCTTTTCTGCAAGGAAATACACAGCTTAAGTACAGAGACAAGGGTTGCATGATATGCAGACAGGTGTAAAACATGAAGTAATTATAGAAGCTCAAATTAGTTCATAGGCCTCAGGCAAAAAGGAGAACAGTGCCTTGACAAAAGGGAATAGCAAATAAGGGTAGCAAACAAAAAATGGCTTGAATGTGTAAATTAGCAAGAAAAATGAGACAGAAAAGCAGCTTTACTCTACTATTATTCACCACATGAGAACAGAGCAGCTGAACATGATCAAGAGGGCTTGGGAGGAGAGAGGCAGGCATCAACACGGAAATGTAGCCAAAGAGTGGCAGCTC
The DNA here is from genome assembly GCA_023548195.1 of Bettongia penicillata ogilbyi. NCBI lineage: Eukaryota > Metazoa > Chordata > Mammalia > Diprotodontia > Potoroidae > Bettongia > Bettongia penicillata. Next base: position 2,285,112 of record JAJHZJ010000061.1, read on the forward strand.
CGCACTTTTTAGTCAGTCACTCATTATGTGGTGAAGTGCTCTTGAGAAGGGCCTCTTATACTTGACCTATCATATTACTTCGTCTGTAAACACATAATCCCTGCTTGTTAGGTGGTGTCAACACTAGCATTCAGTCACTGTGGTACTCCTTTTGTGTAGAGATACTTTAGAAATGCTGCCAAAACCAAAGAATTGACACCATAATAAAACAATCTGAATTTCAACCAGGTAAACAGATCCTGTGCTTTTCTGTAAAAGAGCAGTATGGAGATGAAGATTGCCTCAGGTTTCTCTTATTGGGGGAAAAACAATGTGCTTATGAAGCAAGATGATTTCTTTTTTAAAAGTGATGATGGTTAAACTGGGATATCGACCCAAGGTTGAAGACATATCCACACTCTTACATTTCAGAGCATGGTCACAGAAATGCATTTATACATAAATTTGAGTTTTATCAGGAGGAAAAAGAACTGAACCAAAGACTACTACTGAAGTTCATGAATAACTTATTAATTATATCTAAATAATAAATGCAGCCTGTACAAACTACACATGAAAGGTACTAGAAAAAAAGAAAATAGAAGTTTTAGTTCTTCAACAAACATATCATAGGAATATTACATATCTACTGTATTTAGTGAAGAACTATTAAACAGTATCTGTCACTTTAAAAGTTTCCCAGTACTTTAAAGTATGACTTTTCTATTAAGATCTGTATTTTAAAAAATTAGTTTTATTTGGGTTGTGTGTGTCATGCTTATGTACTTAAACTTCTTTTTAAAATTTCCTGTTTTGTAAGTATATATTGTAATTTTTATGACTGGAAATATAATTTAAAATTTACTAGTTGTTAATAGAATTAATATAAAATGCTGAATACACAGTTAGGAATGTTTGGTTTCACATTGAATTTCTCTTCTAACTACTCTGAAACTTTTTTTGAAAGGTATAACTGAAATAATCATTATCCCTATCCATTAAGAGAAGTATTTCATCATTTAGTCTTCCTGAAAACATGTGCAAAATAACATCATGAAGTGATGTCTTCGTGTTCTAAAGTAATGAGCTGTCATTTTAACTCAGTTCTATCAGGCAATAAAACCATAGGTCTCTTTTCTTTGGATCTTAGTCTCTGCCTACTGAACAGGGATAGACTTTATTAGCACTGGAATGAAACTGAACAGCTTTTATTTTCCCCACCCTCAAAGTCATTTGGGTAACTATTCCTTTATTCATTCTTAATGATACTTAAATAAAACAAGACTACCAATGAAATACAATTCCAGGACAAATTTTTAGAGGGCAGTGATGTCAAAGGTTAAGTAATTTACATATATGAGCACAATATCTATGCAGGTAAGAAATCCACACAGTTTAAGGGTATTTTCTGCCTTCAAAATGTAGCATGCCTTAAACTTACATCTAAGAAAACATACCAATTTAAACAAGAATATTTCCTTCTACATACTTTTTGAAGGTAAGAGTTATCCAAACCCTTCCTGTCTAGAACAATGCTACATATGCAACAGGTGTTCATTTGATAAATGATAAATTCAGTGTCATATTAGTGATACAAAAACTCCTAAGGTCTAACTAGTATTTGGAATTTACAATCTTCTTTTCTTCAATTAATGAGGCTAAACAGTCCTAGTTCCCTAATCTATAAAACAAGGAGACTGAATTGAATGAAATGCAATCCAACCAACATTTAAGTGCCAAGCTCTGTGTTACATCTGGTAATACAGTTAAAAAAATAGTCTTTGCTTTAAGGGAGTTACATTCTACTGGGGATAAGGAGCTACCACAAGTGCAAAGAAAAGTATATACAAAATATATGCAAAGTAAGTTCAGTCCTGCAGGGGAGGATACCAGCAAATGAGAGGAATTCAGATAGATTTCCTGAGGGATGTAGCACAGAGCAGAACTTGGAAGGGAACTAAGGATTTTAGGAAGTAGAAATGAGCAGAGTACATTACAGGCATGGGGAGAATAGTTTGTACATAAGCAAAGAGACATGAGATTAAATGTGCTGAATGTAGGACAGCAAGCTGGTCAGTTTGGCTGGAACATAGCATGTATGAAGAGGAGTAAAGAAAAACTAAACTGGAAAAGTAGGCTGCATCCAGATTATGAAGGGCTTTAAAAGCTAATCAGAAGAGTTGGAATTTGATCCTACCAGTAACAGAGAGTTATTATTTCCCACTGAACTCCATCATGGTCTCCAGAAACTCTTCTTTCTGCAAGATCATAACAACTCTGCTAATCGCCTTTGCCCTTCATTTCCAGCCCAAAGCAGTTCCCTTTCTTCCTCCCCTGACTCCTTTCAGCATCTTATCTTTCCCTATTAAATAGTGAGTTCCTTGAAAGCAGGGACTGTCTTTTGCCATTCATTGTATCCCAAATATTTACCATAGTGCCTGTTGCATAATAGGTACTCAAAAAATTTGTATTGGAGTTTTTGGAATAGGGGAAATGTCAGTCTGACTTAGCTTTAAGAGTATAAATTTCACAATTGTATAGATGATGAACTGGAGAGAGAAGAGACCAGAGGCAAAGAGACCACTTAGGAGGTACTGTAATAGTAAGGATGAGAAGTGATAAATATCTGAAGTAGGAGTAGGTTAGTGTGAGTGTAGAGAAGGGAATGGAGATGAGAGATATTATGGTGGTAGGATAGGCACATAAGATGTACATGAGATGCGGGTTTCTAACTTGAGAGGCTGGAGAGATGGTGATGCTTTCAATAAGAAATAGAGAAGTTAGGAAGGGGTTTGGGCAGTAGGGGGTGAGGGAGAACAGGTATTAAATTCCTTTCCTTGCTGGTTGGTCTATGATACTTAAAAAGTTATAAACAAGAATTTGCAAAATATTTGCCTCAAATACCAACTATCTGACCCTGGGAAAGTCACTTAATGTCTGCCTCTCAGTTTTCTTATCTGTAAAATGGGGATAATAATAGCCTCTACCTCCTAGTGTTATTGTAAAGATCAAATGAGATATTTATAAAGCAAGACTTGTACATGAAGGGAAAAGAAATGTTATAAATAAGAATGTGCAAAATATTTTTCACTAATAATATTCTTTACGAAAATCTTTGATATTTATTTTTTCCATAGTTTTAATGTTAACTTCTTAACTCCTAGATTGAGTTTATTAATAATAAGAGGTCCAAAAAAAAAATTGTGCTTTGCCTATGTAAGGGTGTGCCTAGAAACTCCTATGGATCAAAGGTCAAGAATTTAGGTAGGCAGGTGGGAGGGAATAACTTCAATTCTTGGGTTAAGCTTGTCTATACTTATTCATTCATACGAATGACAGAAAACAACAGAACCTTAAAAGCCCAGAGTTGTTTGGTAGTTATTGGGCAAATAATAATTACCTTAACATATTTGAAAAAGTCATTTCTGCTTTCATTATCCCTTTCCAACTGCCTCAAACATTTCTGGGATTGTTTTACTTCCATATTCTTATATGTTCATGCTACTCTTTTGAATTCTTCTACCATAACAATTCTCCTACTTTTTTAGTTAAGAAGGTAAGAACTTTTGGGTAAGAACCACTAGGGAGTGCACTCCATAGTCTTTCGATGCCTCATTTTTTGGTATTGTAAAAAGGATAGGGCAGCTTATTTTCTTTATTTATCTACCTCTTAGAGTACTCTTTAATTAATGAACTAAAATTGAGAAAAGAGCATGTTAGCTGAAAATGTCTTTTAATCCAGATTTTTCTGTATCTAATCTAAATAAAATATGGCAATCTGAATAGATTTTAACTTCTTTAAAACACTAAGAAATCACCTGGCCCTTAGAAAAGTAATGCTAGGATACCATGACTTGAAAGAGATTGGCTTAACTTGCACCAAGATAATGATTAATAATATCACAAGACAATGATAGGGCAGAGTACAACTAGTGAACTGTACAGTATTTATTACATATTAATAACAACAATAGTAGAATTTATAGAGTGCTTTAATGTTTGCAAAGTGCTTTATGAATGTCTCAGTTGGTCCCTACCATGACCCTAGGAGGGCATTTCACAGATAAGGGAACTGAAGCAAAGCCTCAGTGACTCTTCCAGGGTCGCAGCACTAGTGAGCATTTGGGGAAGTCTGAGCTCGGGTTTTCCTGACTTTGGGTAGAGCTCTCCATCCGATGTTCTTTGTCATTGTTTCTCTAACTATCACATGTAAGGACTTCAAGATTTGCAAAACACTTTACACATATTATCTCATTTGATCTTCACATCAACCCTGTGAGGTAGAGGTTGTTAGTTATCCCTGTGTTTTAGGTATGAGGAAAGAGAGGCTGAGAGAAGTAAAGTGACTCGTCCAGGGTCACACAGTGAAATGTCTGAGGCAAGGCCGAGCTCTTTCTGGCTCTAGATCTGGTGCTCTGTCCACTGTACTACCTAGCTCAACAGTGAGCTTATTGTTTTTCTGAGGCAATCTGGTGCATTTTTGACAGCTCTAGTTACAAGAAAATATGTCTATTAGCTGAAATCTCTCTTCTCATACCTTCTTTCATAACGCCTAGTTATAGAATGAATGAACATGAATTTTACAGCAATTACTATATGCTAAGGAGTGGGGATATAAATGAAAAAATAAGACAGTTATTGCCTGCAAAGAAAGAGGTTCCATCCTAATGGGTGAGGCAAAATGTTTTATGGAGAGTCATGGTTAGGGAGTGGTATTTTGTTTGGGGAAATCACAATGATGGTGGGTAGAGTCATGAGGAGAACCAAGGAATTTCAGAGTTGGATGAGACTTCAGTTACTAACAGATTTGGTTCAACAGATATTTGTTTGGCTAGTACTGAAGTTGAAGGACGTTGTTCCTTATTCTTGGAAGTTGGGCTTCTCAGTGAAGCCAGAGTACATAAGCTTTTTTAAGTTGCCCCATCATCTAGCTAAATCCTATGGATCTTGAAGTCTGTTAAACCCCTAGACTTTTTCCCAGACAAACTGCTGTCTAACCATATCTCAAACATTTTTAAGACCATGATGACTTTTTCTTAAAGTAAAATGTCAGAATTTACATTTATCTCTGTTAGATTTTATCCTTATCAAATTCAGCTCAATTTTTTAGCTTATTGAGATTTTGTTTTTAAGATCTTTTTCAATATGGTTGCTACTGCTCCCAGTTTGATCTCATCTGCATATCTGATGAGTATATCATTTGTGTTTAATGCAGGCAGAAAAATTTTTGCTTGGGAACCAGAGAAGTTACAAAAAATTTTAATAGGTCCAAACACAGATACCCAGGACCCTCCATAAACCTCCAAAATTATATGTAACCATTAATGGCTATTCTTTGGGTCTAGCCATTTAACTAGTTGTGAATTTATCTAACTGTACTATGATTTATCCTGGAGGTGTGAAACATGGAGCCCCACTGGCCAAACTGTGTTCCCAGACTAAAATATAATTGGAAATTATTAAGCAAAACATATAAAAATGTAATACAACACGGAAAATGTTATATGTGGTTTTCTAAGATAATGTTCACTCCACAGAAACCCTTATGTATAGTTTATTGGCCACCATTTTTATATGAATTTCACTTAGCCCATTATCTCATCCTCTTTTCCACACAGTTAACATTAAAGATTATACTTCATTAAAATCTAGGTGAACTAAATTTACAGAATTCCCTTGATTGATCAGTTCAGTAATTTTATAAGGAGTCTGTGAAAAAAAATTATGATCTATTTTTTATGAATGAATGCTGGGCTCTTTGTGATCACTGAATTCCCCCCTAGTTTTTCCACTGACTATCTTTCTAATAACACAAAATTTCCCAGGAAACAAATTTAAGTTTATTACTTAGAGTGTCATAGGATAATATGATCACAGATTTAGACCTTAAGGGTCATCGAGTCCATATCCCTCATTTTCTAAAGAATTGAGGTCCAGAAAGTAATAGTATGACTTATTCAAGGTAAAACAGGTAGTAAGTGATAGTCAGATTTGAACCCTGGTTAACTGACTGCCACCAAACCAGGGCTTTTCCCACAATTCTATTCTCTTCATTAAAAAAAAAGTGGGACATTTCTTCTTCTCTAGTTACATGGCACCTCTTTTGTGTCCTACTTTCTTTCACATATTGCTGACAGCAATTATACGTGTCAGTTATTTTAGAATTTTAGATAGAAAAAGGATATACTACATTTGAGCCAAGTGAAATTAATTCATCAAAGGCCTCTACTATCCTCCCACTTTTTTTTCCATGGGTGTCAATTTCCTAGTAACATGAAACGTATTTTGATACATGAGCAAATCAACAGGCATTTATTAAGCACTTATTATATGCTAGGTACTCTGCTAAGTGCTGGGGATACAAAGAAAGGAAAAATACATATATATATATTCTGCCCCCAAGGAGTGCATATTTGAATAACTACACATACAAAATACAAAGAGAGGCTGGAAGGTAATCTCAGAGGGAAGGTAGTAGCAATAGTGGGGAACTGGTAAAGTAGCAAAGAAGGTAGAATTTGAACTCAATCTTGAAGAAATCCAGGGAAGCCAGAAGGTAGAACTGAGGAGGGAAACCAGTCCATACTTGGAGGAGAGGCAGTAAAAAGGCCTAGAGTTGGGAGATGGGAGTGTTAAGTTCCACTGCATTTGAATTGTAGAGTGTGTGAAAAGGAATAAAATTTAAGAAGATAGGAAAGATAGGAAGGGGCCAGGTTGTGAAGGCCTATAAATATCAAAAAGAGAATTTAAAATTTGTTCTCAGAAGTGACAGGGAGCCACTGAACTTTACTGAATAGGGAGGTGATAGGACCAGACCTGACCCTTCATAGCTCAGGAAGATCATTTTAATAGCTGTGTGGAATAATGAAGAAATATTTTAGATAAAGAAACCAATCAGAAAGCTACAGGTGAAGTCATAAGGGCTTCCAAGAAGGAGTAGTGAGATATGTAGGGGAACCAAGAAAGAAGAGTGTCATGAAAATCTAGAAAGGAGAATATCCAGGAGGAGATGGTGACCTATTGCTATTCTGTCCAAATGCTGTAGAAATGTCAAGGAGAAGTGAAAAAAAAAATGCCTTTAGATCTGGCAATTAAGAGATTATTGGAAGGAACCAAAACTATCACTCTTTGCAGATGATATATTTAAAATTAAAATAACTGTAGACAATATAAAATACTTGAAGTCTACCTGCCAAGACAAACCCAGGATCTATATGAATGTCATTAAAAAAAAACACTTATCACACAAATAAAGTCAACACCTAACAACTGGAAAAATATCATTGCTCATGGGTAGGCCAAGTTAATATAATAAAAATGACAATTCTACTTAAATTAATTTATCTATTCAATGCCATACCATTCAAACAACCAAAACTTATTTTATAGAATTAGAAAAAAAAAGGAACAAAATTCATCTGGAAGAACAATAGGTCAAGAATATCAAGGGAATTAAAGGAAAAACAAAGGCCTAGCCATACCAGATCTAAAACTATATTATACAGTGGCAATCATCCAAACTATTTGGTACTGGCTAAAAAAAAGAATGATGGATCAGTGGATAAAGTCAGGTATACAAGATACTGTAGGAAATGACTATATTAATCTACTGTTTGATAAACCCAAAGACTCTAGTTTCTGGGATAGTTCACTATCTGACAAAAATTGCTGGGAAAACTGGAAAATAGTATGGCAGAAAGTAGGTATAGACCTTTAGAGATGCAAATTCAAACAACTTTGAGGGACATCAATCCAATTGGCTAATAGGCCAAAAAATAAAAATGATAAATGTTGGAGAAGATGTGGGAAAATGGGAACACTAAAGCATTGTTGGTGTAGTTGTAAACTGATCTAATAATTCTGGACAGCAATTTGGAACTATGCCCCATGAGTTAAAAAACTGCATATCCTTTGATTCAGCAACATCACTCTTAGGTCTGCATCCCAAAAAAGAACGTAAAAAAGGAAAAAGGACCCATATGTACAAAAATATTTATAGCAGCTCTTTTAGTGATGGCAAAGAATTGGAAATTGTGGGATGTCCATCAATTGGGGAATGGTTGAACAACTGTGGCATATGAATGTAATGGAATATTACTGTTCTGCAAGAAATGATGAGTAGGTAGAATTCAGAAAAACCTGGAAAAGACTTACATGAACTGATGCTGAGTGAAGGAAAACACTGCACAAAGTAACAGCAACACTGTACTGAGTAACTGTGATAAACTGTGATAGACTTAGGTCTTATCAGAAATACAATGACTCAAGACAATTCCAAAAGACTTCTGATGGAAAATGCTATCCACATCCAGACAAAGAACTATGGAACCTGAATGCAGACTGAAGCATATTATACTCATTTTTTTCTTTCTTGTGTTTTTTCCCTTTTGTTCTGATTCTTCTTTCACAACATGACTAATGTGAAAATATGTTTAACATGGTTGTATATATATCACCTATATCAGATTACTTGCTATCTTGGGGAGGGGGGAGAGAAGGAGAAAAATTTGGAAGTCAAAATCTCACAAAAATGAATAAAAACTATTCACATGTAATTAGAAAAAATACTATTAAATATAAAAAAAGATCATTGGTAACTTTTAGAGAGAGTAGTTTTGGTTGAATGATGATAAGATAGATACATCGATGAGTGGGCATTTATTAAGTGCTTACTAGGTATTGTACTAAGGATGCAAAAGCAAGGAAACAAGACAGTCCCTATTCCCAAGAAGCTTACATTCTATTAGGGTAAGACAAAATACAAAGGGAAGCTGACAGGTGGAGGGTTTGGGTAGGAGGTAACTGTGGTATCCAGGGCAAGCTGGAAGTAGAAAGTGAGCAATGTAACTGGACACTCTAGTAACCAGATGGTTTCAGGCAGGGACTCACCAATCACTGATCTGGTTTTAGGATTAAATATGGTTGGAAGCCAGGCAGCAGAGGTTTTAGAATACAGAGGAGAAGTGGAGGTGTCAATTGTAGAAGGCTTCCTCAAGAAGCTTAGTCACAAAGGGGAGGGGAGATAAAAGACAATAAACTAGTTGGTGAAAACAGGGTTGAGGTATGAATTTTTTGAAGATGGGGATGATACGGATATGTTTGTAGAAAGCAAGGAAGCAGTCAGTAGAGAGAGAAACTTTCAAGATTAGCAATAGAGTTGGGACAACAGAGTGGCAATTTACTGGAAAAGACCAGATCAAATGGAACTGAGTGCATATAGATGGGTTTCCCTAGGGAAGAACTAGGGGTAAAAGAAGAGATAGTGGGGAAGACATATGAGTGAAAGGAGCTGAAGGAAAGGGTGAAGAGGGAGTTCTGCGGAATGATCTCAATTTTTTCACTGATATATGAGGTGATGTCCTTAACTAAGAAGGTACAGAGATTTTCCTAGGAGGCTTGAGGAGGACTGAGGCAAGTTGGATAGCAAATCCATTAGGGAAATATAAAAGACTGCTCTGTAGAAGTGAGGGTCCAGATGAGCTTACATAATATAAATTTACGGTGGACTCAGTATAAAATCATGATTCTTTCCAGCTCCATTAAGTAAGCATATCAATGGGAACAAAGGTAGTGGTTGAGAAAGTTGAGGTGTTCCACTGAGGATGTCAAGAGAGGGCAGGGAGGGAGTGCAGATGGTGTGGAGGTGATAGCCTGGGAAAGAATGGAGAGACAAAGGAAGTGGAAGGCACAGGGAAAACAAAGTGTAGGATTAGCAGCCAGTCATAAGGCAAGGGAAAGTGGAACGATGGAAATTTATGATGAGATAAAGGACTTGGAGAGTTCATGGCTATGGAAATACAAACCCTGTGGATGATATCAAGATCAAGCGTATGACCATATCTGTATGTAACTAAGGTGGAGTGAAGAAATGGGAAATGACTAGTTTGAAAAATAGGAAATTTAAGGCATTTGGAAGGGTATGTTAGAGTCCCTTGGAATAAGGTAAGGGTAAGAGTTGTGGTAGAGAAATGGCCAATGAGATGATTAGCTGTACTTGGCTATATGTTTTTTTTTTGTTACAAGAAGAAAGGAGTAAACGAGTGAGATGTGACAGAGATTAAAAACAACACCAATAACATAATAACAATCAACTCAAAAACGACAAAAACAAAAGTTCAGAAGACAGTGCAATTTTATCACTATTTTGTTAACTTGAATATATACTTAAAAGCCAACTATTTTAACAAAAATTCATAGTTTCATATGCAATGCTTTCTGGGGGTTCTGTTTCTTAATAATAGGTAAAATCATAATAAAAATTAAATCAGTAACATTTTCCTATTAATCATTTTTAATTTTGTTCTTTCTCACCCAATGGCCATGCTAGTTAGTGCAGAAAAGAGAAGCAAAGGAAGGGTAGTAGCACTGGCTTCTTTTCTCTGTTTTCAGTTTGTTCCCCCTTCCTCCGCTCAGTGGTCCTGTCCCTCTTCTGATCTTCCCCTTTTCTTCAATAAATGCTTGCCTTTAGCTTTTCTTGCCAAACTTAGTTCACTATGAAGTTCAGAGCTTGAAATACTATTCCTCATACGACAATGACTGTTAGGGACCCCGGGAGTCGGAGCCCGATCTCTCGGGCTCACAGGCTTATCTGACCAGCAGCGGCCTGTAGGCCCTGGTGGAGTTTAGCTGTAAGCAATGACTGAGGCAGGAGACAAGATAGTAAGAACTCTGTTTATTCAAGCAGTGAGCGGTGCTTTTATCTCTTTTCTGACACCAGTGCCCTAAGTGAACCTATCAGCTAGTAGTTTGCCCTTATATGGAAGTAATTTACCTTAAACCAGGACTGCCCAAGGGTGGACACTAGCCCCTAGAAAGAAAAAACATTTTTGGGCTTCTTTGTTCGCAGAAAAGCCTGGGAAAATAGCCTTGAGCAAAACAGGGGCAGAACCCTTCCTCCCAGCGCCATCTTGTTCATGCCTTACCAGTCTTCCCTCAGTTTACCTGAGTCATGACTAGTGAATGCCGTCCAAGAGGCATTCCCTTACAAATGACCATGATTTTTTTTATTCGTTCTGTCACCTACTCTTGGTTCCACTTTTGGTTCTATTATCTCTTGAAAATCTAAGCTGTACTACAAGCTTTCTGTGTAGCCCTATCAACCTCCTCAGACATTTCCCATTTCCTCCCTAATGAAAATAGTTTCTTTTTGTGTTCTCATTATATAATTTTTAGGCATTTCTTCCCTTGCCCCAAATCCACCTGAACCTACCATGAACTTACCCTATAGAATTTTAGTTCCTAGATCCTAAATATTCTTTCCACGAAACTTTTAAAATCCATTTCCAAATGAAAGATGTACAGCAAATTATGCTTGACTTTCTGTTTCATTTTTCTTTTCTCAAATTTTATTTTTTAGTTATCATGGATTCACTTTTCTCTTTCCCACTTCTATAATATATATATGTATATATATATATATATATATATATATATATATTTAAAACCTCTTGTAAAATAAATGCATAATCAAGAAAAGCAAATGCCCATATTGGCTATTTCCTAAATTGTGTGGCCATTTAACATATTTAATCCATTACCTATGGCAGGAAGTGGGCAGCATTTTTTAAGAAATCATCGATCACCTGGAAACATGGTTAATCAGAGGCCTTAAGTCTTTGAGAATTGCTCCTTTTGCAATGTTGTTATAGTACAAATTGTTCTCTTGGTTCTGCTCACTTCATTCTGGATCAGTTTAATACAGGTTTTACTGAATCTGCTTCTTTTATCATTTCTTATGGAAAATTAGTATTCTATTACATTCATATACTATCATTTGTTTAGCAATTCCTAGTCCCCACCCCACCTATCCTACAAGATACTCTCTTAATTTGCAGACTTTTACCACACAAAAAGGAATTGCTATAAAATGTTTTTGTACACAAAGGACCCTTTTCCTCTGATTTTTTGGGGGCATAGGCTTAGTAGTGATAGTGCTGAGCCAAAGGGCATACAGTTTTGTATCTTTTGGGGCATATTTCCAAACTGATTTTCAGCATGCCTGTACTAATTCACAGTTTCACCAACAGTGTATCAATGCGCCTTCTTCTGTAGCCTCTTCAACTTTTATCATTTTCCTTTTTTGGGGTCACCTTTGCTCATTTTGTTGGGTTTGAGGTGGAACTTCAGAGTTGTATTTATTTGCATTTCTCTTTTAGTGATTTTTTTCACGTGGTAATAGATTGTTTATTCTTCCTTTGAGAAGTAACTGTTCAAAGCCTTTGACCATTTACCAACTGGGAAACTGACCTTTTTCTTAAATATTTGAAACAGTTCCTCATATATCTTGGAAACGAAAAACTATAAGAAAAACTTGCTCTAGCATTTTTTAACCCAGTAAATTTCCCTTCCAATCTTAATTGCACTGGTTTTATTTTTGCGAAAATGTTTTAAATATTATCTAATCAACATGATCAATTTTCTCTTTTCTGAACCTCTCTTTTTCTTGTTTGATATCCTTCTAATATCCAGAGAGAATAAAGGTAATTTCTCCCCTAATCCTTCAATTTGTTTATAATGTGACCTTTTAGATCTACATTATTATCTTCGTATAGAGTGGGAGGCATCATTTAAAATCTAATTTCTGCCATAGTATTATCCAGTTCCCCAACTGTCTGTCCAATAGTGAGTTTTTACCCCAGTAGCTGGGTCTTTTAGGGTTTGTTTGTATCATTAAGGGGGTCTTTAATCTGTTTCCCTGATCAAACTTTCTATTTTTTTTGACCAGTATCAAATCACTTTGGTAATTACTGCCTTGTTTTTAGCTTGAGATCTGGTACTCCTACCCCCATTTCTTGTCAATTTTTTTCATTGTTTTCCTTGAGTTTCTTGATCTTTGGTTCTACCAGATGAAATTTCATTAATTTTTTTTCTAGCTCTTTAAAGTAATCTTTTGGTAGTTTGATTACTAAATAAATCCACACAATATTTTCAAGAGCAATGAACATTTCTCCTATTTTTTAACAAGAGCTTTTTGTTACTGTATTCACACAGTTCCTACACCTTGCAAGGTAGACTCCCAAGTATTTCAAATATTCTATAGGTTTTTTTTGAGGCAACAGAGCTTAAGTGACTTACTTATGGTCTCACAGTTAGTAAGTGTCTGAGGCCACATTTGAACTCACATCTTCCTGACTTGAGGGTTGCCAGCACTCAATCCACTATGCCACTTAGCTGCCCCCATTCTGTAATTATTTTAAATGGAATGTTTCTATCTCTTCCTGCTCAATTTTACTAGCAATATAAAGAAATGCTAATGACTTACATGGATTTATTTTATATTCCAAAACTTTGTTAAAGTTATTGTTTCAATTAATTTTGTAGTTAATTCTCCAGGGTTCTCTAATCATATCATTTGCAAAAAAAGCAATAATTTTCTTTCTTCTTTGACTAATGCTTACTCACTTATTTTTTCTTCTTATTTCTACAGCTAGGATATATAAACAAATACCAGATAATGAACATGTCTCTTTCCTTTAACTCTGATCTTACTGGAAAAGACTCAGCCTCTTGGTTTTAGATATAGATCACTTATCATTTAAGAAAATTCCAATTATTTTTATGTTTTATAGATTATTTTTTCAACAGAAATTGGCATTGTATTTTATAAAAGGTTTATTTCTGAGTCTATGGATATGATTACTGATTATTAAGACGGTAATTGTGTTTATAGTTTTCCTAATATTGAACCTACCTGACATTCCTGGTATTAAATCCAAACTAGCTATAGTATATAATCTTTGTGACATGCTGCTGTACTTTGCTAATACTTTATTTAAAAATTTCTGCATATTTGGTCTATTATGGTCCATGGTCTACACGGTCCATAGTTTTCTTTCTCTGTTTTGACTCTTCCTGGTTTTGGCATCAAGACCATATCTATATTACAGATTTTTATTACAGAAATTTGTAGGATACTCTCTTTTCTTTTTAGCAAGCATTTCAGTAATGCTGGAATTGTTTTTTGAATGTCTGATAGAATTATATTATAGAATTTGCTTACAAATTCATTCAGTCCAGCTTTTTCTTCAGGAGTTCATTTATGGATTATTCAATTTCTTTTTCTAGATTGATTAAACTATAAATTTCTTATTCTGATAATTTGAGTATTTTCTATTTTTCTAAATAGTCATTCTTCTTTTTCACTTAAACTACTGTTTTACTGACATACAGTAGGACAGAATTGTTTCTAACAATATACTCTATTTCTTATTCATTTGTAGTGAACTCTCCTTTTTCCTTTCTTATGTTGGTAAGTTGTCTTTTTCCTTGTTTTGATTAAATCAGCCAGTGGTTTCTTTATTTTGCTCTCAACAGGTTCTAGTTTTAGTTACTAATTTTATGGGTTTTTTTTTTTAGCTTTCAAGTTTATTAAACTTTTTTGATGACTAGAATTTCTATTTTGTTTATTTTTTAAAAATTTGCTGATTTCCTCTCTTTTGCTCTCTCTCAAATGCATAGAGAAATAAACTTTCCCCTCAGGGCTGCTTTGGAAGCATGCCCCAAATTCTGATATATTTTTTCATCACTGTCATTATCTTTTATGAAATTATTTATATTTTTATATTTTGTTCTCTAACTCACCTATTGTTTAGGATTAAGCTATTTATTCTTCAATTTATTTTTAGTCCTTTCTTCAATGGCCCTTTATTGAATATAATTTTATCACATTCTGTTCAATAAAAGATGTTTTAAAATTGAATATTATTTTTTCAATTAGCGAAAACCCACCTTCTCTTCCTTCTACACTCTCCCCAAATAAGGATAAAGGAAATGCAAAAACCTTGTTACAATATACATAGTTAAGCAAAATGAATTTTCCACCCTGGCCCATGTTCAGAAAACCATGGCATTCTCCAAGGAGTCTTTCATCTATCAATCACGAGATGGGTGGCATAGTTCATCATGAATCCTCCAGAATCATGGTTGGTGATTATATTGATCAGATTCTAATTCATTCAAAGTTGTTTTTACCATAATGGTGTCATTTTATACAGTTCTCTTTTCTTTACTATTCATAAAATTACATTAAAAAAAGTGTTTAATATCACTGCTTTTCTACATTTGTGAAGTTTTAATGCCCTAATACATGGTTAATTTTTATAAAGGTGCCATTCAGAGCTGAGAAACATGTATACTTGTTTTTCCATTCAATCACCAGAGTTCTGTAACATCTAACTATTCCAAGGTTCTACTCAGGTTCTCAATTTCTTTTTTGTTTATATTCTAATCAGCTAATTTTGTCAGGCTCTGGAAGGAATATATTGAAGTCCCTTGCTATGAAAGTTTGTTGTCTATTTCTCCTGTAGGTTGTTTAACTTGTCATTTAAGTATTTTGATGCTTGGCACATTGGCGTTAAATATTAAAATTAATTCACTGTCTAACATAACTTTTAGCAAAATGTAGTTTCCTTGTTTATCTCCTTAAGTCTATTTTTGTGGTTGCCACATCTGAGATCACGATTGCTATCCCTGCTTTTCTGAGTTCAGCTCAAGTATATTTTGCTTCATCTTGTTTTAACTCTGTTTAAGTCTTTATGTCTCAATTGTATATCTTACAATCAACATACTGATGGAATCTGCTTTGTAAGCACAATTTGGTTTCCTCTTCCATTTTATGAATGATTTCCTTTCCCTCTATTCTATTCTCTTTTACTTTTTTTCTTTTTGCTTTCCACCCACTCTTTATAATAAATAAAAAGGTAGTGAAAGAGTGTGCTTGGTACCAATGCCTCTTTTCACTTCCCTTCACTAAAACCTTGATCATGTTTTACCCATCTATCTTTCTTTCCTTCCAAACCTCTGACTGTGAACCCCTCTCCAAGTTTAGAGTTTTCTTGGCTAATCTATTCTCGAATTTATCTACCCTCATAATCCCTTTTCATCATTCTCCCTGTTTCTTCCTGTTTTCCTCCTGAGTTGAATGTATTCAAAATATAGGTAAAATTACAAATTCCATTTGTTCTCTACTCCATTCCTGGATCTATTTAAATGAATATATCTGATTACTATAGTCTATTACAATACCACTCCTCACCTTACTTTTACCTGTATTTTTGCCTTTGAATATGGTATACCCATTCAAGGTTGTATTCCAGTCATGTGTCTCATCCTACGAAGTCACAGTGGTCATATTTGTCTCATTGCTGATTTAAGATTTTAAATTTTATCCTTTGAAAATATTCACAGTAAGGCTATCTCCTAATACGACTATCAGTTCTTAGAATATATGAAGACAACTATCATGTTCTTCCTATTACATCTTCTTTTCTATAGGTTTATCATTTCTGATACCATTATTTTTCACATGTTGCAGTTTTGAATTCTCTTCAATCTGCTCATGAATGATCTTTAAATTTGTCATATTAATTAATCTAAACTTTAAAACCATCTAAATACATTATTACCTATTCCATTTCTCCTCATCTTCAGATTCAGCAGTCTATTTACCCTATCAAAAGAGAAAATGAAATTTATTGCTATTGTTTAGTTGTTTCAGTAGTTTTTCATTCTCTGTAATGCCATTTGGAGTTATTTTGGCAAAAATACTGGAATGCTTTGCCATTTCCTTCTCTATCTTCTTTTGTAGATGAGGAAACCGAGGTAGACAAGGTTAAGTTACTTATCCAGGGATACAAAGCTAGTGTTTGAGGCTAGATTTGAACTCAGATCTTCCTGACTCTAGCCCTGGTATTCATATGGCTGCCCTTTACTATAACCTGTTACTGCTGAAATCATACTGATTTTAATTACTGATTTCTTTGTTAAAGACGTATCCCCTTAAGAGTGAATTCTAAAGATGTCTCTACATTCCAAAGAGATCAAAGTATTTATAACAGGTTTTTGTTTTTGTGATGGCAAAGAACTTTATGAGAGACCTAAACAAATCCTGTATCTGAGATTGCTTTCAAGCACCAAGTACAATGTTATAAATTCTTTGGATAAGAAATATTAAACTAAATTTAATCTTTTAGTTAAAAATGTCAAAGCAAGAAAAAAGATCTGGGTGTAGAAACAAACTTATTTTTATTACAACAATAATGGCTTATATTTACATAGTACTTTGTCATTTTAAATAACTTGACATTCATTATATGTCATTGATCCTCATAATAAAATCCATTTAAGTTAAAAAAAATATATCACTTCCATTTTATAGGTGAATTACAGACTAAACCTGAGAAGGGACTTGTCCAGTTTTCACAAAACTAGTCACTTTCATAGCCAAGATTTCTAACCCTAAGATGAGTACCTTTTCTTCTCATAATCAAGCTATTTTGTTATGAGAAATAGTGGGGTTTTCCTTTCCTTTTTTTGGAGCGGGGGGAGAGGGGTTTGTGCATATGAATGCCAGTTATTTGATCAGTCACCATATGATGCCCAACACTATTTTGCACTCAAGAAGTTTATAATATGAACTCCAGAGTTTGTATGGTATTAAACTATATTGAGATTATTACACATTTAGGCTTGAGTCATGGAAATGGGGTCTAGGTATGGTCACTACTAGACCAAGCAGAATATGGATTTCAAAAATTGCCTACCTTTATAAACCTCAGTATTTTTGCTGAGTTTAAGTCTTAATACAGTTGTTGCCTTTTTTTTTTCTTCCAACTAGTGTATCTGTTTTCATTCTGGTATTCCCTCAGCAAACTACCAAATCTTAACTTCATAGAAGTTCCATTAAATGCAAAATTGTAACAGGAAAATAGAGATAAGTTGATGGGATTTAAAGCAACTTTGAACTCCTAGAGTTTTGCAAGCCATTGGGGCAATGAATATTTGGTAAAGGCATGTTAAAAGTGTCAGTCTTGTAACTACCAGTACACAGAAGCTTTATTAACTAAAGACAGGTTTGATACATGAAAGCTATTTGCAAAAGGGCTTTTCTTTATTTCAGATTTATTTGAGAAATCTAATTTGAAAAATGGTAATAATATTCATCTTCCAAGAAGACTATATAAAATGTTTATTCATGGATTTTGCTTCCCAAAGGCATACTTTTCCAAATGCATCCCCTTGTTTATCTCTATTTTACTCATGTCCAATATCTCTTTAAAATGAACTTACGTGAATTACAATACAAACATGATAATGAGATGATATTCAACTTTGTGGGGAGGAGAAAATAATTTGATTCTCATTTGATCTGGAAAGTATTATGCTTTCAGTTAAAGTCAAGGTAATTAGATGTATTTATGTCTTATGTCTGACATTAGAGGTTTCGTGTGGGAAAAGACTATCTTAATCTTAGCACCTTCTGAATAATAATAATAATAGTAACAGCAATGATCGTATCTGACATTTATCTATAGTGCCCTAAGGGTGCTACAAAGCACTTTTCATAAATTATCTTACAATAAACTGGAGTATTATTATCATCTCCATTTTAGAGGTGTGGAAACTGAGGTTAAGAGAGATTAAGAGACTTGTCCCTGGTCTCACAGACATTAATGTCTTCCTGATTTCAAAAACAGCACCATATTTACTATCATAACGCTTTATGCATAAAGGGTGGTCAATAAATATCTGCCAGATTTTAGCTGTAGATTTTCCCAATTCTTCAAACTCATAATTTATTTTAAATGTTTAAAGAAAAGAAGGATAGTTATTCATAACATAAACAACCAATAAAAAAGTCAGGAAAAATGGCATAGATAATAATCATTTTCTAGAAATCTAAAGAATCAGACAATAGAATACAAATAAATCACTTAAGGAACAAGCTGTGGTCCAGACTTCATTATTTATAATTACCCCTGAACTATGCTCATCAGAGTGCACACGTGTCAGCTGGGAATGACACACAATAGAGTGGGCAACTTATAAACTCCTGGAAGCCCAGAAAGAGTTCATAAAACAACTGCTTGTGCATTTGGATTCATGTGGTAATACCTCCTCTCCTGCATAAACTACTAGATGACACAGATGGGGCAACCCCACATGTGAGAGTGTTTCTTTTGTGGAAGCACTGAACTTTGTAATCCATTCAAGAAATAAACTACAAGAAAGCCAAATATCAGACATTATGTCTTTGTGTTTTATTGCTCAGATGTTATCATTTTATAACATGAGGTATTAATCACTCACCTATATTCAGCAAGAACTTTAGGTAAACAAAAGTTACCTACAAACACACACACATACACACACACACACACACACACACCCCACATGAATTTAATGACTATAAAACCATCCCAGTCAAGGACACATGCTCCTATCTGGCTTCTATACTTACACCGAATGGCATTTGCTGCAATTTGTCCCTGACAGTGTGTGTGTGTGTGTGTGTGTGTGTGTGTACACACACATCCAGTATGTATGTACATACAGTATACACACACACAGTAACAAAAAGACATACAAGAAAAAGTTTTATCATTGTTTACATTAATCCATTTCATGTTCTGTTTTTATATTCCAAATGTTGTTTTAATGTAACTGTAACAGACATTTATTAGATAAATAGTTTAAAATTTTTAATTTTCCTCATATAAATTTCAATTGAATGAAAATTCTTCTGTTACAAAGCATTATCAGTTCACTGTATTACACTAGTTATAACATTCTTTTTAAAGTACTGAAGCATCGATATATAAGAACTCCCTATAGTACTATAAAACCTGTGTACTGTAAATGTACTATAATTACAAATCTTTTGTAAAAAAAAGGTTCTCAGAATTCTCAAGTAGTCTACTTGCATATTCAATCTGTATTTGTAAAAATGCATAACTATATTTACCAACACACTTAAATTTGTCAATATTTGACAAATGTTAAAATACCAATAGTTTCTTTCACCAGAAACAAAGCTTATTGAGTTGTACCGGTATAACTTTTATAACATGGCCGCAAAGGTTTAGAATAATTATAATTTTAAACCTTACTGATAAGAAAAGCCTGTGTACCAATATGTGAACATAGCTGTGCAGTATCTAGTGAATTTAAAGCTATACATTCATTAAATGGTATAGCCATAGAAAGACTACTAGCTATGTAAAACTTTCAAAATCACTGCAGTGAAGTTCCACTTCATTTTGTTTGGGAAAAATGTAGTCTATCAGTAATTTTTAAAAGGTGTTATGCCTGATAATGCCTATATATAAATAGACCAATATAGAAATTCATTATGACACAGTATGTTATTACACAGATCCACAAGTGAGATCCTGACCGCAGAAACTCAGCATATAGTAAAAGGTGTGATATTACATGGAGAGTCTACAAAATAGAATTTGTCTTATATACTCTAAGCCAACATTATTATGAATAGTACGCAAATGTATGTGTGTGCACTCACGCACACAAATTTCTAGTTGAACTTTCACTCCATATTCTAGACACATTTTTATTGTAGAAATAATTTTGTTCAATGGCATATTCTTAGAGTTAGGATTTTATAATTAATATTTATACAAATGACACTTTAAAAAAACAACAAAATTTGGAAAATGTTCCTAACATCATGATATCTATGACTAAAGGACATAAAGAAATATGTAACTAATTTATATTTATTTCATACAAAAAATTTCATTTGAAATTCATGCTAAATGGAAAACTGTTTTAAAAGAGTTGACCTTTAAGGTATATAATCTAGCTCAAGTAACTACTCTTTAAAAAAGAGTAAAACCTCAAATGAATAAACTTTCATAAATAATAACAAAACAGCTGCTTATATTTGTGGTTTATGTCTTATGAGTCCGATTAATCTTAGTGGGTCATATGGTAGGGTGGTTCACTTTATGTGATATTAGTCTGCATTAGTTTTCTGGTCAATTTTTATATTTCCAAAAGACAGTTTTGCTTTATGAAAACACAACTATAAGCAATAAAGTATTCTTAAGCAAAATGCATTTTCAAATATAAAAACAAATTTGCTATAATGTCTATTCAATAAAAAGCACTTCTATGACAAAAATTTATTTGTAAAAAACACATAGGAATTTTTCATTTAAATATAAATCTTTGGGATTCATTTTTAGTATTAATTTCACTTATACTTCAGTAAAGTCTATTACACCATAAGATATTAATGAAAGCTATTTACAACTACTTATTTTATGTAGACATCAGCATAATTTCCAGGGCAAAAAAATGTCTTCAGTGGAAATGCTCAAATTAAAAATACTTGGATTGATCCATTCATTAGTTAGCATAATATTCTCAGAAATTTTGTTAAATAGTACATGTAACTGTTAAGAGTTATTTAAGCTGTTAGAAATTCTCTGACTTGTGTCCACACACACACACACACACACACACACACACACACACACACACACAACTGGGAAAACTGAGGTAATCACCTGGATCATTCCAGTGAAAAAATAAAAGTTTTCCTTCAATTATCCAAATTTCAGGTTCTCCTTTGGTCTGAATGAACTGGATGATTACATTATTTCTTCACTCTACTTGGTGTATATAGACAAAACCATAATGAACTATGTTCAAGGGATATTACTGTACCTTTGTAGTTAAAATCTCATTCAGGAAGATTACAGACAATGTTAAACAACACAGTAACGTAAATGTGAAGAAATATGGCAGATACCTAAAAATGAGAGCTGGTCCCATTGGAGAAGTTTGTGATTGCAGTTTTTAAAAGATACAGATATTGAAACTATCATAGCTGATAATTTCATTCTGACATGAGTTTAAAAGGTTAAGTTACTATCTAAAGTAAGGTAATCTGGTCGCCTTTCACAGCAGCCTGCAAGCTCTGCAATCTGCATAGAGAGGGGCATTTGTCATCATTAGCTAAGCAGTGACAGCTGGCACCCAGGGTGTCCCAGATTCAAGAAGTGGCAGAGGCACTCACTTAGTTTAAGTTGCCATTAAATACAACATGTTTCATGAGGATCAAGGATTTCTCTATGTAAAATTTTATGATATAACACCAGTGAACATATCTGAATTTTCCATAACATGGCTAACACAATGCTAGCACACAATTAGCAGGTTGCCTCTAGACAGCAAGATGCCAGAATACAGTATGAACAAACATTCCCGGACTGCTACCAAAGAGGAATAGATGTTCACAGGATCTAAACAGCTAAGGCTGTGTATTTTTCTATGGCTGTTTTAAGATGCTCAGTTTATTTATTCTGCCCAAAGCAAAACCAAATTAACAATAAAAAACCTAACACACACACACACACACACACAACAACAACACACGAGCTCTAAAAGAGTGGGGTTTTTTCTCTGATAAATTTAGATTTCATAATTAACAAGTTTTAATTCACCACATATACTCTATGGAAAGTTTAAACTAACTTTATAGTCATTTTTTGGCGTCCCAGTGCCTAATGCAATGTCTTGCCTGTAGAAGGCACCTAATAATGATTGTTCAATAATTCAATTAAAAAAATTTTAAATGGCCTGTTACTTGAAAGACACTCTTTCTAGGCGTGATACTTCCCTCCCCCCCAAAAAAAAGGAAAAACAGTTTCTCCCTTGAATTAAATTCATATCTGGAATATGGCATGAAATCAGTCAAAATTAAACAACTACTGCGTTCTTTATGTCCAAAACGCTACAGATAAAGATATTCGATTGTCTAAATAATCTGGATCATACGGATTAATGATTTGCTTGAAAGCATTTCTTTTGAGAAATGTTTAAAAAGGAGATTTTACAATTTAATAAGCTAGAACAACCAGAGACACAAGGATCTAAAAGTTATAATCAATATGACTTTTCAGAGAAGAAAAATAAAAATCCTCAATAATCATACAACTATAATTTTGGCTATACTTTTTCATTCAAGAGTCTATAAGGTAAAAGAAAGCTTAAATATTTAAATGATTTAATCTAATATTTATTTGAAAGAATAAGAAAATTGCATTCCTTCTAAAGTCATCTTCAATGTTTGGAAATGTAATCAATAACACTAGAGTTTTATATTATTATGTAAACTAGTTTTCACAAATAAAACTAATTTTTGTGTTAATGTAAAATCTATGCAAATACATGCAGTCATTTATCAGGAAAGCTGACAAGCATTCCATATTGGAGGGGGAAAATGAAACTGCCTCAAGAATAGAGGCAATTAATTATTTCTGTATTTTCTCTTCCTCTGTCTTGAGGCACAAAAGTTATCCATCCAGTTAAAACAGCAAATGAAATAAAGAGTTTTTTTTTTATTTAAACACATATGGCTTTTGCCTGCAATACTGATCACCACAAGGTCTACAGATGCCCGTGGCTAAATTGTACACTGGCAGATGCACACAGGGGAAAACTGTGCTAATGCAGCGTGGAGAGCAAAACAAATGAAGAACTGAATTTGCAGAGAGAAAAACACTTTTTTCCCCACTGAGTTATGCATTTTGCCTACCAAATACAGATGAAGATTACAATAAACCTAAATTTAGTTTGCTGCATCAAAACAGAAAAGAACTTCAAGTTCTAGATATACATTAAAGTGTTTTTTTTTTTTTTAAGAAAATTGGATAGGCAAATATTTAAATTATTTCCACAATTAAAAGCGAACACATTTTAAACTAATGCAGTGAATATACGTACATATATTTGTAGTTATTCTTATCTTATTATGAAGGTACAATTGAAAACAGGAAGAATTTAGTAAATGTGGCATTAGTTACTTCCTTAGTACTATGAAGAATTCTATAGTTACTAGCTATTTCTTCTTGCTTTATTAAAGATCAAATAATGAGAGGTCATATTTAGGTTTCTGGTAGTACCTGAAATTTGTTTTTGTTTTATGAGGAGATGAACTAAGTATTACAGTCAACATTACTGGAAATAGCTCAAAATTATTGAGCATGTATTGATTTCTCTACTGGGAGGCATAAATATCAAAATGTTAAAAAAAGAAAAGGATCACCAAAATAATTTGTCTATTAAGTGAAACAAAAAAGCATAGATAGCATCCACTTTCATGTTTAAACAAAAGTAACAGAAAGGATTTTTAAAGTCTGCTGGTTACAATCATCAGTGATATCTATCAAGGTCTTACTACTTTCAGGACACTGAGCTAGGCACTAGGAGATACTCAGCAGCAAGAGAAATTAATAAAAACCTTAATTACATTTAGGTGTGATATTTATAACCATTTAAAACTAAATTCAAATTAATATTTCCAAAAAGCTGATATAAAAAGCATACCATTTAATATATATGTATATATGTATTAAGGAATAGTGGCTCCAGAAAAATTTAAAAGGACTTACTCATGAAAAATAAGAAGCAAAATTACTATTTAAACTTGAAAAGACTTTTCCCCAAGGGAACACCACAAGTAGATTGTCAATTATGTCATAAATGTTTTTTTCCTTTATAGTACACTTGGGTTTTCAAGTCCATATTTGGTGAATAAAGTATAAAAATTCTTCATTTGTCTAATTCATATAAGTATACTAACATAACTTTATTATCATCTCCCTTTGGGGAAATGGTCATGAAAACCATAAACTGTTGGTCAAACAAGTACTTTCAAAATAAATTATTTGTTATATATGACATAAATAAGGGATTTAAATAATTGCTAAATAATTGCTATCCCTGAATTAAGATACTGTATATACAGTAATTTATTTTGCTTAAAACCATTAATTCTAAGTATGCCAATATAAATTTTTAACCGTATCAAGATGAGTGCTCATGCTCTTCAGATAACCGTGTGTAAAAGTTTCATGAGACTAAGGTGAAGAACACCAAAATTATTCCAACTGGCAAAGTAAATGAAACATTAGTCACTGACTATAATGTTAGTTAAGTATTTAAGAAAATAAAGGTGGAGCTACAACTTTACTTCCACTGGACTCTCAAATTTTCTAAGATAAATGAAAATACAAAAATTCTTTACTTTTGTATCTCTAATTTAGACACGTACGTCTTAAAACATACATAATTACGTAAGCATTTACTTCCAGTACTGCTTCTCTTGACCATTTTTGTCCAAACATTCATTATTGAAATATTATTGAATTATTGAAAATGAAACATTATTGATACAAATTAGTATCACTGATTAGTGAGTATGTTTAAATAATTGTTTATGAAGAAGATCAAAATTAGGCAAATTATACATTTTATAATATATATAATCATCAGTTCAAAAACAATGGCTAAAATATTTATGATTTAATAAACTAATTTTATGCTTTTCTCCATTTAGATGATTTTGTTATGTTGAGTATAACATAATAAAAGTAATTTAATCATTTTATAGTTTCTGTACTTTCTTAGACTTATAATTTCATTTTTCTATCACTTAGAATACTGGATTATGAGATCTTTCATTAAAAAATTGACCTCGAAAACTATAAATTTTGAATGGAAAAGGACATACAGTTACTGGAAACTGATCATCACAGAGCTATATTCTCAAGGTCAACACTGAGTATTTCTACTTGCCTAATAACATACAGCATGAAACAATAATGAGAGTTCTTTAGTCCTGAATGATCTACTACACATGTAGTAGAATAAACATAAATTCTTACTTATTCTATACTTTTCTCTGGATATAATAAGAAAGGAGAATTTTGGATAGTTGCTAAAGCTTAAAATATGTATACAAACTGGGAGAGGTTTGTATTAAGGTACACCTAACTTGTTGTAATTTATTTATAAAAGAGCCATATGAACTATGTCCCTATCTGAATACTCCTAAAATTTGGAAACAAAATATAAATAATTAAACTGATTACTGTGGAATATATATGAAATATTGGTATGCATGAACTCAACTTTGGTTTCATTATGTTCAATAAATCAGAAGCTTTAACATAAACTATTATTGAAAACTGTTATTAAGAAGTTTTAGAGGCATTCACCTTATATTGTAATGTGACAAATATGTATTTATGATATGATAATTTTAATATTAATGATGAAATTCAGAAGTCTAATGAGCCTCTGTTTATACTCCCAAGTGAAATGGGGAACTGAGGCATTATCCACTTAATTTGAGTGAGAAAAAACAAAAACCTGACAAATATCAAGATAGGTGAAGCAACTGTGGGGCTTTAACAAAATCAGATCTGGGTAACTGCTTCAATTCTTCACTTGCGTTTTACAGAAAAGACATTTCTAAACTGAATCTTTAATAGGTAAATTATTATCACTTCAGCATTTGGTACTACCAATAGAAAATCTGATATTCATCATGGGAAAAAGGATCTAGAAAAACAAATAAAGAGATAATTATGTACATCTCTTGTTGTGTATATGAGTGAAAAGGTAAAGTTAAATACTGATGATCCAAACAAAGAAATTCCACCCTGAAATATATCTTTAGTCATACTTAGTTAGATAATTCAGGTGAAGAAATGTTGAAGGTACTTAACTTTTTTTTGAGATATTTGACTTGTTTCTATATTTTTTCATAGGCTTGGCAAAATAAACATGCTTCTATAGACCATGATGTCATCCATGTGGGTCTTCCTTTAGTCAGTACAAAATCAAGAAACAATCACTTTAGAAAACTATTAGAACTTTTAAAGGTTTCAGACTATTTTTGTTTCAAATGTTCTTATATTACATGCCACAGTGGGGATGGGGGAAAGTGAAGGTGCTATCAAATTGAATTTTCAGAAGAGATCCCTCTACTTTACTTTATGTAATATGACACATAAAGAAAACTCCCCACAAATATCTGTCTTAAATTTCTCTAGTGTAACAAAAAATGTATTGTGGCTGGCAGAACAAAACAGACGAAATAGTCTGAATGTATTTTAAAAAGAAATATGAAAGGTGGGGTGGGTGAAAGAAAGAACGGAAATAGGATCTATTCAATGAGCCTTCAAAGCCACTCCAGCAGTAGGGATAAATAATTTAATAAACTCAACTTCATATTCTTTTTCATCTCCTTGGTGCAATAAGCAGATATTAAAAAAAGCCTTTAAATTCATGGATACTGGTATACAGAATCATAGCCAGCCATAATGAAAAAAAAATGCAGGAAGCAATATCTCTACAAGCACTTAACATATATGTGCATATGCTCTAACTAACCATTATTTTTTCCCCACATGAAAAGACACTATTGTGGAAATTTATGAGCCTGAAACTCAATTTTTCAAATTAGGTTTATTAAAACACAGAAACCTTTTATTCATACATTCCTCAACATAATTGGGCTTTTTCTGTATGTATGCACTAATAAGGTGGCTATTTACATGTCACTTTGTCTACAGCATGTATGTACAAAGGACTCGATAATGGGGGAAGGGATAACTAGGGAATCATACGTCAGGAAATATACCTTTTTTTCTGTTTCATACACTTAAAGTTTTTGAAAATAAAACCATTTTAATTATACTAATATTAATATAACCTATGATGATAAAATGGCATGTGAATGCTAACTCTAAATGCCACATTTTTAAAATGTTAGACCACAGGGTCATAGAAAGAAAAAATTCTAAAATGGAGTCTGTTATACCTCAAGGTCCTAAATACCATACAAATGTAAACATTTCAGTCATTAAATCATGAGATTCTTGTCCTCCCTTCAATTAGGTCGGTTTTCAACAATTATCATTCTATTATTAGCTCATGTCAAGAATGTCTGCATGCATACCATTTAAAACAATTCAGCATTTATTTCTTCAAGCTGGAGATCTTAATAAGCAGACTTTTGCTGCAATACTAACAATTAAACGCTCCCAAATTTTAAGCAAAAATATTTATAATTTTAAAAAATCATTACTGAAGATATACCAAAGATAATTGTTATAAGTTCATCAAGTATGTTGAAGCATTTTATGTTATCTTGGTATACTATTCTACAACTTTAAAAGTTTATTTCAGAGGTGAAGTACATCTTTTAAAAGAAATGACTTGTATAAAATGTTTCAATATCCAAAACATGGGAAAAAACATTTTAACTGAATTAATGAATAAACCAATATGCCATCAACTCTATAGTTTAGCATCCCCCCTTCATGGGACATTACAGTTATTAGAGAAATAAGATCCACTACTTCAGTGAAGACTTTAATTTTCTTTTCTGCAATGACTGGTGTCTAAGATCAACTGAAAGGTTTTTGCTACACAAGGCAATTCATTTCACGTGTTCATTGTAACAGAAAATCACTGTGTTGCAGCAACAAGCAGGACTTGCGCAGGAGTAATATTACAGGTCGCCTGGTTCACCAACAGTGACAGCAGCAGATCTGTGAATCTTGTGTTATGTAAATCACTGTCAGCTCCATATGTGAAGGGTGCTCAGAAAAGCAGTTCAGAAAACAGCAGCAGACTCACTTTTCTTGAAACTGAATTACTTCACTTTCCTGGAATACACTTTGACTAACAAGTTACCCCAGTCCCTTCTCACTCTCCATTTTTCTTTCTCAAAGTGCAAATCGTTAGTGAAAAGCCCCAGGTTGCACCAATTAGTTTGCACAAAATGTTTCGTTATTTAGCTTCATTTTAACCCAATTAGGCCGAATAGGCTAGAGAGCCTCTAAGATCTACCACCTGCGTGTCTGGGTTTTTCAGAAGGTCTATGGCTCCCGCCCACTGCATCCCCATCGTGTTTCACATTAAACCCAATCGGAGGGCTTACTGAGCATGGATACAAACATATTAAATCACCCCAGTAGGTGTTAATGTCTCCCAAAACTGCCCAGGAGATTTATCTGCCCCCATATTCCATCATATCCAGAATCAAACGTGTTCATTTCCAGGTGGCCAAAAAAAGGTCAAAACCAAAACTTAAATTATAATAGAGAAATATACAGAAGAGTCTATGGATGTCTGGGTGTTCTTGAAAAATAAAGTAACTTCATTTTACTTTGAGTTAGGAAAAAAAGCTGATAGATTTCAACTGTTAAGTAGCTAAAAACTGAAATATTCAAGGGAATTTGTGTTGGGTTTGGTTTACGTATGACTGCAGGCAATTGAGGTAAGTACAGTTAAGGGAAAAATAGGAAGGAGAGGGGATGGGAAAACTGGCAGGCAACTAGGAAAGTGGCAGGGCATGAGACCAGCAGAGACAGAGAAAAGACTCGGAAGAGAGAGACAGAGGCAGAGATGCAGAGGCAGAAACAGATGAACAGACAGGGAGGGAGGTAAGCAAAAAGAAGCAAATAGGTGTAGGACAGTTAGCAAGCGAGGAGGATGGGGTGAAGGACTGGAGAAGCAGAGGAAAAAAAAGCAAAAGACAGCCAAGAGGGGCTGGCACTACTAAAGGCAGCTTCTTCCTTTTCCCTGAGAGGCAAAAGCACTTTGTTAGTCAGAACTTCTGCTCTCATTTGTCTTCTCTCCACTCCTCTTCTTTCTATAAAAGGTAGTCCTGTTTCACTAGTAACTAAAAATTAGGCAAAAATGATGAGTGTTTTTAAACCCAATTTCCAGTTCTACCACAAGGAATAGTTCTTGAGTAAGGAGATCTATGGATGTCAGGAGCCCAGGATTCGTTTTATAATTTCCATCTAGTAACAGAATTTATCAGGATTCTCTACAGATTATCTCTACAGATTACCAGAGAGGGCAAAGAATATATGGCTTTGTGATCTTAAAAAAAAAGTGTAAAAAAATAAGTTTCAAAATCTGAACAGTTAACATTTTTGTTTCGTAGGAATAGTCTAATACAAATAGGGAAGATCTCCTGAGACCAGTTACCTATAAATGGGGGTAGAGGGAGGGAGAGGGAAGGGTGTTTGTCCACGGGGAAGAGGCAAATGAACTATTTTAAACTGGGAAAGAAAAAAATTAAAAAGTAGCTTCCCATTAAATGTAATTGAATGTGATTGGAAATTTGGGTAATTCAAAATCCATTCCAAGTTTTAAAATACAATGGAGAACCCTATTGGGCATTCCTTCAGTTTGATGCACTTTGCCAAAACAAAACAAGACCCAAACCCAGCAAAACTGTAAGAGATGTTTTCTTCTCTCCTGAGTTTTAAAAAATTTTGATGATTAATTATTTCAAAATTGTCAAAATGAAACATTTGTTTCCTGAGGTTTGTTTCATCTTAAAATATGATAAACTGTTCCTTCTGAAGAATATCAAAGGAAGCAGAGAGGCTACAAAGTAGAATTTGGCAGTCATTACACTCTGCAAAATCAGGCCACCATTGTGGACACTTAAAAGAGAAGATTCCTTAAATATAGATATACAGACAAACCCCAAATTCCAAACCTTCAAATTATCAGGTTAGTGATATGCCAGCATATCTGCAATCTCTCTTGTACCCACATTTATTACAACAGTTTGAAATAAGTTCACATTAAAATAAGCTATACAGAGAAATAATTTGCTATTTATTTTTCAAGCATTTTCCAAGACTCCATATATATTGCATAGCTCAGCATAACAGATAATGATGGAGAAAAGCCTGCAATCACAGAAGAGGAGAAAAAGGGAGTTGGGGGAAAGTCCACTAAGTATCTAACTTTTTTTACTGAGTTGATTAATTAGGGACAAAAATCACTAGACTCTTTAACAACTGGGATTTTAAAGATTTGTTTCAACTGCTACAAATTAAAAGTCAAGTAAAGAGCGTACAAAATATGCATAACTTAAAAAAATCTAACCCAGTGGAAGATGTAAAATGTTATTCAAAAACTATTTCATAGCTACTTACTATCTAAAAAGAAAACTGCAAATCTGGAAAATTACAAACATCTACAAGGTGAAAAAGAGAAAAATAATCTGACAGCAAACACAAATGAATGAATTTGTCTATGAAAACTCCCTTCTAGTTCACCAACTGATGATGGATAACCATCAAATACACCTGCAGTCACATTTCAGCCGTAGAGATACAACCAGGGTTTCACTGCAGAAGAGAAGGATTTTGCCAAGTTCTTTCAAAACGTCAATATGCTTCAAGTAACACCAAAGCTAAGAGATTCCTCTTGATTTCCAAAAGTATCTAGGTAGCCTGGGTGGTTTTCCGCCGGCAGCAGCCTCCTACCTTTGGTTTTCGTGTCTATATCCAAGAGGGGGGATTAATTAACCGGGTTTGAGCTGAAGTAGGCTGCGGTGACGAGCCCAGTGGCGATTGGCCGCCCGCCTGCCTGGCCCTGCCTTTATAATTTCCACTCGAGTGCATCTGGGCTCTTATACAAACCAACAGCAGCTTCTTCTGACATACACACACACACACATACACACACAGACAGACATCCAACACTTTTACACCATCTGATTAACAGCCTGGCACACACTGTGATTACAGGAAAACATAAATAAATAAGAAAACAGTTGATTATTTTGACTACTGGAAGAGCTTTTCTGTGTCTCAGTGCAACTTTTGTTTTTATTGCTGGGAAGGTGATCTCTCCATGCGTTTGTCTCACACACGGATTCTTTAAAAGAGGGAGAGGAAGAGAGACAGACAGACACAGAGAAAGTGAGCCAGACAGGGGGAGGTGGTGGGGAAAAGTAATCTTTCCCTTTAAAATCGGCTGGGCTCAAAGATAAAAGGAACTGGAAAACAGCAACCGAGAAACAACAGCTACAACGCATTGGAAAGATTTTTTGGGGGGGTTACGTTTCAGAGGATAGCAGCCTGTTTCTCCTCTGAAGTTGGCTCCAGCTTTAGCAGCCGCATTGGATCCCACAGCTTATTGTGAGACTCCGGTATACAATCCGGATCTCTGTCCCAACATGATCGCGGCCCAGGCCAAGTTGGTTTATCATCTGAATAAATACTACAATGAAAAATGCCAAGCCAGGAAAGCTGCCATCGCCAAAACTATCCGAGAAGTCTGCAAAGTAGTTTCGGATGTGTTGAAGGAAGTGGAAGTGCAGGAACCCCGTTTCATCAGTTCTCTCAATGAAATGGACAATCGTTACGAGGGTCTGGAGGTCATTTCCCCCACAGAATTTGAAGTGGTGCTTTATCTTAATCAAATGGGGGTCTTCAACTTTGTGGATGATGGTTCCCTGCCGGGATGTGCCGTGCTCAAGTTAAGCGATGGGCGTAAAAGAAGCATGTCTCTTTGGGTGGAGTTCATAACAGCCTCCGGTTACCTCTCTGCTCGGAAAATCAGGTCCAGATTTCAGACCCTGGTGGCTCAAGCAGTGGATAAATGTAGTTACAGGGATGTGGTAAAGATGGTGGCAGATACCAGCGAAGTGAAACTGAGAATAAGGGATAGGTATGTAGTGCAGATTACCCCAGCTTTTAAGTGCACGGGGATCTGGCCAAGAAGCGCTGCCCACTGGCCACTTCCCCATATCCCCTGGCCAGGACCCAACAGGGTAGCAGAGGTCAAAGCTGAAGGGTTCAATCTCTTATCCAAGGAGTGCCACTCTCTAGCAGGCAAACAGAGTTCAGCGGAGAGTGATGCCTGGGTCCTGCAGTTCGCAGAAGCAGAGAACAGACTACAGATGGGAGGTTGCAGAAAGAAATGCCTTTCGATTCTCAAAACCTTACGGGATCGACACCTGGAACTGCCAGGCCAGCCCCTGAACAATTACCACATGAAGACTCTGGTTTCTTACGAGTGTGAAAAGCACCCCCGGGAATCGGATTGGGACGAATCTTGCCTGGGCGATCGCCTCAACGGAATTTTACTGCAACTTATATCCTGCCTACAATGCAGGCGGTGTCCTCACTACTTCTTACCAAACTTAGACCTCTTTCAGGGCAAACCTCATTCAGCTCTGGAAAATGCTGCCAAACAAACGTGGCGACTGGCTAGAGAGATACTTACTAATCCTAAAAGTTTGGAAAAACTTTAGAGGACAATTTTAACTCGGGCCGAAATGATTCACAAGTCCTGATGAAAATTAAACTTCCTGTTTGAATCACAGTCAAATATTCCACTTGACAATGCAAACAATAGCTTCTTTAAAAAGGAATTTACCTCTTATGCATCATGGGGGGAGGGGGGTGTGGAGAAAGGGGAAAGAAGGGAGGGGAGAAAATTCAAACTTCAGAGTACTGAGATTTCTTTCCAAGGCATTTTTTCATCTCCCCTGAAAAGTCCACAACACCTGGAAACAACTCGGCTGTAAGACAATACGATAGTGACTATGCTGCCTATAGCATCAATGGATTATAACAACCTCTGGTGATTTTAGGTACCTCTGTCAGTGAGTAAATGATATTTGGATGTGTCATCGAACAAAAGTCTAATGTACATTTTAATTTGTATCAAATATTGTGATCTCACATTGTCTTTGAAAGTGTGGATGTTGTTGTTTTGTGATTTGGTGAACAGAAGTTAAATTGCCATTTTTGGATACTTCAGGACATTTTCTGCTAATGGACATACCATTTAAAGGTAGATTTTTCTCATGGTACTTTTGTTAACTGTCTTGGAAATTGTCTGAACTTAAAAGTTTACATTTTTGTTTCAAATATATTGCTTGTTCTATTCCTAACATTCCATAAATATACTTGAAATGTTATTTAAATATATTCAGAAGAAATTTGGATTCTGCTTATATATAACGCTTGAATATCTGAATTATATATTTGAAAAAATGCACTTGAAATACACTGGAAAATTACTTTTGTGAATTAGATTTTAATTTCTGTTGCTGGTTTTTATTTAATTACAAGCTAATAAATGAAGTAAAAGAAAAGTTATGTGCTTCAATTTAGAATTAATTTTTTTATATTTGAAAATTTGTTATGCTTCATTTTGAAAATTAATCCTACACATTCTTTAACACCTCAGAAAAGTACAAGTGTAATCAGAGAAAATAAATATAAATGAAAACCACTGCAACTTAAACTACTAAAGATTATAAAACAACTGTCAGTTTCTTCACTAGTAATTATCAGAATAGCAGTATAACTTTTTACAGTGATCAAAATATAATCACATTTAGAAAAGATTTTCTTATTCAAGTTAGGTTTTCATTAGGAATATTAAAGAAAATTCAGCTCACTAGAGCAAAGGCAATTGAATTTGGCTAATTTTTTGTGAAATTCACCTTAACATTTGAAGCAAAGAATAATACAAATAAAGGGAGATCAAGTCCAGCCTGCAATAAGATCAAGATTACTTCTGACCTACAATAATATTTTGCTTGATAAAGATGCCAGCAAAACCCTAAAATCAGAAATCTAACCAGCCTATGCCTAAAGGCAATGATAAAATTCAATACAAATGATGAAAATTATTTAATAGCAGAATCCTTTTAAAATTATGTGATTTGTTTTGAAAGTAAAAGAGAGAAAAGAATTTGAAGAACATCCTGTTTAAATTAAATATTTATAGTCAACAAGTGCTGAAAAGAGCAAACCAACTACACACCTTCAGTTAAAAGATTTGCTTCATGATTTTTAGTATGGCAAATATTGTTTCCCAAATGCCAATTCAGTGGTATTTATTTTATTTGTCTACTCAGTATCTGGGACACTAGACATGACTGGGTTAAGTCACAATTCTATTGGGAATTCATCTTTAAAAATATTGGAATAATTATTTTTGAGAAATATTTTAATGAAAGATCTCTAAACCAATGCAAAAGATTCCTTTCCTACCTCTAATCTCAAATACAGAAAATTCTATTTACAAATGTACTGTGATATAAATGTGAACAAAAAGCTGGCTACAGAAAACAAAGTACTGTGATACAAGCAAATCCTAATACCTGATCCTCCTCCATAACCCTACTATATAACCAAAATATGATAATTTATGTATCTTAAATGTGACCAAGTATTTCATAGTTCCATACATAAATATAAACACCCTTCAAAAATATAGTTTAAAATCGAACAATGAAAAGTCAAGGCTTTTTGGAAAATCAGTTTTTGAAGCTCTGGGGAAAGCTTAATTCTACAAGTAATACTTTAGGGAATAAAAGTCAATTTGAAAATACAGGTAGAATTATCTTTAAGGTTTTTTTTTTTTAAACTTTCAATGTAAGCTTTCAGTAAATGATCCATGTTGCTTCGATTTACACTTTTTTTGGAGGTGGTAGGGGAATTAAAGGAATTATTACAATTAAAACCCACTCTTAGAGAAAAGCCCATCAAGTCTTTTGAGACAGTATGAGATCGCAGTTACCCCTAGGGATTTCAGGGCAATTGGCTTAGCTACCAAATCTGCCCAAGTTCATACAAAGACATTCACTGAAAGACTGTAAAACTGTTCCTGCTGTGGTAATAGAGGATTTAAAATTATGAATATATTTCACTTTCATCATCTCAACACGAGTTAAAGAACCAGTTGCATATACATTGCACCCATTTCTTTTTACGTATAGAAAGGCAAACATACTTCTTTACCTCTCACTGGTTGTTTTTAAAAACGAAGCCCACGATCAACATTTTCCTCCATCCTTGTAAAAAGTAATATTATGCCACAAATTCACTAACGGTGGCAGTGGGTCCATTAGAGTACATGTACTCACTTTGGGGTCGATCTTCTTGAAGGCAGGATCGTCTTCCTCTACCTCAAAGTAAATTTCCGTCGTGGTGATGGAAAGTGTCCCCTTGGCCACCACCACTGGGGCTATAAGTTGAGCTGGTGTGCTGAGGACCACGGGGCCTGCAAGACAAGCACAGGGGGTCAGGCGCTCGCCGGGCCGCCGAAGCCTTTGCCGTTCCCGAGGAAGGGCACCACCATTAACCACAGGTTTGGCTTATAGGCATTTGTGAGAACGTTGCCTTATCTCATTTTCCACAATACATAGTTCTAGGAACCCTGTAAGTCTGAAAAAAATCTAAACAATTTTTGCTCCTTATTCTATCATGGATCCTAGAATGAATTATAATTTTGTAAAACACCAAAAGCTGTCCTTCAGCAATGGGAACCTTCCCCTAGAAAGACTGTAAGGCGGGCTAAGGTGCCAGCATTAACCACGCTGGAGGCGCAGGGGAACATCGCACTCAGATTTTCCAATGAAAGCGCTGTCTTTCCGAAGGGCTCGGACCATCACCGTTACCCCTAAGATACAGAATTATGCAGAATGGTGCCAGGGTCGAGAAAGCTGAGCTTCTCAAGGGACGCCGAAGCGAGAGGGTGAGGGGTGGTGGTGGGAGGGAATGGGGCTGAAGAAGAAAGCCACAGTATTCGGGTCTCGCATCCTTTTAGCAATGCCAAATTAATATCGATTGTATAGAAAGAACCAAAAAAGGAGCACTTATGAAGCCGCTTCTCATTTAGAAGAGGGTGAAAACAGTAACAGTGTTCATCTTCCTGGGGAGTTTGTAAAGGCTGAAAACAGAGCAGAAACTTTAACAAGATTGTTCTCCTTAGAAAAACCGTCGGTGGGCACTTCTGAGGTTCAAAAAGTGTGAGGGCCAACGAGAAGAGGGACCAGAGCTAAGCTCAAGTAGGCAATTTGCGTATTGAAAAAAAAGGGGTACTAATGCAACGGAGTCAGAAGTTATCTTGGGGAATCCAGGAATGTACACACACATAGACACACACACAAACACAAGCACACACACACCGGAAACGGGAAGTAAGCGAGTTCGGACGCCAGGTAGCTCTCTTCGGTTACCGTTTTAAGAACTCAGCCTTTCCAAACAAAGAGTCAACTTCATCGGATAAAATGGCCCGTACTAGCAACAGTTAAGCAGTGAGCCAAGTCAACCCTCCCCAGCCCCGAGCTCTCCAGGAACCGTCCGGGGAGGGCAGAAAGCGGCGAGAGGAGTGGGGCTAGGAGGACTGGGGAGGGAAGGGGGCGCGTATGCGGGCCTCCGGCCGTGCTCCCGCAGCCTCGGCGGCCGCAGCTCCCCGCACAGCCACTTTCAGGGAGAAGGGAGCCGGCCCGAGCGCTGCCAGCCTTTATTCATTCCTCTCTTTTCACGATAAGCGCATAGACCAAATTAGCCCGGTATCACTGTATCTAACTGTCACGTTGTTTATGTTTTACTTTGGTTTAACACTCAATTTGAGATTCTACTGCAAGCAAAGTGTCAATTCCTTTGCGAAATTAAAAGAAAGGGACGAGAGTAATTTATTTCGTGTAAAAAGGAGTATTTGAAACAAACTGTTTCAGTGACAGCTTTCAGCCCCTGATTGTGACAGTTTGGATACTATTGAAGCAAACTCTATTTTCTTTCATTTTATTGTTTTCTATCCCTTAATAAGCCAGTCTAGCCTCTTGACCTCAGTCAGCTGATGTAGATCACATGCGCCCGGTTGCCGGGTTCATTTTCCCTTTTACCCTCCATCTTCTTTCCGTTATTTCCACGTTGGGAGCCAAGCAGAATCGAGATCCACCTTGGCCCCGCAACGCTTTTCTTTCCAAAGGGCAAAGCGATCGATCCGAAGCGCCACTTTAAAGGCTCATCAATCTTAATCTAGGTTGCTCAAGTAATTATGCCTGATTCTCTTGTACGATTACAAGTGGATTTGGGTTTCTATTCCCCAGGCTCCTCTTCTTTGTGTTTATTGAAAGATTCGTACAGACAGCAGTTCCCTGATTTGCTGATCCATTTGCCCCTTCAAGCAGACCATCCAAACCCCTCCTTTAACTCTTCAGCACCCAGGTTATTCCTCCAAGGCCACAGAATTTCCGTTCCATGCACTTTACTGATGGGATCTCGGCAAAGAGAAATGAAAACAGGGATTTGTGGAAAGATGGTGGCGGGGGTGGGGTGGGGGGTGGGGGAGAGAAAGGTAGAAAACAATGAGTTCCACTAAATCTTTCCAGTCCCTCCTAATTTTCAGAAGATTCCATAGTTGGTTGGTGATTTGTGGTTTTATGCTGAGAACTGGTCGCTCAGGGAAGTTTAAAAAAAGTGTCAAAAGTTCCTTTTAGGATGAATAATTTAATCCTCTGATTAAATCCAAAGAATAAATGTTAAATCTTTAATCTAAATTGAGAAGAATCAGTGAACCAGTTACTTTAAAAAATAAATTTCACATTAATGGGAAACCTACAAAAATCATATTTAATCACTTTTATTTTCTAATTACAAAATCTAATTACTAAGTATACATTTTCAGTAACTCCTAATAAGAACATGTTTTTTTGCTCAGTACATTGTATTCCAGAAATAAGAAAGAGGTTCCTTCAGATTTAATTCTGAACTAGTTCTAAAGGGTTAAGACATTTTCTGAGGGAAGTGGTAGCTCTGAAAGTTCTCTGAGTGAGTCCCTCCTTTAAAAAAACTACAAAATAAAACATTCAGTTTCAAAAGTGTGCCATTTTTATACTTGTCCTTTGGAAATGTCCAATTACAACTTCCTGTACCATAGCATGTTTAAAGACCATTGAGTCTTTTTGTTACAAACCTTCAGGGAGCAAACCAAAGATTGAGGAATATGGAGTTAATCCAATACTGCTATATAGAGAAGATTATGCTTTAATCCCCTTTAGGGGAGACTCTGGGTTTTAAGGATCTGATATTAAACAGTTGACGTAAGGCAAAATAATAATAATAATAACAGGCACAACTGTAATAACCACAGCACTTCCAACTAACACCCAGCTACCTGCGTAACCCAAACTACAACTGCAGCTATGTCACTGAATACCTGGAGGTTCTGATACCCCATACAAACATGAATGCTCATTACAAACAAAGGAGCACCGTTTCCCAATACTAGGCTGACTGTATTCTAGAAAGATAAAGTGAGTGGCTACAAATGTTGCTCTTTACTGTGGTTTGGGGGATGAGCCTAAATATTTTCATTGCTATCAGTATTGTTATAATAAAAAAAAGTGTGAATGATGGTTATTCAGTCGGCCTTTACACAAACATGACTGTGTAGTAATATGAATTGATGATACTAAACTCCTCCCATTGTGCTATAAACGAAGGATTGTTACAATCTCCCACCTGAGATGGGAATAGAAGGCTGTTTCCTCCTGAAATCTGAAAGACTGGAGTTTAAAGAGCATTGCCCCATACTATTTTTTTGCTGCTGAACAAAAGACAGAGTCATCATATTGGATGTTCATTAACAAACATTTTGAGCAAAGATCACTTTAAAAATGAAAAGAATGACAAAAAAAGAACAGCAATTCAATATTTAGTCCCAAAGGTTCTGTAGTCAGTTGAGATGATGACCTTCATTTTAGATACAGTTTGGTAAATACATGTGTTTTGCACCTGTTAAGGGAAGTGTTTAGTCAAATATATTGAAAGGTAGGATGTTTAAAAAAAATTGTGAGTTTGGAAGGATACCTTTAAAATCAGGAGACTAAATTTAGTACTGTCTTCTACCTAATAATTTTATGTTCACAAACTCAAAATTAAATCAGTAAGGACAATACAAATTGAAAGTTTTAAGAATTATTCATTACTAAAGCAAAAAGGATGAAATTTAAAGTGATTTAGCAAACTGTCCTTGGTCTTCTCAATTTTTATCTCAGTTACTGAATTTCAGAAAATGCAAGAGCTAAGAAAGATCTTTTATAAAGAAAAAAATCTTATTGATCTGGCAAATATTTGGTAATTGGGAAAGCATATTAAGGGGGGAAGATTATTGCATAGAGCATTACAAATTATTTTTATGACAATGATAAATTACTAAGTCACATGAATCCCCCTCCATGAATTTTTTAGTTTTTAAAACTTAGTTTGCTTTTTCAATATGCCAAAGAATGTAATTTTGGGGGTACAATTTGACCCCAGCAAAGGGATGAAGTTTAAGATCCTAACAGCTGCCAAATGACAAGAAGGTTGCCTCCATACTTAGGAAAAAAATAAAGGAAAAAGAATAAAAATCAAGAAAATACTAATTTACATAGATCTGTAACATTCTACTTGTTTTTAAAGATTAATCAATATGTCTAAAATGAGGCAGTTACGTGGTTTAGTGGATAAAGTACTGGACCTGGAGTCAGGAAGATCTGGGTTCAAATCCACTTGAAAATACTTACTAGCTGTGTGACCCTGGGCAAGTCACTTAACCTCTGTTTGCCTTAATGTACTGGAGAAGAAAATAGCAAACTACTATAGTATCTTTGCCAAGAAAATCCCATGGACAGTATGGTCCAACAACAATGTCTAAAATGAACATTTTTTTTGGAAACTAAGAATATAAATAACTGAACATCATATTTTAAATTAATAGCATTATTTCAAAACTTAATGAAGGGAATGATAAAGGCAGCCTGCTGAAGTGGATAGAGAGTAATGCCCAAGTACTGCATCAGGAAAGCCTGGGTTCAAATCCCCATCTCTGATATTTGCTAATTCTTTGATCCAGAGTTAGTTATTTAATCTCTTTGTGCCCTAGGAATTTACTGTTAAGTAACAAACGGTTGCTATCGGCATTGGTGGAAGGAATTCCTACATCAGAATTCCCTAGGCAGAAGAGATTATAGTATTTGGATAACTGTATTTTTAAATAAGGTAAAATGACTTTATTATCAGTCAACTAGTATTTATTAAATGCCTACTATGTCAAGCCCTGAAAATACAAAGAAAAGCAAAACCAAATAATAAAAAAAAAATTCTTGTTCTCAAGGAGCTCACGCAAAGTAGTTTAAAATTAAGTATTAAATCACCTAAAGATTTCCTTGTTTGTTTGGGGAAGGAAGATGGTGAGGAAGGTGAAGTCTAAATCTTTAAAATAAATTCTAGGACTCCAGGTTAAGAAGTTTATCAGATCCATCCCCTTGCTCTGATTCTCAAACATCTAAAACTCCTCTCCCTGAAAAAGACATCTTAATAAAACAATCTAGAAAAACTTCCTTCACTTTTAAAGAATGTTGATGGTTGATTAAAAAAGTACAAAATTATCTAGTGAAAACATAGTTATGACTTAGTATTTATGGAATCAAGAAATGATAAGGCATTCATGTGCATATATTTAAATTTCAGGCCTCCCAAAAAAGACTTTGTCAAAAGAATCTACTGTCCCCAGAAGTATCTTCTTCATGTACCAGGGTAACTTTTTAGGCCGGTTCTATATCTGAGTTTAGACTCAGCTGTGGTCCCTTACAGTTTTAAATCTATGACTGTATAATTTCATATTCCTCTACTTTTTTGGGGCAGTTCTAACTGAAGTCAACTTAGTCAACTAATTTGGAATATTGTAGTCAGAGGTACTCAGATTCCCTTATCCTACTTTCCAAAGCAAGTCAAATGTTTAAAAAAGATATCAACTTTTCAGGATTCACTGCATGTCTCAAAGCACCCAATTTATCTAGAAGGAATAACAAGTACAGTGGAACACAGTAGCCCTTTTTCTTCTGAGCAATTACTGTAATTTGATGTTCATTCTACCATGTCAGAAAATTAAAATAATGTTCCTTATTCAAGATTAAAGTTATACTCTTTTTTGCCTATCTATTTACTTTAGTGTTTATCTTAAAAGATAGGAAAAGCTAACTTGAACAATGGAATAAGTTAAAATAAAACCTGATAGGCTTCAACAATTTATTTGTAGCATAGGTAAACTAGTATGTGTAGAAAAAAAATCTTTAGTGCCTACCTATCCCAAATTTGGATGTGGGGAGGGAATCTCTAAAAATTTCTTTGATCATATATTTAATAAAACATAAGTGAGCTGGATCTTACTAGCACATGTACTAATAAATTCAGAATTACTCAAGCATTTGTTAAGTGTCTATATGTTTCAAGTACTGTGCTAAGTAAGCCTGAGGGATACAAAACCAAAAGTGAAATAGTCCCTTTCCTTAAGGAATCTGCATGAGAATGGGAAGGTCAGCACCTAGAAATATAAGTTACATACATATATAACAAAATTAATTGGGAAGGAGGGAACCAGAAGTTGGAAGTCTCAGAAAAGGCTTCATGTAGAAAATGGCACTTGACCTTAGTGTTAAAAGACAGCAGGGTTTCCAAGAGGTATAGGTGAGGAAGGAGTTCATTCCAGTCACTGGGGACAAGCAATGCAAAGATAGAAGGGAGATGGAACAAAACATCACATGCTTGTAAGGCCACAAAAGAGAATAACATAAAGAGGACTGAAAAAACAGGCATGCAGCAGGGTATGAAAAAAAGCTTTAAATAGCAGACAGAGGAATTTATATTTGATTCTTAGAGCTGAGCTTCTGGATCTTTTTTGTGTAGTGAACCTTTTTGGCAGTTAAGTGAAGCCTATGGAATCCTTTTCAGAATCATATTTTTAAATTTATAAAATAAAATGCATAACAATACAAAGGAAACCTGTCATACTAAAATATAGCCATCAAATTATAATTTTTTAAAAAATTACAAACTCTGGGTTAAGACCTCCTTCTCCTAGAGGTAACAGGAAGGCACTGGAATTTACTATGGTGGTTAGGAGGGGTTTAACATTGTTCAACCAAAGCTTTGGCAATGGCAGTAATACAATGAAGTGGGGAAAGTTTTGAGGTAGAGAGACTAAAAAAGAAATCTATTAAAAGAATTTCTAAAAGTGATAAGGGCCTAAAGTTTGGAGGTGTCCATGTGAATAAAGAGAAGGGGTAATTTATGAGCAACTTGGTGGAAATAGAAGAGATAAAATGTGAGAGCTGGCTGGATAATATGTGGGTTAAGTGAAAGTGAGTGCAGGAAAAATAAGGACGGTGAAATTTAGAATCCGAGTGATTGGAAGGTGATGGTGCACTCAAGGAATAAAAATGACAACTCTCTTAGAAGACTAAAGTAGAATTTGATGAAATAGAAAACTTAAAATTTTACTATTATCTCAAGTTAAGCTACCAAAAGGTATTCTCAAATGAGACATTATTTTGAAAGCACTTAGCACAGTACTTGGCACATAGGTGCTTAATAAATGCTTGTTCCCTTGCACTACTGGTTCTTATGCAGTAATATGCAGAATATAGTAATAATAGATTACACATGTAGTTTCATTTATACAGTATGTGTTTAAAAGACCATTTAAAATACTTAATTACAGAGAAGCCTCCTTTAGAGCTGCCCTAAGAATGATGCCTATTCCAGAATGTCCAAGAGAAGATATTTCCACATTGGACATTTATGTCTTAAGATGAAATGTGCTGATTAAATGAACAGTGGGAGTAGGTTACTAGGTTGCAATGAGACTTGACGTTATTTAATACTGATGATTATTATTGTATTACTACTCTCTTTTTTTCATGATGTTCACGTTTACTACATTTTCTTGGTTACTCAAGTAATATGTAAATTTCCCCTCATTTCTACACCCCTTACCATCCCTAGATCTCTGGTCAGACTGAATGAATGAATCATCTGGAACTTAAGACCATGCTGGGTAAACTCTACAGGGAGACACATCTGAGATGGCCTGAGGCCTTACCCCTCACTTTATTCTATTTACTTGGTAGACCAAAGGGGAAACTTTGCCTTTTGCTCTTTAAAATGCTCTTTGGCCATCCTCCTATTATTGCTAAACCCTTCACCCCAGTCTATATCTCTCTAATAGGGGATGAAGCATTATTCCTTTCTTATATTCCCTCATTTCTGTAGCCCCACTTTGCCATGTACTTCTTCATAATACTGCTTCTAGTGACTATTGCAGCTTATGTCTGTGCCAGTAGATTACTCCCACCTTCAATGTCTCAGCCTTGATCAAGTTCTCTTCAGATAATTGGCAGACCCGCAGGCTTCTTGGAGCTCTAGGTCCAAAGGGAGGAATTGTAATTATTAGACCAAAGTGACTCCATTTTATGACTAGTCCTCTATTTTATGACTATTACTTTTGCCTCTCAATACTGATATGCCCTTCAACTGTTTTCTGTTGAACCCCCACTTATAAATCCGGTCACTGCTTGACTGATGCATTCCTGTTCCCCTCTTGTACTGTGTAAAAACTGTATAGAAACCAAAGAACCATAAGCCTCCAGATTCTTGGGCTGATCTATAGCCTTGGACCCAATTTGTTTTTCCAACTGCATGCTCTGCTAAAGAAATCATCATCTGGATATAAAAAAATGACAAAAAAGAAAAAAGAAAAAAAACTTGATTACATTATATTTGGAAAAGATTTGCACTTTTATTAATAAGACCATATTTGAAAAAGTTTTAAAAGCAGAGCAGATAGAAAAGATCCCCCCAAAAGCCTGAAAAACTGACAGTTTTTATGTTCTTTGACTGGATATTTATTTTCTCCTGATAGAACATGAAAAAAATACAAGTTTACATAATCTTCAAATCAAAAGATGGGCTTGTGAGAAGAGGATAGATGTAACAATGTCACTTTCCAATTTCCCTGACTAAGTAACATACTAATCATAAGTTTACTATCTGGGACACACATTAAAGTCAAAATATTTTGAAAGGGGATAAAAATAGTTTAATCAATTGGTGGTTATTAAAATCCCTAAGACATTTTACTGGAAACAAAATTTAGCAATATCGAGAAAGTCAATTTCATTAGGCTTTCCTTTTCCCCCTGACCTAGGAACCAACTTGACTGTCTGATAGCCAGGAACTGACTGGCAAAGTGTATGAGGGTAGCTCTTTGTGTAGTGACCATGATTATGCAAATACCATACAATACTTGCCCTTTCTGCTACATTGCTTAGCTGAAGTACGTTTAGGTTCCTTCCTTGGCTTGATAAGTAACTCAAGAGTACAAGAAAGAGGAAACACTTAAATGGTTTTTTGTTTGTTTTTTTTTTGGTGCTGAACAGGTGAGATGCCAAATTATAAT
Organism: Bettongia penicillata ogilbyi; assembly: GCA_023548195.1. NCBI lineage: Eukaryota > Metazoa > Chordata > Mammalia > Diprotodontia > Potoroidae > Bettongia > Bettongia penicillata. The sequence goes on from JAJHZJ010000061.1 coordinate 2,329,536, forward strand.
AATAATGACAGAAAGCTTCTTCCAAAAATGTTCTAAGTCACTTTCTTCAGATATAGCCAGTCTTTAAGACCACTAAGGGGACCACTGTGGACAGCAACAATGTATTAATGTAAACTTCAATGGCTTTTTCTTCCCTCTAATATCTAATTTAGAGGATCACAGAATAAATGAAACAATAATTTAATCATTTACTATATGTAACCTCAGTACTAAGTTCTGGTGAACACAAATACAAAAAATAGTAACTAGAAATACAAATATATTCTTTTAAATGACTATAGATTTAGAGGTGAAAGACACCTTAGAGGCCATCAAGTCCAAATCTTGCCCTTCACAGTTGAGGAAACTGATCCCTGATTTGCCTAGGATCACATAAATCCTAATCATTAGTGACAGACTTGGACTTCCAAGTGTTCTAATGCCAGAATCAGAAAGTGGTCTAACTCACTTTATATAGTGTTTTATTTATTTATTTATTTTAAAAAGCACTTTAAATGAGTTATTTAATTGGGCCTTGAAAACAATGGTGTGAGATAAAACAGGAATAATAATCCTTGTTTCACGGATTAGGAAATCAATTCAGAGTAAAGATACAAAGTGACAGAGTCAGAAATGGAAGCCATGAAATACTCTTTCTACTAATACATAGCTGCCCCTACCAATTTACTATCAAAGAGATTGAGGAAGCAAGGGTAATAAAAAGTATTATTTCTCAATATCGTTTTATTTTTCAATTTAACAAACTCTGTTCATATTTTGAGTGGATGATAGGACTAATATTCACACAGGTCTGATTAAAATAATCTGACTAAGTAATAATCCAGAGGTAGAGGGCTATTTTCAGCGGGAGCATTTAGGCATTGGGAAGTCAACAAATGCTACAAACCAGGATCTGATTTATTGTTTTGTTGATTGTCTATATTTTAAAAAGTGGTTGAGAATTAATACTTCAAATTAATCACAAAAGTGTGTCCTGTACTTTCAGAGAGCTGTTTGTTAAATACTGATCAACACACTATTTTAAATATGTTGGAAACCTAGTTGAAAGTCATATTGCAATTCTGTAGTATCCCCAAATTTCCAGGATGGTATTACATTTGTTTCTGTTGGAAACATTTTGGAATATAAGTCAATTTCACGTTAAAGAAAAGAAGTCTGCAAAGGAAGAAAAAAGCTCCAAATATAAGATAGGTTTATAAGGATAAGCATTGCTTTGAAAAACCTGTGAGATCAGAGATGGGTGAAATATCAAAAGAAGGATTCCATTAAAAAAAAAGATTGAATAAAGTTGCATAATGGCATCATGGCTTATGATAATTAAGTGAGATATTCTTTTAACATAATTTTCAATTCTGTACTTTGTAGTGTGGCAAAACAAAGATGAATAGTTTTAGAGTATTTGAAAGTCATTAATATTTTTGTATTTTATAAAACAGGATGCAGTAAGATTTTTGGTTTTTGTTTTTTTAAAATAGAACCTGAGTTGACTTTTAAATAGTTTTCCAGGGTTTGCACAGACTTCCACTATAGAACTAAACATCAAGGGGCAAGGAGATTAGAGATTCAGGGCAAAACTTTTTATTATTTTGTCTGGTCCTATATAAGGCTTTAGAAACCTAAAGCTGGAAATTTAAAGGCGGCATTTGTTAGAAGTAGGGATGGGTAAATGTGGCTTTTCAACTTTAGAACTTTGTGGGTTCTAAGTTTCAAAATGAACTTGAATCCTTTGGGGATAGTATTTATGACTGGCAAAACAACTTCCTGATTCAAAGAGAAAAAAAGCGGGCTTATAAAAAGGCTCATAAGGCTTGTTGGACATCAAATAGCTTTTACAAAACAACATTTTGATGAGTTAAGTGTGAGTGAGTAAGGAACATATGGATTAAATTTCCCTTGAATACACATGGGTTTAAAAATTAAGAGAAAAAAGGTAGGCAAAAATGCTTTTGGGGTTTCAGCAAACCTAAAATGTTTAAAGACACTCTGATAGAGAATCTTAGGCTCTTGCAATTCTAGTTAGAAATCAGTAACTGAAAATATATAAAAGAATATGGTTAAACTTCTTTATGATAGTAGTGTTGGAGAATACTAACCCTTTATAGGATAACATAAGGCTTTTATTTTATAAAAGTAGATATGTTTCAGAAGATATATGACCCAAAATCTAGTTGAATCTATATGATAACTAGCTGGTAATTAACATTTTGGGTACAGTTTGGATCCTAACCCGTTTCTCTCTGTTACTATTCAAGTTCTCTCTGAAAAATTCAGCTTTTCCAAGTGTGTCCTTGCATACAAACTCATGTTCAAGAATCTTGAGCTATGTAGTTCTTTCCCCCCTTTCCTGGCATTTTATCTGACTCTTCCTGAGTTCAATCCTACATAAGAAAAGTAAAGTAGAGAAGCAATGATCTAATATATTCAACCCATAAAAGCATTTACCTTAGCTATACATAGAGGGACTTGAAGTACTTGGATATTTATCTTAATCCTCCATTCTATTTGGCTAGGAGAGATCTAGCTATTCGCTGCAATACATACTTATTCCAATTACTAAAGGTAGTATTGTCATACACAATAAAAAATCCCATGGTCTTTAAGTCTTTTGAGACATAAGTCAATCATATAAAAATGTAAGACACTCAAATATTCCTTGAATGAAGGAAGGATGTACTCAAAGGAGATAGGAAGGGACTCTATCAGGAACAAACTAGAAGGTGAAGATGTAAATATATTCTTTGAATAACTAAAAAAAATGACCAAGTTGAATTAAGTCACTAGGAACAAGTAACTCCAGGCATTTGATTAAAAGGAGGGTAATCATCATATTGGATGACTTCACATTAACTTTATCCTGTTTCTTTTAATATAAACCTACTATGTTACCTGTTTCTTTCTTTTTGTCCTAAATTCAGGGAACACATTTTCTCTGAGCTCTGAGATGCTTGCCCTGTCTTTTTTTGGCCCCCAAATTTTAGACCTATTACTTTTTAAATCCTTTTGTGTTTTTTCCTTTTATCATATATTGATGTTCACATATACTTACTACACTTAAATAATACCACGAATCTGTAGTTATATATCTTTGGCTTTGCAGCAGTTAATGACTACAAATTCATGGTATTATTATAGAGTAATCTTTAGACATCTGGTATATTATACAAATAACACATTATTTATAGTAATTTACATTTATATTATTTTTAGAGTGATTTGCAGATTTTTCCTTTGCTACTTCTACTAGATGGGTGGGTTTCTATTAGTCCTTTCTTCCTTCTTAATGGGTTGAATAATTTTATTTTCACCTCCAAATTCTCTCCCTGTCATGTATCTCTCTCTCCTTGAGAAAGTAGGAAAATATAACACATCAGAAATATGTATAGTTCAACAGAATAAATTCCTACATTAGCCACAAGCAAAAAAACGAAAGCCTCATTCTTCATTCTTGAGTCCATTACATCTCTCTCTGGAGATGGGCAGCATCTTTCATCATGAGATAGTAAGTATATTTATTTTTTAAATGTTATTACCAATAACAGTAATATACTGTCTTTGAAAACAAGAACCCCCAAGGACAAAAGGTTGAATGATTTATTGTGGCACCTTGAGTAAATTATTAGAATAGCATGGAATGAAATAAGGTTGTTGACTTTTAGAACATTTTTCACAGTCAAAAGTTAGGTTGAGAACTGGGCAATTATATAATTAAATTGATATAAACAATTAACCTGGATAATACAGGCCAAAAGAACAAAATCTTCTTTCAACAGTGGTGGGGTTTTTTGCCTGAATTCATGGGATAATGGTCTCAAGTATCCATTTTTCTTTGATGTAAATTTATTAATTAATAAATTTTTTTCCCAAAGTCTATTTAGTAAGGTGTTAGGTTGGGTATCTTAGCGACAAAATAAACATAAGGCATCATGCTGCTAGTAAAAAACTTATAGTCCAGTATGGGAGATAATACAGGCATACAAATAATAAAACTAGAAGATGACTACTCTGGTACAACCAAGACTGTATACAAGTTCAGGGAAGAGAAATATCGCTTTTTTTTCAATAATAATCAAAGTAAACTTCATGGAGGAAATAGCATTTGAGATGGGTCTTGCAGTATGGGTAGGACTTCAAAAGGAAGAGAGAGAGGAGAGGATCCCGGGAACATTATATGATTAAAGAACAGGTCATGAGTTTTTCGGATCCATTTCAACCCATGCATAAAAGCAAACTGCACTCTAATACACCAGACCAGGTCATCTAGACGTAACAACAACAAACATATATTAAGCGCCTCCTATCTGTGAAGCACTTGGCTAAGTGATGGGGATGTAAATAAAAGCAAAAAAAGAAAAGTCATGAAAACACCCCCTGCTCTCAAGCTCACAGTCCAATGGTGGAGATAACATGTAAACACCTATAAAAAAACAAAATATATACAAAATAAATTGGAGGTAATCTCAGAGAGAAAGAAGTAAAGGAGAACCAGAAAACAGAACTTTGACTGAGACTTCAAGGAAGCCAGGGAGTGAGGATGCAGAGGGAAAGACTTCTAAGCATGGGGGATTAGCCAGTGAAAATGCTGGGTTGAGAGACAGGAGTATCACGTTCAAAGAGGCCAGTGTCACTGGGTTACAAAGTGAATGGCAGAAGAGTAAGGTATGAAAGGATTATGTGATAGGCTTTCTATTTGATGCTTTAGGTAACAGGAAGCCACTGGATGGGGCGGGGAAGACTGACATGGTCAGACCTACATTTGAGGAAGAAGTATTTTGAAAGTTGAAGGGAAGTTCTGAATGCTGTGGGGAGAAACTTGAAGCAGAGATGTTAATCAACAGGCTATTGTAAAAACTTAGCTGTGAGGAGATGTGGGCCTGGATTGATGGCAGTGTCAGAGCAGAAAAACAGTTATATACCTGAGATTTTGTGAAGGTAGAAACAGGACATGGAAATGGATTTGACATGGGAGGTGGTGAGACAGTGATGAATCCAGGATGATACCTACATTGGGAACTAGGGTAAAGGGAAGGATGGTGATACTTTGGACAGGAATAGGGAAGTTTGGAAAAAGGGAGAGTATTGGGTGAAGGATAATAAGTTCAGTTTTGGACATGCTGATTCTAAAATTGCTATGAGACATTCAGTTTGAAATGTCTACTATATACAGATAAAAAGACTAGGTCTGAAAATCATTTGTATATAGATGATAATTAAATCCATGGCAGCTGATAAGATTGTTAAGTGAAATAGCATCAAGGAAGAAGAGAAGCGGGTCTAGGACAGAGACTTGGGAGACCAACCAGGGTAAGCAGATTAGCAACCTGGATGAAGATCTAGGAAAGGAGACTGAAAACAAGTAGTCAATAGAAAAACTAGGAAAGAACAGTATTATGAAAACTTAGAAGAAGAGAGAATCAAAGAGAAAACGGTGGTTGACAGTATCAAAAATTGCAGAAAGGTAAAGAAGTATGAAGAATAGGAAAAAAACATTAGATTTGGTAATTAAGAGATTAGTACTTTTAGAAAGAGCAACTTTGGTTGAATGATAAAGCTGGAAACTAGAGAGTTAGAGTGTGTATGAGTGTGTGTGTGTGAGACAGGGAGACAGAGAGAGAGAGAGAGAGAGAGAGAGAGAGAGAGAGAGAGAGAGAGAGAGAGAGAGAGAGAGAGAGAGAGTTAAGTAAGTGAAGGTACCTATTGCAGACATCCTCAAAGAGTTTAGGCACTAAAGGGAGAGGACACAGGATGATAGGTATGGGTCATAGAAAAATTTCTGAGTTTGGGGGAAGACATGGGCATATTTGTAGGCATTAGGGAAGCAGTTTGTAGGAAGGGAGAGATTGAAGTTTCATGAAATAGTAGGGATGATAGAGGGGGAAATCTGCTAGAGAAGACAGAATGGAATGGGATCACTAATGCATGTAGAGGGTTAGCTGTGGCAAGGAAAAGAGACACTTCTTCATGTAAGACAGAAATGAAAGAGAAGGCAACTGAATCATGTGAGATAAGGATGCAGGTAGAAGAGGAAGTTCTTGGCAAATGGCCTTAATTTTCTTTTTAACCAAATGAATCAAGGACATCAGCTACAGGATGTGGGGAAGAGGAGCCATAGCAGGTCTGAGGAAGGAAGAAAATGCCTGATTTAAAAGACTGTGCTTAAAGATCTCCAAGACAGGGGAACCTATCACCTCTTGAAAGTAGCTCATTATACTTTTGGAATGTTCTAATTACTAGAATATCTTTTTGACATCAAGCCTACACTAGACTTTTTGCAACTTCATTCCATTGCTCCTGGTTCTATCCTCAGGTCAAATAAAACAAATCTAATCCCTCCTTTACAAGATAATCCTTCAAATACTGGAAGATAACTAACCTGCTTCCTCCCCACTTCTCACCCCTAGGCTTAATCTCTCTAGGCTGATTTCATGTCTTGGACATTAACTCCTTATATGTTATTTTTATTCTGTCATTTACTGAGGAAAAGATCATGTTCATTTGCAGGAAAAGCAGAAACCAACAGACAAAAAAAGGAACTGAGCAGCTCTGCACTCTCAGTGATGATCCTCTATTCTAAAAGCAAAGGACCTTCTATCATCTTCTCTTCTCTCTCAATGCAGCTATGCCAAAAGTGTACTGCTGTGCTAGCCTCAGTTTATTTTGAACTTCAACATTCTTGAAACATGTTCTTGCTATCCTTTTATAATTATCCTGTTACCTTATCCTGATTTCTGATTTTGACATTTTTTTAAAGTCTAAGGTGGTCAGTGAATTTCCTGTGAATCCTTATCAGCCTTCAGATAAATTCAATTTTTCTTCTTCATTGGAATTGCTTCCCTTTATATCTTCAGAATTTATGTCTTATCTATCCCTCTGTTTTCTATGGCTTCAGAAACAACATGCAAACAACTATTTACAAACAAGCTATATAAACTAGGCATAATCAACAGAGAAGGCACTAGAATTAAGAGAGATCAAGAAAGACTTCTGTAGAAATCTTTCTACAGGGATTTTAGTTGAGACTTGAAGGAAGCCAGGAGGCAGATAATGAGAGAATTCCACGCATGGGGAAGAATAGTGAAAATGCTGAAAACTGGGAGATGGGAGCCAGTGTCACTGGAGTGCCTACATAGTATATGGAGGTATAAGGTGAAAGGACACTGTAAAGGTAAGAAGGGGTCAGGTTATAAAGGGCTTTGAATGCCAAAGATAATTTTATTTTTGATCCTGGATGTGACAGAATTTAAGTAGTGAGTGACATGGTCAAACCTATACTTTAGGAAGATCTGCTGAGGAGCATGCAATGGAGCAGAGAAAGACTTGTGGCAGAGATCAGAAAGCTATTGTAATAATAGTCCAACCATGAGGTGATGATGGGCTGCACCAGGGTGGTAGAAATATAAGGAGAAAGGGAGAAGTTATGGAGGTTAAATCCATAGAAAATGGGATAGTTACATGGTAACTGTGAGGGGGAAAAAGATGGAAAGCCCAAGTGCTATACTGGTAATCATCTACTATAAAGAATCCAGAGAATAAGACCTCCAGTACATTGAGTAGAATCTCTACATAAGGTCTAAAAGAGAATGTAGATGAACTTGGGACAGAATGTGAAGGTATGAGTAGGTTATGAATTGCAAAGATGGAGAAAATATTTATCACATGATGAAATCATAGACTCATTAAAGTTGTTATTGAGCTATTTCAGTCATATTAGACTGTTTGTGATCCCAGTTTGGGGTTTTCTTAGCAAAGGTAGTAGAGTGGTTTGTCATTTCTGCTTATTTTACAGTTGAGAAATAGAGAAAAACAGGGTTATGTGATTTCCCCAGGGGCACAGCTAGTAACTGTCTGAGGCCAGATTTGAACTCATGAAGACAAGTCTTCCTGGTTACAAGCCCAGTGACCTAGATCTACTTTGCCCCTTAAGTATAATTATGATGTAAGTGATAATAGAGAAACAAAAGATTATCATTATCATAATAATTTTCAATTACATCTGTACCTTAGTTACAGTTCAAGAACCTATAAAAACTGTAGTCTGAATTTTGATGAGGTGACTTCAGATGAAATGCAATTCTACAACATTACTTCTCATTGTTGCCAGATGTGGGAAGAAAAAAAACATTCTAATGCAAATGAACGGTATGTCATGTGTGGGACACAGAATCTTTCTATCAGTTGAAGAGTATCATTCACTTATTATACTTTATTTTATGAAACAAACCATACTCTCCAATACTGTAAATACTCTCAAAGCCAACCCTGAATAAAGAAGTGAAATATGTCTATTTCTGACTGAAATCACCTTTAAATTTTTTTTTGTGAATTAATATGCTGTTTCAAACAAATATAATGTTAGCAAATTGAAATTCTTAGATGGCTGAGGAAATCATAAATGTAATTGTGCTTCAGTGACTCACTAAAAAAATTAAAAGATAATGAAAGGCAATGAAAATAAGTACAACATGGTATTATGAATATTATAAATACTTGTTTGGCATATACTCGCATTCATTTATAGTAGCAGTTCACTACAGCAGTCATTAGTAATCACATATGTGACATGCCTCTTGAAGTAACTATCTTGGAAAGGAAGGGTGCTAAAATTAAAATAGATAACTGTAAGATATATAAAGAGCTATCCTATAACCATGTGGAACTGGTATCTTTACCATAATTTGAAAAATTCAAAAAATTTAATGATGTGTGGGAAGTAAAACTGTTTCATTATAATTGATTTAAAAACTGATAGTATTTTTTCAACTTTATTGAGCAAAATTATCCATTTTAAGTAATTCATTTGGTCTATTTCCTATATCAAGTAAAAAATGAAACAGTTTTCAAAGCATAAAGTCATATAACTATCCTTCAAAACAAAAATTTAATAATCACTTAAATTTCATTTAAATATTTTAAAATTATTCACCAATGAGATAAAAATATGAGATAAAAATAGTGTATCTTATAAATCAACATACTATTATGTACCTATTTATAAAAAGGCTTATGACATTTATTAAAGCTTAATAGACAAAAAAAAGGGGGAGCGAGGTGGTGCAGTGAATGGCACACCAGTCCTAGAATCAGAAGGACCTGAGTTCAAATCCAAACTCAGACACTTACTAGCTGTGTGACCCTGGCCAAGTTATCTAACCCCTATTGACAAAAAACTTTTTAAAAGCTTAACAGGAAGAGCTAGCCTTGAGGATTCATTCACTTTCCTATTTATTTTTAATATACAAAGGAAAATGATCTTTTATAGTCTGAGTATTATATGCCATTATATTTCTTATGTCTTCACTATACTGTGACCCTAATGCTATGCATTTTAATGAATTATCTTCTAACTTGGTATGTTGATTTACAAGACACACTAATGCTCAGTCCTGTCCTACTTTTTGTGACACCATATGGGGTTTTCTTAGCAGGATGCTGAAGAGATTTGCTCTTTCATTTGATTAAGGCAAACAGAAGTTAAGTGACTTGCCCAGGGTCACACAACTATTGAGTGTCTGAAACTGAACTTGAACTTAGGTCTTCCTGACCGCAGGCCCAGTGTTCTATTCACTGAGCCACCTAGCTGCCTAATAACAACTCTACAAAGTTATTAATAGGGGATCTTATTTGCTTAGAATTTCTGAGACAGGATAACTATGAACCTGACTTCTCTGGAGTTTTGTGATTATGACACAGATTTGGTTTTCTTTAGTTTTTTCATTTAAAAGAAAAAGGAGTTAATTATACCTATTCATTAACAAATCTCTATTAGCTACTTAATTCACAATCTGTCACCATGGTTTGAGGTAGTAATCAATGTTTAAAAATGTTCTGAAGCTTCTTAAGATTTAAGGGTTCCCTTGTAGGTACAGGAGGAAGTGTTAAGGAACAGGAGGAGCTCCTAACTATCCCCTAGGAAATCTGTTCTAAGTTAAAAATCTAAAGGTCTTCTTAGAGGAATATCAGCAATGGTATTTTATCAATTTTTTTTGAAGCATACTTTCTGTGGCTTGGGTATTTTAAATTAACAATGTTACCTGGCATCTCTGTTCAGCTTTTTATCTTTAAGCACCTTGTAAATATTAGAATTAGTGGGCAGCTAGGTGGTGCAGTGGATACAGCATCAGCGCAGGAGTCAGGAGGATCTGAGTTCAAATCTCACCTCAGACACTTGACAATCACTAGCTGTGTGACCTTGGGCAATTTACTTAACCCCAACTGCCTCATCCTGGGTCATCTCCAGTTATCCTGATGAATATCTGGTCACTGGATTCAGATGGCTCTGGAGGAGAAGTGAGGCTGGTGAGCGGCACAGCCCTGCCTCACTCAAAACAAAGTCAAGTGCAAGTCATGTCATCATTTCTCTGATGGCATGGTCTTCTTTGGCAACAAAGGACAACACACAGTAAATATTAGAATTAAATAATAATATATAACTTATGTCATTCGACATGAGGCTTGCTTAGAAAGGTATGTGTATTAATACTTTGTGTATTAATGCACATTTAGTAATATAGAGAAAGTCCTACTATAATAGTGTCAAGGGAAATGTCCAAAAGATTTTCATGTACTAGAATTTTACTATATTGATCATTTCTCCAAAGATGGCTCTAAGAATTATAAAGCTCTTTAAAAACAAAAAGGAAAGAATGGTATCATTTAAATTAGGACAAGAAAGGGTATTACTAACACATGCAACATGGGTATAACACCTACAGTATCCCATAGGGTTGGGTTTCTTTTATAACCTTTCCAAAAATATTTATCAAAACATAATTCCATAGTATAGTAAAAGTACTTTCCCCCTCAAGCTTTACAGTCACCTAATACTTGAGAATAAGTACAAATTTTTCTCTTTTGTAATAAAATGTCTCTTCTAAGTACTCTTAAATAATATGTAGACAAAAATAATCCAGTCTTTGAAGCTGTGTTTGTAAAAATATAATAATCACCCAAGCCTGTTTGTGGCCAAGAAAGTAACAACTAGTTATCCAGAAGCACATGCAAATAATACAAATACTTGGAAGTAAAGTTTAACATGTTGCTCTAAAAATGGAAACAAATTGACAAATAGACATCTAGTTTCCTAAGGAAAATTTAACTTTTTAAAACACTGTGGTACTAGTAAACTGTTTACTCTTAATAACATTTCCCTCTTCTGCCAGCTGTAATTTTAATAAAATGTTAAAAATCTTATACATAGGATTAATAGGTAGGCTGCACACAATAAAGTTTATTACAACTTAAGCTAAAATGAGACAGAACATGACTTATGAGTAACTAAGGTAAAAATGTAGCAAGCAAATTAAATAAGACTGTATAACAATGTTTCTGATCTGGCAGTTTTTCCAACTGGCTACTTGAGGCAGAGGAGCAGAGTGAAGAAAGTAGAAAACACCATGGACTTGAAACGCAGAGATGTCAAATGAATTTTAACTCTGACTGAGTCTCTCTAAGGCTCAGTTTCCTCATCTATATTATGGAATAATAATAAATATACTAACTGCTTCATAGGGCCACTGGGAAGAAGCTTTGTGAATTGTAAAGTGCTAACAGAAATCAGTTATTTATTGCCTAGAAAAAACAGTGTAAAATCATTAAACATATGGATCTATTTGAGAAAAGGCAATATCTTTTCCATAAGAGGAGATATTTTTCTTAATTTACTGAAGTTCTTTGAAATGAGAGAGGGAAACAGTGGTAAATTAACAATGTGGACTGAGGAAGAACATAATTTACTTTGACTTTCAAAATGATTCTGAAAATATTTCACACCAAACCCTTTTAAATAGTTACTATGGTATTTGGGGAAAATAGTAAAGAGTACTAACACTTTCCAGTACACATGAATATACTGGAATGCTTCTGGAACTGATGACAATATCATACATGCTGAGTTTGAAGTTCCAGAAGGATATTCAAGTGATAGCCATGACTCAGTTGGAAATGTGGGACTAGAGTTTAGGGAAGAGTTAAAGGCTAAACATTCAGAATTATCAGAAGTCATCTATAGAGAGATGAGCCCATGGAACTAGAAGATCCAAGACAGAGTTTTTGGAGTCAACCATACTTATGAAAAAGCAAGTGGAGAACAAACTAACACTAAACCAGTTAAGCAAAATGCTTAGCTAATACAGAAAATCTACAAGGTCTCACGGAACTTGAATAAGGAGTAAGGTAGGAGGTGGACATTTTCCTATTAGAAAAAAGAAAAATAGGAATCCTGCTTATAAAATGGGCACTGAAGTTTTCATTATGATCCAGGAAAGGAAGCCTGGAGTTACTGTGAACTTTTCCATGAAGGAATTAGTGTAATTTACTTTTACAACCAGGAAAGGCCTCCCTGCTTCCGTAACTGCCTCCCCCCCACCTTTCTCGGCCCCAGTAATACTAGGCACTATTAGCCAAAATAAAAGAAACAAACAAAAAACCAAATCAATAATCTTAGCCTGTGCAAAATTATAGTGAATCTAAACCTAAAATACTTTGCACAGCTCTGGTTACCACTCAAGGAAAACATGCCAAGACTTAGAATAACTGAAAACAAAATATAAGTACTGTCAAACCTGTCAAAAGTCATACATGTAAAGAGTGTTGTATATTTTAGCCTTTAGGCTATTGTCAAACATGGAATACATGACTCAACAAGGTCAGGAATATATATATTCTCTTTCCCTTGATCTTATTACAAATTCTCTCTTGTATCCTTTTCCATTAATAATTCCTTTCAATAATGAGCAGGTAAAAATCAGTAGTCGATCTGAAATCAATGATGTAATGATGAACTGTGTGTTATATATCTAAAGTTTAGTTATCTTTCACCCATTAAAACGTGTCACAAAAACAGCACTTTTCCTTGTCATCATCTTTTATTCCTAAGGTAATTGAAAATAAATAATTTCTCTTCATATTTTCATTAGAACACGTTTCTCTACAGAACCAATGCCTGGTACTGAGGTCTAAAGCAAACTTAATTCAATTTAACAAACACTGAGTCCCTACTAGGTAAGGAGCTGGAAAACAATCAGTTTTGATAAGATATTGTATCTTGCCACCTGGCATTTTATCTACCATCCACCACATATACCAATATTCCTATGAGTTTATATCACACAGAATGCCTAGCATATATAAAACACTTAATAAATTATGAGTTTCAACTCAGATTTCAAGAAACAAAAGTACTTTGTTATGGCAGTATTTTGACCACCTCTGCCTAAAGTAAATAAAGGATTTCTCCAATGAAATAAGCATTTATTCAATACCTATTATATGCAAAATACTGTGATGTGTGGGTGATATGAAGATGAAAATGAAAAATATTCCTCATCTCAGGTGACAATAGGGAGATCAAAGATTGAAGATGAAGACTATTAAAAGTAAAAGATTGGAGGACTGATGGGCAGGATTTTAGGACAGAAAACTTAAGGTCTGTGTCTCCATACTAGGAGGGTTCTCTATAATTTAATTTTTTTTTTTGAGATGGGTCTACCTGCTTCTCTTTCAACAGTGATCAAACAGTACTGGTTAGGGTTATGCAACTCCTGGGCTTACTGTAGAACAGTTCTGAAGCATTTTTGTGTTAGACTCCTTTGGCAAACATCCCTTCTTAAGTCATATTTTAAATGCATATATATATATATATAATATATAGGATTACAATGGAAATAAATTATATTAAAATGCAATGTTGAAATATTAAGATATTGCATTCCTGATACAGAATAAAACACAGATTAGCTTCTTGTGTACAATCTACGCTTTTGAGAAAACCACAAAACTCTTGTAATTTTTCAGTTTTAACTTGCTAGTAACTACAGGAAAGCAGCGGGCAAAAATGTTTCCCTTAGCTTTTCATTTTGTCTTCTGACCTAGTTGGAAGAGAAAAAGCTATAAATAAAGAATGAGTATATAGAGGTACCTAAAGTTCAGGTAAGAGAATGAAGTTATAGTTATAAAAGATGAAGAGTAGAATGGGGAATGGTGGTTGAAGGGAGGTATAAGGAAATGAGACAAGGCTAAAAATGGTGCTAGCAAGACCAGGAACCAGCAATGGGAGCTTGGGGAAACAGCAGGGGTGGACCTGGGCAGAAAGAGCAACAGGTACATTCTTCAGTCTCAGGTAGCAGAAGCATTGAAAGCAGTTAAGGAACAAGAAAAATCTCAAGAATGGCAATGAGGAGGGAATGGAATGAAAGTTCCTGTGGCCCAGAACACATGATGTTCAAAGCATCAATTAAAATGTCAACAGAATATATTAGATAGGGATTGGTGGACATATATGCATAATTTGCAATAGGAGTTTTCTACTAAGAAGGTAGAACTTATTCTATATGATTGTAGATATACTAGGAATGTAACATACTGAGTCACTAGCATACATTTTTCATTCCCATGATAAGAGTTGGAAATGAAGTATGTGGTTATGTCATAGTTTTTCTATGTACACACAAACGTGTGTGTATGGATAGATATCTGCATATGTACACTCAGAGACAAATAGAGAGCCTTTATATAAGCGTGACAAATATTAAAATGTTACCTGCAAGGTTGTCAATTTCTTTTTCCTGTAGTAAACTGACTGCATCATCATCTCCTTCTAGCATGAGCTCTGTTTCTGCATTCTGGTTCACCACAGCTTGACTTCTGAATGTTTTCTTTGACTTGAGTACATCTTCCTCAGTGCCTGAAAACAATAAAATATTATAATTTAGGTCATCCAATTTCAGGGTTTTTTAAAAAGTGAATAAATATTAGAAAGTTCATTCTTATAATAATGGCATACTAAATAAAGATGCTATAAATTGTTTTTAATTACTTTACAATTAATTGTAAAATATCAGTTATGGTAATAATTTGTCTACTTTTTAATCGATAATTAGAGGCAAGGTGATTAAGTAGACAAAGTGCTGAGTTTGTATTTAGGAAGACCTGGGTTCAAATCCTACATCTGATACTTACTAGCTGTCTGATCTTGGGCAAGTAATTTAGCATTTATATATCATAGGTACATTCTTCAGAACTTTTCTGTTAAGTGACAGATTGGGTTGCAATCTGCATGGTGGAGGAATTGTAATACTGGGATGCAATTGTAAGGAAATCACAGATCCCTCATGTATATTTCAATTATTTATAAATGTGTGAATATATGTACCTCTTACACATACTAGCTGTGACACTGGGCAAATCACTCAACTTTTTAATGCCACAAGCAAATCTCTAAGAGTATTATTAATTGAAAAGCAGATGCCATCTGTATTAACAGAAGGAGTTCCTCATGGGATACAGGTGTGGATACGGGTGTGTTACTGTTCAGTTATTTCCAGTGTCAGACTCTTCATAGATAGGGGTGTACCACACAACGATGAAATCATAAATCTGATTTACACTTACCTATTTGTTGTGTCTGTCATCTACCTCTATCTTGTCTGTCTATCTGTCTATCTATCTATCTATCTATCTATCTATCTATCTATTTATCTATCTGTCATGTCTCCACTTAAGTCCTACCTACTATGGTGGTTCATCATGGCACAGCGTTCTTGAAGGATATGTTAATTTAATGTGAACTTTTGGTAGGTCCCATAACAAGCTGGAAAGGCTTCAATATAGTTCAGTTAATCTGAGAATGTGTTAACTGAAGTTTGGTAAGGTTTATCATCAGAAGATTGGCTACTTGTTAAGATATGTGTGTGTGTGTGTGTATGTATGTATACGTGAACACATACACACACACACGAGGGTGAAAGAGTTCAAGTGCTAAATTTGAAGCAAGGAATATCTGGGTTCAAATCCTGCCTCAGACACTTACTATGTGAATAACCATGAATGATTAACTTAACTTTTATAAGACTCAGTTTCACTCATTTGTTAAATGGGGATAAATATGTTACCTGTCTCAAAGGATATGTATGTAAAAGGTCGTAAACATGTGTAAAATGTTTTGTAAAATTAAATGTTTCATGTATTTACATAGCACTTTAAAGGGGGTTATATTATTACTGGCCACAATGACTAACAAAGAACATTTATAAGGCAGAGTAGGCCTGCGATCTTTAACAGGGCAAGGAATAATCGCATCAGTGACATCGCTAAAGTACTGAAGTGTACATTGTCAAAATGCTGCCAGTCTAAGAAGTATTTAAAGTTGGACAATCCTGATAAAGTTTAAGAAAATGAAATAAAATAGAATAAGGCTTGCCTTAGGAGGAGTAGCTTCTCTATGAGGTATGATTTCACAACACATATGTACAAAAATACCTGCCCAAATTATCAAGATTTTAAATTCTAAAAGTGGAAATATATTCTTTTAAATGGATAGTTTCCTTTTAAGATGCAAATAACTTTAGGAAAATTAACTCATTAAATTTCATCCATCATTCACATATTTGGTGAATAACTATATGTTATGCCCTTTCCTGAGAATAAGTTTTCATGTGGATGAAGGAAATACAAAGAGACAGTGAGAGAGTTTAGTAAAAAGAACCACTGCACTTAGACTTGAGATCAGTATCACTTCTACCATTTACTAGCTGTGTGGCTCCAGGCAAGTCATTTAACTTTTGTGAGCTTCAGTTTCTTCATCGGGAAAATGAGGATGGATATAAATGTGGTTCTAATTTGACAAATTTGTCACAAGACTTAAATTAGATTATATATGCAAAACTATTGGTAAAGAAATTGCCAAATAAATGTCAATTATTATTAGGAAGTTACTAAAAACCTCAAAGGAGGGACAGCAGGGAAAAATCAGGGGTGACAAAGACAAACTTTAACTATTTAATAATGTTTAAGTATTGACACTGATATAGATTATTATTCAACTTTTTCTAACAGGCTCAACTTAACTTTCTTACTAATAAGTATGTCATGAGTTTCATGAAATAATTTAAGAGCTTATCCTCTGCTCAGAGAAAAAGACTCATAAGTATTATCATGAGACTCATAAGTATTACTTCATAGTGAAACTGTTTGGATCAATTGTATAAATACGTTTTTCAGTTAATGAAATAAATACAGATTTTTAAAAAATTACTTTTTCTTCTATTTTAAAATAAAATGACAAGGACCCAAGGACAAATAAAACATGATAAAGGAGACTGAAATCTGGACTATGTGAACAACAGAATTAAAAATTTGGAAAAGTACCTCAGTGCTCACATAGTCCAACAAATGCACAAAAGTAATCATTATAACATGTCCTACAAATGGGCGATGCATGTTTGTTTGAAGACCTCCTACCAAAAATTCTTAGTGCAAGTGCTCACATAGTCCAACAAATGCACAAAAGTAATCATTATAACATGTCCTATAAATGGGCGACGCATGTTTGTTTGAAGACCTCCTACCAAAAACTCTTAGTGCATTTCGCTTTGGTACAGATCTAATTGTTAATAAGTTTTTTTTCCTGATACCAAGCTTAAATCTTTGCAATTTGTATCCATTACTCAAGGTTTTAACCCAGGCAGGGCCAAAGAGAAGTCTAATGTACCCTCTCTCACAAGGTAACATGTACCCCCTACGTCATTTCTGTAAGCTAAATATACCTGGATACTTCAAGTGATCCACATCTCTCATAGACTAAGCACCCTTCACCATCCTAGTAGCCTTTTTCTGGACATTCTCAATCTTACAATAGTTTTTTAAAATGGATTCTAGATAAGGTCTAACAAAAGTGTGTGTGTGTGCGTGTGTGTGTGTGTTGAAGGGGAAATGGAAGTGGAGACAATTAACTTCCCTCTTCCTAGAAGTTATACCTTTCTTAATGAGGTCCAAGATCACACTAGCTTTGTTTCTGGCTGCTATGTCACACCTCTCATGTATTTTGAATTTGTAGTCCACTAAAATTCAAAAACCTTTTTTCAAAATACCTGCTGCCTTTTTCATTTTATACTTGTCAAGCTGGCTTTTTTTGTATTCAAGTGTATTGCTTTACACTGATCTATATGGAATCATCTTATCTGACTCTTTCCAAAACTCCAGATCAGGGGTCCCTAAATTTATTTGACCTACCAGCCCCCTTTAAAAAAAAAATCTATTCAGTGCCCCCTTGGAAATCTACTTTTTAAAAATCCTTTAACAGTTAAAAAAATTCCATCATTTCACAACAATATTTTAAAAAAGATGTATCATAAGTACAATAATTTATTGTGAATTTGTGAGGTTTTTCCTTCATTGAAATTTTGATGATGCAGTATTTTGTCATGTAATCATATAGTATCATATTGTAAACAAGGTATTACACACACATACTAATGCATGCTGGACTTCCTGAAAACATGTGACATGCTTGTCTGCCAACACTTGCTTGTTAAGATCTGCTAGTGGACTTGACCACTGGTTGGTTATAATTTGTATGTTTATTGGAAAATAATGTAATCACTATGACGTTAACTCTGTTACACAGATGAATCGTACAGTTTCTCAAAATTTTCTTCTCTTCTTTCCTTATACTTTTGCTGCCCCCTTATTTTAATTCAATGCCCCCCAACTGCACCCCAGGCTACTGTCCTTCATTGTTCCAGTGCCCCCCCCAGGGGGCTGTATCACCTACTTTGGGAATCTATGCCCTAAATCCTGACTCTGCCATACAGTGTTAGGTATTCCTCTGAAAATTTGATGAAAATGCCCTTTATGCCCTTATCTAAATCAAATGCTAACCTACAGCTAAGTATAGGTCCTTGGAATACTTCCATTGGACATCTCTTGTCACATCTACATTAAACCATTAACTATTACTCTTTGAGTCTTCTCATCCATTCAGTTCTGAATACACTGGCATTAATTTCACAATGGATCAGCCAAGGAACATTTCCTATAGGTTCTAATGGATACAGGTACATGCCCATGGTAAAAAGTTTCATGTAACATCTTATTCTGATGATTCAGTCTCCAAGTAGGGGCAGTTTCTTGACTTTGTACGTAGTCATCTGTATGAATCCCTTCTGAACTGTGAATAAAAATACTAAAGCAATATTTTTATGGGAAGCCAAATGCCTTGCTAATTTGCTAGGTTAGTGAAAAAAAAAGCTGTTATTTTACATAGTTGAAATTAATGAACAAATAAAAGACAATAAAAGTACTGTCAAGTAAATCTGGAGCTACAGAATCTATATTAACCATTGATAACAACTTAATTTCATAGCCATAAAATAAACATTCATCTGAAAGAAATACATGAAATTAATCACTTCCCTTAACTATGTTCTCACTTCTTTTGTTGGTTTGTTAAATATATCACTTAGCTGGGAGTGAAGCTGCTTGGTTTTGTCAGCCCTTACCATACATTTATCTAAATCAAAGAGTATGGCTTTTTAATCACCAGATTTTTTACGAATTAATGTTCCATTTGTCAAAATTACAGGCAAGAAGAGGTAAAGTCTCAAAGGGCTGTGCTGTCTCATTATAAGGGTTGTAAACACTATCCTTACAAAGAATTGACATCATACCCAACAAATCAAAGACTGGTTGGGAAGAAAATTTATTTGTGATCATCCATCTATCTTCAGAAGACGTACTGTACCGAAGTGTACTTCTTGGTCTTTCTGTCCATTCGTCAATAAATGAACAAGGAATTATCACCAACTAGATCTTTCCTTGGATTTGAAAATGGAAATTATATTTAAAGCTGGATCGGTCAGAGGCTGTATATTTTTGTTTTTCTAAGAAAACTTCAAAGTATCTGAGGCTTCTCTAATTATAATAAACATCCATGAAACAGGATATATAATGCAGAAATATTTGATACAACATTCTTCATACTTTAGAATTCATGGTACAATTCACAGTATGTGGTTGTTCAAACTATTGGAACTCTTCTTTCTTCTAAGATGATAATTATACAACACAAACCAAATGGTTTTCTTCCTTTTTTTCACTTCCATAAGATTCTACTGAGAACATGAAATGACTTAGAAAACCAAGGCAGAGTATGTGCAGTATATTAGAGATGGTCCCCCGATAAAACAAAAACAAAAAACAACGAACCAAAACAATATAGCTATTCCTACATACTACAAGTGGGTAACTGAAGAAATTAAATTATATGTGGATAGTTTCTACCAACGAGTAACTTTACCTAAAATGTACCTAGGTATTTTATTTGCCATATAAAGATACTGCTTATGTGGTGAAAATACATTAGATCATTTAATCTTCTATTCTGTATGAGAAATCAGTAGTCAACTTTTGATCATATATACTAATGGAAAGAAAAATAGAATAGGAGAGGGGAACCCCAATCAAAGGTGAATTGTGACACTATTTAAATGTAGTTTTGAAATGCCAGCCAGTCAGCCAAAGACACACAACTAACTCCTGTGCCTGGTCCATGTCCCTGCCAGTGGGTATTTCTTTTTCCAATGCAAATCACAACCCTCAGTTCCATGGTAGATGGTCTTGGTGAGTTGTTGTAGCTGAAAAAGTAATCTGGTAACTAACACACTAAAGATAAACCTCTCCAAATTTTGCTAAAATATGATGTAAAACACATAATAAGGGCAGCTAGGTGGTACAGTGGCTAGAGCACCAGCCTGGAGTAAGGAAGACTTGAATTTAAATCTAGCCGCAGGTACCGTGAGACTCCGGGCAAATCACTCAACCCTGTTTGCCTTGGCTTCCTCATCTGCAAAATGAGCTAGGGAAGGAAATGGCCAACCACTCCAGTATATCTGCCAAGAAAACCCCAAACAGGGTTATGGAGAATCAAACTTTAAAGAAAAGAATGACAACAAAAACAATAAATTGCTAGATGCCTAACTAGACAGGAGTTGGCTTGCTTGAGGGCATTTTTATGAATTTATCTAAATCAAAGAGTATGGCTTTTTAATCACTAGATTTTTTATGAATTAATTTTTATGACAATTCCATTTGTCAAAATCACAAGCAAGAAGAGGTAAAATCTCAAAGAACTGTGCTGTCTCATTATAAGGATTATAAATGCTGACCTCAGACACTACTAGCTGTGTGACCCTGGGCAGACCACTTAATCTGTCTGCCTCGGTTTCCTCGATGTAAAATAATAACAGGTTGTTATGAGGATTAAATGAGATAGTATTTGTAAAGTATTCAGTACAGTGCTTGGCACATAGTAGGTGCTTAAGAAGTGTTGCCTTCCTTTTTCCCATTTCTTCCACTGTGTTCTCTGAAATGCTTCTCAGGTAAAAAAGTAGTTTTTATCTTAAATATTCCCCTTTCTTGCACTTTCCATATTCTTTCACTCATTGAGACCTGGCTCCCACCTGATGACATAGCTTCCCGGCCACCAGTTCCAGCACTGATTAAACCTCTCCTCATATTCCTGATTTATTGGTAGAGGAGATGCAACACTACTTGCTCTCCAGGCTTTCCCTCTAATGCCATCACTCAACATCCTCTATTCCTTTGCTGTTCATACAATTCATATTTATCACCAAATTAAGATTCTAGTGTCTACTACCTACTAACCTTAAGGACACTCCCCTTCCTTCTCTAATAAGTTTAATGACTGGCTTACAGTCTTTCTCTTTTCCTCAACTCCTGCCTTCCTACTAGGGATAGCTAATGATCCTGCCTCATCCACCTCAGCCTCTTAGGCCTCAATTTACTAATCTTTCATGACCTATTATTTCTCTACCCCTGAGCTACACAAAGCTATAGTCATACCATTGACCTTGGGCAATTACCCATACATGCACCACTTTCATGTTCATGATCTCTGAAATTCCTTTATCTGATCACAATCTATTGTCATTCTACCTTTTACTCTCCCTTGCAACCCCCAAAACCTGTCTTTTGTCCTTACGATGACCATTAATCCCTTGATTCTTCAGTTCTTTCCCAAGACACTGATTTTGCACTGGTTAACAATCTATCCTTTTCTCTATATTGTCACCTTGGTGAATGAGTTCAATTCTATACAGCTTCTTCTCTTCAGTCCCCATGAGACTTGCCCTGCCAAGTCCCATTTCTGCATTGCTGTAAGGGGGCTAGGAACTCCCGGATGCCATTGTAGGACTGCACCCACGGTGCCTGGAACTAATGGCGTCTGAGGCAGGACCGCCGCCCTTGTTTTTTTCCTGGGGTTTGGGGAAAGTGGGTAATCACGAGCTGGACACGAGGAGAATGCGGAGCAGGAGTTGGAGGAGTAGACTTGACCTTCAAAGGGACTGGCTGAAGGGCATAATTCATGAGGCTATTATGTTATAAGTAATGCTGCTTTACTGATAATCGACCGAGTTGCCTTACACCCTGCCTCCCGCCTCATTCGCTGCATCCTGAGAATGGCATAGGGTCTTGCTGGCCAAGACCCCCAACCCAGAGAGGAAATTCACACATTGCTGCCATGACCTGAAGTCTTTCTCCTTACTCACACTCTCTTGAACAAAGTTAGAGAATATCACAAAACTACTGACTTGGGTCTACAACAAATTTATGTTACATAATTTCAAGTAGGGTCTCAATGTGGTAAAGACAATCCTTTTATACCTCCCTAAATGACTCACTATTGCACTTAGCACAGCAGCTTTTCTGAATCTTTTCATTCCTCTGCAAACTTCCCGGGGCTCCTCTGCTCTCTCTTCACCTGCTCACCTGAGAACCTTGTCTCATATTTCATTGGAGAAAACTGAGGTCATTTGCCAAGAGTTCTGTCTTATTCCCTCCTCTTCCTCTCATATCACCTGAGACCCCTTCTGCCACTTTATAAACATTCCTCCATTTCACATGAAGAGGTGCCTTTTTTCCTTGCTAAGGCAAACCTGTCTGTATGCACAAGTAATTCTATTCCACCCATTCGTCTCCACCCTAGTCTCTTATTTTCAATGGTTTCCTGCTCACTAGCTGCTTCCTTATTGCCTACAAACATCACTGTGTCTTTCCCATCCATCTTCAAAACACTCTTACTAGATTTGTCCATCTCCGTTAGCTACCATCCTGTCTCTCCTCTCTTTCACGGTTAAACTTCTCGGGAAGGTTGTCTACAATTGATGCTTCCACTTCTTTCTTCCTCTCTTTGTCTCTCTGCAGTATGGATTCAGATTCCATCACTCAACTGAAACTGTTATCTATGAAATTACCAATGATTTCAATTGTCAACCCTAACAGCCTTTTCTTAATTCACATTTTTTTTTAACCTCCACAGTTTCTTAACAGTTTAAATTACTCTTTTATTGATAACCTTCTTCTCCTTAGATTTTCATGACACTGTTCTTTCCCAGTTCTGAGGGAGCTAGATGGCACAGTGGATAGAGAGAGAATTGAGTATGGAGTCAGCAAGACCTGAATTCAAATCCAGCCTCAGACACTTAATGAGTGACCATGTGGAAGTCATATAACCTCAACCTGTCTCAAGTTTCCTAAATTGAAAAATACTACCTATCTTGCAGGGTTGTTGTAAGGATTAAATGAGTTATTTGTAAAGCCCTTAGCATGGTGGCTAGTACCATGTAGGTGCTTAATAAATGCTTCTTCTTTTCCTTTCCCTCTCCTTCTCCTTGATCTCCTGTCTGTTTTTCCTCAGTGTCCTTTGCTGGATCTTTAGGTCATTCCCATTAACTATAATAGAGCCCTGTTAGGGGTCTACTTCTTTTCTCCCCCCACACTATTTTGCTTGGTGAGCTTATCAGTTCCATGGATTTATCTCAATGCCGATTAACTGTCAGATTTATCTGCCTATCCCTAATATCTCTCCTGACTTCAGTATTGTATCTCCAACTGCATACTAGGCACTTTGAAAGGAATATCTCAGACATCTTAAATTCAGCATGTCCAAAATTGAACTCATTATATTCCTACCCTGCCCCCCCCACCCCAAATTCCTCTCCCTTCTTAACTTCCCTGTTTTTAATCGATATATGCCAGGTACTGTTATTGTCAATGGCACCACCATTCTCTCAGACTTGCAATCTAGGTGTCATCCTGGATTTCTCATTCTTTCCCACTCCTTATATACAAACAACTGTCAAGTCCTGTTGTTTCTACCTTTGCAGTATCTCTTCTTTTTAGCATCTTCTCTTCCTCTGATGCTGCCACCACTTTGGTGTAGGCTCTTATTACCTCATACTTGAACTACTGTAAGAGCTTACTCTTTGGTTTTCCTGCCTCAAGTCTCTCCCCACTCCAGTCTATCTTCCACTTGGATATCAAATTGAATTTTATAAAATATACCTGGCATGTACCATGTCAATTTCCTATTCAATTAACTCCAATGATTCTGTATTGCTTCCAGGATCAAATACAATTGTTCTTTTGTTTGGCTTTTAAATCCCTCCATAATCTGGTGCTTTCCTACTTCTGCACTCTTCTAAAATTATATATCCACTTCACACCCTCCCACATATTCTGTGGTTCTGTGATATTGGGCTTGTTCTTCTCAGTACTAAATACTCATCTCTGGACATAGCATCCCCCAACTTGAGGCATATTCATTGACTGGAACTCATGTCTAGAACTGTCTTTTTCCTCAACTCTGCCTCTTAACTTCCTGTAAATCTCAGCTAAAAACATACCTTCTGAAAGAAGAGTTTTCTGATCCCTCTTAATGCTAGTTCCTTCCTTCTTTGATTATCTAAAAATTGGGGTGTAGGGTGTGTTTAGCTGGAAGGCTGGTATCTTTGTTGTAAGTGTTGGTGAGCCCTTCTCAGGGATGCTTTCCACCTTTGGTGGAACTATTCCATCTCTCACTTGTGGCTCCAAGAAGCTGTAACATGCACAGCTGCCATACCCTGGTAAAGTATTTCAGCAGACAGGTGAAACTAGGCTGAGGATAATCAAAGGGTCTCAAACCGGCTGGCGATTTAGGGGGGTGTCTACCCCAAGCATGTGAAGACCTCTCCAGGTAAAATGGGTGAATTCGTTCCAATGGCCATGAAAGCAGCTGAAGCAGGCACTGTGGAGTACTTGGGAGTTTGGTAGATATTGAAGATACCAAAGTCATATCTTAAGCTATCACCAGTCACCTTGAGTCTGTCCAACCACTGAGCTGTGATGACTCTGGAAAAGAAAGGGTGAGGTCTCTGCTTCAAGCAACTTTGTGTCACTTAAATCCAATTTGCTCATGAATGAAAAGACATCACCTACCCCATTTTACCATTTTTACCTATCTCAAAATCCTGTGGTGACAGACAAGCGACAAAGCAGCAGGTGCAGATACACTGGGAGTTGTAGCCACAATCCTGCACACAGGGGGCCCAGGCCGTAGGATAATTTCTCACTGGAAGCAGCAGTGGGATTTAGCAGCACCCCTGGGTGTCTGAGCAGCCTTTTAAGGATCATACTGCTTACTTCCTGGTGTAAGGAAGGGGACTAGAAAAGGTCTCCTAGAAATTGTCTGCTTACCCAACCCTGGCCTGATTACCATGGCAGGTAGGGATCCCACCCTGTGTTTGAAACACAAAAACTTCTGCAAAAATGATTCCACCCACTATCAATACATGGAATGTGTGCACACTTAGAGACAACTTAAAATCAATTAGACCTGAAAGACAAATAGCTCCTGTGAGAGAACTCGGCAGGTATCACATCCAAACAGCAGCCCTGAGTGAAACAAGGCTGGCAAATGAAGGTCAGATTACTGAAACTGGAGCTGGATACACATTTTTCTGGAGTGGTCACAGTGAAGGGGAGGACCATAAAGCTGGTGTAGGTTTTGCAATCAGAACTAATCTTGTCAACAAGCTGGTATGCCTACCAAAAGGAGC
This sequence comes from Bettongia penicillata ogilbyi, assembly GCA_023548195.1. Classification (NCBI taxonomy): domain Eukaryota; kingdom Metazoa; phylum Chordata; class Mammalia; order Diprotodontia; family Potoroidae; genus Bettongia; species Bettongia penicillata. The sequence continues at coordinate 2,355,203 of JAJHZJ010000061.1, forward strand.
GAAAGACAGGCTCATAACAATGTGATTGCCACTTGCAGGAAAATGCCATGCCACCGTCATCAGTGCTCATGCTCCCACCACGATAAACCCTGATGAAGTCAAAGACCAATTTTATCAAGACCTGGAGACCCTTATCATCAATGTGCCAAAAGAGGACAAGCTTATAATTCTGGGTGACTTTAATGGAATAGTAGGCTCAGACTACCAGACTTGGCAGGGAGTCCTAGGGAGGAATGGATCTGGAAACAGCAACAGCAATGGCCATTTACTGCTGAAGACTTGTGCATTGCATCACTAACACTATGTTTTGTTTACCTAAATGCAGTAAAACTTTGTGGTTACACTCTCACAGCAAACACTGGCATCTAATAGACTATATGATTGCAAGGAGAAGAGACAGACAAGATGTGAGAGTGACAAAGGCAGTGCATGGGGCGGGGGGACAGACTGATCATAGACACCCTCTCTAAGTTAAATATTCACATTCAACAAAAGTGGCAGCCCTAAAGCAAAGAAGACTAATCAACAGATTAGTATGCATATCTGAGTGGGAAGTTTGTTGCTAACTTGGAAGGAAAGTTGAGCCACAGTGGAGCAGAAAAGGAGTGGGCAGCTTTAGAGATTTGGTGTACAGTACTGCATCTATTTATTAGCAACACCAAGACTGGTTTGATGAAAATGACAGGGAAATTCAGAAGTTGCTAAATGAAAAATGAGAACTCCACAAGGTTTACCAGCAAGATAGTTCATCTGTCTCTAAGAAGGCAGCATTTAATTCCAACTTAAGCAAAGTAAAAGTGAAACTAAGAAAGATTCAGGACTCTTGGCTCAGTAAGAAGGAAGGTGAAATTCAGTTTTATGCTGATAGCAACAATCCCAAGTGCTTTTAGGATGCCCTGAAGGCTATTTATGGACCAAAGATCTATGGTGAATCTCAACTACTCAATACTGGTAGTCACATTGATTAGTGAAAAGGACAGGATCTTAAGAGAGAAGGGCTGAACAGTTCCATAGTGTTCTCAAGAGACCATCATCATCAATCAAATCTGAAGTCATTTACCATTTACCTTGGGTTGAAGCCAGTCCCTCTCTAGCTGAACTTCCAACTGAAGAAGAAGTTCTGAATCCTGTTAGGCTCCTGTCATGTAGCAAAGAAAATTGTGCTGATTCTATTCCAGCTGAGATTTACAATGTGGGGGGTTCACTGCTCACACAAAAGGGAACTGAAATTTTCCAGGTTATATGACAAGAGGAGGTTATCCCTCAGGATTTCAAGGATGCCTCTGTGGTCCATCTCTATAAAAATAAAGGAAATAGATTGTCTTGTGACAATCCACAGGGGTGAGGGTGGAGGGTTGTCTCTCAGTCACTGCTGGCAAGATTCTTGCCAGAGTCCTCCTTAATAGGTTGATCTTTCACCTGGAAGATGGTCATCTACGTAAGAGACAGAGTGGCTTCAGAAAAGGATGAGGAATAGTCAATGAGATGTTTGCTGCCTGACAACTCCAGGAAAAATGGCCAAAGCAGAAAAGAGGTCTATATGCAACATTTGTAGATCTGACGAAGGCCTTTGATACAGTCAGTTGTGTGGGCTTATAGAAAATTATGTCAAAATTTAGTTGCTGGAAAAATCAACCAGTGTTGTAGGTCAATTTCATGATGACATGCTTGCCTGGGATCTGAATAAAGGATGATGCTCTCATGCTTTCCAAGCCTGCTCCCAAGCTTTTTATTAGGGTGATGGTTTCAGCCATGTTTCAAATGTCCTCAATGAGTACAAAAGCTGCATCAAGGTCAGCTACCACACTCCAGGTAACTTCAACTTGAAAAGGCTACAAGCCAAGATTAAAGTGGAGGGAGTGTTAGTGCATGATTCTTTTGTTTGCAGATGATTGTGCACTCAATTACAGCCTCTGATGCTGAGATGCAATAAAGTATGCATCAATCCTCTATTGCTTGTGCTAATTATGGCTGAACAATTAATACCAAGAAAACACAGGGGCTCCATCAGCCAGTACCACATCATCTATGTGTGGAACCATTTGTCACACTAAATGGAGATAAGTTCACTTACCTTGGTAGTGTATTTTCCAAGGAGGTACACATTGATAATGAGGTTGACACTCTAAGGAGGCTCTAAAGGAAAGTGTGGGAGGGAAGAGATAATAGCTTGACTACCAAACTGAAGGTCTACTGAGCTATTGTAATTAATGACCTCATTGTTGCATACCCGTGGAAGCTGGACAGTTTACTAGTTCCATGCCAGGAAACTGAATTGCTTCTTTTTGAATTATCTTAGGGAGAAGATCCTAATGATCACATGGCAGGATAAGACACAAGACCACTGAGGTCCTTTCTTGAACCAAACTGCCAAGCATTCAAGCTGCTTCGGAGAATGCAACTCCCTCCGATGGGTTGGCCACATTGTTCAAATGCCAAATGTATGCTTGCCAAAGAGACTATTTTATGGAAAACTCATAGAAGGCAAGTGCTCATATGGTGGTCAGAAAAAGTAATATAAGAACATTCTCAAGGTCTCTCTTAAGAAAATTGGAATTGACTGTGTCACATGTGGGAGACACTGGCACAGGACCACTCAGCATGGCATGCCCTCATCAAAGAAGGTGCTGAGCTCTATGAACAAAGCAGAATTGGAACAGATCAAAAGAAATGTGAGATGTGTAAATTGAGAAAATCCAGGCCAAAGATTTACATACTATTTGTACCTGACCTGTGGTAGAACATTCTAAGCTTGTATTGATCTGATTAGCCACCGTTGGACACCATGTAACTTTAACATAGGGATGTCATTTTGGTCTTCTTTGAGAACAAAGGACAACAACCAACCAATCTCCAAATTATCTTATTTGTACATAGTTATTTTATGCTGTCTTTTTCATTAGACTATAAGTTCCTTGAGAGTAGAGACTGTCTTTTGCCTTGCTTTGTATCCCTAGCAATTAGCACAATGCCTGGCACACAGTGGGGGTTTAATAAATGCTTGGTGATTGCCTATTTGAAACCTTTCCTTCTAGTTTTAAAATTCTGTGATTCTGTTGCTTTAAATTAGAAATATCTTTAAGTGTTTATTAATAGGAAATCTTAGTGTCCTTTATAACTACTTGAAAATTTTTAAATTTATTTGGATATACAAAGGACACGGGATGAAAAAAATGTTATCTACCTCTAGATAGAGGACTGATGGATTCAGACTGCAGAATGAAGCATTTTTCCTTCATTTCTTTTGCTCTTTCCTCCCTTTCCCCAGATAATGGGTAATGCAGAAATATGTTTTGCATAACTTTATATGTATGAGTATTAATTTCTTGACTTCTCAATGGTTGGGGGAGGGGTAGAAGGAATGAGAGAATTTAGAACTGAAAATAAAAATGAAATTTAAAAAACTATTATGAGAGGTAATATTTTATCCTACTGCTGTTGGGACAAATGAAATAAATTTCAATGAATGAATTATAACAATCAACTACTGAACATAGCAACAATATGTATTAAATAATTTGTACTCATTTTAATTAGTTTCATTTGAGCTGTAGTCTTGTTCATTTTGAATGATTAACTTTGAGATTAATTAGTAAATCTATTTAAGTTTTTGAAGTCAACTTTAAGAACTTCTAGGAGTGAGAAGACCAGGGCTCTTGCCATAACTGTCCAACTTGCTGTACTAGGACTAGGAAAGTTCCTGAGAATAGTTTTTCTACCTATAAAATCAAGCTATGTTACCTGCTCTGCACAATTTATAGAAATGTTGTGAAGGCTAATTGAGACCACATGTGTGAAATGGGAAAATTGTAAATCTCTATATGAATGTATGGTATTGTAATTATCAATAAACATATTTTAAAAATTCCTTATATATTTGGAAAGAATTTAATTAGAACTACATTGTTAGTATAAGTATTATGGGATATTTTTAATCAATTTGCAATTAATTATTAAGTGCCTATGATAATCCAGGAACTATGCTAATAACTGCTGGGGATACAAAGAAAGCAAAAGATAGTTCCTGCTCTCAAGGAACTCACAATTTAAAAAATTCAGCTATGAAGGAAAGAGATAAAATAGTGTATATGCAAAAATTGGTATTCCTTGACACATGGCTTAGAAAATGAGCACTGCCCCTTGATTACTTGTAATTAGTTATTCAAATATCAAATAAATCTGAAGAATACTAATTTTGGTTATATTACTTTACTTCTGTCTACTTAATATCTCTAACATCAAGAAAAAGGTAAAAAAAAAGACTACTTTTTCCCACAAGATTTATAAATACTAGAACTAGATAAGATAATTTATTTAATTCCTTTCATTTTGGAAAGGCATTAGAAAAATGGAAAATTAACCTCATACCAATATTACACAAATATACTGTCAGGAAACTAATGTTTTCAAATATGTGGAAAATGAATTTAAGGAGACAATGTGCATCTTTCTGGGATAGGAATTCTTTTTCAAAAACTGCATTTTATAACTGTGTGAGAATTATAAAAAAGCATTTTGACAAAACAATGTCAGCATCACCGACATACTAAAATTAATTTAAAATTTAAATACCTTGCTTTAAATAAAATGTATTTAGTTTGAACACCCTGGGGCATGATATTTAATGGCAACTAAAAAGCATGGGATTTGGAATGATGTATTCTAAAATGATTACATCATGTATGACAACATGGTCCTACGCAAAATTTCCATGAATCAAAAGTTTTAAACTTGTAGCACATCTAAGTGGTTTATTATTAGTCAGTAAATTTATAATTCTTATTAGGTCAAAGTTAAGAGAATGCTTTCAATTACGTCCAGAGAACCTGCTGTCTGAAAAAAAGATTTTTCTGTTAAGCCAAAGTGTGTCTGTGAGATGAGTCTAGAGGTTCAACCTATACAGCATGGGCTTCAATATGACATTTCTTCACTGACCAGTAATTAAAAAAAAAAAAATCAAGCAATTCCCTTACGTTTATATTACAATGTAGTGGGAAAAGTATTGGACTTGGAATCAGAAAACCTGGTTTCAAGTTTTGATTCCACAATTTCCTAGATGTTAAATTTTGAACGATAAACTTACTATTGTCATACCCCAGTTTCTTCATCTGTGAAAGGGAAATAATGGTTTTTACCTTACAGGATTTCTATAAGGATTGATTAAGATTTTATACATATATTACGTATATAAATATATTCAGAGTCAGAGTTTAGTTGTTTCAGTAGTGTCTGACTCTTCATGACCCAATTTTTAGGTTTTCTTGGTAAATATACTAGAATGATTTGCTATTTCCTTTTCCAGCTCATTTTAGAGATGAGGCAAACAGGGTTAAATGATTTGCCTTGGGTCACACAGCTAATAAGTATGTGAAGCCAGATCTGAACTCAGGAAAATGAGTCTTCTGACTCCAAGCCTGGCACAGTACCATTGCACCACCTAGTTGCCCACATGTCAATATATACACACACATATAAACACATGCATGTATGTATACACATATATACATACTCAGCTAGGTTCACCCAAAGATACATGCATGTATATTTATATTTAGAGATAAACATATAGACACACATACATTTTTCTTTGTAACCATAAAATCTGACTTTTTAACACAGCAAAAAATCAAACCACATCAGAAAAAAAATGCTAGAAATTTCAGTTATCTTTTTTCTCTTTTATACCTTATTCCATGAATCTGGACCCTAACTTCTAATATACATGCAATATAATTAATTTTCAGTGTACAGCATTTTGAACATCAACAAATTTCAACAAATGCATGGATTTTTTTTTTGAATAGAGGAAATATTCAGTTGCAGCAGAGTTGAAAATCTCAGTAATTTAATAAATCCAGGCAGCTAGTCTGAGAGAATCAGAACCTAACTTCCTTATTCATCAACAACATTATTTTTTTAGTTTAAAATCACTGGATAGCAGCCTAAAATCCTGACTTTGCTATTTTACTGACGCAGATTTAGATGAAATAATCCAAGATAGTTATTATCTACATTATCATTAATTTTTTTTTAAAAAGCCAACTTCAAATTTGTGATGCATTTGCTTCACAAAAGTGTATCATTAAAAAACTCTTGCAGTCAAGTTATATGCAAAATTAAGCAGCAAGGGGAGACTGCAAATGTAACAGTCTCAATTTTTCTAAAGTGTTTTTCTATGTGACTGGAGAATAAGTATAATGTTCCAGCAGGTGTACCACAATGTAGCAAGTAAGAAATAAGGTAAAATTTCCAGCGTCTAAGTAAAGGTGCATATTAGTATTTAGGAAACTCATTAAAATTCCATGTAAATAGCAGTGATTCCAAGTGGTAAACACAATATACTTGCAGTTATGCTTGCAATAATTTTAAAGGTTGAGTAATAACAGAAGAAAATACCTAACCCCAACAGTTATTGCTCAATGGAAAGGACATCAAGGACACTTGCGAGTAAAAGAACTGGATCAATATTAACACGATTTTCATTTCATGCTTCCCCAACTCCAGTAAGCTGACAATATACTCTGATTATGTGAACTGCCTGAGAGTAACATAGAAAAGGTTATTAGAGCAAGAGGTGGAAATGGAATGCACTTTTTATATTGACAGGTCTGCTAATAGAGTATACTGATTTTCAAAGACATGCAATGCATTTTTACAATTTGGTTCTGACAGCAAAAAAGGAATTTCATTTATTTCTAATTCAAAATATTCATATGTAAGCAAGATTTCTTAGGACAGACCACCAAAAAGGATGTTCATAAATAACAAATGTTTTCAATAGAAAAATGCAATTAAAAAAGGTGAAAGAAAATATGATTGAATTTAAATGTAGCACTACATAAGTATGAAATGTTAATGCAATAATCTTTGTAATAGAGTGAATATAGAAAAATGCATTCTATGCTTTTTCAAAGAAATTTGATCAACCATGCTTTTAAGAATATATATGACAGCATATGGAATCTTTTTGCATTTAGGACTGGATGTTATTTTGGTAGGATTTTGATTGGCTACTTAGTTTTAAAGAAAATATTTAAAACAAGGATATATCATAGTGAAAAATAAAACCACAGTTCTTACTTGTGGAAGAAAATCTAGAAGGCTCTGGGATCCAATCCCACATCTATGAAATGAATGGGTTGGACTAGCTGAATTCTAAAGTTCTATGATAGAGAAAATAAAAATAAAATGTTGAACTTAAAGGAGTAATTAAACACAAACTATAATGAATCCATTCTTAAAATAGCAATTTATACATAAACTGATGCATCTAGATATTGCAAATCAAGGCTTATCAGTTCTTAGCATGGCCTGGCAATCTTTGTTGGTTGTTGGGATCTAAGGTGAATGAACATAGTAGATGGAGAGTTATTTCACCACCTTCATCTAGCTGAAAGTTATTTCTGAAAGGTACTAACTGGGATGGATGACTTCTATCAGTCTGCTTCATTATCACAGACATAATTTTTTTTTTGTTAAAATTTAGAAGGTTGGCACATGAAAGAAAATGAAGATCTAATTCAGCGGATGATGATTTAATATCATAGGGTCACAGATTTAGGGTTTCAAAGGAACTTCAAAGTAACCTATTCCAATTCCCACATTATATTGGTAAGGAAACTGTAGCCCACAGAGTAAGGTGACTGACTTCTCTATCTAATTGCACACAACTTGTTAAGTAGCCAAGGTCAAGATACAAATCCAGGTTCTTTAACTCCAAATGCAGCATCTGTGCTCTGACTAAGGAAGCACTGTAACCAAGAGGGTTTCTTAGTGCTGAATGATGCCTTTCCAGATGGAGAAAGGAGGGATAGTCAGCAGGGAGGTATGCAGAACACTCATGCTAATAAATACTTACTGGCATCAGCCCTCCAGCTGGAGACATGAAATAGGACTAAAAACAGGACACAGAGAAAAACAGACACATACACAGTTGGGCATAAAAACAAGTTTACAGTTTCTTTATCTTACTCTTTAGCTAGAGGGCTGATGTCAGTGCTCTGTGAGAGCAGTGAATGAGAGGAGAACAGTCATTTACAGTAGAGATCAACTGAGGACTGTGATATATTAGAATGGTGGGCAGAGAGGGTTTTGAGAGCTATGAGATTAAACAAATATGGAAGGATATACTACTATTACGGGAATAAAGAGGAAAGGAAAATGGAAAATAAAATCCAAAATAAGCAAAAGGGGAAACTAGGAAAGAAAAAAGAAGAAACAGGAAGGAAGAGATAAACTGTAAATGAGATGGTATCATGTCATAGAAAACAAAGAAACTGGAAAGGTGAAACTGACATTGAAAACAATGAAGTTGGTTAACTTTAACCCTGCTATTCTATTCTTAAATGTTATTTAGTTCTTGGCCAGTGGAGGCCACTTGTCTAGAGAGAGTCTCATATTTGGAACATGTTTGGATCACTCAAGTCCGAGTTGTTCCCAGTCTTTATAAATACCTCATTTTGGGGCAGACTAGGTCTGATTTGGAGTTGCTCTGAGTCTAAAATGGGATATAGTTGCCAAACATCAGATATTTATTAGATTGTGCCATATGTAACAGCCTTTTCTGATGCCTTAAGACTATAACCAGGAAGTGGCCCTATGAACACTTAACTGTATTCCTACCATATTTAAATTTCAAAAGTTTAAGGAGTAGACTTCCCAAATACTCATTTCTCTAAATAATGTCTCTCTATACAATTAATAAATTTACTTGAATCCTTAGACCTTATATCCAGTCTATCCTACCTCACTGGAAAAATTGTTCTGTTTTGTGTTTTGTGTAAGTAGAATGTCCTTTTATTTGTGCTTAATTTGTGTCAAGTTGCAGTGGTACTGTCTAGTTTTAGTACCATGAGATTAGCAAACAGCTTCATGATGTTCATGTATCTACTCTTTTCATAATTTTATAGAATTCCATTACAGTATATTGCATATTATATATGCACAGGATGAATGAAAGCAGTATATTCAGATAACTACGGCTTGCTTAGTTGAAATAAAATGACCCACTGAGTTCTTTTTCTTTTATTCTTTAAATAAAGTGGAAAGGTAACTCTACTAGGGATAAAATGGCTATGGGATTTCCTAGATGCTTAAGAAATGAGTTGTGTAAGCTGCAATTTTATCCCTTTCTCTTCGTCTGTACGGTAAAAAAAGACAAAACCAAAAAAGATACAGGAGGTCTTAGAGCAAGAAAAAGAAGATACTATATTTTGACCCAGCATCATTTTTTTCCCCTGTTGTGGTTGGGGAAAATAAAGAAGCTACTCATTCCAGAGCTGCCCAAAGAATATTCCTAAATCATGGGTCTGACCATTCCATGAACTATGAGCTCTGGTGGTTCCCTTTTCCCTGTAGGATCAAGTATAAACTCCTGTGTTTGGCATTTAGAGTCTTGTGCTGCATGGATCCAGGGTTGAATATGGAACTGTGGAGATCTGAGTTCAGATCTGGTACAGACACTTACTAGCTGTGTAACCTGGGGCAAGTCTTCTAACCTTGGTTTGTTTCAGTTTCCTAATATGTAATATTAGAGAACTTAATTTGTGGTTCAGTAAAATTAGAGAACTAAGCCTCTAAGGTCACTTCTAGCTCTAATCTATAATCCTAGAATCCAAATTTATTCAGATTTATTATATATTGTTCCTCTTCATATACATAATCTAGTGTACTTGTTCCTCATATATGATAGTTTACTTTCCATCTTCATGTAAAGCTATTTGAGCTACCTTGAATGCTCTCTCTCATTACTAACTCTGTTTCTGGGAATCTCTCTTCATTTTGAGATCAGTTGAAGTATTTTCTACCACGTAAATGACTGTCATTTACGACCAACCCCAACTCTTAGTGCAATATATTATATATTTACTGAGTAACAACAATAGCTAATATTAATAAAATTCTTTATGGTTTGCAAAACATTTTACATATACTACCTTATTTGATCCACAGGTTGACCTTGTGTAGTAGGTACTATTATTAATCCCATTTTACAGATAAGGATACTGAGGCTTAAACTGAGTTTAAGTGGCTTGCATAGCTGGTAAATATCTGAGACAGGATTCAGCTCAGGTATTCCTGATTCTAAATCTAGAACTCTATATGCTATGTCTCCTATATACATGTATGAATATCTTCCATCAGTAGAATCTAGTAAACTCCTGGAGGACAAATTTTTTGTTTTTGTCTTTGCCTCTTCATGGTCTAGCGTGGTGCCTAGGAAGCAGAATAAGTTTTTAATAAACGTGTTGCTAGACTAATAGCTAGCGGGTGAAAGAAGGTTTGAAGGTGAATGGCCTTAAAAGTTGAGAAAAACTTTAATGAATCTTTTTTCTTCAACTCTAGATTAAGTGGAATGCATTAGAAAAGAATATTCCAATGAAGGTAGAGAATATCAGATTTAAAATAGCTTGATTATAGGTATGGTAAGCAGAGGAAGGCAAAAGCATTGGCTTGCATATTAAGCATATATTTCTTTTAAAAGCTATTTCAAAGTAAGAATTTTAAATATTCTTTTATGTAATCTCATTAAGTAATGCATTACTAAAGATGTTTTCATTAAATAAAAAATGAATGGGTTAATCTAGGGTTTGGAGTTTCAGTAGGAAACACTTTCTAAATCTCTAGTATTTAAGAACATTAAGACAATGCCACTATTCCAGAGTAGTGTCTATAAATTAAAGGTTTAGTCCTTTTTTGGGGGGGGGGATGTGGAGATGGGAGGAGGTAGGAGGAATAAATCTATGAAACTGAGTGCAAAATTTAAGACGGAATATGGTAACAACCATTTTAAACAGATTTCTGTCACAAAGGTAATGGTAAGAATTACACCATTTCCTATATTAAGACAATGCTATCAGATACAATCAAATGAACTGATTTATATAATTTGAAAATACTCACTTCTTCAGATGCCTACAGCCATGGCTCTGATGTTGATATTTATTTTGTTAGAATATTTGTGCTAGGTGTTTATACAAAACTGATACCTTATTTTGCTACTTAGCATTTACATAAGCCATCTTAATTATTTTAAGAGATTACAAACACTGTAGGATGATGAAAAGGGCCATGCATCTATGATATAACATGGATTAAAAAAAGAAGTCAAAAGGATGTTTCACTGAGTATTTTTTCCTAATTTACATACTATAATTTTATTGAAAATTTTAAAACTATAATCACATGTAATGTGTCAACTCAAATACAAATAAAGCAGCTAAGAACAATTTAACATAGTAGAAAAGACCACTATAATAAACTCTGCATTATACAAAAAAAGCTCAGTGCTTTTTCAATGAGGGGGGATGCAAAGGAGAGAATTTCAAACTCAAAATTTTTAAAAATGCATGTTAAAACTGTTCTTCATGTAATTGGGAGGGAATAAAATCTTAAATTTAAAAAAAGCGTGAGAAAATTATTTTATAGCTCTTGAAAATTAAAAATTATTTTTAATTAGCAAACACGAATGACAGTTATCAGAGTAATCTTATAAACTCCTTTTTTCTTTATACCCATGAGAAGCTATATTTTTGATATTACTTTCTCAAACAGGTGTACAGCCAAATTAAATGTTTTGTTCCAGGTAATTCATATTTCTTGCTGACCAAAAGTACTACCTTATTAGAGTAGCCAAATGTATATGAATATACGTTTATATATACATATATACCATCAATATAGATTTAATTTCACATCTGGTATCAGCAGCTTTTCACTCATCAAGGTCATATTTTGATGGCTTCACAAGCTCAGATAAATGAGATATTAAACAGATTCATCTCTGAGGAACCTAGAAATGCTCTCTCATCTGCAGGCCTCAGCATATCTCATTATTTATTGCCAAAGAAATGACTGATTAACTTTGTCATCACTGCTCCATGTTTTTCCCTCATGCAGAAGTTATCAGCCCTCTCCTGCAATGCCTGATCAAACCTATTTAACTTGATGCCTTTGCTCACAGACAGGGAGGAGCTTGCTATTTTGGGGGCCTTAATAATATTATTTCACTGTAATATTATGGGGAAGAAATAAAAGCTTAAATGACACCTGACAGTCAACATAGTTTACCAAAATTTAAGGGAAATTTTTCATGATCTCATTGATAACTAAAGAAACATCTTCACTGAAACTTCCTAAGCTAGACTCCATTTCACTATAAAATGACTGCCAAAAACCCTTTCAAAAGAATTTTCTCATTAGTTAATTTGCTACATAGAAATTAAAACTTATTTTTTCTCATTTTTGTTATGTGTTCTTTGAGATTCTTGGTATTCAAATAAATTAATAGCTTTATGGCATTTCATTAGAAAATATTCAAAAAATATCAGGTTAAAAAAAGGAAAATCAAGCATCATGGAAAGAATTACAAGTCTCTATCTAGCTTTTTATTAATCATGTTCTTAGACCAGCAGCAGAAAGTACATCAAACCACCCCAAATCTTTCTCACATGACAACCTCATAAATTATTCACCTAATTAGTATTGCAGAGAGGAATTTAAAAACCTTTTCAATGCTAAAGATATTTTCTTACACAAAGGAGTCAACTAAAAGTTTTAAATGTTATAACCTATAATAAATATCTGAAAAGTAAATGCAAGATAAAATCTATTTTGTAAGTTTAAAATTTTACTTACAAATCCACATCTTACTATTTCATCTTTTAACAAGAAACTTATTATCTTTTAATGTTGCAAAAAGAGAAGGGTTACTAATGTTACTGTAATTTAGTTCATAGCCAGAAATTCTTATTTCTTCCTAACAAGCTTTAAATATACTTAGGATATAATGCTTTAAAATGGAAGCGGGGGAAATGGCTTAAATTATTTTAATGGGGGATTCAGTCACAATAAGATAGAAAAAGCAGTTTGATCTATTTGACTCTAATCTAGGGTCCCTCTCTTGCCACCTGATGGATACCAACGGCTGGAAATGACTGACAAGTGTGTCAAGTCCCTTTGGGGCTTCTTTACAAAGTAGATTTATGGCTATGTAAATAGACTATGCTTAAAACAATTCCAGACAGCTCTGAGGCTTCACACAACTTATTCAATATCAAGGAAAATAGAACGACCAAGTGAAACACATTCAACAGTAAAGGAGGGTTCCTTTATTTAAAAAAAAAAAATAGCTCTATAATTTTTGTTGTTGTTGCTGCCATGATGATGATTCTGACCAAAAAAATTGTGTCACCAGATCAGTTCACAGACACAATTTTGCTTTCAAATCTAAAACTTCTTGTGTAGATTGTAAATTTCTCAAAAGTATTTATTATAGCACTTTTGGTGACTACTCCTAGAACTTTGCATACTGTGTTAGTGTACAGTTGTATTTTTTTTAGACTAGATCTGAAAATTGATCAGTCCAGGGAGCTCTTGGTAATGAACTTTCTCTACCAATGAAGATATGTATCTTCTCTGAAACTTCAGTCTTAGAGAATTGCCCAGGGCAATGAAGGTGACTTTTCTAGTGTCACCCTGCCCAGTAAGTGGGCCTTGAACCCAGGTCTTTTTGACTATGATGCCTGCTTTCTATCTACTTACTAATCAATGCCATGCAGCCTTGTATATAGTAGATATTTAACAAATATTTGCAGGGTTGAATATAAATTCTAACAGCTGTAAAAACCTTAGGCCCAGAGGTAGCAAGATAGATTTTATTTATTCCTGAACATTTCCTCAGATTTTGTAGTTATTCTCTTTCCTCATATCACTGCTTCCTTATGGGTCTCATCAACTGATTTCTGCCTCTCCCACTTCCTCGTGTAGTCAATCATCTAAAGTAAAAAGTAAATGACAGAGGTACTGATATGCTAATAAGGCACAAAGAGATTCTGGGCTGACATCAGCCCTTAAGGAAACAGAAAGATCTTCTTGATGGAGCTGGAAGAGGCGCCCGGCCATTTGGTTACATTAAGGGTTAGCCACAGTCCTGAGGGCACCTTAGAAAGCTGAGCTCACCAGACCTGGAAACAGTCTTCCTTCTCACCACCTCAAGGAGTGGCACTGTTGGCAGCAGAGAAGGGAGCACGAGGGAGGGTGTGAGTCCTGGAGGCGGGGTGCCGGTCTGTGAGGAGTGGCAGACCCCAGGAGTCCAAGTGAACTGCCCTTCAGAGATATTACACCCAAAGGCAAACACCATGAGAACTTCAAAAGAGAGAGGGCGCAAAGAACGGAAGGCCTTTGTGATACTGCAAGAACGAACTGTCTGCCGTTCGGTAGCCGTACACATATGCCTTGTTGCTACTCCACATCTGTGCTCTCTTTGTTGTCTGTACATGTTCTGTGCATTTGGGGGACAGCGTGCACTGGACTTTTGTGGGGTACTGTTTTTTCTAAGCCAGAATATTAAAAGCCTTTGCTATGGGCTAATTGTGCCTAGTGGGTGATCAATATAGGCAATTTACTGATGCAGATAATAATGATCTACAATGGTAGGATTACATGAGACCAAAGGGTACCCTAGCACCACCAGGGGTATGCTACAACGAGCTTGAACCCTCAAGGCTGTTAAATTTTCAGTGTATTTACATCTTTTAATGTGAGTACTTTGTTCCTTAGAAATCAGCAAACTAAAAATCAGGACTTGATTAACTGTTCTGTTTATTGTCTAGAGGAGATTTATTATGGAAGTGATGGGAGAAGATGTTAATGGCGTAGATTAAACTTAAAAGTGTCTTGTGCATACCTCTTTTGGGGGAAGGAATCAGCTGTCAAACTTTATCAGCACACCAATGCCTACTTTTCCTGGAATGCATATTCCATGAGGTATTAAGTGTAAATAAGTATACTTTGACTAACTGTACACCACAGCAAAACATTTGGGTATAAAGTGAAAAATCTAAGTCAGTAATCTGGATGTTCTGTCTCCACAGATCAGAATTTCTACTGGAATCTGAAACTCCACCTACTCTAGAAAAGTGGCTGCCACATGCTCTGTAACAGCCACCCTGGGCAAGCCACTTCCCTTGGTTCTGAGGCCCTTTTTTGCCTTCCTGCCTTTCTCACTTAACCCCCACATACTTACAACATGGTGGTTTATCTTCACTGGCTAAAACTATTCCAGAGCTTCCCTGCCAAATCCCAGGGCTTATCTAATACACAAAGACATCTCTGGTTCCCTCTGTTGATAATTTGTGGGGCAGCAGATTTCTGCTTGATATAAAGAAAAGTCTCCTAAAAATCTTGGCTATGAAAAATGTAGAATGGGGTGTCTAAGGAAGTGAAGAGTTATCTGGGAAAGGAAGCCTTCAAAGAGGCAGTTGGGCTTAGTGGAAAGAAGGCAGAACTTTGAATCAAGAAGACCTGATTTCAAAACTTGCCTTAGATATTTACTGGTTCTGGGACTCTGACTTACTCAACTTCCATGAGCTTCAGCTTCCCAACTGTAAATTGGAGATAATGGCAGCAAATACCTCTTAGATTTGTTATATCAAATTATATATTAAATGTTACTTTGCAAACCTCGAAGTGCTATGTAAATATCAATTATCATTATGAATATTATTAATTATAGGAAATGATTACTTGTTAGGGAATTTGTACAAGGAATCTTGGCTTAAAGTATGTCATGTATATTTTTTAGGTGAGAGTCAGGTGGGGAAGTTGTACAGGGAATTTTGGTTCACACAGGTGTTAAGACTAAACGACCTTTGAAACGGTACAGATGTGACCCATTACCTTAAAATTCCCATAACTGTAAGTACTTATTGCATTATTACATAACTACGTGTGTATGTTTTAGCCTCCCTGTTGGATTATAAAGTTTTTGAGGACAAGCTCTGTGTCTATTTCACTCCATATTCTTAAAACCTGGTAGAGTAGCTTAGACACAGTAGGTGCTTAATATTTAATTTTATTGAATAATCCATAACACAAAATCCTTCCTATTCTGGTTTTATTGGGAGTCAAATTTAATGTAAATTAATTAAAAGTCTGAATTATGGAATTTAAGTTAACAAAAATCAAGTGACTGTGTCAGGCACACACTGCTTTGTGCTACAAAGACAAAAATAAAGCAGTTTTACCCCCTCAAAGACCTTTCATTATTTAGAGAGACAATAAGACGTAAGTCTTTTGCACATACATTAAGTATATACAATCAATACAAGAGAATGTTTGTGGAAGGATACTGACATCAGGAAGGGGGTGAGGAAAGGCTAGATGGAGAAGATGATGCTTGAGTAGAACTATGAAGGACACAAGGGATTTCAAGAGGTGGTGGTGGGGGCATCCTAGGCATGGGGGTAGAGCAGTATACAGGTTTGGAGACAGGAGATGAGGAGTAGCAAGAACAATGTGTAGTATAGAAAGGGGGGGAATTGACAATAAAGATAGAAAAGGCCAAGTTTTGCTGGGCTTTAAGTGAAAAAGGAGATTATATTTGATTCAAAAGTCAACAGGGAGTTACTGGAGTTTATTAAGTTGAGGAATAACATTTCACATCTAAAATTTAGGTAACTTGCTTTGGTAGTGATGTGGCGATTGGAGGTACTTCTGGGCATATACATCTACTACTTAAGAAGTGGTCCCAAGAAGATGAATTGTAGAGCTGTGAAGGCAATCAAAATAGAATCAAGTGCCTCAGATTAAATCTTGCCTTTTATCAATCAAGAGTCTTTACAAGGAATAAAGTACAGTACCAACAAGAGTTTCTTTAACTAAAAAACAGTGTATATATTTGTATTGTTAATTATTTTAATGGGATTAAAGATCTTTCCCACCCATTGATGGGCCTGCCCACTGTGTAGTAGCTGAATTGTTTTGTAGGAGGGTCCCAAGTACCTTTTGTTTTTCCTATTGAGGCACTGGGTCAAAGAGTTGGGAGGCCCTCTGACTCTAAAAAAGGTATAAATAAATACTCTGAGTTGTGGTTTTCCTTTGGGCATAGTTTTGGTGAGAAGGTTTGAGTGCCAGATGAGGACTCTGGGAAGTTGCTAAGGAATCTCCCTGACCCTCCCAATCCCAGGCTTTGAATACCCAGATGTCGTGCTTCCCTCCCTGGTAATGATGGTCAGACAGTTGAGGTCCAATTGTCTGTTGAATTTAGGCAGAGGAAGCCATGTCAGTTGATCTTTTGATTTCTTTGTATTTTCTTTGAAATTCAGGGAGCTGACTCCCTGAACTAACTGAATCATACATGTACTTGTTTAAAGGAATGATACATGTGCTTGATTAAAATGATTGTTAACCCCTTGAAAATTGCTTTCCTTTTATGAATGCAGATCTAAGAACCTGTGATAGCAGGCCCTCCTGTATATGTTCAGTGCTTACTGATACAAGGGCCTACTTTAATAAGGAGATAAAAGGTACTTCTAATTAGGAATCTCTGTAACAGTGCCTTTTGGATAATTCAGAAAATTAAAGACTTTAAAAGTTGGTCCCTTAAGTTGGTTAAACATATCCCTTGTAATACTGTTATGCTATTCACTTTCCCAGAAAACCTTTTCTTGAAATAGGCAAATAGAAATCCACTTAAATCCTAAAATGTGAACACTAATGTCTTATAATGTTTTTAACTTAACTAGTGAAAGTACAGATATTATTTGTATTAGGATATTTACTGATGCCTTGAAACCTAGTAAATAAGTTATATACCTGAACATTGTACTGGGCTAATTTTATAACACTGAACATTTTAGTGAGCATTTTTTCTTACAAGTAACTGTTTTACCATGGAATTCTATCAAGGAGATAAATGTCATTACATTAAATTCATCGTGTGATTTGATTTACCACCAGATGCTCCATTTAGAACTTTATTCTACTCTGGATTCAGCAAACCTTTCAGTATTTACAATGTGTAAAGATATTTTGGTAGGTACTAATAATACAAAGAAAGCAAAACAGTCCTATCCTCCAAGATCTCTAACATCTACCAAATATATGAAAACTGACATAACACAAACAAGTAAGTGTAAGCACAAAGAAGGCAACAACATTCTATTTATTGTATATCGAAGGTATATGGGATACATGTATAAAGATAGAAATGAAAGATGGAAATGTATTTCATTCTCCTGAAGAATAATATATAGGTGAATAAATCTAAACTAAGGTCACTGTAGCATTAAAAATGGGTCTCATGGTCATATAAACAATACAAGCCTATTCAAGATTTTTGACTGGACAACAAGTACATATTCTGCAATGGTAACATGCTTGTAATGGTGACACAGGACACCTGCAATGTACAAGAAACTAGTTTTCCTCTGGCTTTAGTTTCCCAAGCTGTAAAAAGAAGCTCTGATGAAACTTGATGATAATCAACTATATCAATACTTTTGACCTATCTAAGAAAAATACTGTAGACTCTGAAAGAATTTCTGAGTTACTAGAAGCAGAGAGGTTTCAATGTTAGACCCCAAAATGAGAAAAAGTAAAGATGGGGAAAAAATCTTTGTCATTTCTAAGTGGTTTGAGAAAATGTGCTAATGCCAAAAAAATTATGGATTCTCAACCATAGTTAGGCACATAAACAAACTGAAACATCTTTACACAACAGGTATAAGTACTAACCATATTCTGTGGTAGCTTTGAGCAAAGCTTCAGCATGAGTAGAGCCAAATGCATTACGAACAAATCTTCTCCGTCTACGCAGGTCATCTTCCCAGTAATCTAAGCGCCAGAAATCATGCAGTTGGCTGGAAGGTGAAAATAAAATCCCACAACATATTAAACATGGTATTTATAAGAAATGAATAATCTGAAAATTTTTTTTATCAAAATTTAGGTCTTTCTATTTCTTTTTCATTAGTCAAATTTGAGAAATTTACAAATATATCATACAAATATTTGCGTGCAATTTTTTCCCCCAAAACTTCACTAACATATATATTTTATTCTATTTTGGTATTAAAGCATTAAACACTATCTTCTTCAAAATGCACTTATTGCTAAAAACATAATCAGTATGAGGTCAATAATAAATGCAACATCAAATTATAAGTATTAATGGCACAATCTGTTTTGTTTTATAGCATTTTAACAAGGCTTGTAAATCACAGGCTAGACCTCAGTGCAAATAGTTTGCAACTTAATGACTATGGTCCCTGAATAGACTGAACTTAGAAGTATAAAATATTGCTCAGTTGAATTTTGTGGAGCTATGATTAAAATAATGTGCTGAAATATTCATTGAAATAATTCCCCATTGCCCCTAGCAACCTGAAAAAGTGCAATTTTATTCATTATTAATAATACTGAATTAGCACTGCACAAAAATTCCAGCCTGTGGTAATTGTCTTGGTAAATTATTATTCTAACACTAACGGAGTCTTTGGATGATTTTATAGCTTCCAGCTAATACAAACCATTAACAACCATGACCATCATCAGGTTACAGTGCCTTTTAACGTTCAAAGCTAATATTAAAGGGCTATGAAATACTCCAAACACTACAATTGCTCTACATCCAATTGAACACCTGAGTCATTTTGAGTTTATTTTCTTTTTTTTATTTTACTTTATTATCATTTTGATCTTCAAACCAATAAAAAGAACCACTTTCCTGAAAGCCAAGACTTAGAAATATGTGTTTTTGTCTCATTTATTGAGTATCTATACATTTATATTCTCATTGTATTTCTGTGCTTTGTTAATATCGGTTTCAAGAAAGTGTACCGAACTTTCTGTCAGTCAATCAATAAACACTCAGCCTTCTGTGTCCCAAGAACTGTCCTAAAACACACGTGGTATATTTTATTCTGAATGATTTTGGGCTTTGGGGGTTCAGTTTATAAAATTTATGCAGAAAGCGTATGATTTTGGTAAGTCTAGGGGAAAAGAGAGTTCTTTGTTTTATGTGAACAGTAATAGGGGATACTCAAGTTTGAACAAAAATAAACTAACACCTCAGAAGTGTCATGACTTTAGTTTGTGAAAACTTTATGCCATTTGAAGACAAATTTTAAAATAATAAAAGGTTGCAAAAATGACAAAAGGACTACATAATGATAAGGATTTGACATACAAGCAGTATATTGAGGTTGTTACTGTTTCTTTAAATCGTAATGGAATCAACTATTTTAGAGCTTTCTAATTTACAAAGTCATTCTAATTTACTTGTTACACATCAGTTTAAGATTTAAAATGTTTTCTTTTTTTACTATGTGTTTTATGTTTCCTTTATTAAGTAGTAATTCTGTCATTATTCTTTAAGTAGGATCAATTCTCCTGAATATGATAAACAGGGACATTCCTGTCCACATTAAATACTGGCTAATGATAATAAACATCATGTTATCAATGGAATTTATAAACATTTTTAGTGAAATTGCATGATAATGAGGAAGTTAAATCTCCTAAAAGGGGGTCCTAAATAGACATATTTAGATATAATAATCTACATCACAGTGGACAATGTTATAGCAATGTTCTAATCAAGAGATGTGCACATGTATATATGTTTTTAATATATAAACAGTTGGGCTTAAAAAAACCAATTTTTTTATGTTAAAAAATATTACCCTATATTGTGATGGCCTGATCTATCTGTTACATTTGATATTCTTTCCTCTATAGGTTTGGTGAAACTTTTCTTTCCTGGTTCAGTTTCTATCTATCTAATAGCTTCTTCTTATTTGTTGGTTCACTATCCACATCTTGCCCCCTAAATCTGGTGTCCCTTCAAGGTTCTATCCTGAGTTATCTTCTCCTTTCACTCTTTCCTGGTAATCTCATTGGCTCCTATGAGTTTAACTGGGACCTTGACACATTCCAACATCAAGCACCTATGGAACATTTCAAATTACCCATCTAGGAGGTATTTCAAGATGGAAAAGGAGAGAAGATAAGTTATATGGAGGATGTTAAAATTGTGATACCTATGTGACATAGAGTAGGAAACTAAAGAGGTGCCCAATAACTAGGAAGTGGCTGAACAAATTATGGCATATGAATATAATGAAATACTACAGTGCTGTGAGAAATGATGAAAGAAGTAGTTTCAGAGAAACCTGGGAAGACCTGTATGAAATGATACAGTGGAGAACCAGGAGAACAAATTACACTATAAAAACTCTGTGAAAAGAACAATTAATGAAAGACATAAGAACTCTGATCAATGCAGTGATGAACTATAATCCTGGAGGATCAATGACACAGTATGAGACATTTTTAGACATGCCCAATATGCAAACCTGCTTTTCCTAACTAAATATATTGGTTTTTTCTTCTCTTCTTTTCCCCTCTTTGGGGCATAGTGGAGAGAAGAGGAAGGAGAAAAAAATAAGGAAGAAAAAAAGAAATGTGTGATAATTGAAAAAAAAAATAAAACTTAATTTAAAAAAATTCACCAGACAATAGTAGATTCCCAAGTGGAGATTAGAACAGAGAATAAATTTAGATACACCGCAGATATGAAGTCATTTGTATAGAGATGATAATTAAATCAATGGAGCAGATATCACCAAGTGAGAGGGTATAGAAAATAGAAATGGACTCTGGGGTACACCCATACTTAGGGGTCATGATATGGAGAATCAATTAACAAAGGAGACTGAGAAAACAGTCAGAAGTAGGTAGAGAACCAAGATAAAGCAGTACTGTGAAAACCCAGAGCACACAAAGTATTCCGGAGGAGTGTGTGATCAACAGTATAAAAAGGCTACAGAGAAGTCATGAAAGGTAAGGTTTAAGAAAAGAAAATGGGGCAATTAAAAAAAATCACAGGTTAACTTTGGAAAAAGCAGTTTCATTTGCAAAATAATGGGAAGTGAATGAGAGGAAGAAAATGGAAACAATGAATGTAGACAGTTTTTCCTAGGAATTGAGTTCTGAAACAGAAAAGATATATCATGATAGACTGAGGGTACAATAGAGTCAAGTGACTGGTTTTTGTTTTTCGAAGATGGGATGGGACAGGCATGTTTACTGACAGTAAGGCAACTAACTAGTAGACAGAAACTGAAGATTAGGGAGAAAGAGGGAAAAATATTGGCGCAATCTGATGGAGAGAATGGGAACAAAGGTATATGTAGAGGAGGTTAACTTTGGAGAGAAGGATCACCTCTTAACTAGAAACTGCAGAAATTAAGGGTGAAAGAGAAATGAAATAAGATGTAAAGAAGTCAGATATACAGTAAATAAGGGGAGAAGATGGTCTCCATTTTCCCAGGAAAATGTTAATTTTCAGTTAAGTTGGAGGAGTGGGTAGTTGGTGTGGGATGCTTGAGGACAGAAGAGAAAGGTAAGTAAAAACCTCTTTTATAAGTAGTTGGAAAGCGAATCAATTAGGGAGGAATTAAAAGGGATAAGAAACCTCTTGATGAGGGTGAAAGAGGAGAGTGTAAAAGCTGGCTTGAAGTTTAACATCAAAAAAACTAGTATCTTGGCAACTGGTCCCATCACTTCCTGGCAAAGAGAGAGAGAAAAAATGAAAGCAGTGCCATATTTTATATTCTTGGGTTCAAGGATCCCTGCTGATGGCAATTACAGCAATGAAATTAAATGATACTTGCTTCTTGGAAGGAAAACTACGACAAATGTGGATAGCATACTAAAAAGCAGAGACATCAACTTGCCAACAAAGGACCATACAGTCAAAGCTATGGTTTTTCCAGTAGAAATGTAGAGCTGTGAGAGCTGGACTGTAATGAAAGCTCAGTGCCAGAGACTCTTACACTGTGGTGCTAGATGAGACTTTGGAGAGTTCTCTGGACAGCAAGGAGATCAAATCAATCAATTCTTAAAGAAATTAATTCAGGCTATTCACTGAAGTTCAAATATTGAAACTGAAGCTTAAATAATTTGGCCATATAATGAGAAGATGGGAGTAACTGGAAAATACCCTGATGCTGGGAAAGATGGAAGGGAAAAGGAGAAGGGGATGGCGGAGGATGAGATGGACAGAGAGTATCATGGGAAACAACGAACAGGAACCTAGACAGACTTTGAAAGATAGCCTACAGCAGAAGGGCCGGCAGTCCTATGATCCATGGGTTCATGGAGAATCAGAATGACTGAGTGAATCAACAATGACTGTCTTCCTTGAGCAAAGGCCCAAATGAAATTAGATGACATAAATTTAAAGAGCGTAGAGTTGGCTCAGATGAACTATGTGTACAGGTTAAATTCATATTATGTTTCCTTCCTCTAACGTGCAATTCTAATGCTTCATCATAGCATGGAAATGAACTGGAATTCTTGTGTTTTATTTACTTAAACATATTTCCACATTGGTCATGTTGTGAAAAAAGGATTAGAACAAAGGGAAAAGCATGAGAAAGGAAAAAACAAAGAAAGAAAATAGCTTTGATCTGCATTCAGACTCCATAGTTCTTTCTCTGGATGTGGATAGCATTTTCCACCATGAGTCTTTTGGAATTATTGTCTTAGATCATTGCATTGCTGAGAAGAGTTAAGTCTATCAAAGTTGATCATCACATAAAGTTGCTATTACTATGAACAATGTTCTCCTGGTTCTGCTCACTTCCCTTAGCATCAGTTCACATAAATGTTCCCCAATTTTTCTGAAATCCACCTGTTCATCATTTCTTATAGCACAATAGTATTACATTCCTATACCACAACTTGTTCAGCCACTCCCCAGTTGATGGGCAACCCCTCAATTTCCAATTCTTTCCCACCACAAAAAGAGCTGCTATAAATATTTTTGTACAGGTGGGTCCTTTTCCCTTTTTTATGGTATCTTTGAGATACAGACCTAGGAGTGATATTGCTGGATCAAAGAATATTGTAATGTTAATTAGAGTTAAAGATCTTCTCTGCCCATTAACAGGCCCTCAGATATCTTTTGTTAATTTCTAATGAGGGAACTGGGTCTCCAGAGCCCTGCCCTCTGAAAAATGTATAAATACTCTGAGGTGAGAGGTTTTACTTTGGGGCTTACTCTTTGGAAGAAGGTTCATGTTCCAGATGAGACTCTGGGTAGCTGTTAAGAAGTCACTGACGGGGTGGAGCCAAGATGGCGGAGTAGAAGGACGCACGTTTACGAGCTCCGAACCCCACAGCCCATAGAATTAATGTAAAAAGAGATCCCCATAACTTCTGGATCACTGAAAGGTGTGCAGAAATGGAGTGGAAGAGATTTCCGTTCCAGAGAGCCCTGGAGAGTCATCCCCAGGGTCCGTTGCGCCCCGGAAAGCGGACCCCACCCCAGCGCTGCCCAGGCCGCGGCCCCAGAGAAGCTGACCCGAGCAGGCTTCAGGGACGGAAGCTCCGGCAGCCGGGAAAGGCCCTCCGCCCACAGAAGCTACAGGTCAGTGAGAGAGACGCCTGGGCTGGAGGAGGGGAGCGGAGTGTCTCCGTGACTCGGGCTCCCTCGGGAGGAAGCGGCGGCGGCAGAGGCGGGGGCGGCGGCAGTGGGCGGAGGCAGCGGCAGCTGCGGCCCGGGACTCCTCCAGCAGCAGGCAGGATCTTCATTACTGAAAGTCTCTGCATAAAAAACCTGAGGGAGCTGAGCCTGGGAGACGGCCCTGCCGCACCCGCTCCATTGCTGAAGGCCTCTGCATAAAGCCCCTGAGGGAACTGAGCCTGGGAGGCGGCCCTGCCCCCACCCCAGCACCAGAACTAAAGCTCACATTAATTAGCAGCCGGGCGGTGCGGACAGCACATTTGAATCTCAGACCCCAACCACTAGCTGGGCGGATCTAGGCAGGGGTGGACAGGAATCTCAGAAGTCAAGTAACTGCCTGGGAAAATGCCTAGAAAAGGGAAGAAAAATGAGACTATAGAGAGTTTTTTCCAACAAATGCAAATGATCCCGACTTTCAGATCTGACGAGGAGGAGGACATATTCTTGCCAACAGGGAAAGACGTGGAGGGCGGGGCCTTGGTACCTCAGATATCCCAGGGGGATGTCGGGTGGGCTCAGGCCTTGGAAGAGCTCAAAAAGGATTTTGAAAAGCAAGTTAGACAGGTGGAGGAAAAACTGGGAAGAGAAATGAGAGAGATGCAAGAAAAGCATGAAAAACGGGTCAATACCTTGGTAAAGGAGACCCAAAAAAATGCTGAAGAAAATAACACCTTGAAAAATAGGCTCACTCAATTGGCAAAAGAGGTTCAAAAAGCCAATGAGGAGAAGAATGCTTTCAAAAGCAGAATTAGACAAATAGAAAAAGAGGTTCAAAAGCTCACTGAAGATAATAGTTCTCTCAAAATTAGAATGGAACAGATGGAGTCTAATGACTTTACGAGAAACCAAGAAATCACCAAACAAAACCAAAAGAATGAAAAAATGGAAGAGAATGTGAAATATCTCATGGGAAAAACAACTGACCTGGAAAATAGATCCAGGAGAAACAATTTAAAAATTATGGGACTACCTGAAAGTCATGATCAAAAAAAGAGCCTAGACATCATCTTCCATGAAATTATCAAGGAAAACTGCCCTGACATTCTACAACCAGAGGGCAAAATAAGTATTGAAAGAATCCATCGATCACCACCTGAAAGAGATCCAAAAAGAGAAACTCCTAGGAACATTGTGGCCAAATTCCAGAATTCCCAGCTCAAGGAGAAAATCTTGCAAGCAGCTAGAAAGAAACAATTCCAGTATTGTGGAAATAAAATCAGGATAACTCAAGATCTAGCAGCTTCTACATTAAGGGATCGAAGGGCGTGGAATAGGATATTCCAGAAGTCAAATGAACTAGGACTCAAACCAAGAATCACCTACCCAGCAAAACTGAGTATAATACTTCAGGGGAAAATATGGTCTTTCAATGAAGCAGAGGACTTTCAATCATTCCTGATGTAAAGACCAGAGCTGAAAAGAAAATCTGACTTTCAGGCACAAGAATGAGAAGAAGCATGAAAAAGTAAAGAGCAAAGAGAAGTCTTAAGGGACTTACCAGAAGTGAACTGTTTACATTCCAACATGGAAAGACAATATTTGTAACTCTTAAAACTTTTCAGTATCTGGGTAGTTGGTGGGACCACACACACACATGTACACGCATGCACGAACACACACATACACACATGCACACACATACAGAGACAGAGAGCACAGAGTGAATTGAATAGGATGGGACCATATCTTAAAAGAAATTAAGGTAAATGGTGAGAGAGAAATGTAGTGGGAGAAGAGAGGGTGAAATGGAATGGGGTAATTATATGTCATTTAAGAGGCAAGTAGGAGACTTTAGTGGAGGGAAAAAGAGGAGAGCTGAGAGAAACAAACAAACAAACAAAAACAAGAAGTTTACCCTCATCACATTTGACTAAAGGAAGGAATAAAATGCACACTCATTTTGATATGAAAACATATCTTACAGTATAGGAAAGTGGGGGAGAAGGAGATAAGCAAGGGGGGGGGATGATGGAAGGGAGGGCAAAGGGAAGAGGGAGCAATTTAAAGTTAACACTTGGGGAGGGACAGGATCAAAAGACAGAAGAGAAACAATGAGGGGCAGGGTAGGATGGAGGGTAATTCAGTTAGTCTTACACAACACGACTATCAGGGAGGTCATTTGCAAAATTACACAGATATGGCCTATATTGAATTGCCTGCCTTCCCAAAGGGAACAAAGTTTTAGGAACAACTGTTTAGTATTGTTGTTGCTACTAGGAAAGAAGACATACAGTTAATGAGGAATAGAAAGTCATCTGGCCCTACAGGAGAAGATGGAGACAAGAGAAGGGAGGGATGACAGAAGAGAGGGCAGATTGGAAATAGGTAAAATTAGATTGCTTGAGGCATTGGGGTGGGGGGAGGGGATAAAAGGGGAGAAAATTTGTAACCCAAAATTTTGTGAAAATGAATGTAAAAAGTT
Organism: Bettongia penicillata ogilbyi; assembly: GCA_023548195.1. NCBI lineage: Eukaryota > Metazoa > Chordata > Mammalia > Diprotodontia > Potoroidae > Bettongia > Bettongia penicillata. Next base: position 2,381,938 of record JAJHZJ010000061.1, read on the forward strand.
AAATAAATAAATAAATAAATTAAAAAAAAAAAAAAAGAAGTCACTGGTTTTGAAAACCCAGATGTTAGTGCTTCTCTCTCTGGTAATGATGTATTTATTGCTTATGGTCAGACAGTCTAAAGTCTTGTGTGTTGGTGTTTATTTCTCTGCTTGTATTTTCTATGTTGGTGAATATAATTAAAGTAGATTGTTGACTCCCCAAAAGTTGATTTCCTTTTAGAAAAGCAGGTCTAAGAACCTGTGCAGTAGGCCTTCCTGTGCATGCTGAGGTCTCTGCTGCTACAGGCATGCACAATTTTATAACTCTTTGAGCATAGTTCCAAGTCGCTCTCCAGAATGATTGGATCAGTTCACAATTCCACCAACAAATGTATTAATATTCCACTTTTCCCATATCTTCTCCAACACTGAACATTTCCCTTTTTTGTAATATTAGCTAATTTGAAACATCTGAGGTAGTACCTCAGAGTTGTTTGAATTCACATTTCTTTAATCAACAGTGATTTAGAGCATTTTTTCATGTCTATAGATCGCTTTAATTTCTTCATCTGAAAAGTGCCTGTTCATTTGCTTTGACCATTTATCAAATGGAGATTGACTTGTATTCTTATAAGTCTGACTCAGTTCTCTATATATTTTAGAAAAATAAATGGACTTTTTAGAGGAATATAGTTTCTTCCAGCTTCTACCAAACTGAATAACATTCAAGTGTAGTTTCAGACTAAGTCTAAGGACCACCTTAACTCAGTTTAGAAAAGGGTTCCTTTCCAAAAAATTGGCCACAAAGCAATACAATTTCCTAGGTACTGAAACTCAACTGGCCATTAAAACTTATAAGATTAGTAATACTAAATTAGGAGAGAGTGTACACACATTTATGGAATCCACAGATCCTGAAATGAATGCTAAATTTACTAACAAATCTTTGAATAATTTAAAGTTGTGTGGGGGAGGAGATGGAAGAAAATTGAAAGGACAGATAAAGAACTAAGTAACACACTACTACCACTACTTCCCTGGATTCAATTTCTATGCAAGTTTTTATTTTTTTCTAATTTTTTTTTAATTTCCAATTTTTGAATTTAGGTTAATGAGCATTTAATAGGAAGAATTTAACTTTTCAGCAACTAGTCCATATGCTGAAGGGCACTAAAAGGTGCTTTTGAATTTTAGACATAAAGTCAGCATTTGTGAAGGTTACCCTGGTTCATTCTTTCTACTTAGTACTGCAAGAGAAACAAGAAAGTGTAAATCAATGCCGAAAAAGAGAACTAGTAACTCCCATGGATCTAGCACTTGACATTTTACCAAGTACTTTTTCCTACAACAGCAGAATGAGGTGACAGTGAAAGCATTATGAGTCTTATTTTGTCATTTGTATATTAAATCTCAGAAAAGTCAAGTGAGCTGCTTATATCCACCAAGCTCAGACTCAATTCCAGCTCTTCTGACTCTCAGCCTCAAAATGCTAAAAGCATGAGGCCAAAATCAAAGCAAAATTCCAACTGATGAGGGAACTATGAATCCATTAATAATTTTTACACCCAAAACCTATATAGATACTTATGCCCCACTTTCTGTCAACGGAACCAATAGTTATCTAGGTGGAAAATCTAAGTTATTTTTATTTTTTCTCTCTTTATCTCTAATATCCAAAGGTTGCTCATAATAAATTGTTAAATTCTATATAGAAAATGTTGACATCAAAATTCCTCTTAATTTACTATAATTTAGATAAATATTTTAATAAAGAATTTAAAGAAATGCCACTTAATTGAACTTCTGGAGATCTCATAATACAGAACTCATCATAAGTATTTGCAAAAAGATCACCATGAAAATAATTCCTACTAAAGAAGCAACACTGATGGCTAAAAATGAAGATGTAGAGATATTTTATAAAAAATTATGACACTCCAAATTAAATCAATACATATTCTGATACTTGGTGAATCAACTGCAAAGGTAGGAATAGGTAAGGAAAGAGAGAGGTACATAAAAAAATATATTTCAGGAAGAAAAATTGAGAAAACCTTGTGCCTTTCCATCCTTTCTTTGTTAAATAATCAATAAGCACTGAAAATGGAAAATACTGAATAATATAACAACACAAATATATGGGAAAAGTGTCATTGACAAGAAAGTCTTCCCTGATTTAAGTGTCTGTGAGCAATATAACCAGCAACTGTTGTAGTAAAGAATTAGTATCAAGTTAGAAGGTAGAATAATAATAAGAAAAAGATGTGACAGGGAGCTGAAACAACTCAATCTTGACCTATTTAAAGAAGTTACTGAAAATTTAAACTTGAATAATAGATAGTAAAAATATTAACATTAGTTATAAGAATTTTATAAACAAATTTAAATTATGTAAATCAACTGCCATAATAAAGTATTTGAAAGACCCTTAAAAGTACCTTAGTCATCAACTACTTGATTTCCTTTACCAAACAAGGGAAAAGAATATCCAAAGGCAACACTGGTTTAGAATAAGAACGGGCAATATTTCAATCAGAAGGATGATGGAAGAGTATGAATAATAATAATATTGCATCATAAAAGCAGAGAGAAGCAGTGGAGGATAAGACCAATTGAAATAAAGCTTGGAAAGAAGCAATTATGGCAAATTTTTCTATGAGGACCTTGAAGTATGAAAACAGAAGACAACAATTGGGAAAAAATATGGAAAAGATCTGCAAAGATTTTTATGATAGTTTTTTCCATAAAGGACAATAGAGTCCTATTTACTAACTCTTAACATTACTGCCCTGGAGGTGCTTACAGAAGAATTAAAATTGGATCTAAAAAGAATAGATGACAAAAGCAGCTATATTTAATCAATGTACATGGAGGAGATCCATACTGAAGGTGACACAACTGTGAGGGTGTTAAAGGATTCACAAGGTATTTAAAAGAGTGGACAGATATAAAAAACATGGAAAATATTTAAAAATTAGTACTGAAAACAGGCAATCAAAAGAACATTAATGACTACCAGCTCATATGCCTACTTTTTCATCTACATAAAAACGTTACGAGAATCATTTCCATTCATGCTTAAGGTAATTTGATGAGTATTAATAAGGAACAGGTAGACTTCCAGAAGTGATACTGCAGGGTGGACCATAACTTTACCATCTTGCCTGGTATATAATAAATAGGTGCTTAAAAAATGTTAGGGAAACAAACAAAAAAAAAAAGGCAAAATATGGGTCCTGCCCAAAAGAGATTCATACTCTAATGGAGACACCAGGGAAATAACTAGGTATATACAAGACATATTTGGTGGGAAGAAGGGAAGAGGAGATTGTAAAAGGCCTCCTGCAAAAAGTGGATCTGTGGAGTCTTGAAGAAAACCAGGGAAACTAGGAATCAAAGTTAAGTAGGGAAAGCATTTCGGGCATGGGAATCAGCCAGTGAAAAGGTATGGAGTTAGGCTATGGAGTGCCATACGTGAGTACTGAAGCAAATCTATGAGTATGTCAGCTAGTGTAGCTGGATTGTAGAGGCTGTAGAGCTAAGGTGTAAGAAGAAGGGAAAGGTAGGAATAGGGCAGGTTGTAAAGGGTTATAAAAGCCAAAGAACATTTTCTATTTGATCAGGGAGTATGTAACAGAAAGCTACTAGAGTTTGTTGAGCATGGTCTACTCTGCACTTTAGGAAGAAAATTTTGGCTGCTGAGTGAAGAATAGAGTGGATTAATAAGATTCTTTAAGCAGAGATACCACCCAGAAAGGTACAGTTCAGATGGGAGGTGAAAAGGCCTGTATAAGGTTGGTGGTTGTGTGAGTGGAGAAAAGAGAGACCTATAAGGCAGATGTGAAGCTTAAAATAACAAAGTCTGACTACACTGGATAAATGAGGTGGGTACAAGTGAGGAGTCAAGGATGACAAGGAAGCTGTGAGTAGTGGAGATAGTAGTCCCTCAACAGAAGCAGTAAAGCTAGGAAGAGAGGAGGGTATTTTGGGGAAAGCATAATGAGTTGTCTTTCAGATATGTTCAGTTTTACATGTCTATGAGATGGTATCTAAATCAAGAGGTCCAAAAGGCATTTAATGTGAAAATAGAGCTTGAGAGAGAGATTGTCTGGATATCATCCACATAAGAGTACTAAAGATAGGAGGAGCAAAGTGTTCCTACAGGAGGGACTAGGATCGAGGATATATGTAGAGGACTTTGTCTTAGAAAGGAGAAAAGTCACCTCTTCATATGAGACAGGGGTGAAGAAGGAGATAGTAGGGGGAGATATTTGAGTAATATCAGAAGAGGGAGCTCCTAGTGAATGGTCTCAATTTTTTTTTTTAGTGAATTATGAATCAAAAAGTTTGCAATAGCTACTACAGCAAGTAGGATAGGAAGAATGGAGGTTTAAACTGATTGCCTTGCAATCCATGGGAAGCAGAATCAGAACACATGTCTACATGTCTACCATATCCAACCTCCTTTCCACTCTACTGAGATACTGACAACTACTGACCAAGTGCCCCAACAAATTGATATGTTCAAGAGCCCTGGGAGTAGCAGTACTAACTTCCTCAGATTATGGGTCCTACTTCCACCCCAGAAACCCTCATGTCCACCACGTTGCAAAGCAATGGTCAGCAAACCCCACCAAATGCCACTCAAAGGGAAGGAAAACTAGCTTAACTGAAATAGCAGGACACCCTAAAGGAGAGAGAGGAGGTAGCATGTGCCAGGCAAGTTAGACCACCACCACCATGACAGTAATTTCTCCTTAAGCCTTGATGAAGAGAGTTTTAGAACTTGATTCCAAGAGCCTTGGGAAGAGTAATCCTTCCAAAACAGTGTCCACAGCCATTAACCTGGGAAGTAACCCCTATGGAGATGCAGCTGGCAAGTAATAGAGATGCTAAAGCTTACCTACTGCTGACAGAGAAAAGAAAGATCTTGGCACCAAAGTCCTTAGTGCTATCAAATAGTTGAAATAAGAAACTAATACTACTTTATCAGCAGAAATGACATTAAAGAGGGGTTACGACCATCTGTTTTGCTGCTGCACCCGAAGGGTCATGGAGACTATGAGAACTCTCCATCTGACTTTCACTGGTAACCTTCCATATGTATTGTCTTCCTTATTAGAAAGTGACCAGGGATTGTCTTACTTTTCTGTTTCTCTCTCCGCAGCTTAATATGGTGCTTTGTGTATAGTGAATTTTCTTTTTCTAATTTTCTTTCTGTAAAATGAGCTTTTAGTAAATGCTTCATTTATTCATGATGACCTTCTTTATTCAGGCCTTCTCTCATTGCATCTCACCTGGCTACTAGTTTCCCTGCCTCCAATGTCCCCTCTCTTCAATCTATCCTTCAAATGTCTACCCATATAACTTTCCTAATGTCCAGTGGTCTGGATACACACACACACACACACACACACACACACACACACACACACACGTACACATGTATATATACACACACACATACACATGTATACACACACATTTATGATGTCCCAGCTTAAAAAGTCTTCAGAGATTCCATATTGCATACAGAAAATACAAATGCTTTATATATTCTTTTATATACTCTCTATTTCTCTGAACTGAGCTTCCTGAAATTCCTATCTTCCACTACACCTTCAACACTGATGGTAGAATCATAAGCTGAGGTGGAAGGCACTTTAGAAGCCTTATAGTTTCACCAGTTTATTTTACAAATAAACTGAGGTCCAGGGATGTCATACCTTTAGTAATTGGCAGAGATAGAATCCAAAAGAAGGTTCAAATCTAGCACTCTTCCCACAGTACCACAGTGAAGAGGCAGCTGGGTGGTGCAGGTTACAGAACATTGGACCCAGAGGCGGGCTTACCTGAGTTTGAATCCAATCTCAGCTACTTACTAGCTGTGTGATGTGATTTGGGCAAGTCTGCCTCAGTTTCCTTATCCATAATCTATAAAGTGATGATAATAATAGCATCTACCTTCTAGAGTTTTGGGAAGACAAAGTGACATTATTGTTAAGTGTTATACAAAAGCTAGCCATACAATAACTATTTTTGCCATCATCATTATTAAGAAGACTTCTAAAGGCCTTGTCAGACAGGAAGGAAAACTAGGAGAAGTGCTACAAAAGTACTAAATATTGAAGGTTTCAATTCTTTTAAAAAATTTAGCCACTTTTCAAAGTTAGTTTGGTAAAGCTAAAGAAACATTAGTCATCTTGATTTTGGCCAATATCAGGCTATCTCTATTTGAACCCGGGTTCCTTTTCAGATGATTTCGACATGACTTAACTTCTATTTGGCTAATTGTTAGTCTTCTAGATGCAGTATTCTCTAGTTATCCATCAGTTAGTATAACAATTTGGGAATTCTTAAAAGTCAAGGATTGCACATAGTTTTGTTACTGCTTATCTGTAGGCAACCAGTTTTGTAAAACTATTAACCCATGGGATATTTTGCAACTGACTGAACTAAAGAAAAAAATAACTAGTCAAATACAGCTATCAACATAATCTTCTAATATTAAAGAATAGTTTGAAAAGATAAGATCATGAGGAATTATAATCTGTATGTCTGAAAAAGCATTCAAATGCTTACGCTGCCCTAAGCATCTGGGTGTTGCAGTTGATAGAATGCTGGGGCTCGAAGTCCTTTGTGAGTTCAAATCTGGCCTCAGGCATTTGCTGTGTGACCCTGGACAAATACCTTAACCTTTTTTGCCTCAGTTTCCTCATCATAAAATGAACTGGAGAAGGAAATGGCAAACTACTCCAGTATCTTTGCCAAGAAAACCCCAAAACCCCAAACAGGGTCATAAAAAGTCAGACACAATGGAACGACAAATAATCTTAGTAGGTGGTGTGGTGGATAGAATGTAGGTTCTGGAGTCATGAAAGTGTTGTTGAGTTATTTCTGTTGTGTCTGACTCTTTGTGACCCCATTTGGGTGGACACCAAAGGTAGATAAGCAGCCCTGAAAAGGGTTTGGCAAACCATCACACCAGAGGTGCCTGTCTTTTCTAAGATAACCCATATAGAAAGAGGAAATGCAAAGTAGAAAGTGGTAGTAATGGTTTGGAAATGGCCTGAAAGTGGCATGAAAGCCAAGTTCCCAGGAAGATATGGTAGAAACTCAGCTATAAGAACCCAGGACCCTAAGGAAGAGAGGATCATCTGCACACAGATTGTTGAAATCCTAGCAGCTGATGAGATCACCAAGTGAAATGACATAGATGAACACAAAGCTCAAGAATGAGTCTTGGATTTCCAGTGAAGAGAAGGATGAAGACCAGAGAACAGACAGAACAGTTTGGAACATTTCTATTTAGTAGAATATAAGCTTAAAACAGGTTTATTTTTTAGTTGAACTGAACTACAGAACAATCATTCAACACACAATCTGTGTGCTTGTTAGATACCCAGATCATATTAAAAGTGATAATTTACATCTTAAATTTATACTGATCCTCAACATATTGCTGACCCTGAGTCTGATAACACCTACAACCTCTAAAGTTAGAGTAGGTAGTGGACTTGATAAGAATAACTACAAAAGATCTTTCACAGAGGCCACCATCCCATTCCTGAAATGCATTTTCTCCTTATCTCTTCTTAGCAAAATCCTTCCTTTTAGTCAGAGCTTCAGTGCAATTTCCTTGATGAAGCCTTCCCTAATCAACCTTCCCCCTTTACATTTTATTTGGTTACTCTGTCTCTCTCCTTCGTTTGTCCCTATCATATCAAATCCTGTATAATACATAATATATGCCGTATTATTTCTAAGCCATTCCCAATATCCAAGGAAAGTTAAAGGATAGGGATTGTGCCATTTTTAATCATTATTATCACCAACAACTATGAAAGAATCTTATACATCGCAGACATTTAAATGTTTGTTGAACTCAATTCAACAAGACCTTATTCTTCTTGAGGTCAGCGAATGTGTCTCATACTTTGTATTCCCCATAGTACTTTCCACCATGCTTTATACAGAACAGGAAATCAACAATATCTGCTGAGTTAATTGTCATTGTGTTTAGTGGTGTCTTTTCAAAATACACTGTTAATCACTCTCTTCTGTCTATATTTTAAGGATATCACTGTTTGGTTCTTCTACCTGTCTGACCACTCTTTCTCTCTCTCCTTTGCTGGATCTCCAATCCTGTCATTCCTAACTATGGGTGCCTCCCCACAAGACTCATTTTTGAACCTTCTCCCCTTATGATTTCACTTGATGATCCCGTCAGCTCCTAAGATTTCAATTCTCATCTCTGTGCAGATGATTTGTTCAGTCTTAACCTCTCTTGAATCTCTGGTCTTGTATCTACCATTATCTACTAGACATCTTGAACTGGATGGTCTATAGACATCATAAAATCAACATGTTCAGAACTGAACTCATTTTTCCCTTCTAAACTCTACCCTTTCCTAACTTTTCTATCAAGGGCACCACAAGGATTCTCCCTGGTATTCTCCCAGATTTCTCACTGTTTTTCAACCCTTCTCTCCATATACAACCAGCTCTCAAGTTCTGCCATTTTCAACTTCCCATTTCTCATATATACCACCTTCTATCCTCTGACACTGACTGTCAAAGCCCTAATGCAGGTCCTCACACCTGGAATGTGGCAATACCTTACTGTGTGATCTTCTTGTCTCAAGTCTCTCCCCACCTATTCTACTCAGCTGTCAAACTGATCCTCCTAAAACATAGGTCTGACCATGTCACTGCCCTCTGTTCTCCTCACTCCCACTGAACAAACTCAAGTGGTGCCCTGTTACCTCCAGCATCAAATGTGAAATCCTCTGTCTTTTAAAGGCACTCCTAACCTGAGCACATCCTACCTTTCTAATTGTTTTACATCTTACCCCCTTCTACATAATCTGTGATTCAATAACACAGGTCTCCTTGTCATACCTCACACTTCATTTTCTGATTCTGAGCCTTTTGAATAACTGCCTCTTATGCCTGTCAGTCAAATAAACATTTATTGAGAGCCTACCCAGTGTCAGCCACAGTGCTAAGCCATGCCTGGAACGTTCACCCTAGTTATCTCTTTTTCCTGGCTTTCTTGAGCTATCAGTTTAGTCCTACTTTCTGAAAGAAGCTTTTCCTAGTCCTCCTTAAACTAAGCGCATCCCTTATGAAAGCAACTCCCTCACCCCATCAATTTATCCTTTATATCTTGTTTATACACAGTTAATTGCATGTTTTCTGCCTTATAAGTCCCTAGAAGTTCTCAAGGGGAGAGGGTATCTTTTTTCCCTTCCTTTGCATCTCCATCACTTAGTAAACTGTCCGGCACATAGTAGGCAGTTAATAAATGCTAGCAGACTGTTAGGTGTTACTTTGAAAAATACAGATATATAAATATTTAAAGGCTAACCAAGACTATTACATATTAAATATATTGTTTTACCTATGAAATGCAGCATGAGTATATACATTCTTTTCTTTGCCAGATTATCTACTGAGTGCACTTTAAGTGGACTGTAGTCACTGTATCCCACAAATGTATCCTGGATTGATGGAATTCATTACTTTCCTTGTTGCACATTATTTCCCTACATTATGAGATGCTTTGCTAGTTAGAGACCATGCTTACCACAACAGGAATATACGGAACTGGCAAATTAAGATCATGGTGGCAATTTTTACTCAAAATAGGCTGTTTTTGTGGAAATCCCCTTAGGCAAACAGTCAAATAAAACAAATCTATTTTAATTCTAGTCTATTCTTTCTGAAATTTGTATAGAAAATAAAAATACTTCCATACAAATTTGTACTATCTTACAAATTTTTCTTTAAAGTAATTCAAAAATTATGATTATTTTCAGTTTTTTTCTAGAGTACAAGTTCTGAATTGTGTACCCTTCTCAAAATAACTTGCTTTGTGCTTCTTTGCTTCAGATATCCAACATTAAAAACATAAACCCATCCATAATAACTTTAAAATAAGAATTATGTGAATGAAAGAAGAGATGATAGAATAATGAGGAAAGAGAAGTCATCAGAGTCAGAAGTATAGAGGTTCAAGTCCTACCTCTGACCCATGAACTTTAACAAGTTCCTTATCTCTTATGTGCCCAATGGTTCTCTAAGTCTGTATCTTACACAAGACTTGCCCACCTACATTAGTAGAGGTTGGTCCTTCAATGAAGAAAATCATAAATCTAGATAAAAAAATTAAATTAACATATTTCATCTTGCACTCTTCTTTAGAGCTGTTTCTTGAAAGTTAAAAGTATAACGCTCCATGTGACGTAGATATGCCTTCTTACAGACATGTATAAATTTACTCATTTGTAAATTTTACTTAATTGGATAATTTACTCAATTGAATCTAAGTACAAATGTAAGATTAGGTTTAAAATGCAAAATGGATGGAAAATACTCCATGGAATCCTAAACTCTGAATTGAGCATAATTATTTTTCTTATTTTGTTTCTTGATAAAATTTTACTTTAGCTCCTTCCTCCCACTTATACTGGGCCTGAAATTCCACTGGTGTTGGGAGTCCAGTGGAGATCTTGCTCTACTAAGAAAAACTGGTATCTTTTCTTCAACTTGTAGTTTTAGACAATTGTCTAGCATACCTTGTGTTTGGACTTTCCTAGGTGCACACAGCCAGTATGAGTCAGAGGTGTGACTAGAACCTAGGTCTTCCTAACTTCCAGGCTGACTATCTACACCATGACTGTCTCACTGGGTTATTATCGCCTAACTATTTAATATCAGTTTGAAAATTAAAGCAACTTCTGGGAAAAGACAAAGATTTAGAGGCTATATATAATAACTCACAGATGAACACTTCATGCTCAGTGTTCTATCATATTTCCACTTTTCAAGGAAAGTCTTATGATACTGACAGAAAAATTAATAGAAAATTTGTAAGATCATAGTTCATAATTCTCAGATCCAGATTTTATTAATCTGATCTTAGAGTGAGTTTCTTTGAAAATATATGATTATAAAACTATCCAACAGAAAAATAAAGTTGGTGTTATACTACTAGTAAAAGTAAAAAACTAAGAACGTTAACTGAAATACTAGCTGTTGATAATCCTAATAGTCCATGGCAATCTTATCCCATGTTATCATGTAATTAGGGCTAGGCCATACAGTTTCTCATAATTTCTTTTATTTTTTCTTCAGTTGTTGTGAATTCTACTTTTTCATTTTTGATACTGTCAATCTGTTTCTCCCTTGTAATTTAAAAAAAATCAAATTACCTTATATTTTATTTATTTAATTGCTCTTTTAAAAATAGCTTATTTATTTAAAAAAACTTAGTAATTTAGTCTCTAATGAAATTTTAATCCTTTCTTCAATGGTCCTTTATTGGTTGAGTGATTTTCCTTAGTAATTTCTTGAAATATTATATACAGGCTTTTTTGGGAGGGAGGAGAGTCGTGGGGCTTTTGGGTAATGCAGTATTTCTTAAAATATCACTCTTTGGTGAAGTGAACTGAACCAGGAGAATTCTGTACACAAACCAGCCACAGTATACAATGACTGATTTTGATAGACTTAGTCCTTCTCAAAATGCAAGGATCTAAAACAATTCCAAAGGACTCATGACAGAAAATGCCATCCACATCCAGAGAAGGCCTATGGAATCTAAATGCAGAACAAAGACTATTTTCTTCATTGTTTTGTTTTTCTTCCTCATGGTTTTTCCCGTGTTATAATTCTTCTATGAAACATGACTAATGTGAAAATGTGTTGAACAGGAATTATGTGTAGAGCCTATATCAGATTGCGTGCCCTCCTGGGGAGGGAGGGGAGAATATTTAAAACCTAGGGAAGTGAATGCTGAGAAGTAAAAGTCAATAAACTAAGAAATAGCGCTCCTTGGTCTGTTTTGAAGGCAGTTATTAATATGAGATGTCATAAAATTCTTCAACTTTTGGTTTTGTTTTTAAATATCTTGTCTCATGGAATCATTAACTTTTCTTTGGTCCGTTCCAATTTTTGAGGATCCTGCTACTTGGATAAAGTTTTGCACTTTGTGTACTAAGGTGTTAATTCTCCAAGCGTTTCTCCATACTTCTCATTTCCTTACTAATTTTAAGGCGCTTGAAAACTTTTTCTTACTGCTTATAGTTTTTTCCTTGACTTGGAAGCTCTAAATTTTTGGCAATGACATTCCTGGGAATTTTCATTTTGGGATTTCTTTCAGGACAAGATTGGTGGATTCTATTTTTTCTTTGCTATCTCTGCTCTAATATGTCTAGTATGACAATTATCCTTTCATAATTTCCTAAAGTATTGGGGTTATTATTTGGGGTAACAAAACCTAATACATGTACAGTCAAGCAAAACAAATTTCCAAATTGGTCACATCCGAAAGGAAATATATCTCTATCTAAATAAAAATCTACATCTATATTCATCTATCTGTCTCATCTTGTACTCTGAGTCTTTCATTTTTCTATCAGGAAAGTAGGTAGTAGTTTTCATTATTAGTCCTCTGGAAATTTCATTGGTCATCTTACTGATCAGATTTCCTAGGTCTTCTAAAATTTTTTTGTTCTTTAGAATATTGCTGTAATCATTAAAATTATTCTTCAGTTTTGTTTACTTCACTCAGCATTAGTGCACAGAAGTTTTTCAGGTTTCTCTGAAACCACTTCTTTCACCCTTTTTTATAGCACAATTGTATCACATATCCTTATATGCCATAACTTTTCCATCCATTCTTCAGTTTATGGCCATCCTTAGATCTCATTTTTACTTTTGTATTTCTCTGTGTGTGTTTTATTTCCTCCTTTGACTAGCTCAGAAGAAAGTGAGGTTCAAGTGTTATTTGTGCCCTTTCCAGGCCTTTCTTCTTGTTAATATAGATGATTATTGTGAACTCTGATTATATAATTTTCCCTAACCTTTCTTTCCATTCCCTCTCTCTCATCTTTTAAGATCATCAAAATAAAATAGAACCACTCTTGTGCCTTCTGTCTAATTAGATTCCCTCTGTGACCCCTAGTGAGCATGATAGGGATAAGAAGAGACACATTTATCAGTTCCCTTTATTAAAATGTAAGGAGTTTGGCCTTATTTAGTCCTTTATAATTGTTTTATTTGTTTGCCTTTTAATGTCTCTTTTAACTCTTGTGTTGGATTTTCCAAAATGCTTACATAGTTTTGGTCTTTTTATCAGGAATGCTTGGAAGTTCTCTATTTCATTAATGGTTTATTTTTTTCCCAGCAGGATTATACTAAGTTTTGCTGAGTCAAGTTATTCTGGGCTGTAATCCTATATCCTTTGCCTTCCGGAATACTGTATCCAAAATTTCTACTCCCTTCCATAGTGGTGGCTGCTAATGTGTCATCCTGATTATGGCTCATTGGTATTTGAATTTTTTCTTTTTTCTACTTATTTTTTATTTGATCTGGAATATGTGAATTTTGGCTATGATATTCCTGGGAGTTTTTATTGTGAAGTTTCTTTCACTGAGTGCCTGGCAGATTCTATTTCAACTTTTCCCTTTGTTTTTAAGATATCTGGGCAGCTTTTTGTTTTGTTTTTAGATTTCTTGAAATGTGATGGTGGTGTAGGCGCTTCCCCCCACCCCATTCTCTCTTGTCATATGTTCAATGATTCCTCAATTTTTTTCTCCTATATCTCTTTTTCAGGTCGGTTGTTTTCTACTATGAAACGCCTCACATTTTCTTCTATTCTTTTAGTCTTTTTACTTTTAATATTTCTTCTTGTCTCATGAAGTCACTGACTTCTGCTTAGGCAATTCTGATTTTTAGGGAGGGCAAGTTTCTTGCATGGGCAAGGTTTTATACCTCTTGTGACAAGCTGTTATTTCCCTTTGCAATTTTTTCTTCTGTAACTTTCATTTCTTTTCCATTATTTTCTTTCTAGCATTCTCATTTCATTTATAAAAACATTTTTTAATTCTTTTTTTTCTTAAATATAAATTTATTTAACTTTTTACATTCATTTTCACAAAATTTTGGGTTCCAAATTTTCTCCCCATTTATCCCCTCTCCCTACCCCAATACACCGAGCATTCTAATTTTCCCTATCACCAATCTGCCCTCTCCTATCACCCCTCCCTTCTCTTGTCCCCATCTTCTCTTTTGTCCTGTAGGGCCAGATGACTTTCTATTCTCCCTAACTGTATTTCTTATTTCCTAGTAGCAAGAACAATACTAAACAGTTGTTCCTAAAACTTTGAGTTCCAAATTCTCCCCATCCCTCCCTCCCCACCCATTCCCTTTGGGAAGGCAGGCAATTCAATATAGGCCCTATCTGTGTAGTTTTGCAAATGACTGCAATAATAGTCGTGTTATGTAAGACTAACTGTATTTACCTCCATCTTATCCTGCCCCCCATTGTTTCTCTTTTGTCTTTTGATCCTGTCCCTCCCCAAGAGAGTTGACTTCAAATTGCTCCCTCCTCCCATTGCTCTCCCTTCCATCATCCCCCCCACCCTGCTTATCTCCTCCCCCACTTTCCTGTATTGTAAGATAGGTTTTCACACCAAAATGAGTGTGCATTTTATTCCTTCCTTTAGTCGAATGTGATGAGAGTAAACTTCATGTTTTTTTCTCATCTCTCCTCTTTTTCCCTCCATTAAAAAGTCTCCTGCTTGCCTCTTGAATGAGAGATAATTTACTCCATTCCATTTCACCCTCTTTCCTCCCACTACATTTCTCTCTCACCGTTTACCTTAATTTCTTTTAAGATGTGGTCCCATCCTATTCAATTCACTCTGTGCTCTCTGTCTCTTTATGTGTGTGCATGTGTGTGTTCGTGCATGCGTGTACATGTGTGTGTGCGTGTGTGTATGTGTGTGTGTGTGGTCCCACCAACTACCCAGATACTGAAAAGTTTTAAGAGTTACAAATATTGTCTTTCCATGTAGGAATGTAAACGGTTCACCTTTGGTAAGTCCCTTATGACTTCTCTTTGCTGTTTACTTTTTCATGCTTCTTCTCATTCTTGTGTTTGAAAGTCAAATTTTCTTTTCAGCTCTGGTCTTTTCATCAAGAATGCTTGAAAGTCCTCTGTTTCATTGAAAGACTATATTTTCCCCTAAAGTATTATACTCAGTTTTGCTGGGTAGGTGATTCTTGGTTTGAGCCCTAGTTCCTTTGACTTCTGGAATATCGTATTCCACGCCCTTCCATCCCTTAATGTAGAAGCTGCTAGATCTTGTGTCATCCTGATTGTATTTCCACAGTACTGGAATTGGTTCTTTCTAGCTGCTTGCAAGATTTTTTCCTTGAGCTGGGAGTTCTGGAATTTGGCCACAATGTTCCTAGGAGTTTCTCTTTTTGGATCTCTTTCAGGCGGTGATCGATGGATTCTTTCAATACTTATTTTGCCCTCTGGTTGTAGAATGTCAGGGCAGTTTTCCTTGATAATTTCATGGAAGATGATGTCTAGGCTCTTTTTTTGATCATGACTTTCAGGTAGTCCCATAATTTTTAAATTGTTTCTCCTGGATCTATTTTCCAGGTCAGTTGTTTTTCCCATGAGATATTTCACATTCTCTTCCATTTTTTCATTCTTTTGGTTTTGTTTGGTGATTTCTTGGTTTCTCGTAAAGTCATTAGCCTCCATCTGTTCCATTCTAATTTTGAGAGAACTATTTTCTTCAGTGAGCTTTTGAACCTCTTTTTCCATTTGGCTAATTCTGCTTTTGAAAGCATTCTTCTCCTCATTGGCTTTTTGAACCTCTTTTGCCAATTGAGTGAGCCTATTTTTCAAGGTGTTATTTTCTTCAGCATTTTTTTGGGTCTCCTTTAGCAAGGTACTGACCCGTTTTTCATGCTTTCCTTGCATCTCTCTCATTTCTCTTCCCAGTTTTTCCTCCACCTGTCTAACTTGATTTTCAAAATTCTTTTTGAGCTTTTCCATGGCCTGAGCCCACCGGACATCCACCTCGGATGTCTGGGATACAGAGGCCCCGACCTCCATGTCTTTCCCTGAGGGTTCCTCGTCATCAGAAATGAAAAGTGGGAACATCTGTCCCCCAACAAAGTAGTTTTCTATGGTCTTATTTTTCTTCCCTTTTCTGGGCATTTTCCCAGCCAGTTACTTGACTTCTGAGATTCCTCTGCACCCCTGCCTAGATCTGCTCAGCTAGTGCTTGGGGTCTGAGATTGAAATGCTGCTTCCCAGCCTCAGGGCTTTCATTGGCGGGTGAGGCTGCTATTCAACGTGAGCTAAAGTCCTGGTGCTAGGGTGGGGGCATGGCCGCCTCCCAGGCTCAGTTCCCTCAGGGGCTTTATGCAGAGACCTTTGGTAATGGCCCTGAGCCCCTGCCTGCTCCGGGAGCACCTGGCCGCTGCTGCCTCTTCCGCTGCCTCCTGAGGGGGCCCGAGCCACGGAGACACCCCGCGCCCCTCTCGGCCAGTCCAGAAATCTCTCTCATTGACCTGTAGTGCCTGTTGGTGGACGAACCTTCGCGGCCCCCGGAGATTCCATCCCTGAAGCCTGCTCGAATCTGCTCCTCTGGGGCTGCACAGCCAGGGCAGCGCAGGGGTGGGCTCCGCTGTCCGGAGTGCAATGGACCCCTGGGGATGGCTTTCCAGGGCTCTCTGGAACAGAAATCTCTTCCACTGTGTTTCTGCACGGCTTGAACTTCTCCACAATTTGTGGGGAGCTCTTTCTACAGGAAATTTATGGGCTGTGGGTTCGGAGCTAGCATACGTGAGTCTTTCTATTCCACCATCTTGGCTCCTCCCCACATTTTTTAATTCTTAAAAAAAAAAAAACAAAAAACAACTTTTATCTATCCCAAAAATTCTAGTTGAATTTGTGCACAAGATGCATTTTTCTTTGAGTCTTTGCTTGTAGATATTTTGGGATTATTTTCTTCTGGATTTGTGTCCCAAGAGTTCCTATCACCATAATAACTTTATATGGTGGGATACTTTTTCTCCTTGTTCCTTCTCCTAACCTACTTCATGACTTCAGACTTCATGTTAGGGCTGTCCTCTGTGCACTTCCGGAGGGAAGATTTGGGTTGATCTTGTTTCTGCTTTCTTTGGAGTACTGAGTATTATGTTATTCTTGAATCTCAGGAATAGTTCTTGCTGGGAATTTGCTAGCTTTTAGTACTCCCCAAATGGTCTGATCTAGGAAAAAGTGTGATTGCTGCACTTGCTCTCCCCTTCAACCCTTGACTCTAGTATATGCTCTACAAATTCTTGACCTGGGTTTGGGTCTGAGCAACAGGAGACTGTGTCTACACCTAGCCACTATTTATTTGTGAGATGAGAAGCTCTGCTGACACAACTAGAGACTTCCCTTTGATCTGGGATTTTTTGCCCTGACTATTACTTTGCAGGGTTCAGAATGAGCTAGGAGCTGGAACCAAGATTTCCTCTTGGGAGGTGACCTCAACTGCTCCTTAGCTTAGAATGCCACTCCTGGCATATCTACAAATTCCTTCCTCATTCCACTGTTTTTATTGCTCAGAGCTGGGCAGTGATCAAGAGAGTTGCCCATTAGCACCTGTTATCCCACCCTATATATGATCTTGCCTAAGGGGTACGGGTCTAGGACCTTATCCTGTCCCAGTTCATAGTCTCTCCCTGCACTAGAGTAGTCCATATGGCACTGTTCTGACCATATTCTATCTCCAGTGCACAAAGCCTTTCTTTCTGTGTTTCTATGCCAATTTCAGATAGAAAAATGACTCACTATGACTTTTTCTTAGATTTAATTATCCTGATTCTGTCCAGTGTTATTTTCTAGGTCTGTTTGGGTCACCTGGGATGATGAGAACAAGCTCTATTTCAGCCCCCATGATTTTGCCATTACCCTCCTTTTGAAAGACCTAAGTCCTTTTACATATTCTTTGTATGTTTCCTGATTCTTATTCTTTTTACGGTCTGGAGCACAGGCAGAAAGTATTCAAAGTCTAGTATCTTTACTTTCATCTCATCACATCACTCTTAAGTTCTTCTAAGACTTTGAATACATCAGCATTGGTTGGATGGACTATGTCATCAGATTCCCCAGTCCAGCTAAATGCTTGTTATTTCTTGGGAAATAGATATCTTCAGCCATTTGGTATTCTCCCTCTCTCCCATATAGATTGTTGGATCTGTTTTTTTTAAGTTTTTTTGAGGCTTGATGTAACAACAGCAATGAATATCTGCAAACAGCAGTATCTTGTAGTGTTTTACCATCCTTCTTCTATCTGGATTCCAGGCAGGACATCCTTCAGGACAAAAGTGACACCTTTGGTAAACGTACCTATTTTACTTCTTATTTTACACTAAATTTCATCAGATTCCTGAACAAAGTTTCTGTGTAGTTGAATCTATGAAATTTTAAAAAAATCTTTACATGCACATGGAGAAAACTCGTTGAAAGACAACCCTAAATATTACATTTTGCTTTAAAACACAAATTCTTTTTTACGACTGCTAACAATAATCACAGGTGAAACTTGCATTTTCCATACTTTCCAAACAATTGTGCAACTGTGAAGATGTTGTCTACTACATGATATCAATTACAAAAGCATGTTAGTTCTCTTTTCATATTTTCATTAATGGGTTGCATGTGTGCTTCATTCTCATGAAGATTTTATGAAGACATGGATATAGGCATGTGGCATATCAGTTATTTATGTCTTGCTGTTTGCCTTATTTTAGTAGTAAGAAAAGTTGGAAAGGAAAAAAAAAACACCTTTTTTTTTCCAGTTATTTGGCAAGCATGTATGTCCTGTGTGTACATGGGGTAGTTGCCTTTTCTGACTTCATTTTTCCTGGGTGCTATTTCTACTTTCTCATGAAAGTACATGACACCAAATGCAGTGGAACAACTGTTACAAAGGATGACAATAGGTCACTGTAAAAAAGCTTGGCATGCTCATTCCATTTTCTGACTTTGCTCTCCTCTCAGCTCTGGGATGACTGCTTAGTTGGGTTTGTGCCACAGTCTAAGCTGGCTTGTTTACCTCTGCACTCCCCACTGTTGTTTTATGATACAACCCTACCTGTAATGCTGTCTAAACAGTTCCTGCTAAAAACCAACTTTGTCCTTAGCTTCCATCTCTCTCCACTTGGCGAGGAGATCAAGTGTGTGTTAGCTGAGGAAGCTTGTGAGCTTTTGGCCCTTTCATTACTTTCCATTAATTCAACTTCTGTTGGAAATGAAAGCATTTCTTTTCCTTAACATTATTGAGGGTACAAATAAATAAAAGGCAAATGTCAGTCGTGAATTTTAAGATGATAAGATCCCTTTATTCCATGGTTCCCAAAATTTTTACTTCAGCAATCAGATCTTTTTTTATTGGCAAGAATCATAATTTTCATAGCCTTATGAGCTAAAAGGGATCTTAGAAATCATATAATTTAGCTTCCCCACCTGTTTCAGGTGAGTTATTTAAGGTTATAGAGGAATGAGGAGAGCCAGAATTCAAATTCAAGTACTCTAACTTTAATTCTTTTCACTTCTTTTCATAATTTATTTTGTTACTATTTTTTAACTGCCCTGATTTCCCCTACATCTCTCCTGTTTACCCAGTCACCCCTTCCAAGACTTTTTTTAGTAAGGGGAAGAGAAAAAAAATTTAGCAAAATCTGTTAACACATTAAAAAAATAAGGAACATGTAAAGTTCCATATATAGGTCTTCTATCTCTGCAAAGAAATGCCAGGAGATACCTTCTCATACCTCTTCTTTGGGGCCAAACTTGTTCTTTATATTTTTAAAATATTCAGTTTCAACTGCTTTGTGCTTGTTCTTTCCATTTATATAGTCATTGTGAATATTGCTTTCCTGGTCCTGCTTATTTCACTTGGCATCTGTTCACGTAAAGCTTTCTATACTTTCCCCCAAATTACGGACATCCACTCTCTTTTAAGTTTTTTGCTAGCACGAAAAGTGATGCTGTAAATATTTTAATGTATATGAAGCTGTTCTTTTTTCTGACTGCAATTCTAACATGTTTTTTACTCTACCAAATGAAGTTCACAACATAAGTTCATTTCACTATGTCAATATATGTAGGTATATATATATATTCAACTATGTATCTATACATACATATTATAAACTATATAATGTGTATATAAATTATATACATGTTACCATTATTATAAACGTACTGACAAATATCTAGTTAGGGAGTTGGTAGGGAACTGACCTAAGAATCATACACATACATGTATATATATATATATGTATGTTTATACATACACACATATAAAATAGTTACATATATAATAAATTATGTAATGTGCATATATGTATACATTACAGTTATCATATACTTAAGGACAGACATAGTACAGTAGGTAGAGAGCTGGCTTCAGATAAAGGAAAATCTGGGTTCTAGTCACATCTTTAACTGACTGTGTGACCCTGAGCAAATATATTATTTTTTCAATATTCTAGGCAATTCTTAGCCTCTAAGTTTCAAAGAAGGTGTTGACCTACATCAACAAAGAGAATTTTATTGTTTGATAGTTCCCTATAATTCAGTCCTAATTCCTATCCCTAATCATCAGTAAAGAGACAAATAAATATACAAAATAAAGGATTGAATCTCATAAGATATTTAGCATTAAAAATGGCAGAAGAAAATGAATAAATGACAAATAAGAAATAAGCTTGCTGTGTTCCTTTCAAATTTTATCTAATATTTTACTATTTTGACTTTGCTTTCTTTTTGGTATGGTAGTCCATTTATAATTCTTGTTAAGTTAATCTCACATTAAATTAGTTCACATAGGCTTTACTTCCTTTACCATTTTGGGGGAGGCACGATGATCTATTATATTAACATGCCACAAGATGACTTATTTTTCTAAATTTATTGTGATGTCAGTAATGCTGAGACTTTTGAATCTTGATCTACCCTCTAAATTACTAAATTACTAAGATAAGAGGGAGGAGAGGGTGGGAAGGAGAGAGGGAGAGAGAGGGAGAGACAGAGAGAGAGAGAGAGAGAGAGACAGAGAGACAGACAGAGAGAGAGAGAGAGAGAGAGAGAAACATTATTGTCTAGCCACTAGTCCTTATATTTTGTTATTCCCTATTAAATTACAAGTACCTTGATGGGAGGTCTATCTAGTTCTTTTGTGTCTGTATATCTAGTACTTAGCATAGTTTGCTTAATCAATGCTCATTCATTCATTCACTCATTCAGTTCTGCATGTTTTCTCATCACTTAAATAATTCAGTGATTTTCTTTATCTTTTTCCTCCATGTCTCACTACTTACTAAAACTTTGTTTCCTAATGTAGTTGAATTAGTTTTTTATTGATTTTGTTGACTTTTTCAGGCATTCTATTTTATAATATATTATAAAGTACTGTATTATAATGATTTCATTATTTCCTCATCTTTTTGCTCTCCCTTAATTCTTTCTCTAATTTTTATTTTCTTCAAATTTTTCTTTTTTGCTCTGGTGATTCTGGTACCAACGACAGATGTTATATAGCAAAATTTGTCATTTGTTTATTTGGGGATGTCTCTTATGATATCTTGCACTGTTTCTCTCCATATCTTGTTGTTTCTTATATTTTAGCTGATTAAGCTATTATGGGGAGTTTTCATTGAATTGATGATTATGGTCACTTTGTTTGCCTCCTATTTTGATTGATTTTAATTTTACTGCAAACTTTTAAAAGTCAATTTTAATCTCCATTGTTTCTACTTTTAGAAAAAAGGAAAGTGAGTTCGGTACTCTTTAGAGCTCTCATTTTACAATTTTATCAGGAAAGTCTATTTCCTCTAATTTTGGAAGAATGAAATTGTCATCAAGCAAAGCCAAGAAAACACACACACACACACACACACACACACAGAGCTGCTAAGTAGTGTAATGGATAGAGCATCAGGCCTAGAATCAGTAAGACTCATCTTCCTGAGTTCAAAGCTGGCCTCAGAGTTACTAGTTGTGTAACCCTGGACAAATCACTTCACCCTATTTGCCTCAGTTTTCTGGAGAAGGAAATGGCAAACCACTCCAGTACCTCTGCCAAAAGAAAAAAAACAAACCAGAGGGGGCCAGGAAGATTCAGAAAGGACTGAAAAAATGAGTGAACAATAACAAAAAATGTATATGATACTCAAATGGATCTGTAGTCTCATCACTTTGATTTGATTCCCTATTGTAATACAGGTTGTAACCCATTTAGCTCTCCCTTGTCTGTGGCTTGTTCATGTCCTCCTATAATTTGTCACAGGGAGTGGCTGTGTACTGGAGGACTTTCCACTTGCTTCTGACATCATGAGGATACCAGTGGAATACTCTGGGTGTCCACTTTCCCTTCTTTGACATTGCTCTGTGCAACAGCAAGGATGAACTAGCAACTTATATTTTGGCAAAAAGAAAGCTCCAAGAGATGTCCAGATACCTGAAGTTCTCCTACATTATGTTGTAACTCATGGTCTCTTTGGTAGCTAATAGGATGGACAAGAAATCCTTTCCTTATTATTTTTTGGTTTAAATCTCTATTGATAATATACTTATAAAAAATCATTCCTTTTTGAGTATTATCTATTGCTGGCCAGGAGTTGTTCCTTCCAATATTTTAATATGTGTTCCAAAGATTCTAATCTTATTATCATACATATTCTTGAACAACTCTTCACTTCTAAAATCTGTCTTTCTTTTCTGGAGCCCTCACCTTCATTCAGAAGCAAGGACAAAAATACCACATGTACCCCTCTAAGGTCTTCAGTTTCTTGAGCCCAGGACTTCATAATTTCTAGCAATGATTTCTAGGTTACTTGTGGCAGCATCATTTTTATCCACTGAAAATGAATAGTGGTCATCACTTTTAATATCATTTGAGGCTTTTTATCACATCCAGATACATGCCCAGAGCAAGCAGTGAACCTTCCAATTAATGTCAAGTCAACAAATAGCTTCTTTGATACTGTTCATCAAGAAGTGATCAGTGAAAACTATTCTTCCTGCCCTGACTCTCCTTACTATAGCATCCTTTCAAAGTCAGCAGCTTCCCTAAGGGTGTGGTTGTGGGGGAGGGGAGAGACGGGGACAGCGAAAGAAGTTTAACCTCCCTGACATATCTCGCTTTCTATCTCTCCCTCATGAGATAGTTTGCAATCACCAGTTCCTTTTTGATATTTCCTTCTCTCCTATCTTCTGGCCATCTGTTTTTCCTGATCAGGTTTTAGAAGGCTCTTCCCACTTTCTCCTTTGTGTGCCAGTGACTCATTACTACTGATTTCTCCCCAGCCTTGCCAAACAGGAAGCCTATTTTTCTCTTCCATCTCCTGGAATGCAGAACTGTACAATTATATTTCTCTATCAAATACATGCTAGATGGAGAAAAACAGCAGCCAAGGAAGGGCAAGGCAGCTTTCTAATATAAACTCATTAACACAAATTCTAACATTATCTACCTCTCTTATCCTCTCAGTTGAGACCCTTGCCTCATTTTTCATAGAAAAAAATTAAGGCCATCCACAGAGAGATCCCTCTTGTCTTCTGCTTCGTCTCAAATCTCCCAGAGGCTTAATGCCACCATGACCTTCTTTACCCATTTCACACAAATAAACTGCCCCTTTTTTTTTGACAAAGTAAACCCTATACACGCACAAGGATCTTATTCCATCCCTTTTCATCCAAGATGCCATCCTTCTATTTGACTAATTTTAAATTACTCCATCTATTGGTTGCTTCCTCTCTGCCCACAAACAAGCCCAATGTCTCACTTATCCTAAAAAAAATCCTCACTTGATCTATTAGCTATTATTTGCTAGTATCCTTTACCTCTCCTCTCTTTTGTGGCTAGTCTTCTTAAGTAGGCCATCTATGATCTGTGCCTCCACTTCCTTTGCTTCAACTCTGTTCTCACCTCTTTGCAATTTGGCTTCCGATCTCATCATTCAACCAAAATTGCTCTCTCTAGAGTTACTAATGATTCCAACTGTCAAATCAAAGGCCTTTTCTCATTTCTCATCCTTCCTGGCCTCTCTTCAGCCTCTGAGATGGTGAACCACCCTCTTATTGATACGATCTTTTTTTTTTTTTTTTGGTGACACTGCTGGTAATTCCACCCGCCTGACCACTCCTTTCTGGATCTTCCTCCCTGTAATGCACACTAACTATACTACTTCATCAGCTCCCATACCTCCAACGATGTGTTCTATTCTGTTCTATTTGTCTAACCCTTAACTTCTCTCTGGACCTCCAGTCCTGCATCTCCCATTGCTTATTGGACATTTCAGATTGGATGAACCATAGACATCTGAACATCAACGTGTCCTAAGCTTCACTCATTATCTTTCCCTCCAAAACCTCCCATCTTCCTGTTTTCAATGATTCCACCATCCACTAGGCTTACAAACTAGTGTTACCCTGGATTCCATATTCTTTCTCACCCTCTCATAACCAATCAGTTGTCAAGTCCTGTCATTTCTAACTTAACAGCATCTATCATTTACATCCTCTTCTCTCTTTTGGCATTACACCGGTGTAAGTCTTCACACCTAGAATATTGCAACACTGCTATTTCATTTCCCTGCTTCAAGTCTCTTCTCATTCCAGTACATTTTCCACTCATCTGTTGAACTAAGCTTCCTAAAATGAAGGTCTGAGTATCTCACTCTTTCCTACTCTCAACCTCCCAGTAGCTCCCTATTACCTCCTTGAACAAATATAAAATCCTTTAAAGCCCTTCCTACCTTTCTAGTCTTTGTACATCTTATTCCCCTCCAAACAGTCTGTGATTCAATGACGCTGGCCTCCTTCCTTTTCTCACATATGTCACTTCATCCCCCACCTCTGACAGTCTTCACTGATTCTCCCCCATGCCTAGAATGTTTTCCCTCCTCGTGCTTTCCTCTTATCCTCCCTGACTTCCTCCAAATCTTACCTAAAGTCCCACCTTCTGAAAGAAACCTTCCTTTGTCCTCCTTAATGTTAGTGTCCCTCCTCTGAACCTAACCCTGACCTCCCTTTATCCTACACATATCTTCTTTATACATAGTTGTTTACACATTGTCTCCCTCATTAGACTCTGCGCTATTTGAAACCAGGGACTCCTGCCCCGCATTCTTGGTATTCCCAGTAGCTAGGTGGTTAATAATGCTAACTGATTTACTAAGTTATCTGTAAAATTTTGTGTAGGATCATGGAAGGCTACAAAGCAGTACAATCTCATTAAACAGAAGAAAAAAGAACAAAATTTAAAGCAATCTTTTCGAGAAACCCAGCTGACCCAGAATATTCCAATGAAACAGGAATGACAACAAAAAGATTTTAAATAACCCAAAAGATTTGTCTAGATTAGGGGAGTAATTACATTTGGACTCTATCACAAGCCTTGATGTGCAGCATGAGGAAACAAAAATGACACTGGTAAAACAAAACATACTTAGCTAAGGATCATCTGTCATTTTTAAGACTTAGAATAACAGGGTGGGGAGACTACGATATCCTCAGCAAGCCCAGTTCTGACTTTTGAACAGTTCTAATTATTAGGGAGTTGTTCTTTTCATTAATTCTATATATGCTTCATTGAAATTTTTATTTACTGTTCCTGGTTCTGCTTCTTGGGATAAGGAGAATATGTCTAATTCTTCCTCCTAAGTAACAACCCTTCATACTCTTGAAACAGCTATCACATTCTCCCAAATTCTATCTTTTAAAATCTAAACATCTCCAATCCTTTCAACCAATCTTCATATGGCATGATCTCAAGGTCCATCATTTTCCTAACTACCCCTTCTTAGATGCCTCTTTAGCATATCAATATCTTTCTTAAAAGGGAGTATCAAGAACTAAACATAATATTCTACACCCCACTTTACCAGGGCAGAGTACACAGCTACAAAAAAATACCTAGATTTTCATATTATGTCTTTTTAAATGCAGCAGCTAAAATCACATTAACTTTCCAGCCTGCTCAACTCTCTTGTCATATTGAGCCTGCAATCCACTAAAAGCCTCTTTCAGACAAAGTGGTATTTAGTTATGCTTCCCCAAAATTGTATTTGTATAGCTGATTTTTAGACCTCAAGCATATGACTACATTTATCCTTTACTGAATTTCATCTTGCTAGATTTTACCCACTATTTTACCCTGTTAAAACATTTTTGAATTCAGTGTTTCAACCACCATTACTAGTCTGGGGTCACAAGAAGTATGTCATCTTTGCCTTCATTCAAGTCACTGAATAAAATGTTGCATAGGGCGTTACCTGTTCCCTTTGCCTCCAGGATCAAAACCAAAATCCTCTATTTGGTTTTCAAAGCCCTCATAATCTAGCCCCCTCCTACTGGTCAGGTCTTTTTACACCTTATTTTTCAATCTAGAGCCACTAGCCTTCTCCCGGATGCCTCATGAATGAGATACACTCTCTCTGGATATTGTCTTGGGCTGTCCCCTCATGCCTGGAATGCTCTCCTTCCTCTGTTCTTACTACTGACATCCCTGACTTCCTTTAAGTCCCAACTAAAATCCCATCTTTTACCAGAAGCATTAATTCCAGTTCCATCCCTCTGTTAATTATTTTCTAGTTAACCTGTATATAGCTTGTTTGAAATAATTTGTTTGCATGTTTTCTCTCTGTTGTATTATAAACTCCTTGGGATTGTCCTTTGCCTCCTTTTGTATCCTTGGTGCTTAACACAGTACAATAGGTGCTTAATAAATAATAAACACTTTTTTGCTCTTCAGTCTCTTTCAGCTGTGTCCCCATTCCTGACCCTATTTGGGGTTCTCTTGACAAAGATATTGGAGTGATTTTTCCATTTCCTTCTCCAGCTCATTTTACAGATGAAGAAACTGAGGCAAACAGGGTTAAATGACATGTCCAGGGTCACACAGTTAATAACTGAGGCCAGCTTTGAACTCCGAAAGAATCTTCCTGATCCCTGGCTCAGCATTCTATCCATTGCCCCACCTTGCTGCCCCTGCGTAATGATTGATAATACTTTCACCAAAAAAGGAAAGCCTTAATCTCGTTTCCACCTTGTAACTGCTACATAATTGCTTTTCACCAGTTCTCCCTTCCTATAGTTAAGTTCCCATTTGATGTTCCTTCTAGTCTTTTTTTTTAATATAGGTCACTTTTCTAGCCTTGATTCTTTGTACAGGTTTTAAAGAAGTCAAAACTCTTTTCCTCTTTAAAGATTTTAAATATAACTTGAAAACAGGGGACACCATAACACAACTTCTTTAAATATGCAGTCCAGAATTTCTACACATAAAAATCTTGTAAGATATGTAAAAGCAATTTCTTCAACTCAAACTATTATTTTTATCTTAAAGTTCTACCAACTTACTCCTGCCTCCAGATGCTAAATTAATTCTACCTATCCTTTAAGACCCATTCCATGAAGCCTAACCAGATCCTACCCAACTTGAAGTGGCCTCTTTGTTCCTCTTTTGAATTATTATACTGTATTTATTTTTATAGTACTTTGACTTCATTCTAATTTGTATTATTTTTATTTGTGTATATGTCATGCTTTCTCCTATCAGGTTGTTAAGATCCCAGAAGCAACAGACTGAGCCCTTCTTTCCTTTGCCTTATCCTTAGAACCTGGTCCAGAGTTTTGAATACAGTAGAAACTTAATATTTGGTAATTTTGTTGATCTCTCAATTGAATTCTTGCAGTACTTATGCATATGAATTAATTCTAAGAGTTTTAAAATATGTGAAATGAACATTCATACTGATTTTCAGTATTTTATCAGGAACGAGAATTAACCAATACCAGTCAAGTAATTACCGTTGCACATGAATTGGTGGTTACGTAACAGGTCCTGAGTATTTAGATAAATCGTTTCCAAGGCCGTATACTGTGCTATAAAGAGTTAGAAAGAACTGGAGATCCGAATCGGAATCCCAGCTCTTGTGTGTGATGAGCTGCGCAGCCATGGCTGACTCAATAACTTGTCTGAGACTACGGTTCTTATCTGTCAATTGACAATCGTGATACTTGCACAGGATTGTTTTGAGGAAAGTGATCTACATATATTAAAAATATGTGATTTGTCATTATCACTATATCATTATCATCATCAATAGAAGTAGTAGGAGCATTCACAAATTAAAATAAGAAAACAATTTTTTTTTTGGAAAGAATGTTGGAGACCTGAAAATCCTGACAACCAATGCCAATTCCTTCTCATTTTCAATAGCTACTTATTTGCACATATGCTGAACATGTATAAATGTAATGAATTGGTGACATGTTTTCAGCAAATAGACTTTAATGAAACAATTTGAAACCTTAGCAATAAAAAGCACTGAAGAAAAAGAAGTTACAAGACTAGTACACTGAGCTAGCAGCTAAACCTTTTGTAAAATGCATAGCTTCATTCAGGCTCCTTCTCTGTGCAAAATTCAATAAACTGCCATTATGTTCCTTTTAAATGGTTTCATTAAAAGAATCATATAACAATGGACTAATTACCTGATAATTACAACAAATGTCTTAATCAAAGCAGGAACTTTTTAAAATACAGAGAAAGGCCATTTTCGATCAAATACACTGTAGGTCTGTAATCTCTGAAGCATTTGGCTGCATTATATACCATCACATACCACCACCATACAGCTTTCTATCTAATATTATTCAAATAAATATTTTTCAGATGGGCTAACTCAGTAATGATACACACTGAAGCACATTAAGAATTGTTTTAAAATTCTGAATCTTTTGCAACATTTGGAAGAAAAGGATCTCTCTGCAAAATGTCTAAATTGATAGAATTCAAATAACACATTAAATGGTCAATTAAATTTTTTTAACGTATAAGCAGTGTTACCCTTGAAGGAGGGTATAGCCCCAACTATTTTAGAAAATATTTCTTTATTCTGAAGAACTTTACATATCAACAGCCTTAAGGAAGTATTAATTTCCTAAGTGCATCTTAACACAAAACTTGGTATTGCATTCACTTGAACAAACAATGATTTCCAGAGATCCTTTAAGTAACTGAAGCCTGATAAAATTACGGGAAATGACTATATATGATCAGAATGGCTTTCATCTGCATTTTGTTAGACCAAGCATCGATTTCACTTTTCAGCTGTGAACAGCAAGAGGCCAGCTGTGGCCAAGAAGGGAGCAAATACTGAACAAGGGTCACACCAGGGGCTGAACTGTCAGAAAATTTAACACTTTTAATGAATAAATAGCAGTAAAATCCTCCTAGTTACAACTATTTAAACAAATACATATACACAAAGCAGGTCTGACAAACTGTCAAACAATGGTGGTTCTAATTTATGACAAAATGAAACCTTTGAACTTCAGTTATGTGAATAAACAGAATTATGTGAAGGAAATAAATAAAGTGGGGAAAATATAAAATACATTGCCTTCAAGGCAGAAATAACTACATTTGGCTTGTTACTCCCAGATGTGCTAAGAGGAAATTTATGACAGCACAATGGAAAGCAAGATTCCCTTTGTGAAACCTTTTACATTTATTTAACTAAGCACAATCACTGAAAATGACCTTTATCCAAACTCTTCACAGCTGTCTTAAAATGATCTAAAACTACTGCCAGATATTTTTTATATAACATTACTTAACAAAAAGTCATTACCCAAGGGTCATCTTACAGTACTGGCAAGTAACAACAAATCCATTTTCAACAATGTGCTACAAAGTCATAATGAAAAATTGATAACACATTGAACACCCCTATTAAAAGTCAGACAAACAAATCATCTTAGTTTTTTCAGGACTATTAACAAATGGATGATTTTCACATTCATGACCTCCTATATGTTACTTCCTAGGGAAAACAGATACAGAAAAATATCTGAGAAACCTAAATGGGATTTTAAAAGTTTAAAAATCTATAACAAACATGTTATATTTCTGTTCTGATAAGGCTTCCTCCTTAATATGAAATAAATTATTCTTTTAGAACCCAGAGAATTCAAAATTGCACAGGCTTTAGATAAAATTTAAAAAATGTCTAAAATGTACCTCAGAAATTTCTATGTTGTCAAAATAAGTGTATAAGGTTTAGGTATTTATCTAGAATTTTTCCTATTTAAACAGAAAATGTAAGGTAAAAATCTTGATGGGTAGGTCAAGAATAACAGATAGGTTATAAAAATAATTTATACTTGTGCATTACAAATTTAAAAATGTGTTTCTCTCTTTTCATAATATAGTTCTGTTTCAGTTAGCAGAAATTGGCATACTCTAGAAAAAAGAATCTTCTATTAAAAAGATGATTAGTTCAGTAAATCATGGCTTTCAGATAAAGATGATTACAGTATCTCCTTGATGGAAGAAGGAGAAGGGTACAGGAGGTTCATTTCACCACAAAGTAATTATGCTGAGCCAGAATGTTACCATTTATCATGGCTGAAAGATGACACTCACTGTTAGCCAAGGGAAGCTGCTGCTCAAATGCTTCCATCTAGATCAATACACATGGCATTTTTTTTCCAGCAAAAAGTAATTATACAATAGAAAACTTCACAATCAATACCTGCTTGAGCTAACTTAAGATCTGCTATTCAAGCGTGCTTGAAGCTATGGCACTGTCAGCTATCAGTAAGGTTTACTACATTAAATCCAAATTAAAGCAGTACATTTTAGCTTATAATCAGTCTTTAGCAATTCTTTTTTCTTGGAAAATAAAAAGGGACTGAATGCCAAACACTGTGTTAAAGATCACATCAAATAAACATTTTAACTACTCAACTGCACAGAATAATTGTCATTGATTAACCCATAAGAATTTTTCAAAAAGCAAAAAATAATACTTGAAAGGAAAAAAATCAATCCATGAGGCAAGAAATCAATTTCCTTACTAACTCAATGTAAGTTAAAATACTTCCTGAAGCAGTGTTTCTTAATCTGCCAGTTGAGACCCTGACCTTTACTAAACTTCCAAAAGCAGAGAGAGAACAGAAATCTACATTTTGGAAATACCAAGATAAAATTTTCCAAGATTGTAATAAAAGAGAGCAAAATAAAATAAAATTTAATTAATACCTTCAATATGTCTATGTATACACATTTATAAATACGTACTATAAGTAAGCAAAAGAAAACGTCTGAAAATGTATAAATGTCAGATTTGACAACTACTTTTACTAAGATAGAGCTTAGTCTTATAAACCAATCTAATATATCAGAAAAGGTTAAAGGGCACAGAAAAATCACTCCTTCAGTGAAAAAAATTTGACATCCAATTTTCAAGCTGATTTATCAGTGGAAAGCTAAAATTGATAGTTTGCCATTACTGGGAAGCAGTCTGTCTAAAAAAAGCTGTTACAAAACCTCTGGTTTTGAGTCAGCCTGATAGATCAATACAGACCTATACTGTTTCAATTTTTTTAAATATTGATTTTTCTGATATAACCTTAGTATGAGAACATTTATCAGCTAACATACTTAAAAGACAATAGTTATTTCACAAATTTGTTTTACTCAACCAAAGGTATTAAGTGATCCAGTGAAATTCAAATGTCTATTTCCTTTGTTGCTAATCATTGTTATATTCCACTAAATATTAAAATTATTATTTACTTAAAAATTTAAGACCCTGAATAATTCAAGATCCTTTCAGTGTCTCCAGGGCAAAATGGCTGTCATTATAATACTAAGACATTTTAATTTCTAGTACGGAAATATAAAAATATTTAAATATGAAATGTGGTAAGTAACCTACATAACCATAAAGAAAAGCTCTTTAGAGTCCCCAAAATTTTTTAAGAATAAAAGGGGGTCCTGGGTTTGAAAACCATTCATCTACTCTAACCCTCTAACTTTTCAAATGAGGAAAAGGAGTCTAAGAAAGGTTAAGTGACTTGCCAAAGGTCATAAAGATGGTAAGTGGCAGAATCAGAACTGGAATAGAGGAATTTGAATCGCAAGTTCTCTGATATTTCCACTAAACTTGGCTTCTTGAAGGCTCTTGGTATTTAATTTTTATCTGTAAAATAAGGAAAATAATAGCTTCCCTACCTATTTCAGGAAATGTTGTGAAGAAAGGGTGTGGCAAATCTTTAATGAAAGTGATTAGTAATATTATGAAGTTGTCAAAATTAAAATCTCAAGGCATATAATAGAATATTTTGTAACTATGGTGCCATATGAATGTGTTATTATTATAAAAACAGTCATATCATTCTAAAATAATCATATAACTTCTAGCGTCTCAGCATTCTAAAAATATGATTTTTGACATTGCCAAATACTGGCAATAACAATAATACTAAATGCACCAGATTGTTGTAGTGAGTTAAGCACCATTTCAGTTAAAGATTCTATGGCAGTGATTTTTATTAAGGGGCATCTTTCCAGGGCTTTTGAAAGCTTACCTCATTGTGTGTACATGATCAGCTCTGCAATCAAAAAGGAATTCTGATTAACTAGTATATTTTGTGCCACTAGAATCTTCACAGAAAACAGAGATTCAAACAGTAGGCAACAGCAATGATACATTTTTACATGACATGAGAAGCAAAAGATATTATTTTTCCATTATTATAGGAAGGTAGCATGGTACAGGAAAACATGCTGCTTCTGAAGTCGGATCTGAGTTGGAAGCTTGACTTTGCTTAAATGAGTCTTGGTTTTAGTGTCTTTGTGTACAAAGTAGTGAAACTATGTGTCACACTAAGCAGCCTCTAAGGACTCTTCTAGCTCTAAATATATGTATATATCAACCTCATCCTACAATTGCATAAGCTTTTAAAATATGTAAATAAATCATGAAAATATCAGATAGTTAAAACATTAAACCAAGATAATTCCACAGGACTCATGATGGAAAATATTATGCACATCCAGAAAAAGAACTGACAGAGTTTGAATACAGATGGAAGCCTACTATTTTCACTTTCTTTTTTGCGGGGTTAGGGGTTCCTTTTAATGTGTTTCTTCTTTCACAACATGACTAATATGGAAAAATGTTTTATATTATGGTACATATATAATCTGTTTGAAATTCTTATCTTTGAGGAGAGGAAGGAGGGAGAAAAATTTAGAACTCAAATTTTTCTTAAAATGAAAGGTTAAAAATCATCTTCACATGTAATTAGAAAAAAACAAAATACTATGCAAAATTTTAAAAAAGCAACATCAAAACACAAGCTATATTACTAAAAAAAAGCATGGAAAAATCCTGCAAATTCACATTTCTTTTACGTACAGTAAAACTACATTTCTTTCTAAAGGGAAAGGACAACGAATTGGTGAAAACTGAATTTTTGCCTAATATGAAACATTAAATAAATTCAGTTTTACTACTTGAAAATTTACAGTTGTTCTCTTCAAAAGTCCATGTGAAATACATATTGTTTGTTTTTGCTATAACCATTCTAATATAAAGTTAGACATTTTCGTAACATCTCTTGTCTTTTACTGTTGATTTGATAATCTGTGACCCCATTTGAGATCTGTTTTGTTTTTTTCTGTTTGCAAAGATACTGGAGTAGTTTGCCATCTCCTCCTCCAGCTCTTTTTATAGATGAGAAACTGAGACAAAGAGTGTTAAGTGACTTTGCTTAGCATTACATCACTAATAAATGTCTGAAGCCAAATTTGAACTCCTGACTTCAGGCCAGATACCCTATCCATTATACCACCTAGCTAGCTATCTTGAAGTGCTTCAACTATGTCTCTGTGTAAGTAAATGACCCTATTAACTTGCTTAACAAACCTGTAAAAAAAAATTATACAAAGGTAAACTTCAGCCTAATTTTTCTTGAATTAGTACAAATTCTGATTAAGTACAATCTAAATTAATCAGGTTTTGGATTTTTTTCTTGCATCAAAATTGTAACTCTAGGACTGAAGAAGCTTTCCCAATCTGCTGGTTGTAACAAAACAACTTGAATTTGGGGGTGGAAAAAAGTAGCACAAGGTACGGTTTCAAGGCCAAACAATTTAGTCCACAGTATCTTTGTGTTTGATACTTCTGAATGAATCCATTAATTTGCAATGGATAAAATATTCCAAAATAGATTCCATTCTAACTATTCTCAAGGTAGCTTACACTTAAATTTGGGGAGTCATGCAATATTTTCATCTATCCACAAAAGTAAATATCATTAGTGAATCATATCTGTGAAGCCAAGGAGAAAACTAACAAAAATTCTTGCAAAGGCCATTTATATGTTATGTGATGCTGTTAAGTTTTCATGGGTTAAAGTTTTGCATTTCTTTTTAATATGTGTCTGATGTTTTACGTTAAGGAGCTAGGTATAGAGCATTGACTATAATGGGCCAATCCTGCTGGATGAATGAATCCCTCCCTTGGTAGAAGCTAAACACTTCTGAAGATGTATTTACTCTTTTTAACCCCTAGGACACAATTTAATGCCTCAGAGTAATTTACTGTTTCATAATTTTCACTGAGGGCAGAATACACATTTAATATTTACAATTTATCACTTAAAATATTGGGATAGAGATGTTTTCCAACTTGTCATTTTACTTGATAATCAAGTACTTTTATGGTTTAGCCAATATTGTTTTGCAAAATTTGGACCCAGTTAAAAGGCCACACCTAAGGAACTAGAAGGCTCTCCTCTCCAGTGTGGCCCCCAGACCCCTGATCCTGACTCTACTCTGTCCCCTGGACCACCATTTTTGGAAATGTTTATCATGGAGATGGACATACCAACTGCCCAAGCTGTTGCTTCTGTAATGGTAACAACTAAAGATGACTTGGAAAAGGACATTCTTGATACCAAAGTCCTTGGTATTATCAAATGATTCAAAATTAGAAATAGATATGGTTTCATCAATGAAAATGGCAGTAAAGAAAATTCACTACCATTTTCCTTGTTGCTTCCCAATCAAGACCACCAGTTCTTTCTATCTGCCCTGCAGCTGAATTCTGGAATTTATGCTATCTTACCCTATTAGCATGTGAATTTTTAAGATTAGAATTTGACTTACTTTTCTTTTTCTGCCACCAGAGCTGTGCAAAGTATTTACAAATGTTAAATTCTTAGTAGAACAATTATTTATCAAGGCTTAACTATGTGTGAAGCGCTGTGGTAAGTATTGGAGAAGCAAAGAAAGGGAAAAACAGCCCCTGAGCTCAAGCAGCTCATATTTTAATTGATGAGACAACATGCAGATGACTATATACATAACAGATATACATACAATAAAAATGGGAGGTAATCTCAGAAGGCTGGGAGGTTGTAAAACCAGAATAGGTACTGACAAGGAAAGGTCTCCTGGAGAAGATGGGATTTGATCTAAGTTTTGAAGGAAATCAGGAAGACCAGAATGCAGAATCAAACAGGGAGAAAATTCTGGGAGATAGTCAACAAAAACACAAGGAGTTGGGAAATAGGGTGTCTTGTTAGAGAAACAAGCAGGACAATGTTGCTGGATCAGCACAGTGTGTGGAATGGGGCAAAGTGTTAAAGAGACTAGGAATGTAGTGAGTGCTTAAACTGTGACGGAGTTTAAAAACCAAACAGATTTTACAGTTGACCCTGGAGGTAATAAAAAGCCACTGGGGTTTATTGAGTGTTTGTATGTGTGGGAGGGGAAGGGACATGATATAATCAGACCTGTGCTTTTTAAGAAGATCACTTTGATAGCTGAGTGCAAGAGTTGAAGAGGAAGAGACTTGAGGCAAGAAGACTAGACAGCAGGCTAACTAAATAGTCCAAGTGTGAAATAATAAAGGCTTGTACCAGGACATCAGCTGTGTTGGAGAAGAAATGGGAACATATATAATAGATGCTGCAAAGACAGAAAAGTCAGGACTTAGCAGAGATCAGATAGTCAAGGTGGGTGTAACTGAAGAATCAAGGAGGAAACTGAGGTAGCATTATTGAATGACTAAGAGGATGCTGATGCCACTGACAAATTATAATTTGGAAGAATAGAAGATTTGAGAGGAAAGATAATTGGCTTTAGTTTGGACACAATGAATTTAAGATATTTATGGATGATCTAGTTCTTATCCAGATCTAGTACAAAAGTCAGTTGATCATGCAAGCATGAGAGGTAAGGAGAGGGGTGAGGGATGAATAAATCTGACTGAGAATAATCTGCACAGATATGATAACTGAATCCATGGAAACTGATCAAATTACCAAGTGATTATAGTATATACAGAGAGAAGAGGGTAGAACCTTTAGAGACACTCATGGGGAGTGTGTTTTGACCTGGATAAAGATCCAGCAAAGGAGGATGAGAAGAAGTGTTTAGAGAGATAGATGGGAAAAACCAGGAGAGAGCAGTGTCATGAAAACCTAGAGTGAAGAA
This sequence comes from Bettongia penicillata ogilbyi, assembly GCA_023548195.1. Taxonomy (NCBI): domain Eukaryota; kingdom Metazoa; phylum Chordata; class Mammalia; order Diprotodontia; family Potoroidae; genus Bettongia; species Bettongia penicillata. Next base: position 2,418,090 of record JAJHZJ010000061.1, read on the forward strand.
AGTATCAAGAAGAGGGTGATCAACACTAGAAAAGGCTGAAGAAAAATCAGGAAGTATGAGGAGTGAGAAAAGGACAATAGATCTGGCAATTAAGAGATCATTGGTCCAGTCCAAGTAACTACAAAATGTATAAAGTTTCTGGGGATTAATCTACCAAAGTACACAAAGTACTTGTATAGATTCAATTAGAAAGTGCTCCATAAAGAAATAAAGAACAACCTAAATATCCAGAGAAATAGTCAGTGCTTAAGCTCATTTAGGGCCATGTCAATAAAATAAAATAAAAAATTTTCCTAACTTAATTTATGATATTGTGACACCACATTAGTAAAGGAATGCTTTATAGAACTCAACAGAATAGTGATAAAATTCATTTAGAAAAATAAAAGATCTAGATTATCAGACGAAATAATGAAAAGGGGTAGAGGCAAACAGGGGAAGAGCATTTTCAGATCTCCAACTTAAAGCAGCAATGATGAAAAACATCTGGTGTTGGTTAAAAAGTAGAGGTATATCAGTGGAACACATTAGATAAGAGAGAATCAGAAACAACAGAAATATTTAATAATTCAGTGTTCAATGAACTCAAAAACAAATTACTTAGGAAAGAAATAATTATTCTGAAAAAAAGTTCTGGGAAAACTAGAAAGTCTGGTGGAAATCAGACTTAGAATCTTAGACCATCTTATATTACATTCTACAATATATTCTACATGGACACATGACTTCAATACTAAATATCATACCATAAAAAACTTCTATGAGAAATACATCATTTGCTTTCGAATGCTATGGGAAAGAGATGAAATCTTAATATGACAGGAAATATAGGCAATTATAGAAAACAAGATAAATAATTTTGATTACATAAAACTCATTTCTGCACAAACAATACATCTTGGATAAGAGGGAAAGGGATCAAAATGGTGTAAAATATTTGTATGAAAATTCCCTGATTAAGGGTTTGGAATCGATTATATTCATATGCTGTATATGCACACATATATACATTTAAATATACAAATTGTGTATAACATATGTGAGTTTGTGTGTATACGTAGACACACATACGTAAAACCAAAATCTATTATTCTCCAATAGATAATTAATGAAAAGGAAAGAAGAGAAGGAAGCACAACCAAGTAAGACAGCTTTGAAAGCTACTGGTTATAAGAAAAGGTGGGTTATAGGTTATAGTTATGACAAAAGACAATGAATGTTCATTTGTAAAGCTCTTAATGTGTGTCAAGCACAGTGCTAAAGGCTGGGAATAACAATACAAGTAGAAAGAAAGACAGCAAACATTCAAGGAAATTATATTCTAATGGAAGAAAACAAAACAAAAAGGAAGCTGAAAAGCGGGAGGGAGTCAAAAGCAGACAGCATGGATAAATGTGCATAGTAGAGAAAGTCTGGAATGCAGCCTGGAGAGGAATAAAACCTTGGTTGGCCTGGGACATCAAATCACCACCATTTCCTAAGGAAGTTTAAGCAGACTAAAGCAACTACCATAATGAGGAGGTGGAAAAGAGGCTTGAAAACCACTTCTGTCATCAAATATTCATAGATATGGCTTTCAAGGGTAACAATGGCTTAAAACATAAACTCATTTGTTAAATCTTATGAAAGAGGCTAGTGGGAGACTGCAAGCAATTTTGCCTCACAGAAACAAGTGGCAGCAGAGGAAAAAATGAGGTTATAGGGTAAAGACAAAAAACCCAATTTAATCAGATCAAGTGACAGTATCCAGGGATGAAAACAAAAGGCAACAAAAAAGATAAAACACAAAAAAAGAATGAAGAGCTCTATAACAAATTACTTTCTCTACCAACAACAGTGGAACCATCACATGTATACTTTAACATAACATTCTTTGACATTCTGCATGAGGAAGGGGAAATGGCACTAAAGAATTAAATGATGTGATGAAGTGCTGACTCAGAAGCTGACTCTATTTTTTAACCAAGTATACACAGAGGAGTTCTGCTGGAGGTAATACAATTTTCAGGGCATTGAGGGATTGCTTCTTAAGCTATCTGAAAAAGAGAAAGATACTGAATATTTTGGGAAAAAATCATGGATGTAGTTACGATCACAAAAAGCAATGGAGGTGATATGACTAACCCATATACCTTCAAAATCTTTATGAGACTATTTTTACAAATGAAGAGATATCCATGATGGAAATACAGGAAAGAAAACCATATTATATGTTTAAGGGTATCTTTACTGTCACACAATTGATGGAAAGATAGGGAGAACATAAAATATGACTGTTTCTGGCTTGTTTTCTATAAAAAAAAATTATTTAGAGGAAACAAAATGCAGCCATTTAAGGTTTCTCCAAAAAGGTAACCCCTATATATATGTTAAGATTATATGGGATTCTTTGATGTAGTAACAGAGATAACTCAGATGAGTTTTCAGACACAGATATAAAACTGAGAGATGTATGCTGGCCAAAGGTACTTGCCATGGATTAGGAAGATGTCTAGTAAAAAGGCCAAGTGGAATAAGTACTCATTATAGATGATGAGGTCCTCCAGATACCCCTGTTAATCAAGGACATTGTGTTGATTGCATTAAGCCCTAGAACACTGCAGAGTCTCCTAAATAAAATCCATAATCACTCAAAAGATTTCAGCCTAACTATTCACATTGGAAAGACCAAACAGATGAAGAATGTTGACAGTTCAAACTATGGTATACAATTAAGTGTACAGTACATATTATTTAGAAGACAATTCAAGCAGATTATAAACTGGGCTCAGGAATGAACGTAAGGAAAATGATTAACTGGACTAGTATTTGGGAATATGCGCAGCACTCTGAATAATTCAAAGCTGCTCCTTTAAACAAAGATTCATCTTTTTAATAACAATGTACTTATGGTGATGCTGTAATCTCTAAGGAATTAAAACTGTGAATTACCCAAAGGGTAATAGAGAAATGTACAGAAGGGGCAAACAGACTTCAACATATTACCAACGAATTATATACAAAAGGCAATGCTAAAAAATATAAGAAAGATGTATAAGCAGAAGAGTTTGGGATTTGGTCATGTAATGAAAGGAAAGAGTAACAGATGGAAAGATCATGTAAATCAGTCAATAAGCATTTATCAAGGATATACTATTTGCAAGGCACTGTGCATTCAATTTCATAGCCTAGCTCTTTCCTACCTTTCTAGTCCTCTTATATCTTATTCTCTGAAAGGTACTCTTTGATCCCCTGACATTCACCTCCTGGCTGTTCCATGAACGACACTTCATCTCTCAGCTTCAGGCATTTGTTCTGGCTGTACTGCATACCTGGAATACACTGCCCCCTCAGCTCTGCCTACTGACTTTCCTGGTTTACTTTAAATCCCATCTAATATCTCATCTCTTACAGACAGCCTTTTCCCAACCTCTCCTTTCCAGTGCCTTTTCTGTTATTTATTTCCTTTTTATTATGTATACAGATGACTTTAGATATATTGATTTTGTGTTGTTACCTCTATTAGACTGTATACTCTCGAGGACAGAGATTATCTGGACTCTTTCTGTGTCCCTAGTGCTTGGCACAAAATAAGTGCTCAGCAAATGTTGACTGATTGAATATTATGTTTTTCGGATAAAAAGAAAGGCAAAGGGCAGTCCTTTTCTTCAAGAGACTCAAACATGGCAAAAACAACATGCAAACAATGTACAACTTAGACACGTGTGATAAATTAGAGATGATTAACAAGGGAAGGTACTGGGCTGGACTAATACAGGCTTTCTGTAGAAAGTGAAATTTTTGTTGGGATCTGAAGGAAGTCAGAAAGCAGAGAGAAGGATATATGGACTCTGGAAAACTCAGAGTTAGGCATGGACAGGATACATGAAGGAAGAAAGAAAAGATATTGTGATCTATACTATATGATGGAATATCCACAGTGACAGGAATTATTGAAAAAATCATCTCTTGTCTGTCTCCTCTCTATTCACAAGATTGCGACCAACACTCAAGCCCTCATTGCCTCTTAACTGGTCTCCTTACCACCAGTCTCTCTTCCCTAGAAGTAATTCTCAACATAGCGCTCAAACCAACACTCTAAAAAGCAGAGGTCTCAGCATGTCATTGCTCTGGTCAAGAAGTTCCAAGAGGAGCTTTTCTTGGCTCTAGCATAAAATATGAATTCCTCTTTTTTGAATTTAAAGGCTTTTGGAAACCTGTTCCAACCTATCATTGTCGGAAGGTTTGTGGGAAAACAGGCACACTAGTGCATTGTTTCTGGAGCTGAGTCAGTAGAAACATGCTGGAAAACTATTTGGAATTATGCAAGAAAGTGATTAAAAATGTATATATCTTTTGACCCACAGATTTTATTATGAGGCTTCTGATTTTTTTAGTAGAGCACTGATGAGCAGAAAGTCCACTTATACACAAAAATATTTATAGGGTTACTTTTTGTAACAGCAAAGAATTAGAAATAAAACAGATGCTTATTGATGAGGAATGGCTAAACAAATCATGGCATATGAATGCAAGTGTGCTACAAGAAATGGTGAAGGTAAAGAATATATGTAAAAGTATATACTCTTTCACTCAGTGATTCCCATCAACTTCAACATTTTAAATAATCATCTCTATGTTGATGATTCTCAAATATATTTATCTAGCCTTAACTTTTCTGCTCACCTACAGTCTTGCATCCTCAACTGCTTTAACTAGCTGTTTCCTGAACATCTTAAACTCAACACATATAAAATTTAACTAATTGTTTTTTCCAAAAACATTCCTTGCTTTCGTATTTCCCTAATACTGCCAAAGGTACCACCATTCTCCCAATCACTTGGGCTCACAACCTACATGTTTTCCTTGACTCCTTACTCTTAGTACTCTCTCCACCATTTCCAATCCATTGCTAAGACATACTGATTTTACCTTCGTAACATCTCTCCCCTCTGTGCCCTTCTTTCCTCTGACACTACCATCATCCTTCTGCAGGACCTTATCACCTCAAATCTGGACTACTGCAATAGACTGCTGGTGGATGACCTTGCCACTCCAAATGTTTCCCTATCCCAATTCATCATGCATTCAGCTATCAAAGTGAGTTTCCTAAAGTGTAGGTCTGGTTATGTCACACTCCTACTCAACAAACTGTGGTTGCTTCCATAACTCCCAAGATCAAATATAATATTCTCTATTTAGCATTCAAAGCACTTCATGACCAGCCTTCCCCCTAAATTTTCAGTGTTCATACTCCTTAACCCACTCCTATTCCCTTATATATTCTGTGATCCAATAACCCAGGTTTCTTGGTTGTTCTTTGAAAAAGACACTCCATCTCCAAATTCTGGACATTTTCATGGGTTGTCCCCCTCACACCTGAAATTTTCTAGCTCTTCATTTCTTCCTCTTGGCTTCCCTAGCTTCCTTTAAGTCCTAGCTAAAATACTACTTTCTATAGGAAGCCTTTGACAATTCTTTTTAATTCTAGTGCCTTCCCTTTGTTGATTATTTCTAATTTATTCTGTATGTAGCTGGTTCACACATAATGTCTTGAGAGCATCATTGGTTTTCATCTTTCTTTGTATTACAAGTGCTTACCATAGTACCTGGCATATAGCATGTACCAATAAACATTTACTAACTGGCTGACTTGGAAGGATGTGCACAAACTGATGAAGAGTAAAGTAAGCAGAACTAAGAAAACAACACACACATGGCAAGTTGGGGTGACTAGAAGGATACTAGAGTTCTTGAAAGTGATAAAGAAGTTAGGAAAAGGGAGAGGTTTTGGGGGGAAAGACAATGAATTACATTTTGGGTATGCTGACATCTAGTTTGAGATGTCTAATAAACAGCTCGAGATGTAAGACTGAGAATCTTCTGCATAGAGATGCTAATTAAAGACATTGAAGCTGATGAGATCCCAAGTGAAACAGAATAGAGGAAGAAAAAAAGAGAGTCCAAGATAGAGGGATACCCATAATTAGCTGGGGACACACAGATGAAAATCCAGCAAAGGAGACTGAGAAAGAGCAGTCAGATAGATAAGAGGAGAACCAGGAGGGAACAGTGTCTCAAAAATTTAGAGAGTGGAGCACCAAAGAGAAGAGGGTGATGAACAGGCTGAAAAATCAAAAAGGGTCAAGTCCACTAGATTTACTCATTTAGAGATCATTGATATCTTTGATAAAGTAGTTCTGGTTGAATGATGAAGTCAGAAGCTAGATAGAAGAGATTTAAGAGAGTGAGAGGAAAGAAGTATAGGTACCTGCAGTAGTGGGTTTTCTCAGGGACTTTCCTCACAAAAGGCTGCAGAGATAAAGGATGATAGCAGGGATAGATTGATCAAGTGAGAGTTTTTTTTTCCTTTAGGGAAGGAAATGATGAAGGCAGTAGGGAAGCAGATAGTAAATGAGGAGAATAACTTTGCAGATATGTAAAAGTACCACTCAAAGGATGACCAGGATGTCTTTTCATCAGGAGGATGCCAGGCCTCAGTGATAGCCAGAAGACAGAATAGGAAAGAAAAATGTTTAAAATGAAAGCAAATTTTCTTACTTTTGCAGACACACCAGAAAGCACAGTGGAACGGGTGGGTAGATCTCAAATAGGGCATTTCTGGGGGAGGTTGAGTGGGATGGTAATGAGCTATCAAACAGATTCTTCATTCATTCATTCTTTCTTTTCCATGTTTTTCACTGTATTAAGATAATTTTGGTGTATCTCATTTTGTGGCTTCTTCATTTTCCTTATTCCAAATGAGGGATACTCCCCAAACTCTATTCTACTTTCTCCCTCTTTTTTATCTGAAGTAATCCTATTTATCAATCAACTAATTATCATTTATTAAGCACCAACCATGTGCCAGACACTATAACCTATGCTGGTAGAATAAAGACAAAAACAAAATAACTCCTGTCCCTAAGAATCACACGTTCTAAGAGAGGGGATACGTAAATATACACATATAGAAAACATATGTAAAGCAGGAACAAGGTAATCTTAGTGGATTGGGGACCAGGAAATACCTCATAAACAAAGGAAAAATTGAGTAAAAGCATGAAGAAAAAGAGATGGTGTACTGTATGTAAGAAAGGGAAGAAGGCAGGTATGGCTATCCCACAGAATGTGGACAATGACCTCTTTGCTTATAAATTCCCAGATATGCTTTCTCATCTTGGCCGTCTAATAATAATAAAATAAAAATAGTAAAAAACTAATATTAACTAAGATGAATACAGTACCTATCATGTGCTAGATACTGTGCTAAGAACTTTACAATTATTATCTCAGTTGATCCCCATAACAGCCCTTCAGGTAGGTGTTTTTATTACCAGCACATATTATTAACTTACAGGTGAACAAACTGAGGCAGAGAGAGGTGAAATGACATGCTCAGGATCACACAGCTAGTCAAGTGTCTGTGGCTAGATTTGAACTCAGATGTTCCTGATTCAGGGTCCAGTGCTCTATTCTGTACTACTTAACTTTGGACATTCGCTTCATTAGCAATATAACTGTATGGCTGTTTCACCAAGATCATCTCAAGCAATACGTGAAAAAAGTCCCTACAATTTCCCCTTTAGTTTTTTTTTTTGTTCACTAGTAACCTTGTGGTCATCCAGGCTCATAATTTTGGAATCATTGCATTTTTCTTTTACACCAACTTAATTTAATCATGTTATAGTGCTTCTTTTTCACCAACATCTCCATAAGCCTAAATTTTATTCATAAAACTTGATCATCTTACCCTCAAGTTTTCTTCTGATATTCTTCCTCTAATTACTCCACAATTTTATTTGAATGTTTTTCCCCTCGATAGACATTTTAGTAATAATAAATGTCTTCATCAAAGTCTTCCATTGCTTGGAATCAGAAAGAGTTGGTTTCAAGTACACCTCTGACATATATGAGCTCTGTCACCACAGGCAAGTCCCTCTGTAGTTCTCCCCCAATTTATTTTTAAGGAACTCTCAAGTTACCATCAGGTGCTGGTCTACAACGGAGGAGTAAATTTCCATACCAGAAATTTCCCATGTTGATGAAAAAAGTAAGACTAGATTCACCTCCTCCACCTCCTCTATAAAAATATGCACACACCCCTTTCCGTTAAACATTTGGACGTTTCTTCTGTTTTGTACACTTCTTTCACCGACTTTAGGGTAAAGGCTGTTTTATTTTCTTGGAGTATTAAGATTACTTAAATAGCACCAAAAAAAGAAATAGAAATGACAGTTTCTCATTTAAAATGGCATGTGTTTTTAGTATTGGAAAATACTATGAAACATAAATTTTACTGTGTGAAAAAAAAAAAAGGTTAAAGAAATCATCACCAGGAGCTGTGATTCAAAGGGAATAAGTTATTCAATGGAATCTGATATCTTTAATACAACCAGAAAAAAAAAAAAACTAGTTATCATGTCATCACTGCTTTAGCGAGGAATGATAAATGATAATCACCCTGACTCCCACTTCATACAGCCTTTTTCACTCTCATATATCACCCATGAGTACTATCTTGCTTATTTCCTTTTCCCAAATGCCCCGTGACCTCATTTTAACAATAAGTATCATATGGCATGAATGTCTGTATGTCAGTCAAGCTACAAAATCTTTTTTTCCTTGAATTCCCAGCTCAAATGTCACACTTTCCATAAGACATTCCCTTAGACTTTCTAAACAGATCTCTCTTTTTTGCTTTCCTCTTCTATCATTTGCCTTTGGTACCATTTCTCACTGATGCACTTCACAGAACTGAGCTTAAGTAGGAAAAAAAAAGGTTAAGGAAGTACACTAATGTACAAAAATATATTAATGTTTTTAATGCTTGTGCACTGATTTACCAGAGAAATACCTGTTGTGGAGTCTTTATTATTAATATCATAAAAACTCAATTTAATTAGATTTAATAAGCATTTGTCAAACACTTACTACAGCATAAGCATAGGGATACAGAGACCAAAATGAAATAGCTCTTCACCTTATAAAGTTTGCCCTAATTATTATTCCTAACTCTTATTCTGATTTTCTTTTGCTAAAGGCAGGTTACTTGACTTTTAAGGGTTTCAGTTTTGTCAACTATAATCTACAATGCTATTATTATGGATAGTCTTGTAAATGGAACAGAATAAAAAGGAAGTTACCCTATTAATAACTGGTCAACACATAACATTTAGGCAGTTTTCAGAGGAAGAAATTCAAGATGTCAAGAGACACATGAAAAAGAATTATCTAAACTACTAATAGAGAAATGCAAATTAAAACAACTCTGAGGTACCACCTTGCATTAAGACTGGCAAATCTGGCAAAAATGGAAAATCACAAATGCTAGAGGGCCTACTGGAAAACAAGTACCTTAACATACCTTGGTGGAGCTATGAACTACTGGTCTACTCATTCTGGAAAGCAATTTGGAACTACAGCTCAAAAGTTATTAAACTGTTCATTTCTTTTGACCCAGTAATATTATATACCAAAGAGATCAGAGAAAGAGAAAAAGGACCCAAACATACAAAAATATTGGTAGCAATTCTTTTTGTGTTGACAATGAACTGGAAATTAGAGGTGTCCATCAATTGGGTAATGGTTAAACAAGGTAAGGTATATGAAAGTGATGAAACAAAATTGTACTCTAAGAAATGATGAAGGGACTGAATACGGTAGTATGAAGTAAAGCAAAGTGAAGTAAGGAGAACCAGAATAATAATTTGTACAATAACAACAACACTGTAAAGACAAACAATTATGAAAGACTTAGGAATTCTGATCAACTAGAGGAAACAACCCCAGGTCCAGAAGACTCATGATGCTATCACATGCTTGGATAAGGAGGTTTTGGATTCATAGTGTAGGCAGAAGTGTTTTTGTTTTTTTCTGTTTTGGGATATGGTTAATGCAGGAATTTTTTTTTTTTGCTTGATTATAAAAATTTGTAACAGGTTTTGTTTTCAGTGCTTTTTCCATGGTAGAAGAAGCGGAAGTAGGAGACACAGAAAATACAGAAGTAATAATAAAATAAAACTGCATGATCCAAGGTAAGTCCAAAAGGCTCATGATGGAAAATGCTATCCACATCCAGAGTAAGAATTGATGGTATCTGATTGCAGATTGAAGCATATACTATTTTCATTTTTTTGTGTACTTTTTTGTTTCCTTTTGGTCTGTTTCTTCTTTTGCAACATGACTAATATGGAAATGTTTTACATGACTGCACACATATAATATTAAATTGCTTACCATGTTAGGAAGAAGTAAAGGGGGAGAGGGAGAAAAATTTGGAATTCAAAATTTTTTTCAAATGTTAAAAATTGTCTCTACATGTAATTGGAAAAAAATAAAATGCAATTTAAAAATAAAATAAAATTGCATTGTAAAAAAGAAACAGGGAAGCTAAGAAGAAGGGATGTTGTAGGGGAAAATAAAATAGGTTCTGGTTTAGAACAGTCAAAATTTGACTTCTGAGACTCCAATGAGACACTCTTCAAAATAAATGTTGGAAACTCTAACAGACAGATATGAATCCAGGTGAGATGAGCAGTGACACAGAGCAAAGATGCTAGACTTGGAGTCATCTGAATTCAAACCTTGTCTCTTGCCATTCTTGGGTGAAGTTAGATGAGTTATTAAGTTTCCTCATCTGCAAACGTGCTATATGACTTCTACGATCATTGTTAATGATCTATGATCCTATGTGACTGGAGTTAAGGAGAAAGGCTAAGGATGTAGGCACTGTCTGCCTAGAGCTGATAACTGAACACCATACTTGGAAGCTGATGAGATCACAATGTAATGGTGTTCAAAAAGGGTAATAATGTCAATAACCAATCAATCATCAAAATGTTTACTAAATACATACTACGTGCTAGAAACTATGATAGCTATTACTACCAGAACTACAAAAATAAATCAATGCTCTTCAGAACATTACGTTCTTTAGCGGAGTTAAATACACATGCAATAAGTACATTGTGTGTGTGTGTGTGTGTGTGTGTGTGTGTGTGTGTGTGATTTAGTTCTGTCCATCCCTTTATGACCCTCTTAGGTGTTTTCTTATAAAAATACTGGAGTGATTTGCCAATTCCTTCTCTAGATTATTTTACAGAAGAGGAAAAACAAACAGGGTTAAGTGACTTATCCAGGATGACATAACTAGTAAGAGTGTGAGGCTGGATCTGAATTCAGGAAGAGAAGTTTTCCTGACTCCAGGTCTGGGACTCTATCCACTGAGCTACCTAACTGCCCCAATACACACACGTATGTATATCTACATACATACATACACACACACACCTTTATATACAAAAATACATAAATACACATAAACTCCCCCAAAGAAATCATCTGTCTAGAAGTTTTAATATAGTTGGTGATTTGAAAAGACACTTATGGAAGGTATCTCAATATAGTATACTTAGTCCAGGGCTTCTTAAACTTTATCCACTTGAGACCCCTTCAGTGCTTCTTAAATTGTGGGTTGTGACCCCACATGGGAGTCTACAATAATTAGATTCTTGGAGGTGGGGGGATGCGAAAAAGTGACTGGTAAGTTATATAGTATATAAATAGGAGGCAAAGCAGTTTTTGTGACAACTATAATGAGAGATAGCAATAAAAGACTCTCAAAAAGTTTTGTTTGCTGAGAGAAATGGAAAGAAAGGGATAATGGAGGTGCCAGTGGAAAACACTAAAACTTCCAGAGGAAGAAGCAGAGGGTTTTGAAGAGCAGCATGATACAGAAGGCATTATATTCTGTTACTTAGCAATGACAAGAAGACAATTTTAATAACATTTTTTCAACCGAACTGGAGAACTACACAGTTGAAGGTAAGCAGGCTGTTGAAAATTCCACTGATTTAGATGTGACGCAGAGATTTATTTAACTGTTAGAGTAGAGGAAGAGGTGGATCTAGATAAGAGTTGGAAAAAACACATAATTTCTTAGAAGTTAAACAAGTTAATACTTTGCAAAATCACATTTAAATACAAAAATGTGAGACAAAAAATTTTGAACCATATAACATTTTGGAAGGAAATTGCTTTTCAGCATTACTGAAGTATATAAAAATATAGCCTATCAAACAATTATTTTGTTCTTTTTATTTTTTTAACAAAAATTTTCACATACTCAATGGTGAAAATGTTTACTGATTAACCACATAGCACAATTAGTTTTAGCTACATTAAAAAATGCTGTAAAAAGCATTCTTAAAAAAAAAGTCATGCAGGTTAATACTACAGTATGTTGGCAATATTCAAACACAACAGTGACATGAATGGACAAATATCAGGGAGCAACTTCATAATAATTAGGGCTTCATACGTTAGAACAGCCACTTAATGAAAAAGCTGTTGTAGCATTGAATAATAGGGAGCTGCTCAGCTGTTGCATTTTTCTTTCTCTATTGATTTTTTTGAGCAATTAGCTAAAGAACAACAACTCAAACACAAATTTTAAAGAAGTTATATTCTCAAGTATACAATTAATATCTGGGAAAAAACATACTAGTTAGATGTGTTAGCTTTACTACTGGCTGCTATATTTAATATCATAAGATTTATGGAATAAAAAGAATTCTCACTGGATGCTCAAAGAACATAGAATGCTGTTTCATGTAATGTCCTATTCTCTACCTCTGGGAAGCATTTTCTTCTATACAATGTTTGACTGCAACTTGGTACACTGAATAATGATTGTGGAAAAGAGCTGTGTTAATTTTCAGAGAAAACAGTTTGTGTTCTAACCCTGTCCACAAGGAGACATAATAATTTGCAGCTTCCAGATAAATTATATATGAGCCACATTTTTATGATCTATCTTGACTTGAAAAGCAAGGAGGAATTACTTTTCTCATTCCATAGTTGTCCAAACCTGAAGTAACTATTTTTTTTTACCAGCACGTATCAACCTTTGCTATACAGAATAATTTTTTCATTCATCTCAATGTTAGTGATCTAACGTTAAATCAGTAAGGATGGCTGACTGAATTTGATTTACTGGGGTCACATCTTGCTGGTGGTTGGTTTTCTTTTCTGAGAGGTATGAGTCACTTTATTTTCTCCACTTTCTGCCTCAGTAGTTTAACAAGAACCAGTTAATATTGCCATTGAAGGTGCTTTAAGGTTCCTTACATTTTTTGTTGGATACTTTCTAAGATTCTATTTCCTCCTTTTCTTACACAAAATACTTTCTGACCAAAAAAATAACTACTCAAAGTTTTGATCTGTAATTTTCCCCAAAGTAACATAAAATGTAACAGAGGTATTCCACTATAGCAGATAGAGATACAGCCTCAAGAACAAGAAGACTTAGATTCATTATCCTACCTCTTAATATTTATTGATTTTGTGTCTGTGGAAGAGTCACTTAACCTCTCACTGCTTTAGGCAACTGTCTGAGATGATAAATTACAGAGAAGGAGCTGATTAATAGTAGCAGAGGGAGCTTCTTGACATCCATGTAAATTAAACTGGGGCAGCTAGATGGTGCAGTGGATAGAGCACCAGTGCAGGAGTCAGGAGGACCTGAGTTCAAATCTCAACTCAGACACTTGACATTCACTAGCTGTGTGACCTTGGGCAAGTCACTTACCCCCAACTGCCTCATGCTGGGTCATCTCCAGTCATCCTGATGAACATCTGGTCACTGGATTCAGATGGCTCTGGAGGAAAAGTGAGGCTGGTGACCTGCACAGCCCTCCCTCACTCAAAACAAAGTCAAGTGCAAGTCATGTCATCATTTCCCTGATGGTGTGGTCTTCTTTGGCAACAAAGGACAAACATACCAATGAAATCACAGGTCCTATCACCAAGACTGTTTTATTATCTACAGAAATCAAACTTCATCAACTTAAATTCAGCTCAGAGAATTCTTTTTTTCTCATTAGGAAAACAATGGAACACAAATTCAACTCTCCTAATCTCATATCATGATGGATATAATCGGTTATAGGGTCATGAAGAATAGGAGATGACTGAAACCATTCAACAACAATAACATAAGCAGTAATGAATGATTCCGATTTGCTCAAATGCTGAGGGCCAGGATGGAGTGCTGTTGGTAAAGTTTAGGATAGACCTTCGGGTAAACTGTACTTTGAGACTGTGCCCATTATCATCCAGAATGGCTCTCCAGCGTGCCCCTCCCCCCCATGTTGCTGTCTCCTTTAAATAAACAAGAGAACTACAGAATACAAGGGATATGTAAAATAGATGCCCTCTAGGCTAAGAGTCTTTAAGACAATAAGACTGGTCTAATTACTAGGACAAGAGACAAGTAGAAGGTCTCATAGACTTGCAGTTTCTGTCTATAAATACCCTGACCCTCAGATCAATAAATGGAATTGCCCTATCTTCTTCCTGCCGGTGTCTTTATTTTTTGTCACTGAGCCATGTGGTGATGTGAGCCATCACCACAAATGGCACCCGAACAGGGACCTGACCTAGGAAGGGGACCCATCTTTCGGTGACAGTGGCCCCCTTGGAAGGAGTTCCGAGGTGTGACAAAGCAACTAAGGTAAGGGGAAGCCTTGGGAGTCTCTGCGGGGGCATTTCACTTTATCTGAGGTTCACACAGGCACAGTAAAATCTCAGCAATTATAGGCTTATGGGGAGAGCTTACTGTGTTAACAGAATCAAAAAGCGTTTTCCATTCATAAGAAATCAGAGCTGACAGGTAAATAGCAAAAGTAGGGTTATCAATAGGACAGATACTTTTTAAGGGCAGAAACACTCATGTAAGGGCAGATGCAGAGAAGGAGAAAGGGGGAGAAGAGGTGGACTCCTGGTCAGAGGAAGCCTCAGCACCCCTGGAACCCTTGGCTCCCACAGAGCCACCATTCTATACTCCTTCAGGAAGGAGAAGAACAGCAGGTCCTTTATCCAAGGCTCATCTTCCGCCTATACCACTGCAGCTTCCTAAAAGTCAGCTATCACTTTTAGAAAAAGCTTTCCAAGAGGCTAGGGAAAAAGGAGAAGAAATACCTTTGGAAATGAGGCTAATATTGCCAGTGACAGAAACTGCAGATCCCAATAACCCAGGAGGAGTTCCAAGAGAATTCACCTCTCTGAATTTTAGATTTTTAAAGGAATTAAAACAAGGGGACAATCAATTATGGACCAAGTAATCCTTACATTCAGTCTCTTCTAGACAGCATTTCTCAGACAGCCCTGTGCTGGACTAATTAGTGTAATTTAGATAAAACCACTCTTGAAGGAGATTACTTAATGTGGAAATTTGAATTTCATAAAGTATGTTTGGAACAAAGTAAAAAAAATCAGGTGAAAGGTCTAATTTGTGCAGAGGATTTCTAACAATATTTTCTCAGTTTTTTAATTCTTTTTTATTGTCTGTACATGTGTTCTGTCTCTATATGTTCTGTGTGAATGTGTTTGTGTGTTAATCTCTTTCCCATGTTTTCTCTTTCCTTCCCCCTCATCCCTTCTCTCTGATGACTGCAGCATCTTGGAGGAGAATGGGAGAAAGAAAGAGAAAAACTAATCTTACATTGCTAAAGGCAGTTTCAGATAAGGTATACAAGGAAATAACGTATGTGCAGTTTTAAGGAAAGCATAAAAGTTTTGGAAAGTTGTTGGTAAAATTCTCTCTTTCTACCTTCTAACCCTGGCCAGGTTGTGAAGGTGGAGAGAAAGACAAGAAGAAATCGGGGAAGGTTTTTCCTCATATTAGAGAGGCAGGCTGACTAGCATTTTAATTATCTCATGCCTCACCTAAAAGAAAAAGGTTTCTGTACAATGGGAAATAACCACAAAGTAGTTATTCTGGTCATATTTTAAGTGGAACATGTCACTCCTAAGTGGATGTTTAAGACAGGTCAGAATTTGTTATATTATTTGGCACTAAGGC
Organism: Bettongia penicillata ogilbyi; assembly: GCA_023548195.1. Classification (NCBI taxonomy): domain Eukaryota; kingdom Metazoa; phylum Chordata; class Mammalia; order Diprotodontia; family Potoroidae; genus Bettongia; species Bettongia penicillata. Next base: position 2,433,934 of record JAJHZJ010000061.1, read on the forward strand.
AAATTGGAAAATTGCACAGATCTGAAAAAAGAGACACCTCAGAGATAAAGCTTTTGAACTCTCCAGTAGAAACGAGGGAATTTGGCGCCACTAGATAATTTTCCAGAAGTCTCCCTCACTTCCACTGATAGAGTCAAAAGCCCTCTCTTTCAAAGACATTCTTAAGGAGCGGACATAGAAGTAAAATGTACTTGAGTAAAAGAACCATTAAGATTTATTTTGCCCTGCAGTCCCAACTCTGATCATCCAGCTAGGAATGCAGTGAATAGTTCGGACTGCTAAAGATAACTCTTATCATCCCAGATTAGATCAAGGCAAGAGACTGCTAACGAATAGTAGGGAATTTAATTTACGCTCCCTTTTCCCCCCTGCTGAGAGTAGGGGTTGAGCCACAGCAGTATGACATCACAAGTCAACGAGCCCCTACATTTTGTAAGCCCAGTCTTCTATTAATAATATTTATATGTGCTGGTTTGGAAATGTAACTAATGACACCTAAGGTTCATTATTTGTGTTACTGTTGTGCTTCTAAATTGTAATAGTCTTGTATTGTAAGAACTGAGTAACCCCTGTAATCCAGAAACAGTGTTAGAGAAACCAATTTCTAATCTGAATTTTGTTGAAACAAAAAGATGTTGGGAAAACTGTGTAAAACTAGTTATGTTATTTTAAATTTTATCAGTCCTGCTAACCTTGTCTTATAATGTTTTGGTTTTTGTAACTGTCATTTAGAAAACCAGGTATTTTCACCTTTGCCTGTTAAAGAAGTTTCAGTTAAAACAATTTGGTTATCATTTTAAAAGTTGTAAGATTGTTAACTTAAGTTATTTGGAGTTACTGTTTTAATGCTAAACCTAAAATTGTTAATTGATTGCTGTGTGTAGAAAGGAAATGAATGAAAACTTTTTTAGATCAGTTCTGCCCATTCGGGAACAATCTTTCTATATGCTTGGGAGTTGGCAGGCACAGGTGGGGTACCAATCTTCCTTATTTTGTAAAATTGCTAAGGCCCTTGGAAACCATCCCTGTGGGTAGAGTCATCTACCCCCTAAGAAAGAAACTTGATTGGCCTATGCAAATTATAAACAATGAATAGGACTTGCTCAGAATTTGTAATAAATGGAGAGGATTTTTGGCAATTGACTTTTACATCAGGACAAATTTTAAACTTGAAAAGGAAAGATCTTAAATGGAATTCCCTTATGTATACGAGTCCTGGTAAATGTTTATTGCTTACTGCAATTCCATGAGAATAGAAATGACTGGCTCTGAGCTGATTAGTGAATGACATTTGGGACAATAAATATTTTTGTTTTGAGTTTGAATTTGGGTATAGTTGTTTGCATTAAAACACTATCTGAGAGAAATGCCACAAGCTACTCAAAGGGAATATTTCCTACCTGACTATTCCTGAGTCTGGCTATGAAACAGATACTACATAATGGGAGAATTTTACTCTTGTCTAAATTGAAACAAAGTCAAGCATGTTTTATCCTGTCATATTTGCTATGTCATATGTCCCTGCTTTCTCTTTCTATATAGCAGATTTCTATGATCAACATTAAGTGACCAACAAAACATATGAGCCCCTTTTGTGTAATCTTACTGGGAAACCTAGTATTATTTTCATCTGAAATTAGAACATGTTGAGCAATCTAAGTAAACTACTTAAGACTTACCCAAGATGTCCCCATTGTTTAACAGGATTTTATAAGCAGTAGTTTTTTCTGTAATCAGTCTCTTACTGTTGTGAGATTATATTGCACATTTCTGACTAAGGCATTTTGTGTTATTGAGGAATTCTGTAATAATTAAGAATCTTGTTTATTCTAATACTTTGGGAATTCATATTACATAAGGATACTTTTATACCAACTTAGATTTAATGGATTTTAATTTTAAAAGGCTTATTTTTGTTTTCAAGTATCTGAAATTAGAACATGTTCAGCAATTTAAACTATTTCAGACTCACCTAAGATGTCCCCACTGTTTAAAAGTATTTTATAAGCAGTAGTGTTTTTCTGTAATCAGTCTCTTACTGTTGTGAGATTATACTGCACCTATTTGACTAAAGCATTTTCTGATATCTAGGAATTCTGTGATAATTAAGATTTTGTTTTTTTTCTAATACTTTGGGAATTCATATCACTTAAGGACACTTATATCAACTAAGCTTTAATGGATTTTAATTTTAAAAGGTCTATTTCTGTTTCAAAGTAAAAAAGACTACTATCATTTTAAAGGTTTTCAACTAATTTTTTTATAAGTTTAGTGACACTGTTAACATCAGGACAAATTTTAAACAATTTTAAAAGAAAGCACTTTCAGAAGAAATATTTTAAAACAATCTCTTGTAAAGCTTACTAAATTTTCATTTTCAAGACAATGTATTGATAAATATGTAATGATCTATAAAGCAGAAAAGATCTTGCTGTTTTACTCTGAATTTGTTTTCATTCCATGGCCTAAGCAAAAGTTAAATTTAGCATTTGAACTTATTAACAACTTAATTTCTAAAGTTTTTCTTTGAGAGTGTATATAATCAAAGAAGGATAAACAGGCCTGTAAAACAATGATGTACCTCTATTCAGTTGTAAGGTTCAAGTTTAAAATCTCTTTTGTTTTAGACAATATAGTCATGTTAGTGAAGAGTAATAACTGTGAGCTATCTTGTTGATGGTTTATTATTATTAATTACTAATTATAAAAGAAAATGAAGCAGTCTTAATGATGGGGTTCAGACTCTGGCAACTTCCCTGAACTCCCCTTGAATCTTGCCACTTAACCTGGCTTTTCATACTCCAATTAGTAGCCAGGTCTTCCTGAATCTTCCCCCTTAATCTGGCTTTTCATATTCAAATCTGTTGCCCTTGGCCTAGCCTGGCCTTCCTTTGTCTGTTAAGCCAGGGAAATTGTCTTTTATTTATACTCCTTTTGTGCCTGTTTGGTTTTTGTCTAACCTTCATGCCAGGTTCATCTTTTCCACAGTGCAAGTCATCAACTTCCAGATAACTGCTCAGGCTATGTATCCCTTGAACAGGACCCATTGAGGCAGGGACAGCTCTACATCCAATCTCAATAGGAAGTAATTTCAGAAGCTGAGACCTCCATCCCTTACCCACAAAAGATTTTTGGGTCCCATCTCACATACAACTGCCAGGGCCTATAACAGAGGGATATAGACAAGCAGACAGCTTGCTCACACTGACAGTTTTAGAAGCACAGCATTCCCAGAACCAGTTTCATAAGTCAACTTCCATGCTTCACAGGCAATTTCACATTACTAGAGAGCAAGCAAGAAACACTGGAGTAAAGTCTTGTCCACACTGCATTCTGTTTTTGCCAGTTCCCATCATATACATCCATCAATCTTAGAGGATGCAATCCTCTTGAAATATAGGAAATGGACATCACACATGTCCCAGAATTTGGAAGGAATAAATACCTTCATGTGACTATAGACACATATTCAGGTTATACTATTGCCACGCCACTGACTGAGGAATCAACAAAATTTACTATTGATCATCTGTTTACGTGTTTTGCAACTCTAGGTATTCCACAAATTATAAAAACAGACAATGGTCCAGCTTATACTAGTCATGCCTTTACTAAGTTCTGTCTGTCATACAGAATATAGCATAGAACTGGCATCCCACAGAATCCTACTGGTCACGTCACTGTAGAATGTCAGAATCATGACATAAAAACTCTCCTCCAAAAACAAAAGAAAAGGGGAGAAGAAGGCAAAAGAATAAGGAGAAGAGTTGATATGGTGTTGTATACCATAAATTTCCTGACACTAGATAGAGAAAAGTTTATGTCTGCTCAAAAACAGTCTCAAAAAGGCAAAACAAACCTCACTGATTGGAAAAAAGTGAGTGAAATGGAACCACACAAAGACAGACCCTTTGGGGTGAGGGTATGCTTCTATTTCCACAGGAAATGGTGAAGAAACGATCTGGATATATGACCTCTGCCATACACTGGAGAAGATATGGATTGAGGAAAAAGAAAAAGTCACGATCATCGCGCTGACAAGACAATGAAGACACTCATTCTGCTTCTGACCACTGCACCAGAAGGAGCTGCCTTGGGTTAGGGTGGTGACATGGAGAGAGGAGATGGAGGAGGTAATTATGGTTGGATATGGGTCAAAGGTTTTTGGGAAACAAACTGATATAGAAAAAAAATTTTTTCTTTTATGATTGGGAAATAACATGCTTTAATTGTACTATCACTGAATGGATTGGTTCTCATATATCTAATACTAGCATTATATCTGTAATTATGTGTCCTAGGTTTGCTTTAATGTCTATCAAAAGTAAAGACTAGTATATGTCTATATCTGATCAAACTTGTAATCAATTAATGTTGAAAATAAGACAGAAAAGATGTATAAGTTGCATTAGTCTTTAAGACAATAAGATTGGTCTAATTACTAAGACTGGAGACAAGTAGAATGTCACTTAGACTTGCAGTTTCTGTCTATATAAATACCCTGACCCTCGGATTAATAAACTAAGTTGCCCTATCTTCTGCCGCCTGCCCGTGTCTTTCTTTTCCACCACTGTCACCAAGCCACATGGGGACACAGGCTGTCTGCCACACTCAGAGAGTAATAAAGGAAAACTGCAGTTTTCGCGAAGTTAGTATACTAAACACAATGAGTAAGTTCGTCAGAATTAAAATGTCTTGATTTCTTCTGTTAATCCCAGTCCAAATATTTACATAAAATAAAATTAATTTAAAAAGCTTTATGTTTATTTATGAAAAGCATCAAAAGCTGAACTGGGAAAGAACATCTAATGTTGACGGAAAAATGCATAAGTTTTAAAGGAACTGCAATCCCTAAGCTAACACTAAAAAAGAAAGAATATGGGGAAAAAAGTTACTATAAATGTCTAAAACTGAACTAACTTCCTATTACTACAGCTATTACCATCATCTATCCAGTAACCCAGCATGTCATCTATTATTCCTTGTCAAGTCCTGTCTTTTCTACCTTCATAATATCTCTTCCCCATTCTCCCTTCTTTTCTCTGAAATTGTAACCACCCTAAAGCAGGCCTTAGTCATCTCTTGTCTAGTCTATTATAAAAGTCAAGGTCTCCTTACCTTGTTTCCTCCCACATCTTTCACTTAATTGTCCAACGATCTTCCTAAAAACTCAGGTCTGATCACAAAACTTCCCTATTCAATAAAATGTACTGGCTTTCTAGTTCTAGGAACAAATATAAAATCCTTTGTTTGGCTCTTAAAGCCCTTTATAAGCTAGTCCCTTCCTACCTTTCCAGTGTTTAAAGATCAAGCCTTAAGCCCAATTCACTCTGGAGCTCATAGACTGGACAAGGCCCCAACCATCTGGCAAAGAGTGAATGTAATAACTAAATAATAACTGTTTCTCTTTTACCTAGGAACCCTGAGGGTTTTCCCTTCCCAGTTTGATTTTTCTTTTTCTTTTTTATTAAAGGGGCCATTCTTTGAGTAACTTAAAGAAGCCAATTCACTGAATGAGTGTATCTCACTCGAAGTGAGAATGTGATAAGACCTTAGGGTCTCCCATGGCATCCTGGGCCATCTCCAGACATCCGGATGAATATCAAGTCACTGGACCCAGGTGGCTCAGGAGAAGAAAGTGAGGCTGGTGCCCATGCACAGCCCTCCCTCCCTCAAATCAAAGTCAACTGCAAGTCATGTCATCCTCTTGATATCATGGTCCTCTTTGAAAATGAAGGACAAAACACAACCCTTTTTCCCCTATATGTACTCTGTGATCCAGTGACACTGACGTCCTTGCAAGTTCTCTCTCATGACACTTCACTTCTTGACTGAACATTTTCTCCGACTATCCCCATTCCAGGACTGTTTACCCCCCTCATCTAGACCTCCTTGCTTTCCTGGTTTCCTTCAAGTCTCAGCTAAAGTCCCATCTTCTGTAATAAGTCTTTCCCAGTCCTCCTTAATCTTAGTAGTTTCCCCTTATAAGCAAAGTATCAATACTGCTTGTTACAAAAATTGTGTGGCAGTATATTTTGTAGTATTGAGTATCTATGCCATATTTACAGCATAATACAGTTAATTCTCAAACCTAAACTAATCATTAAGTTCTGACGTTTATCTGTTTTACTGAAAGAGCCTAAGGGAGCTTTCTGGGAGCACTATCATGTGAAGGTCACAGGATTAAGTGAACAACGATGACAGTAAAAAAGGCATTTCTGTATATTCAAAAGGGTTTTACTAAGTTACTTAAATGCCATGAACATAAATAGGCTTCTTTCTCTACAAGGCATCCATGACAGCTAACTTCAAAATACAGCACTTGAGGGCAAGAAAGCTTTCCAATCTAACCAAGAGTCTTTGTTATTGACAAAAGAGATTAATGTGTAGGAGACTACAAATATCAAGAGACACTTATTGCCTAATATATTATCATACTTTTCTTTTGTGTACATATACAATGCAAAATCATTACAAACACATTGTATTTTTACAGAAAAGAAAATATATATATTGTATGAATATGAAAAATGAGCAAAATATTTGCAAAGAAAAAAGCCACTCCTTTATGTATATTACATAAACCCTCAAAGTCTTTTTTCTTTCTTCTACGACATTAAAAATAAAATAAACAGACTTAAAACCAATATGTTATTTTACAAAATGCAGAAAAATATAAATAAAAATCTTCTGAGAGGCAAGCTCAAAAAAAAAAGCCACATTAAAAGGGCCTTGAGATTTTGTTACTAGTTTAATAATGTACCATCTCCAAAGACTGCAAGAGAAATGCCTTAGAGGTGTGCCAAAAAGCCAGATGTCAGTGCTTGAAATATATTTTATATAGTTTGGTATAGATTTCATAATTAGCATCTAAATAAAGGAAGAATGATAGAATATGATAATTTCGCTATAACCTAAGGCACTTATTATAAAATGATGAAAATTTGTTAAGTTTTATGCCATTTGTGGGCCAATAGCCAATAAGGATACTTCAGTCAGAAAATTCACATACATGTGTATTTTTCCATGAAAAAATGCAAATATATTTTTCTGAGGCTTTGGGAAGTGTTCCAACATAAGCAATGGGCCTAATTTTAGTTTCCTAATAACTGAATGAATTCTTTATCCCTAGTCATTTCATTATTTCAAAAGACCTATGATCTTATTAATGCATTCCCTCTCCATTCACACAGATTACAACCCCTCTTGCATTTCACTAGTTGATTTCTTAAGTTGATATAGCCAAAAAAATTTTCCTTGTAGCTATGACTTTAGTGAAGAGCACCCCTGATTTTTGCTAGGCTGATCTTCAGATGAAAATTTGTTATTCAACCCTGTTTGAAGTTTTACACCTTTGTAGGAGGTATGACAATTTAAATTCTTTCAGCATTGCCTTTGAAAACTTTATATCACTTCATATAACAATCAAGTTTCTCATTAGGTCTCTACTAAACTAGTCACATTTTAGATGATAAGAATGCTTACTAAATTTATCATGTAACTTATTATGCAACCTAGTACCACAGAATATCATTTAGTAGTCCACTGTCTTTCTAAAAGTTAGTCACTGTAATTTCTGAAGCCAACACCTTTCAGAAAAATAACATTTTTTATGGGCTTCAGAAAATTCCATTATATTATTTATTACCTAAGTCTTTCACAAGATTCTTTAATGGCTCAGAGAAACAAAAACTGTCCCCCCCTACCAAGCAGAGTACTTCAAAAAAGTATACACTTAAAAAATGTTTATTGGTAATGATGATGAAAGATTATAAAGAGAAGCTTAGGGGGGCAGAGCCAAGATGCAGAGGGGAAGGACTGATCTTCTCCAGTTCTATACATGTAGCCCATAAAATACCTGTAAAAAATGACTAAACAAATTGTAGAGCAGCAGAAGTCATCAAAAGACAGAGTGAAAGAGATTTCTAGCCTAAGACAGCCTGGAAGGCAGACAGGAAACGTCTATTAACACCAGAATTGGAGCAGAGAGCAGCCTAGCCCAGCCTTGGCACGCAGCACAGACAGTACTGGCCCAGGCTTTAGGGCATGCAATCACGAGAAGTAGCTGGGGTTCCTAGATTTCTCAATCCACAAATGTCAAAGACAGCTTCAAAGATCAGTGAGAAAGCTCTTTCACCTGAGTGAGAAGGGAGCAGGGTCCAGCACAAGCCCTGGCACAGGTCAGTGGAAGTCACTGCTGCACAGGGTCCATTTTTGGAGCCCCTGGGTGAATTGAGCAGCTGATGTGAGTCTCAGATTCGAATGGTGGTCCTGGGGTGTGGAGGAGCACTGGCAAGGTGGAGCTGGTGGAGACTCTGGAGAGGGAATCCTGCTCACAGACCAGAGCACAGGCCAAGAGAGGAGTAAACACCTCTCCCTTGATTGTGCCAACATGGAGGAACTGAGAACTTACAAGTCTCTAGAGTATACTCTCCACTTGACAAAGGACTCAAAAATCAAGTAACTAGCTGGGAAAATGCCCAAAAAGGAGGAAAAAAAGACTACAGAAGGTAACTTTCTTGGTGAAAACGTACTTTCTTCCATCCTTTTGGAGAGGAAGAACAAAGCATAACATCAGGGGAAAACATAAAAAGTCAAGGCTTCTACATACAAAACCTCCACAGAAAAAAAATAAAATGGTCTCAGGCCATGGAAGAACTCAAAAAAGATTTTTAAAATCAACTAAGAGAGGTGGAGGAAAAATTGGGAAGATAAATGAGGATGATGCAAGAAAAGTGAGTCAACAGCTTGCTAAAGTAGACCCAAAAAATGCTGAAGAAAATAACACCTTTAACAATAGAGTAACCCGGGGGGGGGGGGGGGGGGGAGCCAAGATGGTGGAGTAGAAAGACTCACGTATGCTAGCTCTGAACCCACAGCCCATATATTTCCTGCAAGAAGAACTCCCCACAAATTCTGGAGAACTGCAAGGCGCGTAGAAACACAGTGGAAAATATTTCCGTTCTAGAGAGCCGTGGAGAGCCGTCCCCAGGGGTCCGTTGCACCCCGGAAAGCGGAGCCCACCCCTGTGCTGCCCTGGCCGTGCGGCCCCAGAGGAGCAGATCCCAGCAGGCTTCAGGGACAGAATCTCCGGCGGCTGCGAAGGTCCCTCCGCCCACAGGCGCTACAGGTCAGTGAGAGAGATGTCTGGGCTGGCAGAGAAGGGAACAGGGTGTATCCGTGGCTCGGGCCCCCTCGGGAGGCAGCGGAAGAGGCAGTGGCAGAGGCAGAGGCCCGGGACTCCTGGAGCAAGCAGAAGTTCCATTACCGAAGGTCTCTGCACAAACCCCCTGAGGGAACTGAGCCTGGGAGGCAGCCATGCCCCCACCCGAGCATCAGAACTTAAGTTCACATTGAATAGCAGCCCCCCCTGCCGTGGAAAGCCCATTTGAATCTCAGACCCCAAGCACTAGCTGGGTGGATCTAGGCAGGCGTGGACAGGAATCTCAGAAGTCAAGTAACTGCCTGGGAAAATGCCTAGAAAAGGGAAGAAAAATAAGACTATAGAAAGCTACTTTGATGGGGTACAGATGTTCCCACCTTTCAATTCTGATGACGAGGAACAATTCTTACCATCAGGGAAAGACGTGGAGGTCGGGGCCTCTGTATCCCAGACATCCCAGGTGGATGTCCAGTGGGCTCAGGCCATGGAAGAGCTCAAAAAGGATTTTGAAAATCAAGTGAGACAGGTGGAGGAAAAACTGGGAAGAGAAATGAGAGAGATGCAAGAAAAGCATGAAAAACGGGTCAATACCTTGCTAAAGGAGACTCAAAAAAATGCTGAAGAAAATAACACATTGAAAAATAGGCTCACTCAATTAGGAAAAGAGGTTCAAAAAGCCAATGAGGAGAAGAATGCTTTCAAAAGCAGAATAAGCCAAATGGAAAAAGAGGTTCAAAAGCTCACTGAAGATAATAGTTCTCTCAAAATTAGAATGGAACAGATGGAGTCTAATGACTTTCTGAGAAACCAAGAAATCACCAAACAAAACCAAAAGAATGAAAAAATGGAAGCAAATGTGAAATATCTCATTGGAAAAACAACTGACCTGGAAAACAGATCCAGGAGAGACAATTTAAAAATTATGGGACTACCTGAAAGTCACAATCAAAAAAAGAGCCTAGACATCATCTTCCATGAAATTATCAAGGAAAATTGCCCTACAACCAGAGGACAAAATAGGTATTGAAAGAATCCATCGATCACCGCCTGAAAGAGATCCAAAAAGAGAAACTCCTAGGAACGTTGTGGCCAAATTCCAGAATTCCCAGGTCAAGGAGAAAATCTTGCAAGCAGCTAGAAAGAAACAATTCCAGTATTGTGCAAATACAATCAGGATAACCCAAGATCTAGCAGCTTCTACATTAAGGGATCGAAGGGCGTGGAATAGGATATTCCAGAAGTCAAAGGAACTAGGACTCAAACCAAGAATCACCTACCCAGCAAAACTGAGTATAATACTTCTGGGGAAAATATGGTCTTTCAATGAAACAGAGGACTCTCAAGCATTCTTGATGAAAACACCAGAGCTGAAAAGAAAATTTGACTTTCAAACACAAGAATGAGAAGAAACATGAAAAAGTAAAGAGCAAAGAGAAATCATAAGGGACTTACCATAAGTGAACTGTTTACATTCTTACATGGAAAGACAATATTTGTAACTCTTAAAACTTTTCAGTATCTGGGTAGTTGGTGGGACCACACACACAGACACACACACACACACACACACACGTACACACGTGCACACACACATACACACATGCACGCACATACAGAGGCAGAGAGCACAGAGTGAACTGAATAGGATGGGACCATATCTTAAAAGCAATTAAGGTAAATGGTGAGAGAGAAATGTAGTGGGAGGAAAGAGAGTGAAATGGAATGGGGTAAATTATATCTCATTCAAGAGGCAAGCAGGAGACTTTTTAGTGGAGGGAAAAAGAGGAGAGCTGAGAAAAAAAAAACCAAGAAGTTTACCCTCATCACATTCGACTAAAAAAAAGAATAAAATGCACACTCATTTTGGTATGAAAACCTATCTTACAATACAGGAAAGTGGGGGAGAAGGAGATAAGCAAGGGTGGGGGATGATGGTAGGGAGGGCAATGGGAGGAGGGAGCAATTTGAAGTCAACACTTGGGGAGGGACAGGATCAAAAGACAGAATAGAAACAATGGGGGGCAGGATAGGATGGAGGGTAATTCAGTTAGTCTTACACAACACGACTATTATCGAAGTCATTTGCAAAACTACACAGATAGGGCCTATATTGAATTGCCTGCCTTCCCAAAGGGAATGGGTGGGGAGGGAGGGATGGGGAGAAGTTGGAACTCAAAAGTTTTAGGAACAACTGTTTAGTATTGTTCTTGTTACTAGGAAATAAGAAATACAGTTAATAGGGAATAGAAAGTCATCTCGCCCTACAGGACAAAAGAGAAGATGGGAACAAGAGAAGGGAGGGATGATACAAGAAAGGGCAGACTGGAGATAGGGAAAATTAGATTACTTGGTGTATTAGGGTGGGGGGAGGGGATAAAAGGGGAGAAAATTTGGAGCCCAAAATTTTGTGAAAATGAATGTAAAAAGTTAAAATAAATACATTTTTATTAAAAAAAAAAAAACAGAGTACCCCAATGGCAAAGGAGGTCCAAAAAGCCAATGAGGAGAAGAAGGCTTTAAAAAGTAGAATTAGCCAAATAGAAAAGGAGGTTCAAAAGCTCACCGAAGAAAACAGTTCTTTAAAAATGAGAATGGAGCAGATGGAAGCTAATGACTTTATGAGAAATCAAGAAATTACAAAACAAAACCAAAAGAATGAGAAAATGGAAGACAATATGAAATATCTCATTGGAAAAACAACTGACCTGGAAAATAGATCCAAGAGAGACAATTTAAAAATTATGGGACTACCTGAAAGCCATGATCAAAAAAAGAGCCTAGACATCATCTTTCATGAAATTATCAAGGAAAACTGTCCCAATGTTCTAGAATCAGAAGGTAAAATAAATATTGAATGAATCCACTGATTACCTCCTGAAAGAGATCTGGAAAGAAAAACTCATAGGAGTGTTGTAGTCAAATTCCAGAGTTCCCAGGTCAAGGAGAAAATATTGCAAGTGGCCAGAAAGAACCAATTAGAGTATTAAGGAAAGAAGATCAGAATAACACAAAATCTAGCAGCTTCTACATTAAGGGATTAAAGGGTTTGGAATATGATATTCCAGAAATCAAAGGAACTAGGCTTAGAACCAAGAATCATCTACCCAACAAAACTGAGTATAATACTTCAGGGGACAAATAGTCACTGAATGAATTAAAGGACTTTCAAGCATTCTTCATGAAAAGAACAGAACTGAATAGAAAATCTGACTTTTCAAACACAAGAATGAAGAGAAGCATGAAAAGGTAAACAGGAAAGAGAAATCATAAGGGACTCACTAAAGTTGAACTGATTACATTCCTCCATGGAAGGTAATATTTGTAATTCTTGAGACTTTTCTCAGTATTTGGATAGCTGGAGAAGGATTATATACATAATACATATAGACAGAGGGCACAGGGTGAGTTGAATTGGAGGGGATGGTATCTAAAAAATAAAATTAAGGGGTAAGAGAGGAATCCATTGGGAGGAGAAAGGGAGAAATGGAATGGGGCAAATTATCTCTCATCAAAGAGGCAAGAAAAAGCTTTTTCAATGGAGGGGAAAAGTGGGGAGGTAAGAGAGAAAAAGTGAAGTTTACTCTCATCACATTTGACTTAAGGTGTGAATAACATGCATACTCAATTTGGTGTGAAAATCTTTCTTACACTACAAAAAATTAGGGGAGAAGGGGAGAAGTGGGACCTGGGGCAGGAACGATGGAAGAGAGGGCAAATGGGAGGAGGGAGTAATTAGAAGTAAACACTTTTGGGGAGGGACAAGATGAAAAGAGAGAACGAATAAATGGGGGACCTGATAGGATGAAGGAAAATAGAATTAGTCTTTCACAACATGACTACTGTGGAAGTCTTTTGCATAACTATACATGCATAGCATATATTGAATTGCCTGCCTTCCTGGTGGGGATGTGTGGGGAGGGAGGAAGGGAGAGAAGTTGGAACTCAAAGTTTTAGGAACGAATGTTGAGAATTGTTTTTGCATGCAACTAGGAAATAAGAAATATAGGTAATGGGGTATAGAAATCTGTCTTGCCCTACAAGAAACGAGAGAATATGGGGATAAGGGAAAGGAGGGGTGTGACAGAAGGGAGGGCAGATTGAGGGAAGGGGTAATCAGAAGTTACGGTATCTTGGGGTGGGGGCAGGGGGAGAGACATGGAGAAAATTTGGAACTCAAAATAGTGTGGAAATGAATGTTCAAAAATAAAAATAAATAAATTTTTAAAAATGAGCTTATAAAAGTCCTCAAAATTTTTCATTTTTATAATTTTGATGGTACAATATAATAACCAACAGATAAAGAAAAGTCTTCTGACAAAACACAATAGTCGTTTCTGTTAAAACGCTAGGAAACATGGGAGCAAATCACCTTTTCATTTAATTGATAAATAGTATCTCTAAGATTTGTAAGAGAGAAACTATACTACTTTCTAGTAAATGAAGGGGTGAAACAAGACTTCCCCTTATTATAACTTCTAGAAAGCCTGTAAGACAAGGTAAGAAATTGAGGGAATAAGCACGGATAAAGAAGAAACAAAGTGACATAAAGAAAATTATAATTATGTCAAGGAATGTGGAAAAAATATTGATACATTGTTAGTGGAGCAGTGAACTGGTACAAATATTCTGGAAAGCTATTTTAAATTACACATAAAAAGTTATTAAATAGTCCATGCTCTTTTACCCAGAAATATCACTGCTAGTCATCATGTACTCCCAAAGAGATCAAAGGAAAAGGAAAAGTCGTTTTTCGTTCAAAAATATTTATAGCAGCTTTTTTAGTGGTGGGAAAAAAATAAATTAAAATAAAACAACTGGAAATTTGGAGGACGACCATCAATTGAGGAAAGGACAAATAAATCATGATGGATTAGTATTATGCTGTAACATACTAGGAAACATGATTTCAAAAAAGACATGGAAATATTTCTATGAACTGATGCCTAGTGAAGTAAGCAGAATTGGAAGAATATTTTCTAATTTTTCAATGTTTAAGTTTTTTAATTTATTATTAAAATAGTGATCTAACAAATAACTTGCAAATATTTCTTTTAAATTTAAGTAAAGTTTTTAAGATAGATTCCTAATAATGTAATGATTAGGTCAAGGGTTAGGACTGATTTTATAATTTTTGGTGAGTGTTGGTAGTTTTTTTTTTTTCTACACTGAAAGTAAACCGGATTTCAATGCCATTAAAAGAAAAAAAGAAAAGTTTAGGGATTAGAGTACTTGTCAAAAACTGTTCAAATCCTGTAATATGTCCCCATTTCCTGTCAAAAGAAAAATTCACTTTCCTTAGATGGATTTCCACAATCCTCTACAATTTTTAAAAAGCTTAACAGAAGAAGAATTCTAGGAAATCAACTAAAAGTTAGTTGAAATAATTAACAACAAAGCTGCAGAACAGAAAATAATACTCACATACATCATCAGTATTTCTATATACAAGCAACAAAGTACAGCAGCAAGAAATAGAGAAACTCAATTTAAAGTAACTATAGACAATATAAAATACTTGGTAGTCTACCTTCCAAGACAGACTCAGAAACTATATGAACACAATTATAAAACACTTTTCACAATCGGAAAAATATTAATTGCTCATGGGTAGGCAAAGCCAAAATAATAAAATTTACCTAAATTATCTGCCTAAATTAATCTACTTATTCAGTGCCATACCAATCAACCAAAAAACATTTTGTAGAGCTAGAAAAAATAATAACACAATTCATCTGAAAGAACAAAACGTGAAGAATATCAAGGGAATCAAAGAAAAAAGAAATGTGAAGGAAGATGGCCTAGTGGTACCACATCTCAAACTGAATTACAAAACAAATTGAAAAACAAAAAAATTACAGTAATTATCAAAACAATCTGGTACTGGCTAAGAAGTAGAATGGTGGATGAGTGAATAGATTAGATACACAATACATTGCAGTAAATTACCATAGTAATCTAGTGTTTGATAAACCCAAAGAATCAAGCTTTATTATTTGAGTCATTATTTGACAAGAACTGTTGGGAAAACTGTATGGCAGAAATTAGGTATAGACCTGTATCTTATACTGTATACCAAGATAAGGTCAAAATGGGTATATGATTTACACTTAAAGGTGATACCATAAGCAATAAGGACATTATGGAATAGTTTAGTTGTCAGATCTATGGATAAGGGAAGAATTTAGGACTGTAAATTAGAGTATTTTGATTAAAAAAATTACAAGTTTTTGTACAAAATGAAAACAATGCCATCAAGATTAGGAGGAAAGTAGAAAACAGAGGAAAAAAGGAAGTATAGAGAACTGAGTCAAATTTATAAGAATACAAGTCATTCCCCAACTGATAAATGGTCAAAAGATATGAACAGGCAGTTTTCAAATGAAGAAATCAAAGCTACCTATAGTCATATAAAAAATGCTCCAAGTCACTACTGATTAGAGCAATGCAAATTAAAACAATTCTGAAGTACCATCTCACACCTTTCAGATTGGCTAATATAACAAAAAAGGAAAAAATCAATGTTGTAGGTGATATAAGAAAACTGAGACACTAATGCACTATTGGTGGAGTTGTGAACCAATTCAAGCATTCTGGGGAGCAATTGGACCTATGCTCAAAAGGCTATAAAACCGTGCATATCATTCGATCCAGCAACACTACTGCTAGGCTTGTATCCCACAGAGATTTTAAAAAAAAAAAAAAAAAAAAAAAGGAAAAGGACCTATTTGTACAAAGTATTAATAGTAACTCTTTTTGAGGTAACTAGGAATCAGATATTGAGCGGATGCCTATCAACTGGGGAACAAGTTATAGTACATAGTTGTAATGGAATATTATTGTGCTATGAGAAATGACAAGAAGGATGATTTCAGAAAAACTTGGAAAGACTTACATGATCTGATAAAAGCCAAGTGAACATAATCAGGATAACATTGTACACAGTAATAGCAATAATATTCAATGAAGAACTGTGAATGACCTGGTTATTCCCAGCAATGCAATGATTCAAGAAAATCCCAAAGGACTCATGATGAAGCAAGCTATCTTCCTCCAGAGAAAGAAATGCTGTTGTCTGAATACAGATTGAAGCTAGCTTCCTTCCTTCCTTCCTTCCTTCCTTCCTTCCTTCCTTCCTTCCTTCCTTCCTTCCTTCTTTCCTTCCCTCCCTCCCCCCTTCCTTCCTTCCTCCCAGGGCTCTATCCACTGTACTCAACGTCAAATAAGGGGACAAATCAAAACCAAAACCAAAAAGCCAACCCTCAGTTATAGTTATCCAAAATTCCAGTACAACAAAATTCCAGAGTACAATTCCAGTACTCTGATCACCTGGATGTCACATCTCTTCCTTCTTCTTGATCCTCAAATTAATCAGGGAGTCAATTAATTCTGTACTAATTATATTGAAGACTAGCCTGTTCAATTTCTTGCTAGTCTGAAATGCAGAGATCAAGAAAACAGTATTAAAAGAATAAAAACATGTAATTTAAGTCAATGTAAGGAATTTCTGGTGTGGGCACTCCATCCCCCAGCTCAGTTCATGACCCATCTAGGATTTAGGAAGGTGCTTGAAATAAGGAGAAGTTGAGTGGCTTGCCCAGGGTTCCAGAGGTAGCAACAGTTAACACACAGAACTTTGTCAAGCTGAGATGTGTCATGAAAGAGAACTATAAAGTAGAAAATAGAGTCAAAATAGCAACTTATTTCTTGAGGTGAAGGGTCCATAAATGACTACTGAGGAAAAGAATTAGATCCATATTATAAAATGTGCTATAAAATAACATAGAGCACTTTAAGGTTTGTAAAAGATTTTATAAACATCTCATCCAAGTCTCACAATAACTCTGAGCAATACAGACATTTTTGTGTCCACTAACAGATGGATAAATTGCCCATGGCCACTCAGCTAGGAAGTAATGGAGGTGGGAACTGACTAACTTTCCATCCACTTGTAAGACCACAGTTCTCAAGGGCACATAAATATAGGCTTATTTAATAAATAATCTTGGATTTGGAGTTAGAAAGGTTAAATGATTTGCAAGTCTTAACAGAATAAAAAGTACTGGAGCTAGGATTTGAAGCCAGGTAGTTATGATTTCAGATCTATGTCTGTGCCTCACAAGAGTGATGAAGCCATCCTGCTTCTTTGTGACACTTCACTTTAGAAAGTCCTTAAAATGAATAAGCAACCAATTTTTTTCTTGAGGATTTTTTTTTAATTTGAGGATTATAAATACTATAGAAGAATGCATTGTGTGAGATGGAAACCTTTCCATGAAAAATTAAAATGTCTTCCTGCAAAAGTCAGACTGAAAAAAAAGATTACTAGTCTAAAATAAAGGGGAAAAAACACTGTTTTTGTAAAATGGAGCTATTTTAAAATATGTGGTAAAACATTACAAAGTGATACAAATTAAGGAAAATAGTAAGTAGTTCTGAGAGAAGTGACAGTTTTTTAGGTCATCCACATATTTTGAAGGATGATTTGAAAGAAAAAGGGAAAATACTTGCATTTGAGCCTCTGAGAAACTTGTATAAGAAAGCCTTGTTAAATTGGAATTATCGAACAATTTCTAAGGGGAAAATCAACAACTGGCAATAAATACTTAAAACTGTTTTCCAATAAGTATTATTAGCTCTGTCACATTCTGATTTTCTAAAGACTCATACAAGAAACTTACCTGTGAGATACAGCTCCCCAAGCCCCATGCTTGTTTGTGAGAATATTAAGAATCTTTTGCTTCAGCTGATTGGCTGTGACATGATCTCGATGCTTAGCTGCACTGATAAGGTGGTCACACATCTTTTCTTCTTCTCTTCGGTCAGCAGCATATTGGGCACACTGGGACTACAAAAAAACACAATTTACAATGATTAATTTTTCTACTTTTATAAAACAGAATTCTAGATCGACCTTAAATAAAAGGAGGAAATAAGTAATTCCACACAAAAATTCAGTGGTTAATACAGATTTTTTTTTTCATGGATCGGGTTTTTTCTTTTTCTTTTTCTTTTTTTTGCTCAGATTACACAATTAGAGCCTCTCACATTACAGGATTATAGGATCTCGCAATCCTTTCACTTCTGGCAATCTCATCAATCTCTATGCTTTGGAACCAGGCTTTGGAAGACTTAACCCTTTCATCTCCAAATTTCTACTCTACAGCCCTCATTCTGATTAGTGAGTAACTCAAAGCTATATCAGGCCAGGCTAGCTTCTATTTGTGTTTCACTTCACTCGAGCCATTTTCTTACCAGCTAGTGGTGATCTGGTTGTTTGGACCAAGGATCATGCTTTACAGCACTTACCCTTTCAATTACAGGAACTCCTACTCAGTGTCCTAATATGGTAATGCTTCATGTGGCCCATATTATTAGCCCAGTCTGGCTCCAGTTACGCTTCATTAAATTCTCTTCATTATACTCATACTATCATGACCTGCTTTATCACTGCACATGTTCACTCCACGGCCCTCCTCCCTCTCCTTTCAGGTTGGAACTATAATCAAATCAATACTGACAGTGTTATAAGATAAGCTGGCTCAATCTTCTTGACTCCTGTTGCTCTCCTTGTAACTTTTCAAACTAAAATATTACTTTATGGCTACAACGCTACTTTATGTATTATCTTCTCCTATTGAATGCAGTCTCCTAGAGGGCAGAGATCATCTTTGCTTTTGCATATATATTTGAAGTGCTCAGTACAGGGCTTGGTACATAGCAAATACTTAATAAATGTTTTTTCACCCATTCATTTCCAGAATTTTGGGTAGCTCTTTCAATTTACAATGAAATAGTTAAAAATCAAAAAATTGTCCAAAGTCACCCAGGTAGGAAATAGAAGAGCCTAGTTTTCAACTCAAGTCTTCTGAACATGACTATAATATAGAATAGTGGATGGACTGTTGCTCTAATCTAATCCCATGTCTGACAAGTCCTAGCAGAGCGAGCCTGGGAAGGTTACTTAACCAGCTGTAAAAACTATGACACCTACCTCATAGGGTTATTGTGTGAATCTGATAATGATTGTGTACACAGAGAATGGTACAAACTTTAAAGTGCTCTGTAAATGTTACTTATTACTATTATTCCCTGCCTCTCTGGGACTCAACTTCTCTATTTAAAAAATAAGAGTGGGATTGGCTGATTTCTAAGGTCCCTTCCAACTCAAATTCCTATAATTCCAAGTATTCAAGTAAAATGACTTTCCATATATATATATATATATATATATATATATATATATATATATATATATATATATATATGTATATACACACACACAAAATAAAGTTAACCTAACAATGCATCTTATCCAAGGTCACACAATTTCTAATACAATGCTCTTTATACAACATAATGGTGACTCTTATGTCAATGAGGATTATGATTTGAAATTAGAGTTGTTTGTACTTTTTCAGGAAGAGATCTATTTCATGAGATTTTTATACCTGTTCTTCAACAAATAAAGCGACTTATAACATCTCTAGGGTACAATAAGGTAACATATTAGGGATACTGTGGAACTCAATAAATAATTTTTTGCACATGAACAATGTTGTTATTTTAATATACGTAGATTTTCTGTGAATAATAAAATACATTTATTCAAAAGTATTAATGAATTTGCAGTAGTATTTGGCCATTATTTTTTCAATTAACAGAGAATGGTAGAGCTACTATTATATGAGCATCCATAAATTTGATATTTACAATGGGAAAATCATAGTCAAAATTGTTGGGAACCGTGGATTTAGAACAAAAGAATATCAATTTGAGTCCTCACTCTTATACTTGTTAGCTATGGGATCTTGGATATGTCACTGAACTTCCTAGAATCTTAGTGTTTCTATCTTAAACTGGAGGCTATAATTGCATTTAAGAGCAATTATGCTCAACTGTCTGGAGGACCAATTTTGAAGTAAGGAAGACCTGAGTTCAAGTCCTGACTCAGATACCTAGTAGCCAGGTGGCTTTTCCAAACCTAAAAGATAAATTACAGACAATTCGGTGATCTTCAGCAGAAGAAGGAATTTCCCCACACCAATGAAATCACAGACTCGTATGAAAAAGAAATGAAATACCTGTGCCTCTCTTATAGGATTGTTGTGAGAAAATTGAACTGTAAACATTAAAATTATATCAAATTTTAGCTATTTTTATTATTTATTACTGAAACCTCTCCTCTGTCTTCCATTTTTTCCCTACCCATTTCAGTTGTCTTGTGGGCTATATATGCTCATATCTATAACAAATCTTAGCTACACAGAGAGACAGCTGAATAGTGGATCCTTCTGGATACTGAAGAATTCTGTAAGAGTAAATGAATATGTGTATCAGTGTCTTTCTGGTTAGTTTGGATTTATGCATAACAAAGTGAGAGTATACTGACAGGCAACATAATAAGAGCATAGGATAGTGATGGGCAGCGTGGCAGAGGAGAGAAAAGTATTGCCCTCAAGTGAGGACAACCTTTGTTCAACTATGATACATACTGGCTGTAGGACTCTGGGCAAGTTACTTAAATTCTTGGTGCCTCAGGAAACACGTTAAGCCTATCAATTGAAGAAGAGTTTCTTATCTCCATTAGTTGAGGATGTTTCCTAATAGAGAGCAGCCTACTTGGATGAAATCACAGGTTCAAACCAAAAAAAGACTTTCTACAGAGACGCTCACTTGAACGTTCTAATATTTCCAAGTACTTCCTCAGTGGTTAACAATTAACAATGAAAAAAAAATGAGGTAACTTGCTGCACATTAGCATTTTATAAGGTTAAGCAACATTTTTCTGTGGGGGGAATAAAGAACCTTTTGTTGTAGATAGTTGAGCATTTTAATATTTCCCTGTATGTAGCTCATCTACTATTATAGACCACTATTTTGGTTTATTTCTTTTGAAAAGTATCCCCTGTAGTAATCTATAAAGGGTTAATTCATTTTTCAATTTATCTTCTTGTACAGGGAAGCACCAATTAGTACAATGATCTGCCTTCAGTAATGAGGTTAATATTTCATCAGCTCATTGGACAGTAAAATTAAATTTTCATTTTTCTTCCTTAACAATTACAGAAGCTAACCAAATGAATATTAACTATGAAGTTACCATCACAAACTAAATCTGGCTTTTCTTCTTTATTTGAACCTTATAAAACAAGTTTTAAAAAATTCCTACAAATATATTTTCAATTCATCAAAAATTCTTGATTTATAGAACTGCAAAGTCCAATATAAACTAATAGGTTTTTTTTACAGTAGTAAAATATGCATTCATTTATTAAGTCAATTCCTGTCTAAGAAAAGAAGGTAAAACAGCTTAAAAAGCAAGTTACATTTACTGAGCAAAACCTAGTAACAATGTACTATATTCATTTTTCTTAAATGAGATATGAATGTCTTCATTGTAAGTCTGTAATTTGTAACTAATATTTCAAAAAGTTCTCAACCATCATATAATCTTCTCAAAGACAGTGGAATTACCAGGGGCCTACATTAATGCACTCTACTGTTTAACTAAGTGTTAAGCCTCGTAAATATTATCTTTTTGCTTTAAATCCCATTTCAGAGGTTTTCATATGACAAATACAATTAAAATGTTTATATTCCATAAAACATCTTGGTTTTCTTACTGGAAAAAAAGATTGACTTAAGGCTGTTCCTTCAGGGAATTTAGTTAATATTCTAAATCTTATTTGCTAACAGCAGCTGAGAGTTAATTGAATATTTTCATTTTGCCCAGAGTTCTGACAGATTGTATACTTAAACATATTCTTCAAAGAACAGATAACTCGATCTTTTCTTGTCATCTTAAGTTACTGCATCATATCCTGATAAAGATCCAATGTTATTTATTGTTGAGGCAATATGAAACTTCACTCCAATATACACTTTATTGTAAATTTGCTTTTTATCAATATAGTATATTACCACCTACTATATGGATGGTAATAAAGTTGTTGTTGTCGCATATGACAAGTGTCTGATATCTGACTGACACTGTGAAGTAAAGGTTGGGTCTACTGAAAATGACAACAGATAACTCTGTGTTTCATACTTAAAGCAAGGTCAAAAGAACTAGTATATCAAACTGTAAGTTTGAGAGAGCTGCTTCACTTAGATAAGAACCTCATTAAAACTGAGAACACGGTCTCCAATTCCCAACCAAACCATACTTGGTGGTATACCACGACATGTTAGTAAAATAGCACTATGATATTATTTTCATGTTGTGTGCTATATCAATATGATAGTTCAAATTCATTGCAATACAAGGGCATCCAAATATCTTAGATACTTGTATGACAGTGTAGTGAATTTGGTTTTATAAAGGGAATGTAGTACAATACTGCCTAAGGAAAATATTTAAAAATAACAAATATAGAAGATTTAGAACCGAATACATCCGAGATTAGCAATATAAGATGGGGTAAATAATTACTGAAAAATCACAAAATAGCATTTAAAAATATTTTGGCTATTCCTGTAAAAACTGAATTTCTAGCAATTTGAATATGACATTTTTTTAAATATCACATCTTTTTTTTACACCGAATAGAGATGAAAGATATCTTTGAAACTATTCTTAGTACTTAATGACTTTAAAAACCAGTTTACAAAATAGCAGTGCTTTAGAAGTAGTCTATTAGATAATATAGAAGTAAAAAAAATGAAAATCAAATTAATGCTATACTAAACTAAATACTGGGTTGATAAGTAACAATTTGCAGAATGGTTAATAAAACTATCAGTTCATTTATGTAACAACACCACTACCATTAGCATCTTTCTCTTGACTTAGAAAATCTGGCTAGTTAAAAAAAAATTACATTTAAAATTTTATTCGCATTTTCCTTAAGAAAGTTAGTAAAATATCATTTAAATATTTGACTTTCTATTATATTGAATCATTAGACATTCTGATTAAGGGATTTCTTCAAGTTATGAATATTTTCCTGGATTTCAGTGAGACAGATAAGAAAATAAGCTATTACTTTGTGTTTGACATTTATTCACTTTTTTAAAAAAAGTGGCCTAAAATGCCTTCAAAGTATTTTTTTTTTCAAAAATAAAAAAGACCACTTTTTTTTTTGTCTGGGATTACACACAGGTGATAACTGACTGAAAACAGAAAAACTGAATTCCTATCTCTTCTCAAAAACTTACCTCAAATTCTGCATGTTTGTGCACGTCCTCAGCCCTCTGTCGATTCAAAATAAACTCAGCTTCATTGGCAACACGCACTATATGGTCTTTCATAGCGTGGCATAACAATCTGAAAATAAAAGTCTTTGATCAAACAGTCCTTATAGTTTTGGCTCTTCTAAATTATTTCAAGTATCAGTTTATAATACTGGAAATACCAAACTTTCATAAATACTATTTGATTAAATTATTATGCAAAATTATTTTTATGTTTGTTTCTACTTCAGAGTACTTTTTAAACAGAAAATATTCCATTAAATTTCTACAGCAGTGTGAAAATTATGATAGAACTTGAAAACACAATTTCTGTTAATGAAAGTTCTTTATAGAAAGATTTTAAACTGAAAGAAAAGTTTTAAAGCTGTCCAACAAGAGAGTGAGTGGCCTTATAATTTGAGCATCTCTCCCTTACTAACTGTATTAAAACAAAGATTTGATGACTATTTTTAGGGGTGCTGTAGAAGGGATTCCTACATTGAAGGAGAAGGTGGAATAGATCGCTAGGAGGATTACCAGCTTCAAAATCCTATAATTCTTCAATTTCTGAGAAAAGGAATCATCATATAAACTTTGACAAGGAAAACTTGAATAATGGGTGAACATATGACAACTACTTGGGGACTGTTTAAGATCCAGCACGACACAATCTAATTTTGTAACCTCTGCAGTTTATCATATAAATATTTTTTTCCAGAAAATTATACATGCTCTTTTGAGCTGATTTGATTTCATCTGCACTGCATTGTCTTATTTATCAATATTTTACTCTAATGTACTATATTTTAATATTTCTAAAATGATTGTCAGTATCTGGTTTGTGTCATCTACAAATTTGGCAGGCACATAATTTCTCTATTCCAAGTAAGTTACGTAAGTATTGAGAATAATTAAATCCAAGACAGTTCTCAGTAGAAGTCTTTCCAAAACCTATGTCTTATCTGATACAGAATTAATTACTCTATGATGACATCTGGGTTAAATAACTTCCCTGTCACTCTAGAACTAGTGAGAATGGCGCTGGTAAGTATGACAGAGGCAGTAGTGACAATCTTTGACAACAGTAGGAGAGGTGAAACAATTATCTGGCAGTATTCTACAGTAATCCCTCTATACCAACTGAGAATGACACAGGCATAATCCAATGGGATTTTTCTCTAGTTTACAGAAAAAAATGAGATAAGGGCAGCAAAAGCATTAAATTATTATAAGGATTGAAAAAAATCTATTAAAACTATAATTTGTGAAAGAATCAAATCATATCTAAGAAACTAATTTAAAATACCAGATTATCAGACAGAGAGAACCTTAATTTCAATTATCTGAAAATGAAAAAAAAATAAAGGAAATGACAGTAAAATACATTTGAAAGTGAGAGGGTATTCTCTTTCACTGAAAAATATTTGCCCATAATTTGCAAAGAAGCTCAACAAAAGAGGCAAAAGAGAAATTTTTGAATATTTGTGTTAAACTCTCTGGGAGTTTGGCTTTTTTTTTGTCAGATTAGTGCTATACACATAATAGTTCAAAAGTTTTATTCAACTGAGTGGAAGGACAAGGAGAACTTAGTGGAACAATTAATTCCAACTGCTAACAGTCTGGTCAATTAGCAGAGGCTAGCTGTAAGAGAATGACAAACTTTGAAACACATGAAAAGGCACCATTTTCACTACCTCTACCAATTTCACTACCACCATAGTGGCAAAATGCATAATAAACAGTTTTGCTGTAAAAATTTTTCAAGCATCACAAAACTGTAACTTATATAGAAAACATTTGTTGTTGTCTGGCACATTTGTGATGAGCTGGACAGGGGCCAAGCCTGGAGGATTATTTATAGAGTATCTATTATGTGCCAGGCACTGTGTTAATAAGAAAGGCAAAAGCATGGCCCCTGCCTTCAAAGAGTTCTCATTTGAATGAGGGAGACAATATGCGATTGATTGCACATCTGAGATATATGGAGAATAGAAGGCTAGTGATCTGAATGGGGAAAATAATAGCACTAAGGAGGACTGGCACAGGCCTTGTGCAGAAGATGGGACCTGAACTGAGGCTAAGGAAAGCAGGAGGAGTAGGTGATGTAGGGAAGAAAGGCAGGAACACAACAAGGAGGGAAAGAGGAAGAGAAAGGAGAGGAGAGGAGTATTTACAGAGCATCCATTCCATGCCAGGCACTGTGCTAAGTCCTTTACAATTACCTCACCTGATCCTCACCACAACCCTGTGAGGCAGATATTATTATGACCTCTACTTTACAGCTGAAGACAGTGAGGCAGATAAAGGGTAAAGGCTTTTCCCAGGGTCTCAGCTAGTAAGTATCTGACACTTACTAGCTGCCATATTACTTAACCCTGTTTGCCTCAGTTTCCTCATCTGTAAAATTAGCTGGAGAAGGAAATGGCAGACCACTTCAGTGTCTTTGCCAAGAAAAACCTCAAATGGCATCATGAAGATTCATATGTGATTAAAACTACTGGAAAACAACTTCCTAACTTTAGGCCTAGCACTTTATCCACCATACCACCTAGAAGCCTGAAGCCATAGATGAAGCCTTATCTTGATTAAAAAGACACTGTTTCATTGGCCTGCAGGATATCAGTTTTACTATCCCACCTGACGCAATTCACTAAATAGAAATGTCAGGAATGAACCAACAAGCATTTATTAAGTTCTTACTATTTATCAGTCAATGAACTAGAGGCAATGGAGATATAAAGCCAAAAATAAAACTCTGAGTTTAAGAAGCTTACATTCCATTGGTGCAGATAACCATGTACACACATAAGTAAAATGTGCATGTATTTTAAATGGTTTGAGGAGGGAGGGTATTTAGAGTAGGAGGGGGATCTGGGAAGGCTTCATGTGAGAAGATGGTGTTTAAATTGTGTCTAGAAAGAAACAAGGGAGTCTAAGCAGTATAGTAAAGAAGGAGCACAATTTAGAAATGGGGGAACAATCTGGGGACTCCAAATGTACAGAGATAGAAGATGGAGGCTCATCTGTGAGAAACAGCAAGATGAGTTTGGCTGGACCATGAGGTACTGAGTTGACAATAATATGTAATGAGGCTGAAAAAGTAAGTTTGGGGTTAGTTTGGCATTTAAAGCCAAAAAGGGGAGAGGGGTTATTTATCCTAGAGGGAATATGAAGCTACTGGATTTTATACAGGGAAATAACATGGTCAGACCTATGCTTAAAGGTATTTCAGTAGCTGTAGAGAATATGAATAAATGAATTCTTCCTTCATCATAATCTCACATCGGGCCTTTCCTCAGTATCTTCTCCTCTATTGTCTCACAGGCAATCTTTGCCAAGGCAAAACTCCTCTAACATGTACAAGTGATCCTATTCCCTCCAGTGTTCTCCAGTAGATGGCCACAGACCTCACCACTCCCACTTTTGCCTACCATACCCCACTCTACCATTAATCTTTAATCTCTGGCTACTTGGTGGCTGTCTACAAACACATATCTACTCCATCCCTAAAAATTATATATATCTATATATATCTTCTCACTTCCTTGCAAAAATTCTTGGAAAAGCCATATAATAGATGCCTTCACTTCCTTTTCGCTCACGCTGAAGTCTAGCTACCAATCTTATCAATCGGAAACTGCTCTCAACAAAGTTACCAATGATCTCTTAATTACAGAATCCAACAGCACTTTCTCAGTCCTCATCCTTTTAGATCCATCTGCAGCTTTAGCCACTATTTATCACCCTCTTCTCTCTTTGCACAATACTACTCCTTCCTACTTGACTGCTTCTTCAGCATGCCCGGAACACATGGGTATGAGCCCTCAAAGCTCTATCCTGGCTCCTCTTTTCTTCTCCCTCAATGCTCTTTCCCTTAGTGATCTCATCAACTCCCATGGGTTGAATGAACATGTCTGTATAGATGATTCTGAGATCTATTTTCTGAGTCCTAACCTGCCTCTTGACCTTCAGTCTGGTACCTCCAATTGTGTACTAGACTTCTCAAGGACATCTTCCAACTCAGTATTTCCCAAACAGAATTCATTACCTCCTACCACGCTCTCCTCTTTTCCTAACTTTCTTCTTATTATTGAGGAAACCAGGAACCTCCCAGTCATTCATGCTTGCAATCTAGTTGTCTTCCTTGACACCTCATTCTCTTACGTCCCATGTCCAATCTATTGCCAAGTCCTGTTGATAAATAATATCTCTTGTACCTATCCCCACTCTGGTGCAAGCCCTCATCACCTCTGACCTGGACAACTGAAATAACCTTCTGATTGGTCTCCCTGCCTCAGGTCTCTCCCCATTCTAGTCCATAGTCCATTCAGCTATGAAAATGATCTAAAGCACAGGTCTGTGCAAGTCACAATCACACTACATTCAATAAACATTCGTAGCCTCCTATTACTGCCCAAATCAAATAAAAAGTCTTCGGTTAGGCTTTCAAAGCCCTTTATAAACAGACCTCTTATCTTCCCATTCTTCTTATCATTTTTTCCCTTCCATGTCTGTTATGATCCAGTGACACTAATTTCCCCGCAATTAATTCCTCATACAAGGCGATCCTCCTACTCTGTGTTTTTTCACTGGCTACTCTCATGCCTGGAATTTCTTCTTCTTATCTCTACCTATTGACTTCTTTTAAGCCTCAACTAGAATCCTACCTTTTGTAAGAAGCTTTTTCTTGGCCTTCCTTAATACCAGTGCCTTCTATCTGAGCCTGTTTCCTATTTATCTTGTATATACATAATTGTTTTATGTTTTCTCCCCCAACAGATTGTGAGCTCCTTGAAGGCAGGTAGTGTGTTTGCCTTTGTCTCCTTAACTCTTAGTATAGTCTCTGGAACATCGAAGGTACTTAATAAACTCTTGCTGACTTGATTTGACTTAAGAGAGAAATTTGAGACAAGTAAACCAGTTAGGTGGCTACTGCAAGAGTCCACAAAAGAGACTGAAAGAATGTTTTGGCTACATAAACAGTGAGAAGGGGCCAGATGCAAGAAATGTTGGGGAGGTAGAAAGATTTGGCATCTCAGAAGATGTGGGGTGAGTGAAAGTGAGGACTTAAAAAAAGACTGAAAGTGACTCATCTGGTGATTGGAAGGCTGGTGTTGCCCTTCATAGTCATAAGGAAGTTCAGAAAAGAGGTTGTAGAGAACCTTGAGGAGTTTGAAAGAGTCCCTTATCAAGAGTTCCCCTCCTTCAAAGGAGAATGATAGCTGACTTGAGAAGTTAAGTGATATATTGTTCTCAGCTGCAAAATCTTGAATTCGGGTGCTGAAGTTCCAGGAAACAGGGCCCCTGCTATACAGGATAACATTCCCATAAAGAGGCCTTGAAGGCCTCCCTTCCTACTTACCATGATCTGTTCTATTCTCATGCCTCAATTGCTACCCCTATGGTTTTTTTTACTATTTAAGAACCTCGACCCCCTGATTTGTTGGCTCAACATGTCTAAAATAAACTCAGCTTGTTCAGACTGCTGTGTCCTGCCTATCTTTTCATCCTCACTCTGTGAGCCCCGTAACTGCCCTGGACCTGCCCAACTGCACTGGCCACAGCAAGAGGTGAGTTTTGGAAGAATGATAATGAGTTCTATTTTAGACATTGAGATGCTTAATGTCCAGTAGGAAGTTCATGATGCAAGATGAGAGTTCAAGGATGGTTACATAGACATAGTACTAATTTCTATTGAAGAAATATTTAATTTATGGACATTAAGGAGATCACCCAATGAGAATATAGAAGGAAAAGAGAAGAGACATCAGGAAAAAAATATATAATGATTCCACAGGATGAAAACTGTCTTCAGGTATTTGGAGGGCTATTTCTTCAAATACAAATTGGGCTTGTTTTGCTTAGTTCCAACTAAAAACAATCAATGGGTGCCAGTTGAAAAGAGGTAAATTGAGGTTTGACATCACAAAGTAGTTCTTAAAGAAAAAAAATTTACTGAAGATCAAATTACCAGTCAATAGTTTTCAATATTCCCACCATTTCTAGTTTCTTCTTGCTTCTATATCTATTGTTTCAGCCTGAGGCATCAGAATAACCTTGTGGCTTCTGTCTTTTTGAAATCTGTTTTATTGGAATTAATTTTTGGCAGTATGTACTATAAGGAGGAACTGAAGTCCATGAAGTAGACTAGTTTTGCATTCCAGAAGAATTGAATTTGTGGAGGAGTACACAGCCTGGAGATAAGAAAATGGAGAAGGGAGGAATGTGCAAAACTAGTGGTGATCAAAATTACATAAATACACAAACACACATACACAGATCATATGCGTGAGTGTATGTAGATAGAGCATACACACTGTATGTATATATATGCACATATATATGCATATACAGAAGCCTCAAAATGTAGAGGTATATCCACTAAAACCTCTTTTTATTTTGTGAAGTATTAAGAAGTAACTAGGTGGCACAGTGCATAGGGTTCTGAGCCTGGAGTCAGTAAGATTGACCTTCCCAAATTAAAATCTAGTTTCAGACACTTACTAGCTATGTGAGTCACTTTGTCTGAGATTCCTCATCTGTAAAATGAACTGAAGAAGGGAAATGGTAAACCACTCCAGTATCTCTGGCAAAAAAAAACCCAAATGGGGTCACAAAGAGTAGGACAAGGAAGGGAAACGACTCAGTAATAACATCTTGTATTGTAGTGTGAAGTCCTTGGTCTCATTTGAATCAAAGACATAATCAGTTTTAATAATGAAAAATTTGAGCAATTTCAGAGAGGAATCCCAGTTCCTTGAAACTAAGGTTAGAGATAATGTCTCTGTAAACTAAAGGAGAGGTGCCCTTTAGTTTACCTGAAACTGAATGGAGAGGTAACCATTCAACCTGGATCAGACCAGAAAAGTAGAAATGTCTGTTTATTTCAAATAGAGATATACCTTTTAATGTACCTGTGAAAGGAATGAAAGGGCAATCTTTAGAGGGAGTGATTAAAGAAGGAATAAATGGCTTCAGGAAGGCATTTTATTCTATGATGCGCCAACACTGACATTACTATTGTTAGGTTGAAGCAAATCAGAAACCCAAAACTAAAATTTTGTGGCTTCTTTTTCTCTTGTAGAAATTCATATTTTGGGAGCAGAGCCAAGATGGTGGAGTGATCAGTAAATGCTATCCCCCACCACTTGTTGACTTTTGACCTTGAAAAACCCAGAGAATATTTCCCCAGGAAAAATCCTGGAAGAGTGGGATTAGCCGAAAGGGTAAACAGCCTGTGAGGCCAGGAAAATCACAAAAGGAGATCCTTCTTGTTGTGGCTGAGGGGGACTAGTGCAGGACCAGACAGTTCCACCACAGTGAAGGCTGGAACAAGATCCTGAGCACCAGGGGTGTCAACCCGCAGTCATCAATACGAGGACCCCAGGCATGCCTCAGTACAGCCACGGGGATCAAGAAGACACTAGCACAGACAGGGTTCACCAACTGCTGAGCTTGCCTATGCTCTAGCTCAGGAAACTAGACCTCCTGTGGCCAGACCACCCCTCCTCCACACTTAACACTGCTAGCTCCAGAGTAACTCCTTGAAAACTCAGATAGACTTCACCTGGCGTTTGTTTGGCAAACCAGCGCCAAGTAAGCTAAAGCATTTTAGCTTCTAGCTGAAAGAACCAGAGGCTACAATACACAGAGCCTCAAGTCCTAAGCACAAGAACTGTGGGACAGAGCCCCCTGTGTCCCAGAAGCAGAGATTCACTTTAAAAGCCAGGAAAAAGGTGATCATCATGAGCAAGAAGCAAACCAGAAAAGACCATAGAATCTTTCTATGGGAGCAATGACCAAAACACAAATACCAAAAAGGTAAGCTTTGAGACTGTACTTCCATCTGAAACTTCATTGCATTCTTAGAAGAGCTCAAGAAGAATTTTAAAAGCCAAATTAGGGAAGTAGAAGAAAAAACTGGCCAATGATTTTAAAAATATGAAAAAAGGATTCACTGAAGAGACCAGCTCCTTAAAAATGAAAATTGGAAAAATGGAAATAAAAAACCTAACTTGAGAAAATAACTTCTTAAAAGGAACAATTGGAGAAGTGGAAAAGGAGATGCAAACATTAAATGAAGAAAACAATTTATTAAAAATTAGAATTGGGCAAGTGGAAACTAATGACTCTATGACATAACAAGAGTCAGTCACACAGAATCTAAAGAATGAAAAAAATAGAGGAAAATGTAAAATATTTCATTGGAAAGAGAACTGACCTGGAAAATAGATCCAGGAGAGAAATCTAAGAATTATTGGTCTACCAGAAAGTCATGATGAAAAAAGAGCCTGCAGAATACCTTCCAAGAAATCATTAAGGAAAACTGCCTAGAGATCCTAAAACCAGAGGACAAAATAGTCATTGAAAGAATCTACCGTACCCCTCCTGAAAGGGATCCCAAACTAAAAACACCAAGGAATATCGTTGTCAAATTCAAGAACTATCAAGTGAAGGAGAAAATACTGCAGGCAGCCAGAAAGAAACCATTCAAATAATGAGGAGCTACAGTCAGGATCACATAGGACTTTGCAGCTTCTACGTTAAAAGACTGAAGGAATTGGAAGATGATATTTCATAAGGTAAAGGAGCTGGGACTACAATCAAGGACCAATTACCCAGCCAACTTGAGCATAATATTTCAGGTGAGGAGATGGACATTCAATGAAATAAGGGATTTCCAGACCTTCCTGATAAAAAAGCCAGAGCTCAATAAAAAATTCAATCTTCAAACACAAGTCTCAAGAGAGGCAAAGGTAAACGGGGAGAAAAAAACTGGTTACTCTATATGGGCAACTGTTTACATCCCTATAAGAGAAGATGATACTTGTTAATCCTGAGAACTGTATATTTTTTATGAAATTTAAAAGGAATATACATAGATAGAAGGAGTGGTGTGAGCATGTGATGATAAAAATGTGATTTTAAGGGTGAGAGGGGATTGTAATGGGAGATGTGGAAAGGAAGACGTAGAAAAAGGTAAATTGCATCACAAGAAGTGGCACAAAAACATATTACAGCAGAGGGAAAGAGGGGAGGCAGAAGAGCCTCATTTGAGATTTACTCTCATGTGATTTGGTTCAAGGAGGGAACAATAAACTCAGTTAAGTATAGAAATCTAACTAGCTCTATAGGCAGCAGGAGGGGAAAGGGGAAAGGAAAGGGAGGGGAGGCTAAAAGGGAGGGAAGAAGTACTTAGGGAAAAAGGGAGTAAAAGGGGGGGCTGAAAGAAGGGGAGGCGGTGATCAAAAATTAAAACTCTATTGTGAAGAAGGGAGAACTAAAAGTGTAAATGGGGAGAGGGGAAAGGATAGATGGAAAGACACAGATAGTAATCATAACTGTGAAGGTGAATAGGATGAACTCTCCCATAAAATGGAGATGGATAACATAAGCTGACAATATGTTGTTTACAAGAAACACATCTGAAACAGGGGGATACACACTGGGTAAAAGTAAAATGTTGGAGCAGAATATATTGCTCTTTAGCTGATGTAAAAGAAGCAGGAGTAGTAATCCTAATCTCAGAAAAAGCAAAAGCAGAAATAGATCTAATCAAAAGAGATAAGGAAAGAAATTATATCTTGCTAAATGGTACCACAGATAATGAATCAATATCATTAATAAACATATATGTTCCAAGTGGTATAGTATACAGATTCTTATGGGAGAAGTTAAGAGAGTTACAGGAAGAAATAGACAGCAAAACTATACTAGTGGGGAACTTCAAATTTCCCCTCTCTGAACTTAATAAAGCTAACCTCAAAACAAACAAGAAAGAAGTTAAGGAGATGAATAAAACTCTGGATAAGGTAGCCATGATAGATCTCTGGAAAAAATGAATGGGGATAGAAAGGAATATACCTTCTTCTCAGTTGTACACGGCACTTATACAAAAATTGATCATGTACTAGGGCATAAAAACCTCACAATCCAGTGCAGAAAGGCAGAGATAGTCAATGCACTCTTCTCAAATCACACTGCAATAAAAATTAGGTAATGGGGGTGGAGTCAAGATGGCGGAGTAGAAAGACGCACGTATGTGAGCTCCGAACCCACAGCCCATGCATTTAATGTAAGAAGAGCTCCCCACAAGTTCTGGATCACTGCAGGCTGTGCAGAAACATAGTGGAAGAGAGTTCCGTTCCAGAGAGCCCTGGAGAGCCATCCCCAGGGTCCGTCGCGCCCCAGAAAGCACCCCAGTGCTGCCCTGGCCGCGGCCCCAGAGAAGCTGATCCGAGCAGGCTTCAGGGACAGAAGCTCTGGCGGCCGGAAAAGTCCCTCCGCCCACAGAAGCTACAGGTCAGTGAGAGAGACGGCTGGGCTGGCTGAGAGGGGAGCGGGGTGTCTCCGTGGCTCAGGCCCCCTTGGGAGGCAGCAGCTGAGGCAGAGGCAGGGGCAGGAAGCCGCAGAGGCAGAGGCGAGGGCGGCGGCCCGGGACTCCCCCAGCAGCGGGTAGGATCTTCATTACTGAAGGCCTCTGCATAAACCTCCTGAGGGAGCTGAGCCTGGGAGGTGGCCCTGCCCAAACCTGCCCCATTACTGAAGGTCTCTGCATAAAGCCCCTGAGGGAACTGAGCCTGGGAGGCGGCCCTGCCCCCACCCCAGCACCAGAACTAAAGCTCACATTGATTAGCAGCCGTGCATGGCGCGGAAAGCCCATTTGAATCTCAGACACCAACCACTAGCTGGGCGGATCTAGAAAGAGGTGCACAGGAATCGCAGAAGTCAAGTAACTGGCCGGGAAAATGCCCAGAAAAGGGAAAAAAAATAAGACTATAGAGAGCTTCTTTGAGCAGGTGCGAATGATCCCGACTTTCAGATCTGATGAGGACATATGCTTGCCATCAGGGAAAGACGTGGAGGGCGGGGCCTCAGTACCCCAGACATCCCAGGGGGATGTCGGGTGGGCTCAGGCCTTGGAAGAACTCAAAAAGGATTTTGAAAATCAAGTTAGACAGGTGGAGGAAAAACTGGGAAGAGAAATGAGAGAGATGCAAGAAAAGTATGAAAAACGGGTCAATACCTTGGTAAAGGAGACCCAAAAAAATGCTGAAGAAAATAACACCTTGAAAAATAGGCTCACTCAATTGGCAAAAGAGGTTCAAAAAGCCAATGAGGAGAAGAATGCTTTCAAAAGCAGAATTAGCCAAATGGAAAAAGAGGTTCAAAAGCTCACTGAAGAAAATAGTTCTCTCAAAATTAGAATGGAACAGATGGAGTCTAATGACTTTACAAGAAACCAAGAAATCACCAAACAAAACCAAAAGAATGAAAAAATGGAAGAGAATGTGAAATATCTCATGGGAAAAACAACTGACCTGGAAAATAGATCCAGGAGAGACAATTTAAAAATTATGGGACTACCTGAAAGTCATGATCAAAAAAAGAGCCTAGACATCATCTTCCACGAAATTATCAAGGAAAACTGCCCTGACATTCTAGAACCAGAGGGCAAAATAAGTATTGAAAGAATCCATCGATCACCACCTGAAAGAGATCCAAAAAGAGAAACTCCTAGGAACATTGTGGCCAAATTCCAGAACTCCCAGCTCAAGGAGAAAATCTTGCAAGCAGCTAGAAAGAAACAATTCCAGTATTGTGGAAATAAAATCAGGATAACTCAAGATCTAGCAGCTTCTATATTAAGGGATCAAAGGGCGTGGAACAGGATATTCCAGAAGTCAAAGGAACTAGGACTCAAACCAAGAATCACCTACCCAGCAAAACTGAGTGTAATACTTCAGGGGAAAATATGGTCTTTCAATGAAACAGAGGACTTTCAAGCATTCTTGATGAAAAGACTAGAGCTGAAAAGAAAATTTGACTTTCAAACACAAGAATGAGAAGAAACATGAAAAAGTAAACAGCATAGAGAAGTCATAAGGGACTTACCAAAAGTGAACTGTTTACATGGAAAGACAATATTTGTAATTCTTAAAACTTTTCAGTATCTGGGTAGTTGGTGGGATCACACACACATGTACACGTGTGCATGCACACACACATACACACATGCATGCACATACAGAGACAGAGAGCACAGAGTGAATTGAATAGGATGGGACCATATCTTAAAACAAATTAAGATAAATGGTGAGAGAGAAATGTAGTGGGAGGAGAGAGGGTGAAATGGAATGGGGTAAATTATATCTCATTCAAGAAGCAAGCAGGAAACTTTTTAGTGGAGGGAAAAAGGAGAGCTGAGAAAAAAAACAAGAAGTTTACCCTCATCACATTCGACTAAAGGAAGGAGTAAAATGCACACTCATTTTGGTAGGAAAACCTATCTTACAGTATAGGAAAGTGGGAGAAGGAGATAAGCAAGGGGGGGATGATAGAAGGGAGGGCAAAGGGAGGAGGGAGCAATTTGAAGTCAACACTCTTGGGGAGGGACAGGTTCAAAAGACAGAAGAGAAACAATGAGGGGCAGGATAGGATGGAGGGTAATTCAGTTAGTCTTACACAACACGACTATTATCGAAGTCATTTGCAAAACTACACAGATATGGCCTATAGTGAATTGCCTGCCTTCCCAAAGGGAATAGGTGGGGAGGGAGGGATGGGGAGAATTTGGAACTCAAAGTTTTAGGAACAACTGTTTAGTATTGTTGTTGCTACTAGGAAAGAAGACATACAGTTAATGGGGAATAGAAAGTCATCTGGCCCTACAGGAGAAAAGAGAAGATGGAGACAAGAGAAGGGAGGGATGACAGAAGAGAGGGCAGATTGGAGATAGGTAACAATTAGATTGCTTGGTGTATTGGGGTGGGAGGGAGGGGATAAAAGGGGAGAAAATTTGTAACCCAAAATTTTGTGAAAATGAATGTAAAAAGTTAAATAAATAAATATTTAAAAAATTATGTAATAAAAGGCCATAGAAAGAGATCAAAAATTAATTGAAAACTAAATAATCTAATCCTAAAGAATGAGTGGGTTAAACAACAAATCAGAAACAATCAACAACGTCATTGAAGAGAATCACGATAATGAGAGGACCTACTAAAACTTATGGTATACTGCAAGAGTAGTTCTTAGGGGAACTTTTATATCATTGAACATCTATATGAATAAAATAGAGAAAGAAGAGATGAATGACTTGGGCATGCAGCTGAAAAAGCTAGAAAAAGAACAAATTGAAAATTCTCAAGTAAATACCAAATTAGAGGTACTGAAAACCAAAGGAGAGGTAATAAAACTGAAATTAAGAAAACTATTGAACCAATAAATAAAAGGTTTGGTTTTATGAAAAAACCAATCAAACTGATAAACCTTTGGTCAATTTTGATTAAAAAAAATGAAGAAAACCAAATTACCAATATAAAAAATGAAAAGGTGAACTCACCTTCAATGAGGCAGAAATTAATAATTAGAAATTACTTTGCCCAACTGTATGCCCATAAATTTGACAATCTAAATGACATGGATGAATATTTTAAAAAATATATAAATTGTTTAGATTAACAGAAGAGGAAGTTGAATGCTTAAATAATTTCATATCAGAAAAAGAAATTAAACAAATCATCAATAAACTCTCTAGGAAAAAATTTCCAAGGAAAGATGAATTTACAAGTGAATTCTATCAAACATTTAAAGAACAGTTAATTCCAATACTATATACACTACTTAGGAAAATTGGTGGAGTCCTACCAAATTCTTTTTATGATACAAATGGGGTTTTGATATCTAAACTAGGAAGAGCCAAAACAGAGGAAGAAAATTATAGAGCAATTTCTCTAATGAATGTAGATGCAAAAATTTTAAATAAGATATTAGCAAAAAGAATATAGCAACTTGTCATGAGAATAATGTATTATGATCAGGTAGGATTTATACCAGGAATGCAGGACTGGTTCAATGTTAGGAAAATTATCAGCATTTTTGATCACAACAACAATGCTAACAGAAACCATATGATTATCTCAATGGATGCAGAAAAAGCTTTTGACAAAATACAACACCCATTCCTACCAAAAACACTGGAGAGCAATGGAACAAATGGAGTCTTTCATATAATAATAAGCAATACCTACGTAAAACCATCAGCCAACATTATACGTAATGGGGATAAGCTAGATGCATTTCCACTAAGATCAGTGGTGAAACAAGGATGTCCATTATCACCACTGTTAGTCAATATGGTACTAGAAATGTTAGCTTCAGCAATAAGAGAAAAAAAAGAAATTGAAGGAATTAAAATAGGCAAAGAAGAAATTAAGTATCACTCTTTGCAGATGATATGATGATGTATATAGACAATCTCAGAGAATCAAGTAAAAAACTACTTGAAATAATAAACAACTTTGGCAAAGCTGTAGGTTACAAAATAAACCCAGATAATTCATCTGCATTTCTATATATTATCAACAAAGACCAATCGTAAGAGATAGAAAGAGAAATCCCATTTAAGGCAGGTTACATACTATAAAATATCTGTGAGTGTACCTGCCAAAATAAACCCAGGGACAATATAAACACAATTAAAAACACTATTTGCACAAATAAAGACAGATCTAAGTAAGTGGAAAAACATCAGTTGCTCATGGGTAGGCCAAGCTAATATAATAAAAATGACAATTCTACCTAAATTAACTTACCTATTCATTGCCACACCAATCAAACTACCAGATAATTATTTTCTAGAGCCAGAAAAATTAATATTGAAATTCATCTGGAAGAACAAAAGAATATCAAGGGAACTAATGAAAAGAAATGATAGGGAAGTTAGCTAGCCCTACCAGAACTCAAATTATATTATAAAGCTGCAATCATTGAAAGGGACTGGCTAAGAAATACAGAGGTAGACCAGTGGAATAGGCTGGATATTCAAGACACATTAGTCAATGAATATAGCGATATACTGTTTGATAAACCCAAGGACCCCCAGCTTCTGGTATAAGAACTCACTGTCTGAGAAAAAATATTGGGAAAACTGGATAACAGTGTGACAGAAACTGGGCACATATCAACGTCTGACACCGTACACAAGAATAAAATTTAAATGGATACATGATTGAGGTATAAAAACTAATACTATAAACAAATCAGGGGAGCAAGTAATAGTGCATTGTCAGATTTTTGGAGAATGGAGAAATTGTTGACCAAACAAGAGATAGAGAAAACTGAGAAAGAATTTTTACAACTAGTGTCTGTGATAAAGGTCTCATTTCTAAAATATATAGAGAACTGAGTCAAATGTATAAGAATACATGTCATTCCCCAGTTGATGAATGGTCAAAGGATACAGAGAGGCAGTTTTCAGAGGAAGAAATTAAAGCTATCTATAAACACATGAAAAAATGCTCTAAATCACTATTGATTAGAGAGATGCAAATTAAAATAACTCTGAGGTCCCACATCACACCTATCAGATTGACTAACATAACAAAACAGGAAGATCATAAATGCTGGAGTTGTGGGAGAGGTGAAACACTAATTCATTGTTGGTGGAGCAGTGAGTTGATCCAACCATTCTGGAGAGCAATTTGGAACTATGCCCAAAGGGCTACAAAAATGGGCATACCTTTTGACTCAGCAATATCGCTTCTAGGACTTTATCACAAAGAGATCATAGAAATGGGAAAGGGTCCACATGTACAAAAATATTTAGAGCAGCTCTCTTTGTGGTGGTCAAGAACTGGAAATTGAGGGGATGCCCATCAATTCAGGAATGGCTGAATAAGTTGTGATATATGAATGTAATGGAACACTATTGTGCTAAAAGAAACGATGAACAGGAAGACTTCAGAGAGGCCTGGAAGGACTTACATGAACTGATGCTGAGTGAAAGGAGCAGAACCAGGAAAACTTTGTACACAGCAACAATGACAGTGCGAGGAATTTTTCTGGTAGACTTAGCCTTTCACAGTAATGCAAGGACCTAAAAAATCCCCAATGGACTCCTGAGGCAAAATGCCTTCAATATTCAGAGACAGAACTATGGAATTGGATCGCAGAATGAAGCAGACCATTTTCTCTTGTGTTATTTTTTTTTATGCTAAGCCTAACCCATTCACTTTATAGATAAGGAACCTAAGGCTTAGAAAGGCTAAGTAACTTGATCAAGAGCAGGCAGGTAGTTGAAAGATAGAGTTAGTATTTAAGATTCCACTTTATGTTTTTTTTTCATGGTGATGATGATGATAATAAAAGAATCAAAATAAAACAGAGCTTTAATGCTCTCCTCAAAAGTGGTCTCCCATGAATATATTTTAAAATTATCTAAGATTATATGACACATATAACTGGGACACAATGCTCAACTAAGAAATTAACCAGTGCCATGGAGGTTAGCCTCTATAAATTCCAAAAAGGAAAGGGATTCTTTTTTTATGATGATATTCTCAAGCTACTTCTGTTCATGAGTCACATTAAGTTGATTACATAATACAGGGTTTCCTTTCAGATTTGAAAAAAAAAAATTTACTGGTCATTCACATTGGGAAAAACAAAGCAAATGACATGCACACTGCAGATACTAATATATAATGGACAATCTATCAAAGTTTATTGATAAGGGATGGAAAATGAAATTAATCAAGAATTGAAAATGATGTGGATTTAAAAGTGAATTCTATTAAACATTTAAAGAAAAACTAATTTCAATTCTATGTAGACTACGTGGGAAAATAGGTGAAATTTGGTCCTACCAAATGCTGTTTATGAAACAAATATGGTACTTATACCCAAACCAGAAAAAGTTAAAGTAGGGAGAGAAAATTATAGATCAGTTTCCCTAATGAATGTATATGCAAAATTTTTAAATAAAACATTTGCAAAAAAAATTACAGCAACTTACCATAAGAATAATACACTATGACCAGGTGGGATTTATCCCAGGAATGGAGGGATGGTTCAATATCAGGAAAACTAACAGCATAACTAATCATATCAACAACAAAATTAACAGAAACCATATGATTATCTCAAGAGATGAAGATAAAGTTTTTGACAAAATACATTCCTATTAAAAAGACTACAGAGCATAACAACAAATGATAAATAAATAAAATGATAAATAGCATCTACCAAAAACCATCACCAAGTATTATATGTAATGGGGATAAGCTAGAAGCATTTCCAGTGAGATAAGGGGTGAAACAAGGATGTCCATCATCCCTACTGTTATTCAATACAGTACTGGAAACGTTAGCCTTAGCAGTAAGAGAAGAAAAAGAATTTGAAGGAATTAGAAGGCAAAGAAGCAAAGAAACTATTACACTTTGCAGATATGATGATATACTTAGAGAATCAAATAAAAAACTACTTGAAATAATAAACAACTTTAGCAAAGTTACAGGTTATAAAATGAACCCACATAAATCTTCAGCATTTCTATATCTTACTAACAAAGTCCAACAGGAAGAGAGAGAAAGAGGAATTATGTTTAAAGTTGCTGTAGACATTATAAAATATTTGGTGTGTATCTGCCAAAACAAACCCAGGAACTACATGAACACAACTAGAAAACACTTTTCACACAAATAAAGTAAAATCTAAACAACGGGAAAAACATCAGTTGCTTGTGGGTAGGCCAAAATAATATAATAAAAATGATAATTTTAACTAAATTAATTTAATTAATGCTATACCAATGAAACTATGAAAAACATTCATAAAGCTAGAAAAAATAATAACAAAATTCATCTGGAAGAATAAAAGGTCCAGAATATCAAGGGAACTAATAAAAAGAAATGCTAGGGAAGGTGGCCTGTCTATAACAGATCTTAAATTGTATTCTAAAGCAGCAATCATCAAAACTACTTGGTACTAAGAGAGAGTGGTGGACCAGTGGAATAGGTTAGGTACACAAGACACAGCAGTCAACGACTGTAGTAATCCATTGTTTGGTAAACCCAAAGACTCCAGCTTTTGGGATAAGAACTCACTATTTAATGAAAACTGGAAAATAGTATGGCACAAACTGGGCATAGACCAATATCTTACACTGTATGCCAAAATAAAGTCCAAATGGGTACACAATTTAGATATAAAGGCTGATAATATAAGCAAACTGGGAGAACAAGGGATAGTTTACCTGTCAGATTTATGGAGAATGGATGGAAGAATTCATGACCAAACAAAAGAGAGAGCACACGATACGAAATACAAAATTGATCATTTTGATTACATTAAATTGAAAAGTTTTTGTACAAACAAAGCTAATGCAACCAAGATTAGGAGGGAAGCAGAAAACTGGAAAAGAACTTTTACCACCAGTATCTCTGATAAAGGCCTCATTTTTAAAATACATAGAGAACACAGTCAAATTTATAAGAACACAAGTCATTCCCCAATTGAAAAGCAGTCAAAGGATATGAACAGGGTGTTTTCAGAGGAAAAATTAAAGCTATCTATAGTCATATGAAAAAATGCTCCGAATCACTATTGATTAGAGAAATGCAAATTAAAGGTATAACAGCACACCTGCCAGACTGGCTAACATGACAAAACAGGAAAATTATAAATGCTGGAGAAAATGGGGGAAAACTGGAACGCTAATGAGTTGTTGGTGGAGTTGTGCACTGATCCAACCATTCTGGAGAGCAATTTAGAACTATGCCCAAAAGGTTATAAAAAAGTGCACACCTTTTGACCCTGAAATAGCACTTCCAGGGCTGTAGCCCAAACAGATCATACTAATGGGAGAAGAACCCACATGTTTATAGTAGCTCTTTTTGTGATGGCAAAGAACTAGAAATTGAGGGGCTGCCCATCAGTTGGGGAACGGCTTGAACAGGTTGTGGTATATGAATAAAATACTATTGTCCTATAAGAAATGATGAGAAGGCAGACTTTGGAAAGACCTGGAAAGCCTTACATGAACTGATGCTGAGTGAGAGGAGCAGAAAACAAGAACATTATATAAAATTACAATCACATTCTGCAATGACTAACTTTGACAGATTTGGTTCTTCTCAGCAATGCAAGATTCTAAGACAACTCCAAAAGGTTCATGATAGAAAATGCTATCCATATGCAGAGAAAGAATTACAGAGTCTAAATGCATATAGAAGCATACTATTTGCTCTATTTTTTGCTTTGTTTCTTCTTTCTCGTGGTTCATTCCATTGATTATAATTCTTATTTGCAACACAACTAAAGAGAAAGTATGTTTAATATGAACGTATATGTAGAGCCTCTATTAGAATGCATATCGTCTTGGGGAGTGGAGAGGAAGGAGGAGAAAATTTGGAACTCAAAAGCTTGTGGAACTATGTACAGAGCAATAACCACAGTGTGCAAGGATTTTTTCTGGTAGACTTACAACATCATTGCAATGCAAGGACTGAAAAAATTCCCAGTGGTCTTTTAAGGCAAAATGTTTTCCACATCCAGAGAAAGAACTGTGGAATTCAATTGCAGATTGTAGCAGGTCATTTTCTTTTGGATTACGTTTTGGTTTGTTATATGATTTCTCTCACTCATTTTAACTCTTCTATACAACTATGGTGAAAATATATTTAATAGAAATGTATGTGTAGAACCTATATAAAATTGTAAGCCTTCATGGGGAGGGAGGGGGAGGAAAAGAAAAAATCTAGGATGTATGGTAATGATTGTGGAACACTGAAAATAAATAAAATTTAAGAAATCTTACAAAGCTTGTGGAACTGAATGTTGCAAACTAAAAATAAATTTTTTTAAAAAATGATGAGTAATCTTACTCATGTGCATTTAGGAAATTGCCTGGCACTTTCAATGATATACAAGTGTGCAC
Organism: Bettongia penicillata ogilbyi; assembly: GCA_023548195.1. Lineage (NCBI taxonomy): Eukaryota > Metazoa > Chordata > Mammalia > Diprotodontia > Potoroidae > Bettongia > Bettongia penicillata. The sequence goes on from JAJHZJ010000061.1 coordinate 2,476,989, forward strand.
TGTCATAGAACTCAACTTTTCAACATTTAATTTTCTCTGTGTGGCACCTCATTGCTATGATTCATGAAATAATGATATAAGAAGCAAAACTGTTGGTGTCCTAAAAGGTAACAAAAGGATGTGGATAGAGAGGCTATAGTTTATTACCAACAATAATTTGTATGTATTATTTAGAATACAGATGACTAGAATATGAGATGGAAAGTTCAAGTAAAGCTAACCTGACTTCTAAAAGATATTACTGAAATGATAAAGAGGCATCAAATACATTGGTTAGCTCCTTCATGGAGGCTTTATGGAAACCTGTCCACAAAGACTGCAGAGGATGAGGAGATATACTGGTGTTGTGATCTATTCTAGGAGGGGGGAGAACTCCTAATAATGATATCATAGATACTGACATATTAATGCAAATAACTGAATGGTGGATTAAAGCAGTAGGATAAGACATGAAGATACAATGATTTAGTTCAAATAAATACTTATTGAGTGCCTAATTTGTACAAGGTACAAGGATGGGGTGGCACCTAACAGAATCTTGAAGGAACACAATGATTCTGAAGATTGAAGAAGAGGAAGTAAACATTCCAGACATAAGGCATGGCTTCTGAAAGTTGAAAGAAGCATGAAATAAAACATGATTTTGGGTATGCACTACAGTTTTCCTGGAATACAGAATTTATGAAGGTAGAAATTCTGAAAAGTATGAAATTCTTTATGAAAAGTATAGAACTGTTTGAAGTCAGCATACGTAAGGTCCAAGACACTTGGTTTAAGAAATAACATCTTATCCAAGAAGAAATAGGGGAGCACTGATAGTTTTTTGAGCAAGAGAGCGAAAGGACTAGCCCTGTGTCTTAGGAGCATTTTTTTAGGGGGGCAGCTTTTTGTATTATTTGTTGGAGGGGGAGACTGGAAGTAGTTAGCCCAGTTAGGGGGTTAATACAACTCAGGAATTAAGTGATGAGGGTGACAGTCCTGCGAGTGGACTTTTGGTTGAATTATGTATAAGGGAAAATCTATAATGCCATTACAGATATATGGGAATATATATGTATGTTTATTAGCTATGTCTTGCCACAAATGTATTCTGGGTTCAGAGTAGTTGTTACTGCCTCTGAACATCATTTAAAGTTTTCCTTTAAGCCATTTTTTCCAAGCCCTTTAGTGGCCTGAGTCCCTCTCCAATTGAGAGACTTCTAGTCTCTAAGACTATCAACAAAATACAAAGCAAATGTCTTTATTCTGATAACAAAATCTCCTATGAAGCATTCTGACTGCTAAATACCATAGAGAAATCCAATACCTTATTTTAGGAAGGGGAGGAGGCAACAGCCTGATGTATTCCGATGTATTATACAGAATACTAGAAATGGATAAATGAATAACATCTGGATTCAAATTCTGGCTCCATGACTTACTAGTTATATTCCATTAAACATGCAAATTGCTTACCCTTTGAGAGAATTAGACAACAGCCTCTCTAAGGTCCCACCAGCTCCACTATTCTTAACACTTAATGAGTCAGCATTTGTGAGAAATTCATATTAGTTTAAACAGAAAGGAGATCCTGACCCCATGCAAACCCTGTGTAGGTTCTTGACAATTTCAAATGTTGGGCTTCTCCTAAAAGTGTCTGGATACTTAGTGTTGCGCTCATAGCATATAACTTGCAACTGTAAAGATATACCTGAGAAAGGAGGAGTAAATTCAGGTACAATAAGAAGAGAGGATTCAGAAATGAATTAGGAACCTGCTTTCTCAACGTTCTATACTCTAGGTTATCATTATGGTTGTTAATCACAATTACGACCCAAAGGGTTATTTGGTTTAAAAAAAAGTGTGGCATGTGCTCTCTCAGTTCATGTACTTATAGTAACTGTATTACAGTAATTATTGTAACTGTAATTAATATAATCTTTTATAGGAATTCAATAAACACTTATTGCTATAATAATGAACTGAGAAACAAGGCGTCCTCCATACTGCTTCTGTTACTAACAAAATTCTCTGGGTGAAAAAGAACAATGGGCCAGTAAGTGGATACTGACAGAGTGGGGATGAAATGTGTTCTGGTTCTGGTTTTAACTTCATTCTACATCATAAAGAATATGAAAAATCTAGTCCAGTTCTTCCCAGTGAACAATTTCCAAGCTCTGACTCATCCTGTTTCTAAATTTGGCTCATATTCTGTAGATATTAGTAGCAGGGGAAACAGTTCTAATAGAGAAAAAAAGCAGGGGCATACCTCAAGATCTATAGATGTATGGCATAATTTTATTTCCCAGACTTACAAGACCTGAAGATATTTTAAAATTAAACCCTTGACTACTCTTGTTACAAAATTCCAAATAGCAAAAAATATTTTTTTTAAATTTAACTTTTTACATTCATTTTCACAAAATTTTGGGTTCCAAATTTTCTCCCCATTTATCCCCTCCCCCCACCCCAATACACTGAGCATTCTAGTTTTCCCTATTACCAATCTGCCCTCTCTTCTATCATCCCTTCCTTCCCTTGTCCCCATCTTCTCTTTTGTCCTGTAGGGCCAAATGACTTTCTATTCCCCATTAACTGTATTTCATATTTCCTAGTAGCAAGAACAATACTCAACAGTTGTTCCTAAAACTTTGAGTTCCAAATTCTCCCCATCCCTCCCTCCCCACCCACTCCCTTTGGGAAGGCAGGCAATTCAATATAGGCCATATCTGTGTAGTTTTGCAAATGACTTTGATAAGTCATGTTGTATAAGACTAACTGTATTTCCCTCCATCCTATTCTGCCCCCCCATTGTTTCTATTCTGTCTTTTGATCCTGTCCCTCCCCAAGAGTGTTGACCTCAAACTGCTCCCTTCTTCCATTGCCCTCCCTTCCATCATCCCTCCCTCCCTGCTTATGTCCTTCTTCCCCATTTTTCTGTACTGTAAGATAGGTTTTCATACCAAAATGAGTGTGCATTTTACTCCTTCCTTTAGTCGAATGTGATGAGGGTAAACTTCTTGTTTTTTTTCTCAGCTCTCCTTTTTCCCTCCACTAAAAAGTTTCCTGCTTGCTTCTTGAATGAGATATAATTTACCCCATTCCATTTCACCCTCTCTCCTCCCACTACATTTCTCTCTCACCATTTATCTTAATTTGTTTTAAGATATGGTCCCATCCTATTCAATTCACTCTGTGCTCTCTGTCTCTGTGTGTGCATGCTTGTGTATGTGTGTGTGCGTGCACGCATATACATGTGTGTGTGTGTGTGTGTGTGTATGTCTGTGTGTGGTCCCACCAACTACCAGATACTGAAGCGTTTTAAGAGTTACAAATATTGTCTTTCCATGTAGGAATGTAAACAGTGCACCTTTGGTAAGTCCCTTATGACTTCTCTATGCTGTTTACTTTTTCATGCTTTTTCTCATTCTTGTGTTTGAAAGTCAAATTTTCTTTTCAGCTCTGGTCTTTTCATCAAGAATGCTTGAAAGTCCTCGATTTCATTGAAAGATCATATTTTCCCCTGAAGTATTACACTCAGTTTAGCTGGGTAGGTGACTCTTGGTTTGAGTCCTAGTTCCTTTGACCTCTGGAATATCCTATTCCACGCCCTTCGATCCCTTAATGTAGAAGCTGCTAGATCTTGAGTTATCCTGATTTTATTTCCACAATACTGGAATTGTTTCTTTCTAGCTGCTTGCAAGATTTTCTCCTTGACCTGGGAACCCTGGAATTTGGCCACAACGTTCCTAGGAATTTCTCTTTTTGGATCTCTTTCAGGTGGTGATCGATGGATTCTTTCAATACTTATTTTGTCCTCTGGTTGTAGGGCAGTTTTCCTTGATAATTTCATGGAAGATGATGTCTAGGCTCTTTTTTTGATCATGACTTTCAGGTAGTCCCATAATTTTTAAATTGTCTCTCCTGGATCTATTTTCCAGATCAGTTGTTTTTCCCATGAGATATTTCACATTTGCTTCCATTTTTTCATTCTTTTGGTTTTGTTTTATGATTTCTTGGTTTCTCAGAAAGTCATTAGACTCCATCTGTTCCATTCTAATCTTGAGAGAACTATTATCTTCAGTGAGCTTTTGAACCTCTTTTTCCATTTGGCTAATTTTGCTTTTGAAAGCATTCTTCTCCTCATTGGCTTTTTGAACCTCTTTTGCCAATTGAGTGAGCCTATTTTTCAAGGTGTTATTTTCTTCAGCATTTTTTTGGGTCTCCTTTAGCAAGGTATTGACCTGTTTTTCATGCTTTTCTTGCATCTCTCTCATTTCTCTTCCCAGTTTTTCCTCCACCTGTCTAACTTGCTTTTCAAAATCCTTTTTGAGCTCTTCCATGGCCTGAGCCCACCAGACATCCACCTGGGATGTCTGGGATACGGAGGCCCCGACCTCCACATCTTTCTCCGATGGCAGGTATTGTACTTCGTCATCAGAAATGAAGCCGGAAAGCAACAGCTCTTCCCCAATAAAGTAGCTCTCTATGGTCTTATTCTGCTTCTTTTTCTGGGTATTTTCCCAGCCAGTTACCTGACTTCTGCGATTCCTCTCCACCCCTGCCTAGATCTGCCCAGCTAGTGCTTAGGGTCTGAGAGTCAAATGCTGCTTCCCAGTCTCAGGGCTATCCGCGGCGGGAGTGGCTGCTATTCAATGTGAGCTTAAGGTCTGGTGCTCGGGTTGGGGCAGGGCCGCCCTCCCTGGCTCAGTTCCCTTAGGGGCTTTATGCAGAGACCTTCAGTGATGGGGCGGGTGGGTGCAGGGCCGCCTCCCAGGCTCAGCTCCCTCAGGTGGTTTATGCAGAGACCTGAACTTCTGCCTGCCTGCTTGGGGAGTCCCGGGCCACCGCCACTGCCTCTGCCGCTCCCTCCGCTGCAGCCTCCTGAGGGGGCCCGAGCCACAGAGACACCCCGTGCCCCTCTCGGCCAGCCCAGACATCTCTCTCACTGACCTGTAGCGTCTGTGGGTGGAGGGACCTTCCCGGCCACTGGAGATTCCGGCCCTGAAGCCTGCTCGGATCTGCTCCTCTGGGACCCCACGGCCAGGGCAGCGCAGGGTTGGGCTCTGCTTTCCGGGGCGTGACGGACCCTGGGGATAGCTCTGCAGGGCTCTCTGGAATGGAAATCTTTTCCACTGTGTTTCTGCGCGCCTTGCAGTGATCCAGAATTTGTGAGAAGTTCTTCTTGCAGGAAATATATGGGCTGTGGATTCGGAGCTAGCATACGTGAGTCTTTCTACTCTGCCATCTTGGCTCCTCCCCCAAAAAATATTTTTCAAGAGGAGAATATGTAGACTTCTTAAATAGGCTTCATTTTAATAGGTGTGTCATGTGGGGTAAAAAGTATAGGGAATTCTAAACTTATATTTAATGAGTAGTTTCAAAATTTTTTGTTCTTATCTGTGTATAATGCTGCTGAGGTAGTGACAGCAAATGTTGAATAGTCATTCATTTATATAAAAGCTGAAGACTGTAAAATAGCATTGTCTTCTAGAATTGTGTAAATGAGATCCATGGCAGGTGGCTGGTGATTTACATTGTGATTTATCTTGGGCTACTACAAAATGATATTGAAAATAAAGCGTTAACGATCACTCTTTTAATTAAATAACAGGTAAACCATTTTCTGTAGTAATCTGGCATACATGTGTATGTATATGTGTGCACACACACAGACAGATAATCTATATCTATCTGTATATGTGTGTAGGTGGGTTCTAGACATGCCTACACACACACACACACACACACACACACAGAGGCACGTGCGCACTCATAACTTGATCTTTGAAATAGCTAGCACTTCTTGTTTAGTGTCCTTTGAGATTCCTATCTTTTATGAGGAATTCATCATCTCCTGCAGCCCTCAGTGACTTCACCATGCTCTGAAACATCTGCACTACTTTTCTGAATTTTAAAGTTACCTATTCTATTAGGATACACCTGTAAGGGCAACCAAACTAGAATCTTTTGCTGTTTTTGTTTTAGTATAATAAAGATGTATAACGCCTCTATTTGTACCAGGATCCGTGGCCATGTAGATTGTAAACCCAAAGACAGATTGTAAGGACAAACAAACTAGGATCTTTTGTGGTTGTTGTTTTAGTATAACCAAGTACATCTGATTGAATCTAGTCTTTATCAACCAAGAGTCTTCACTAGGAGTGAAGTACAGAAACAAGAGTTTCCTTAACTAGAAACACTATATGTATTTGTGTTGTTACTATGATTAAAGATCTTCCCCACCCATTAATGGGCCTGCCCATTAAAGGGAGTTTGATTAGGGAAGATTTATAGGAAGGCCCACACCTTTTGTTAATGAGGCACTAGTTCTCAAGGGTTGAGATGCCCTCTGGCTCTAAAAAAGGTAAAAATCCTCTCAGGGTGAGGTTTTACTTTGGGGCTTAGTTTTTGGAAGCAGTTTTGTATGTCAGGCAAGACTCTGGGCCTTTGCTAACAAGCCCCCCAGCTATGAAAACTTTGAGGTTGGTGCTTCCCTCTCTGGCAACTATGGTCACACAGTTAAATCTGTCTGTTGTTGTTATGTCTGTATTGATTATGGTAAAACAGTTGGAAGTCAACTTCATTCCATCTATATGAAAAGAGGGGGAAGCAGCACCTTTCAGTTTAATTCAATAAGCACATTTAAGTATCAATTGTGTGCCAGATATGGAGCTGAATGCTAAAGATACAAAGACATGAATGAATATACAGACAAATAAATGTGAAAAATATAAAAATTAATTATAAAGCAATTTTGGGAAGGGGGAAATATTAACAACTGGGCAAAATGTTGAAAGACTTCCTATCAGAGATGGTAGGAGTAAGGAATTCTGAGAGGCAGAGATGAAGTCCAATTAATAAGCACAGTCAACAAGCTCACGAAAAACACTACCTACCTTCAAGGAGCTCACATTCAAATGTAGAAGGCAACTTGAAAATAACTGTATGAACAACATATACATGGGATAAATTTCAGAAAATTAATAGAGATAAAGCTTTAGTCATGGGGGGTGGAGGTGAGGGCAAATAGGGGATGAGAAGGAAACATTTCTTGTAGGAGGTAGGATTTTAGTCAGGGAAAGAAAGAAACCAGGGAAGTCAACAGGTAAAAAAAGGAAGAAAAGCACTACATGCATAGGGAAACAATCAGTAAAAAGGCATAGCCAAGGCGAGAACAGAGGTCTGTACAAAGTGTTTGCAGATCTGACAAAGATCTTTCACACTGTTAGTTGTGAGGGCTTATAGAAAATAATGTCAAAATTTGGTTGCCAAGAGTACATTAATTTCATGATGGCATGCTGGCTTGGATTCTAGATAATGGACAATGCTGTCATGCCCTCCCAGTCACCAATGAAGTAAAACAAGGCTGTGTGCTTGCTCCCATGCTTTTTAGCATAACGTTTCCAGTCATGTTGTCAAACACCTTGATAATGAGGTTAATGCATGCATTGCCAGAGGTAGCTCAGTGTTTGGGAGGCTCCAAAGGAAAGTATGGGAGATCTACAGAGCTGCTGTGCTGACCTCATTGATGTACGCCTATGAAACCTGGACACTATACCAGCACCATGCCAGGAAACTAAATGTTTTCCATTTGAATTGTCTTAGGAAGATTCTGAAGTTCACCTGGCAGTAAAAGATACCACATACCAAGGTCCTTTCTCAAACTAAACTGCCAAGCATTCAAACTCTGCTTCAGGAGAGGGCAACTCCAATGGGCTGGTCATGTTATTTGAATGCAAAACATACACTTGCCAAAAAGACTATTTTATGGAGAACTCACAAAGAGCAAGTGTTCATATCATATCATATGATCAGAAGAAGTGATACAAGGACACTCTTAAGGTCTCTCTTAAGATATATTAAAATGAGAACATGAAGTCAAGTGACCAATGGATGGTGTGGCAGGAAGTCCAAAATTTGGAACAGTGTAAATAAAGGGTTTGCATTGGTCTGAATAAACTGTAGTCTTCCCATAGCCTTACTTGGGTAAAACTAGACTCCATTCATTTAGGGGAAATGAATGTAAAGATTAATGAAAGCTTTCCTGATTTCACACACACACACACAAATTTGGAATTGACTGTCTGACGTGGGAGACACTGGCACAGGACTGCTCAGCAGGTGTGCCCACATCAAAGAAGATGCTATGCTCTAGGAGCAAAGTAGAACTGAAAAAGCTCAAAGGAAATGTAGGATGCACAAATATAGAGAATCCATGCTAAATGTTCACAAGGACCTGCTGTAGAGCATTCCAAGATCCTCTTGCTCTGATCTGGCACAGCTGGAAACACTGAAACTTGACTCTAGCATAGAGATATCATTTTAATCCTCTTCAATGTAGGACAATAACTAACCAGCCAAGCACCACGGTGGTCTTCTGCTCCCAGGGACTGAATATATTGATACCTCAAACTGATGTGGACACCTGATCAGTTTTTACCCTATTGAAGCTCAGAATTCTCAGCTCAACTCAAATCCCACCTTCTTCAAGAAGCCTCTCCTGTGTACCCCTGCTAAAGGTTTTCCCTTTCATCTAGTGTGTGTGTGTGTGTGTGACATACCTAATCATTTAAATGGTATCTCCCACATTAAAATGTAAATTTCTGGAGGGCAGAGATTTTTTTTTTTTAACCTTACTTTGTATCTGCAGTATTATAGCACAGGAGTCATCCCATAGTAAATACTTAATAAATGCTTGTTGATTGACTGAATTAAGAGAAAGCAGCATGGTTTAGCAGAAAAAATAATGGATTTAAAATCAGAAAATGTAAAACCAAATCTTACTTCTTATATTTAACAGTTGTATGACTTTCGACAAATTACCTTCCTGAGGCTGATAACATATATATTATTTTGATCACAATATTTTGAAGAAAATATTTTGTGAACCTTAAAATGCTAAATGAAAGCTATTATATTCAGGTACATTAAGAGGGCTAGATTAAGATATGCTCTAAATTCCCATAAAATTCATTAACCCTAAATAATTTGGAAATGTCTGATCATTTCAAGTTTTTCTTATTATGAAATGTAGTTTATTTACTGGCTTTATTTATAAAAGAATAACTTTATACATCTTAATTTCTATTACTGTATTTAAAAATTAAATATTTTGATGCATCTGTGATCTCATGGATATAATAACTGCTTCCAACTATTCAAATGAAAAGAAATCTATATTCCCTGTCATAATCCTGTTCTTGTTCATGTCCTCCCCAAAATCATTCATGGCAAATTTCTCCAATACAGTAGGAATCTTCCTCTAGTCCCTTGAAGTTGTGTAGATATTTGTTATCCTTTCTCCCATGTAAATAACTCACCTTCTTTTTTGTTCATACATCTCTTATTAAAAAATATAGCAATATATTATGTAAATATTTATTCGTTCATATGCATATGTATTTTGAATATATTATAAATGATGTATTAGAACATAATATATATTTTAATATGTATATTAAAGTTTAAAACTGCAAAAAGGCTTTTGGGATACTGTACATATATTTTATTTAAAGAACACACGCATATAATTTAGACCTAATATATGGAACATAAAAACATATATGTACATAATAATAGTATATCCCATATTTGTTTAAATGGCATCAATCAAATAGGTCTTAAATTCAATATCTAAGTGATTTTTTAAAAAGCATACATTTCTTGATTTTATATTTTTTCATCCTTGTATTAAACTCACAGTATTCCCTGGCAAGAAATGAACTAAAAATAGCATGAACAGACAATTTAGATGCAGAGATTATACTATCTCAAAAAGAAGAAGGTGGGTAGTAGAGGTGGTAAAGTTCTTGTGCTTTACAAACACTTTTTAGCAATTCAGCTTCAAATTAAAATGAGAAATAATTACTTAAGTAAAATACACAAGGGACCAAGTTTTTGTTGGTTATTATTAAACAAGATTTTAAAAATCAGAATTAAAAAGAAATTAAACAGATACATACTATAGTATACACAACTCTCTCTTCCCCAGCCCCTGTAAGAATCATGAGGTATTGTGTTAGATAATTTAACCTAATTTTTTGATTTGTTAAGCAGTAGAATTTTTTAATTTCTACAATTTGTCTTTTAAACTCTTCTAATTCTTAAATTCATATTTTAATAATTTTAAATAAGACCATTATTGCACAGAGATTATAAGCAATTTTACATCTCATTAACCTTGCTTTGTTTTAATTACAAAAATCCTTTGTTAGATTCCTTTAAATGATCCAGTTTCTAATTTCAGTCTGTCCCAGGGAGTATTTCAATTCAACTGCACATTCATCAACTATTTTTGTCCTGTAATTGTTGACAACTGCACAACTATACTCTCAAGCAATGATTGATGAATTATATTTCTAAGTTTAGATGTTAAATAAGATAAATATTTATAACAATTTCCACTTAAAGATTCTTATCTTCATCTCCACTAAAGCATTAAAGATTTAAAAACTAACAATAGAGTGTATTTCAGTTCATATCCCACTTAAATCTTTGAAAATATCAGGTGAAAGGAGATATACGTTTAGGTACATTAGAGAGACTTTGATGCTATTTATATAGAACAATTCTCAGATATCATATTTCCGGGCAGGAATTCACAAGCCTGATTTATCATAGTAAGAGACTAAAAGAAGAAACTCTGAACCACTGGAGTTGTAAGACCAGTCCTGATACTACATGGCTGTGTGACCTTAACCAAATTACTTATACCCTCTGGGCCATATCACTTCATTTGTGAAATATATCACTTCATTTGTGAAATAAGGTGGCTAGATACTCTAAATATGATTTCCAACTATTAAATTCCTTGAGACTATAAAAGTGGAGCTGTTGACATTTAGTGAACATCAATTTTGCATCAGGTAGTATAAGGACACAGAAACAAGTAGAAGACATGGTTCCTTCCCTTAAGGGGCATCTAAACTAATTTGGGAGATAAAATCCATACTCAGTAAACAACTAAGCTGGCACCATGAATTAATATTGGCTAGTCAGTGGAGGAGAATGAATACATTAGATTCTTATCTTCTGATGGTCCTCTTTTGCTCTCCTGGGAACAATTATTTATAAAAAGGAGAAAAGTCCTTGTAGGTACAACTGAGTTGGTCTTTGTTCTCAGATAATCTAGGCATATAAAATTATTATTAATTTAAAATTCTAAAAGACTCATGATTTTGGGTATTCTTACCACAGAAAACTGATTTCAGTGCTTCTGCTTCATATACTGCCATGGTCAAAAATATATTTTAACTACAGTCCAGTATCATACTGATATAGCTCTCTGAATTTTTCTAGGCTGATTCTTGGATGAGAAACACACAGCAATTTGTTTAAAACTTAACCATTCCATCTTAGTATATCTCCCAGATGAGAAATAGTGTTACTAAAAGGACAGACAGACTTGGTTTGTTAAAGGCCTACTTCTGACACACATTGGTTGTGTGACCACCAGCAAGTCACACAGTATCTTAGCTCTCCAGGCAACTCATTTTTATTTTTTTTAAATGTTTATTTATTTATTTTTAGTTATCAACATTCATTTCCACAAAGTTTTGAGTTCCAAATTTTCTCCCCATATCACCCCTCCACCCACCTCAAAATACCAAGCATTCTGATTACACCTTCCCCCAATCTACCCTCCCTTCAATCACACCTCTCTCTTCCCTTATCCCCATATTCTCTCTTTTCTTTTAGGGCAAGATAGATTTCTATACCCCATTACCTGTATTTCTTATTATCCAGTTGCATGCAAAAACAATTCTCAACATTCATTCCTAAAACTTTGAGTTCCAACTTCTCTCCCGTCCTCTCTCCCCACCCATTCCCACTGAGAAGGCAGGCAATTCAAGATAGGCTATATATGTGTAGTTTGGAGAACTTCCATAACTGTCATGTTGTATAAGACTAACTATATTTCCCTCCATTCTATCCTGCCCCCCCCATTTATTCTATTCTCTCTTTTGACCTTGTTCTCCCCAAAAGTGTTGACTTCTAATTACTCCCTCCTCCCATTTGACCTCCCTTCTATCATCCCCCCACCCCACTTATCCCCTACTTTCCTGTAATATAAGATAGATTTTCTTACCAAATTAAATGTGCATGTTATTCCCTCCTTAAGTCAAATATGGTAAGAGTAAGCTTCACTTTTTCTCTTACCTCTGCCCTTTTCCCCTCCATCAAAAAAACTCTTTCTTGTCTCTTTTATAAGTTAATTTGCCCCATTTCATTTCTTCCTTTCCCCTCCCAATATATTCCTCTCTCACCCCTTTATTTTATTTTTTTAGATATCACCCCATTGTACTCAACTCACCCTGTGCCCTCCCCTCTATCGATATGTGTGTGTGTGTGTGTGTGTGTGTGTGTGTATAATCCCTCCAACTATCCAAGTACTGAGAAAAGTTTCAAGAGTTACAGATATTATCTTTCCATGGAGGAATGTAAACAGTTCAACTTTAGTGAGTCCCTTATGATTTCTCTTTCCTGTTTATCTTTTCATGCTTCTCTTGATTCTGTGTTTGAAAGTCAAATTTTCTAACCAGCTCTGGTCTTTTCATCAAGAATGCTTGAAATTCCTCTATTTCATTGAATGACTACTTTTTCCCCTGAAGTATTATACACAGTTTGGTTGGGTAGGTGATTCTTGGTTTTAATCCCAGTTTCCTTTGACTTCTGGAATATCATATTCCAAGCCCTTCAATCCCTTAATGTTCAAGCTGCTAGATCTTGTGTTATCCTGATTTTATTTCCACAGTACTTGAATTGTTTCTTTCTAGCTGCTTGCAATGTTTTCTCCTTGACCTGGGAACTCTGGGATTTGGCTACACTATTCCTAGGAGTTTTTCTTTCCAGATCTCTTTCAGGAGGTAACCAGTGAATTATTTCAATATTTATTTTACCTTCTAGAATATCTAGGGCAGTTTTCCTTGAAAATTTCATGAAAGATAATGTCTAGGCTCTTTTTTTGATCATGGCTTTCAGATAGTCCCAATATTTTAAAATTATCTCTCCTGGATCTATTTTCCAGGTCACTTGTTTTTCCAATGAGATATTTTGCCATTGTCTTTGATTTTTTGATTCTTTTGGTTTTGTTTTTTAATTTCTTGGTTTCTCTTAAAGTCATTAGCTTCCATCTGCTCCACTCTCATTTTTAAGGAACTATCTTCTTCAGTAAGCTTTTGAGCCTCCTTTTCCATTTGGCTAATTCTGCTTTTTAAAGCCTTCTTCTCCTCATTGGCTTTTTGGACCTCTTTTGCTATTTGGGTTAGTTTAATTTCAAGGGTGTTATTTTCTTTAGCACTTTTTTGGCTCTCCTTTAGCAAGCTGTTGATTCACTTTTCATTATTTTCTTGCATCACTCTCATTTCTATACCCAATTTTTCATTATTTTCTTGCATCACTCTCATTTCTATACCCAATTTTTCTTCCAGCTCTCTTAACTGATTTTCAAAATCCTTTTGGAGCTCTTCCATGGCCTGAGAGAATTGCATATATTTTTTTTTGGAGGTTTTGGATGCAGAAGCCTTCACTTTTTAGGCATTATTCTTCCTCATCTGAAAGGAATGAAATCCAAAAGAAAGAAAATGCCTGTTCACTAGGAAAGTCCAGTCTTATTAAACTAGCCTTATTTTTCTCCCCCTTTTTTTTTGGCATTTTTCCAGTCAGTTACTTGGCTTTTGAGTCCTTTTTCAAGTAGAGGGTATACTCTAGGGCCCTGTATGTTCTCAGTTCCTTCATAGTGGCAGAATCAAGGAAGAGGAGTTTACTCCTCTCCTGACCTGTACTCTTGTCCGTGAGCAAGCACTCTATTCTGCCCAGGATCTTCAAGTAGGATTCCTTGTCCAGAGTCTCCACCAGCTCCACCAGCCAGTGCTCCTCCTCACTCCAGGACCACCACTCAGGACTGAAATTCAGATCAGCTGCTCAATTTCCCCAGGGTCTTTAGGCCAAGGGCTCCAAAAATGGATGTTGCCACTGCAGTTGCTGCTGCCATCAGGGACATACTGCACCCTTCCCAGGTGAAAGAGCTTTCACACTGACCTTTGAAGCTATCTTTGGCATTTGTGGGTTCAGCAATCTGGGAACTGTAGCTGCTGCTGGGGATTCTGCCCCCTGAGGCCTGCTCCAGTCTCCCCAGGTAACTCTTAAAGGACCTAAATTGCTTATCTGCATCATTTTAGGTAGACCTATTCAGATAATTCCTTTCAAGGATGAAACCCAAAAGTATCTACCAGGGTGTCCCTTGTCCTGTATAAACTGAGAATAAAGGGTTACCCAATACTTCTCTCATGATACCATAGAACACAAGATTAAACAAGAATTGTCTGGGCTAAGGAAGAAGTCTCCTCAAAGTTTCCTCAATACACATCTAAAAAGATGAGAAATCTCCATGTTTATATCTGAATTTTCTTTTTTAGTGGGTTATCATGGAACAGTAAATGGTGGAACAGTAAACATATTTGGGGCCCAGTGATATATTAATCAAGTAGATAAGTGAGAAATACATTAATGTTTTTAAAACTGCTTTAACTTCAACTCTGGTTTAAAAAAAATATCCTCAACACTTTTCCCTAGTCCTTATGAGAATACTCTGGGATATTTATTACAGCATCAGATTAAAAGAATTTTTTTATGAAACAACTAACTTTCAAATAAAAATCTGAAGTGCCAACCTTGAACTTCAGAAGCAGTTGCCAGGATAAGTATGGTTTATAGGTAAGTTTTCTTGTACAACAATTCTCTGTACTCTTTCTAAACATCTAAAACCATAACAAATTCTGAATTAGCTAACCAAAGCAAATGCCCTGCCTTAAGTTTTAACCTATCTTAGGAAAATAAATTTTTATGAAAATTTAAAAATATTTTCATAAAGTTTACAAACGTGAAAATCAAGCATTCAGCCTGTCTAGCTTAGAGATTAATAAAAGTGTATACAAACAACAAGGGGAAAGGAGGTTTTGTAAGTATAAGTACTTACAAAATTTTGAGGATTTTAATCAATAATAAGAATAGTATGAGAAAATGGTATTATAAAGTTGCTAAGAAAGCTAATCTAATCTTTGGCTGCTGAAAACAAGTATATATAGAATCCAAATGAAAAGAATGACTCCTTTCCTGCTGGTACATAAAAAGTAATCAATTCATTTTAGGTAGGACTGAAAATTGGAATTTGAGCAGGAAAAAGGAGAAAGTTGAAGAGTCTAGAATTTATACTCTTAGAAAAGGTATTAGTTCAAGAGTCTGGGAAAGTTCAATTTGAAGGAGGGACTAAGTGGAAAACAAAGCAAATGCCCACATATACTTGAAACAATCTCAATTAGGAAAGAATAATAGATTTTCATGTTACTTCAAAAGCCAGAACTAAGACCACAAGATGAACATTTTCTTCTATTTAGAGAGAAACAAATAACTAGAACTAAAACTTAAATGGTTGCTTCTTGATAGTGGTTTTCTTGATATTGAGAGTATTCAAGGAGGATGAGCCTCTAACAGAGATGATATAAAAGTGATTTCTATAGTTAGTTGAGCATTTGAGGCAGCAAGGGATATTGGGAAGAGTGCCGAGCCTAGAGTTAGAGGAGACATGATTTTATATCCCACCTCAAACATTACCTGTGCTACTATGAACAATTCATTTAACCTCCCTGGGCTTCAGTTTTCTCATCTGTAAAATAGGGATATTACCCAAAGTAGTTATCTCAAAAGGTAAATATTAAGATTGGAAATGCCATTATATGATGGCTGGTTATTGTCTTTCATTCTCAAAGAGGACCAAAATGACATCACCATGATAAAGTGAAGTTTCAGTGTGTCCGACTGTGGCTGATCAGACCAATACGAGCTTGGAATGCTCTGCCACAAGTTGGGCACAGACAGTTCATGTGAATATTTGGGATGGATACTCTAAATTTGTGCATCCTACATTTACTTTGTGCTGTTTCAATTCTGCTTAGCTCATAGAGCACAGCACCTTTTCTGATGTGGGTATGCCATGTTGAACAGTCCTGTGCCAGTCTCCCATGTCCCATAGTCAAATCCAAATTTCTTGAGACAGACCTTGAGAGTGTCCTTGCATCACTTCTTCTGACCACCATGTGATTGCCTACCCCATGCGAAGTCTCCATAAAATAATCATTTTTGCAAGTATACATTTTGCATTTGAACAACGTGACCAGCCCATCAGAGTTGTGCTCTCTGAAATATAGTTTGATAGCTTGGCAGCTTAGTTTGAGCAAGGACCTCAGTATCTTATCCTGACAGGTGATTTTCAGAATATTCCTAAGACAGTTCAAATGGAAGCAATTCAGCTTCCTAGCATGGTGCAGGTAGACAATCTATGTTTCACAGGTGTACAACAATGAGGTCAGCACAACAGCTCTGTATACCTTCAGTCTTCTTTTATAACATGACTCATAAGGAAATAGCTTTTTCAAATTAAAGAATTTACCTTCAGTGTGGTAGCTGACCTTGATGTCATATTCCTCCTCATTGAAAGGATTTGACAACAATGCTAAAAACATATGCTGAAAAAGCATGGGAGCAAGCACACAGCCCTGTTTCACTCCACTGGTAACTGGGAAGGCACGAGAGTATTGTCCATTATCCAGAATCTAGGCAAACATGCCATCATGAAATTGATTTACAATACTGATGAACTTCTCTGGGCAACCAAATTTTGACATAATTTTCCATTAGCCCTCGGAACTAATAGTGTCAAAGGCTTTGGTCAGACCTACAAACATTGTGAACAGACCTCTGTTCTGCTCCTGGCATTTTTCCTCGAGTTGTTGGGCAGAAAACACCATATCAACTGTCCCTCAGCCCCTTCTGAAGTCACATTGGTTCTCAGGTATATAACCATCTTCCAGGTGAAGGATCAGCCTATTAAGGAGGACTTGAGCAAAAATCCTGCCAACAATGATTAAGAGAGAGACGCCCCCAACCCCATATGATTGTCATAGGACAATCTACTCCCTTTGACTATACAGAGATGGACACTGGAGGTATTCTTGAACTCCTCCTGGTGGATAACCATTTCTTGCCAAATAACCTAGGAAATTTCAGTCAGTTTTTAGATGAGCAATGGTCCCCCTGCCTTGTAAATCTCAACTGAAATAGAATCAGCACCAGGTGCTTTGCCACATGAAAGAAGCCTAATGGCCCTCAAAACCTCTTCTTGGGTTGGAAGTTCATCTAAGGAGGGATTGACTTCAATCTGAAGTAAATGATCAATGACCTCAGCACTGACTGATGATGGTCTGTTGAGAACATTATGGAAGTGTTCAGCCCATATCTCTAGGATCATGTCCTTATCACTAATCAATGTGGCTCTATCAGCAGAGTAGCTGTGATGCACCATAGGTTTTTGGTCCATAAATAGCTTTCAGAGAATCATAAAAGCACTTGGACTGTTACTATCAGCTTAAAACTGAACTTAATTTGCCTTCTTACTGAGCCAGGAATCCTCTAAGTTTTTTTTATACTTTGCTTTTGATGGAATTGAAGAATACTGCTTTCTTAGAGGTTGGATGAACTATCCTGCTAGTAAATTTGTGGAGTTCTCATTTTTCATTTAGCAGCTTCTGAATTTCCAGATCATTTTCATCAAACTAGTCTTGGTGTTTGCAAGTGTTCTGACCTAGATGAGCAAATGTAGTGCTGAATACCAAATATCTGAAGCTGCCCATTCCTTTTCTGTTCCACTGATGCCAAAGTGTTCACTCAACTTTCCCATCAAGTAAGCAATAAACTGTTCACGTTCAGAGAAGAGCTCTAATTTGTTTACATTAATTCTTTCGGTTGTCATTTTGCCTTGTGGACACCGCTTTTGATGAATGCAAATATTTTGCTTGAAAAGGATAAGTCTATGATCAGTCCAGCACTGTGCACCACACATTGCCTTTGTCACTCTCACATCTTGTCTGTCTCTTCTTCTTATAATCACATAGTCTATTTGATGTTAATGTTTGCTGCAAGCGTGCACTCATGAAGCTTTATTGTGTTTAGGTAAAGGGAAGACAGTTTTGGTGATGAGAAGGTCATGTGATGCACAAGTCTTCAGCAGTTAATGACCATTGCTGTTGCTGTTTCCAACTCCAACCCTTCCTAGGACTCCCTGTCAAGTCTGGTAGTCAGACCCTACTCTAGTATTGAGTTAGAATTATAAGGTTGTCCTCTATTGGCACATTGATGATAAGGTTCTCTAGGTGTTTTTTCTTTGACCTCATCAGGGTTTGTCATGGGGAGCACAGGCACTGATGATGGTGGTATGATGTTTTCCTGCAATTAGCAATCACAATGTCATGAGCCCATCATTCACTCCTTTTGGCAGGCATACCAGCTTATTGATTAGATTAGTTTTAATTGCAAAACCCACGCCAGCTTCACAGTGCTCAACTTCACTGTGGCCACTCCAGAAAAATGTGTATCCAGCTCCAGCTTCAGTAAGCTGGCCTTCATTTGCCAGCCTTGTTTCCCTCAGGGCTACTATTTGGATGTGATACTTGTTGAGTTCTCTTGAAAGAAGAGCAGTTCATCTTTCAGGTCTACTGTGTTTTGTATTGTCTATAAGTGTGCATACATTCCATGTGCTGATGGTGACTGAAATCACCTTTGCTGACGTTTTCGTACACTGTATACATTTCTTTGTGTTTTGACTGCAGAGTAGAATTCCATCCTACTGTGGTAATCAGGCCAGGGTTGAGTAAGCAGACAATTTTTAAAACACATTTTTCTGACTGCTTTCCTCACACCAGGAGGTGAGCAGTGCAATTCTTAAAAGGCTGCTCAGGCACCCAGAGGGCTGCTGAGTCCCACTGCTGCTTCTAGTGAGAAACGACCTATGGCCTGGGCTGCCTGTGTGCAGGGTAGTGACTACAGGTCCTGTACCTGCTGCTTTGTCACTTGGATGTCACCATAGGACTTTGAGGCAGCCATCACATGAAGGTACTGGTCCTTCCTGGACACACTCTACACTCTGCCATTACATGTAAACATACTTAAAAACCTTAAATACCTATTACTGTCATTTAAATCCTAGGTCAGGAAGGAGAGTGAAAATCAAAGGATCATCATTTCTTTACTTGCTAAAACTTCTGTTAAAAAATGGTGGACATTGAGGCTACTGGATAAAATTATGTTTTCACAAAACTTCAATGGATTTTCAGTTCGCCATTCTCCTCCTGCCTTGGACCACCACAGAAAGTTAAAGGAGACTTTATTGCAGGGATTTTAAGGAATAGCTAGCAGTTTGAGTCTAATGTTTGTTTTTCAGGGCTTTTTCCTGAATCTCCTTTTTCAAAGAAATAGCATCAGCTTTAAAAGCCTATGAAACTCCACAAAGTTTAAGCTTTAGGTACTCATTTCTATAATCATATAGAACGTTACTGATGAATAGAAGCATTATGGGATTATGAATCAGAGATCATCTAGTCTCACTTCCCTATTTAACACATGAAAAACTGAAGCCCAAAGGGCAGTGTATCCTACTTACATAATTCCAATGAATTAATATAGTGCTATGAGTTAAGGAACCCGGATTCTTAGCTCAAAACTAAAGTATGTCTTTTGTATAACTTTGACTTCATTTCTGTATCTATGAATATGGATTATAATTTATATCATTTGCCCACTGAAAATAATTTTTCAGGTTTAATAACAATACCATATAAACCATAAATATTAGTAATATATAAATAGAACTTACCTTTTTCAAGACTTTTTCACCCCAAAAAATTGAACAGAGGTTCTTGTATAGTCTAGTCTACACTATAAAGATTTTTTAAAGTTCACAGAATACAACAAGAACAATAACTGGAAATAATTTTTGGCTAAACACTCTAGTTTCAAAAATACAAGTAATCTTGGCAGAAAAATAGCAATAGTGACAGATGTAAAGTTTTAATTTTTTTGAAGTGGGTAAGTGAAAAATTTAAGACTCTGGCTTAGAAGCCATACATGTCAAAGAAAAGAAGGTACATCTGTCTTGATGTGTCCAATGCCAACTAAGTCAAAGAAAGTCCATTACTATTCGACTGTAAATAAGGCAATGGAAATAAGGACAAACAAAATGACAGCTTAAAAGATAGGATACGAATACAAGTATAGAATGAGTATTCCATTTCTGATGATACTTTATGGTATAAAAATTCAATATTTTGCATGTTTTGGGTATATAACAAACAATCTGAAATGTTCAGATAAAATTAATTCATATGAATTGATAAAAAAATGAGGAAGTATGCACTAAATATAATGCTCCCTAAACAGATGGAGTGGCAGATGGGTTTACAGATTGGATTCCCTTGATCCTCTTTGTAAAAAAACTTGTTACTCAGTAAGATAGAGGCTCAAATCTGGCCCTTTCACTTTGTGGAAGGTTTTGGGGTAAATAAAGGAGCGTAACATTTTACATTTTAATAAAATAAAAATACCTTAGCCAAATTCCTGTACAGTAATTCTCCTTTAATTTAAAAGGGGCTTATCAAGTCTTTTTGGAGCAGATGGTTAAAAGATATAGCCACCCAGTGGTCTAAAATATAAAAAAGACTACTTGTCTAAAAACTTGAATAATTACCTTCCTTCATTGATGAGCTCAATAAATGCAAGTCCTGCATTCTTCTGAATCGAATTTTGCCATTCCTAAATGGAAAAACAAACAAATCAGAGCATGTTTAAAGAAGTAGTAGTAGCAGAATTATATGAATTATGACTGTCCTGGATAAGAGGAACTTGAACAATGGAAATCTGTTGGTTGGATAGTTGGATCTTTTAAACATTCAAGTATAATTTTTTTTCCCCAAAAATTACTTCAGATTTGACTGGGATGAACACACACACACACACACACACTCACATATAAAAATGCATATATGCATTTATATTGTGTGTTATCATATAATATATAAACACAATGGCACCAGTGAACTCTCAGTAAAAATCTCACTCACAAATGATTAACACTTGTCTTTGTAGTCAACGTAAGGATTTGGAATAAAAATTAAAGAATTCAATCCAAAAATATAGTCCAAATGATCACTTTTCATACTGTCACTTCTAATGACTTTAAAGTGAATAAAACACATAGTAAATACCTATTTATTTAGAATGACTAGAAAAATATTCTGATTGTTGCCACACTCTGGTTGGCTGAAAGTTACCAAATGGTTATCATAAGTAAATTCTTTAAAAATAAGGGAAACATACAATATTTAATCTTTCTAATTTCTAATAATAAAATTTAACCTTTCTAATGATTGAAAAGAGATGATGGGACCTTTGGAGTGCCTTCTTTGAGGACATCATAGAATCAATACAGATTGAGCAAATTCCTGTGATAGATGTGCCTAATGACCAAATCTACCTCTGTACCTCTTACAACTTTTCTCTTTCCTCTACTCTTGTAGTCACATTCTTAGTATAAACCCTCATCACCTCTTGACTATCCTATTGCAATAACTTCCTAATTAGGTTCCCGGTTTTCAGTTTCCAGGCTGTTTCTACTTCTGATCCATTTTATAAAGGATTACCAAAATAAGAACAAATGCGGTTAGTTCTGCTACCAAAAAAAAATAATCAATGGTTCTCTCAAGTTTTTAATACAAGGCATTCAGACTGAAATTAAGTCCTCTTAGAAATTTGTTGAAACTCATATTTTCATATTTATTTTATATCAGTTCTCAACTATTCAATACCCTAGTCAAAACTAGTCTGTTATTCCCTGAAGTTTTTTATTTTTATCTTCTTTATCCTTGTCTTCAGGTAGGCAGAGCTGAATACCTGAAACACACTTACCTTCTCAACCCCAATGACTCAGAATCTTCATCCTTCTCCAAATCTCAGCCCATATGTTATATAATATACAAAACTTTCCTGACACTCTGTCTCCTCTCCTCCTTCCCCATTACTAGTCTTGCATTCCTAGAACTATTTTGTATTTCCTTCTGCTACTTATATCTGTCAAATTAAAAATACATAAAATTATAAAATTTAACATTGATTGGGGCTTAGGGTAATTAAACATTTATATAGTGCTGGTGATAACGTATATTGGTGAGATATCTGAACATTGTGGAAATAATTCAATTTAACTCACCAAAAATGTATTAAATGTCTATTCTACTGGGCACTTGGAGACAAAAAGATGAATAATTGTTTCTATTCATAAAGATTTGATAATAGAAATAACCTTTAGACATTAATAGCTCAATTTCAAATACAACTCCCTCTTCACAGGAATCTGAAGCCTAGAGAGGTTATATAACTTGCCTAAAGTCACACAGAGAATAAGGGATACAGCAAGGAATTTCAATCCCCAAAATCAAAAAACAGACCTTAGTATTCACCTAGTTCAATCCATACCCAGATGGAATCCAGAGTATAACACATATCAGACAAATAGTTTTCAATTTTCTACTTTTAAACCTATAATGAGGGAGGACCTTGGTTCTCTGACTTTAAATTCAGCAAGTTTTCTACTGTATCATGATCTAAGAACTATAAACCCTACAAAGACAAGGACTATAACGTCTCTTTTTTTTTTTTTTTTTGGAGGGGTGGTGTGCTAGGGTGGAGTTGTGAGGAAATTGGAGTTTTGAGTGACTTGCCTAGGGTCACATAGTAAGTGTCAAGTGTTTGAGTCAGGTCCTCCTGACTTCAGGTCTATTCACTACACCACCTAGCTCCTCCTATAATTTTTCACTCATTAATACTCATGGTCTAGCATAGTACCTTGTATACAGTATTTCATCTAAAAAGTTTGTTGAAGGATTGCGCCTTTGACCAGATCAGGAGGCCGCACGCGCAGCTGAGCTGACCAGCCGGGGTGAGCATTTCAGAAATAATCAGTGAACCTGTTGCAACACCATGCTGGCAGCAAGGTTTGTGTGTCTCCGGACCCTGACCCTACCTTCCAGGACTCTCCACCCAGCACTCACAAAGACCTCTCCTGTTCTGAGGAATTCCATTCTGAAGACAAACCAATGGCTCTTGCAATCCAACAGGGGCTATGCCACCAAATCAAGAATTGGAGTCCGACGTGGAAAAACTGGCCAAGAAATTAAGGAAGCAGCATTTGAACCATCAGCAGAAAGAATATTTAAAATTGATCAGATGGGAAGATGGTTTGTTGCTGGAGGAGCTGCTGTTGGACTTGGAGCACTCTGCTTCTATGGCTTGGGAATGTCAAATGAAATTGGGGCTATTGAAAAAGCAGTAATTTGGCCACAGTATGTGAAGGATAGAATTCATGCCACCTATATGTATTTCGCAGGGAGTGTTGATTTAACAGCATTGTCTGCCTTAGCAGTTAGCCGATCACCTGCTTTAATGACCTTTATGATGAAAGGCTCTTGGTTGACAATTGGAGCGACTTTTGTAGCCATGATTGGAGCTGGAATGTTGGTTCGGTCAATATCATATGAACGGAGCCCAGGCCTAAAACATCTTGCTTGGATGTTCCATTCTGGTGTCATGGGTACAGTGGTGGCCCCTCTGACTTTGTTGGGTGGCCCTCTCATCCTCAAAGCTTTCTGGTATACAGCAGGCATTGTGGGTGGACTCTCTACTGTAGCCATGTGTGCTCCAAGTGAAAAATTTCTAAACATGGGAGCACCACTGGGAGTGGGCCTGGGTGTTGTTTTTGTTTCTTCTTTGGGATCCATGTTTCTACCACCTACCACTGCACTTGGTGCTGGTCTTTATTCTGTGGCAATGTATGGTGGATTAGTTCTTTTTAGCATGTTCCTTCTATATGATACCCAAAAAGTCATCAAGCGTGCAGAAATAGTACCCATGTATGGCACAGAAAGATACGACCCCATTAACTCCATGATGGGAATCTACATGGATACACTAAATATCTTTATGCGAGTAGCCACCATGCTAGCAACTGGGGGCAACAGGAAGAAATGAACTGATTGCATTTTGAACCTTCCATACTTCGTCAAATATTCTTGTTTGTGTTCTTGGTGTGTATACTTATTAAATCATTTCTTCTACAAGCACTTTGGTTGAAGTCAGAAGTTGAGAGCCACTTCAGTATGGTTAAGATATTCCAGTACAATGTGTTGCTTCAAGTTCTACCCTGAGAATAAATTCAGCACTGCTCTTGCAGATAAAGCACATAAACTTTCCAGTTTTCATCTTTGAGTAATTGCTAATGGAAAAGAGTCAAACTTTTCAGTTGTGTTACTTTACTTCAACATTCTGCTGGTTGTCCATATTTTTACTTGTTTCATAATGTTATCTAACAAAGACTCTTAATTGCCATCCAAAAAGGAGTCAAGTGTGTACAGAGAGACCCCCAGGATTGATGTAAAGGACCTGTCTCTAGTTTTAGATTCAGCTGTAGAAGTTATGAAGTGATTGCCACTTGCTACGTGGCAATGGATAGGGTTTATCAGGTCTAGTTATTGATGTATAGCTGTCTTTAACCTAATTTAGCACCCACCTGATATTTTCAGGTGAAAGATCTATCCTAAAAAGACAGCCAAGTGTCATTGTGACAATACCTTTGGAACATCAATATAATAACCGTATTTCAGCTATAGGGAAGGTACTTTGGCAATCCATCCAATCTCAAAATGTTAACCTTCCCCAAGTATTTCTGTCATAGCTAATGAGTTCTGTTTTTTAATCATCTAGAACTATTTATTTTGAGACATATTTTGCTTTAAACTTAAAGCTTCAAAAGTATCAAATAGGTTGCCTTTTTCAGCCGTGCAATAGTAAACGTATTGACACATGTAGATGTTGCTTTTTCAACATAGGTCAAAGATTGCAACTTATCTTTGTCTTTTATTTTTTTTTTTAAGATCCTGTTTGTCATTTAGGATATGGAATAATTTTCCTTTCCAGCACTGTCAGGGATCAGTGTTACTGCATCCCTTCCTCACTAAATGCTGAGACCAAATTACTTCTGTTGTCATAAAATATCGTTTTTATTCATGTTAATTTTTCCACAGATTTTTCCCCCTCAATCCACTATTAATTTAGAAACAACTTCCTTGTAAGTAAAGCTTGTTAATTTCTGATACAGAACAAGTTATTTTTGAAAGTTTTTTAATGAATGAAATTTGAATCTGTAAAATCATTGCAATGATAAAATTACTATTTCTGGCAAGATGTGTTTTGTCCCCAGCTATCCAGAAGTAGCTAATCCATCTGTTGGAGAGAGATGATGTGCTCATTTCTAATGTAATAAAGATCTAGCTTGATAAAAAAAAAAAAAAAAAAAAAAAAAAGTTTGTTGAAGAAAGACATGACAGAGGGGATAATATGCCAGATTTGCATTCAAAGGATTAGGGTACAAAATCTGGCTTTACTATTTATCCTACATGTGTAACTCTGGGAAAAGTCACTTAAACTCGAGTTCTGGGAATATGCTTTGTGAAATCTTGTCATTTCTAGCTCCTCTCTTACATCTATTCCCTTCTTCCCACTCACACTGTTACTTCCCTAGGTCTAGTCTTATTACCTCTCACCTGAACCACTGAAAGAGCCTCCTAATTGATTTGCAACCCCCATGCCAATATTTACTCTATGTAATTGCCAGAAGAATTTTCCTAAAGTCTTACCATGTCAGTCTGCTACTCAATAAACTTGAATGGCCCCTTATTACTTCAGGGGTCAAATATAAACTACTCCATTTGGCATGATGAGCTCTTATTCATCTGACCACTACCTAAAAAGGAGGAATATGTAATAAGAGTGGAAAGGTAGATTGTCTCTTCTGCTATCTCTGAACTTCTATAAAAGTCCACAACACAAAGCAGGAGTGATCACGGGTTCTTGAAAGCTATGTTAATGAAGTATACATGATGGGTCCAACCTAAGCTAGAAATAAATCAGTAAACATTTATTAAATGCCAGCTGCATGCCAGATCTCTTCCTACTTCCATTAGCTTTTCACGCATGAGGTTCATCTCTCAATATAATTTTTCTCCTTTCCCTGTGTTATCCGGAAACAAACCCCTAGAATGGGTTAAACAAGAGATTTTGTGCCTATGTCCAAAGAACAACCTAAATTTAAGAGGCTTATCACCAGAAGGATGATAAAGTTTTTTAAAATTTCATACATCAACTCATAAATACTACTACTGACTAAGCTATGAAAGGATCTTGATTTGAATCCATGAAGTGAATATCCACAATAGCATCATAAATGTAATAAAACACCAAGGAAAGCTACCCTGGATACACAACTTGAAGGAGATTTAGAAGATTTTTGCAAGTAGTAACAAAGGAAGTATGAAAATCTAGGACTTAAAGGTTGCTTTCTATTGCCACAGTGTCCATTCTTACATCATCTTTCTTATTTTGATAAATTTGTACACAGAGAATCACAAATGTACATGAAGGCTAAGGTATGAAGTGAAGCACCAATCTTCCATTTACTGATAATTATGCTTTTTGTTCTTCTTTTGGAAAAACCAAAGAACAAATACAATTTTTCTTTCAACTTCTTCAATTAAAAAAATTTATCTGGGCTACTTTTCTAACGTGGCATTATAACCATTAAAACATTTATACATGCTCCAATTAGAAGAGTTTCTTGCAATCCTGCAAATGATGTAGAAAGGAATGTGTGTACATATGTCTGTGTTCTTTATAAGTTAAAAGGACTGATCTGATATTCTTCATGAAATAAATCTAGCTTTTATCTCTCAGAAAACTGACAGAATTTAACGTGATTTTTCAACTTAAAAAAAAACCTAATGACAAAAAATATCTAATTATAAAAGCAAAAATAGTAAAGCTATTTCATTTCATTCAAAATCATAAATACCTTAAATTGAAGCTCCTAAGCACTTTATGTAGGAGAAATACATATGGCATAAATAAAAACATTGGGAGAATGAGTAAAGAGGCAGAACAGCAAAGGTAGAAACAAACAGGAAGGAAAAAGTTATGTTGTAACTAAATAGAGCTAGCAACACCTCCTTTTGTTTCCTATGGCTAAAGAGAACTTTTTAGGATCTCTTCCTTACATGAGTGAGTAATACAAAGCCCATGGCTTGATGACGGCAAGGAACAATGCCCATGCCTTCTAATCAAACAGAAGGAAAATACATTTTAAAATCGCAATCAGGGACTAGAAGAAGTCTTCATTGACAATTTCAATTTTTTAAGAGAAAATAAGTTTACTTTTCCTATTACATGGTACTTTCTGGAAATACCTTAGAAAAAGATGAACTCTTTCAGATTATTATATTGTTATTTCACTTTTCTCTTATAGCCTAAATAAATACACATATCAGAGTTCCTAAACATCACAGAATAATGTAGTAATTTGAGTAAATTTGGATTATGACACACATATTTCCCTTCAAGGAGGTCAGTTCTGTGGAACTTAGTTGATAAGGTTTGCCATATATATAAAATGTAGTAAGACAGCAGCTAAAATCAACAAACAGTCATACTGGATGTTATACATATAATGCCTTAAGATTTGTAAAGTGTTTTACATATACATTCTCAATGGTCCTCACAATAACCCTTTTAGGTGTTGTCTTCATTTTACCCAGGAAGAAAACAAAGCTAAAAGCAAGTCACTGACTAGATACAATTAGTTAGTAAGGCATGACTGACGTCAGTCAGGCTTCCAGTGTAGCACTCCAACCACTTTGCCAACAAGTTATCTGAATAAAAGGCTCAAAGGATTTTGACCTAGAAGGAACTTTAGATATCATTAAGTAATAGGCTTATAGAATGGCAAGGCTGGAAGGTGTATCAAACATAATCCAGTTCAATATCTTTATTTTATGGATGAGATATGTAAAGCCACTTGCACAAGGTCACATGAGGAGTAATTCATAGAATCAGAATTTCAGATCTTTTGACTCTAAATTTCACAAATATTATACCCTTTCGTGACTGTATTGCTTTATGACATGATCAATTACCCATAATCACATCTGTGTGTATAATGACATTTTATCCATATGACACTTCAAAGCTTACAAAGTGCTTTCTTTCCATATAAACTATCTAAACTGATCTTCACAACAATCTCGTGGGCTTGGGTATGACAAATTCTATTCAAAGAATAGACAAGGAATACAAAGACAAGAGAGGGTAAATAATTTATGGCCCACACAGCTAATGAATCAAGTAATTACACAGCTAAGTAATCAACTGATTACCAATCAACACCAGGGCTTCAAATAAAAAATTAAGACATGAGAGAAGATGGCAGAATAAGAACTAAGTCACTCTCATCCTCCTTTATCGACCTCTGAAAGCCCAGAAAATATCACCCCAAGAAAAACCCTAGAATAGCTGAGCCAGCAGAAAGATGGGGTGAAGCAGTCTTGTAGCCCAGGAAGTTTGGGGGTTTAATGAGAAAGGCCCCTCTTGTTCTGGGAGAAAGGGAGCAGTAGAGGACAGGAAGCATCTCAGCAAGCCAGTCAAAAGCCACATTTCAGCAAACCAGGGGGAGATCTGGGGCCACAGGGTAGTGGCACATGAAGTATGCACACCAGACACCCCCCCCCTCAGCAAAGGCAAGGGAACTGGTAGACACCAGTTCAGAATACCACCAGGAGCAGTGGCATTCTCCAGCTGCCAAATCTCCTGGTGCTTCAGTACAACTCCAGGAGGCACAGCTCCAGACTGGCAGACATCCTCCTTCAGCCAAACATCAGAGTGCAAGGCTCAGTGAGCTGGCAACTCCCAGGGGTCAGACTCCTTACTTCCACTTCAAGCTTCAGTGTTGCTGACCCCAGCTCAGTACCACGTATGCTACCAGATCCCTACAGCCTCCAGCTCCCAGGACCTGAGGCTCTAGCACACAAAGCCCCTTAGGGACCAGGTCACTGGTCCCCAGTACAAGAAGCTTGGGTCAGTGTACCCTGTGCTCCAACAGGAGAGCTCAATTCTAAAAGCCAGGAATTAGGCAAACACCATGAGCAAAAAGCAGAAATGAACAATGACCACAGATTCTTATTATGGGGAGAGGAAACATCAAAGTACAAATTCAGAAGACAACAACACTTGTCAATATACCCACATCCAAAACCTCAAAAGGGAATATGAACTGGTGCCAAGTCCAAAATGTCTTCTTGGAAGAACTCAAGAAGGATTTTAAAAGTCAAATAAGAGAGGTAGGAAAAAAAATTAGGAAAAGAAATGAGAGATATGCTAGAGAGAGTCAATAGCTAGGAAAAGGAAGTATAAAAATTGATTGTAGAAAATAAGTCCTTAAAAAGAAGAACTGGGCAAATGGAGAAGGAGCACAAAAATTCACTGAAAAGAAGAACTCTTTAAAAAGTAAAATGGGCCAAATGGAAAAGAAGGCACAAAATCTAATAGAAAAAAACAATTTGTTAGAAATTAGAATTGGGCAAATAGAATTTAATGACTCCATGAAAAATTAAAAATCAGTCAAAGAGAGACAGGAGAATGAAAAAATAGAAGAAAATGTAAAATATCTGATTGGTAAAACCAGTAACCTGGAAGACAGATACAAGAAAAAGAATTTTAAAAAAATCACTGGTCTACCTGAAAACCATTATTAAAAAGAGCTTGGACAGCATTTTTCAGGAAATCAGGTAAAAATGCCCCGAGGTCCTAGAACCAGAAGCTAAAATAGTCATCAAAAGAATCCACCAATTACCGCAAACTTAGCCAAATTTCAAAACTACCAAGTCAAAGAGAGAATACCGCAAGCAGTCAGAAAGAAGCAATTTAAATATTATGGCACCACAGTCAGGATTACTCAGGACCTTGCAGCTTCTACATTAAAAGACTGAAGGGTGTGGAATATAGTATTCTGTAAGGCAAAAGAGCTTGGATTACAACCAAGAATCAACTCCCCAGTGCAACTGAGTGTAATCTTTCAGAGAAGGAGATAGACATTCAATGAAATACAGAACTTCCAAACTTTCCTGATGAAAAGACCAGAGCTCAATAGAAAATTTGATCTTTAAATACCAGACTCGAGAGAGGCATAAAAAGGGAAACAAGAAAGAAAAAAACCTAACATGTTACTAGTAATGGAAGATGACACTTGTAACTCTTGAGAACTGGACTGCTATTATGCCATTTAAAAAGGTTATTCAAAATTGTGGTATATGAATGTAATGGAATCCTATTGTACTATAAGAAATGATGAACAGGAAGCCTTCAGAGAGGTATGAAAGACTTATATGAACTGAAGCTGAGTGAAAGGAGCAGAACCAGGAGAACTTTGTACACAGCAGCAACCACAGTTTGTGAGGAATTTTTCTGGTAAACTTAGTACTTCACTGCAATGCAAGGACTTAAAAAATTCCCAATGGCCTCAAGACAAAATGCCTTCCACATCCATGTGAAAGAACTATGGAATTTGATTGAAGAATGAAGCAGACCATTATTTTTTCTTGTATTATGTTTTGTTTTATGATTTCTCCCATTCATTTTAATTCTTCTATGCAACATGACTAAGGTGAAAATGTATTTAATAGGAATGTAGGTGTAGAATTTATATAAAATTGTATGCCATCTCAGGGAGGGAGTGGAGGGAGAGGGGAAGGAAGAGGAAGGAAGGGAAAAAAAATCTAAGGTATATGGAAATGATTGTAGAAAACTGAATACAAATAAAATAATTTAATTTAAAAAATAAAAATAAAAAAAAGAGGGAACAAGAGGGAGTCCATGGTAAAAATAAAATTAAATAAAATAATAAAAAGGGTATTCATAGACGGAAGGCATGGGTATAAGTTAACTTTGATATGACGATAAAAATCTAACTAAGTGGTGAAAAGGAATTGTACTGGGAGAAGAGGAAAGGAGGCAGGCAAAGGTAAATTATATCACATGAAAAGAGACAAAAAGCTATTATAGTAGAGGGAATGAAGGGAGGGAGATGAGCATTATTTGAACCTTATTCATCAAATTTAGCTCAAAGAGGGAATAACATAATCAATTAGGTATAGAAATCTAACTCACCCTATATGAAGTAGGAGGGAAAGGAGAAAGAAAACGGAGGGGGTGGACAGAAAGGAGGGAAGAAGTAGTACAGTAAAGGAGTAAGAAAAGGGAGGGGGCTGATAGAAGGGAGAGAAGACTGAGGGAGGTGGTGGTTGAAAGCAAAACACTAGTGAGGAGGGAAAGGAAGAAAGAAGAGAGAAAAGCATGAACAGGGTTGGGAGGATAGGATGGGAAACAGATAGTAATCGTAACTGTGAATGTGAATAGGATGAATTCTCCTATAAAATGGAAGCAGACAGCAGAGTGGATTAAGAACCATGATCTTACAATATTTTGTTTACAAGAAATACATTTGAAGCAGAAGGATACACAGAGAATAAAGGTAAAAGGCTGGAGCAGAATATATTATCCTTCAGATGAAGTTAAAAAAAAAAAAGCAGAGGTAGCAACCCTGCTCTCAGACAAAGCAAAAGCATATAAAATAGATCTAATTAAAAGAAATAAGGAAGGAAACTACACTCTGCTAAAAGATACCACAGATAAAACTGTGCCTTTGAATCAGCCCTATCACTTCTAGGTCTGTATATCCCAAAGAGATCATGAGAACAGGAAAAGGACTCACATGTATAAAAATATTTATAGCAGCTCTTTCTGTGGTGGCAAAGAAATGGAAATTGAGGGGATGTCCATCAATTGGGGAAAGGTTGAACAAATTTTGGTATGTGAATATAATGGAATACTATTGTGCCGTAAGAAATGATGAACAGGTAGACTTCAGAAAAACTTGGAAAGACATAAATTCATGCTGAGTGAAATGAGCAGGACCAGGAGAACATTGTATACAGTAACATTCACATTGTGTGATGACTGACCTTGATAGTTCTTCTCAGCAAAGCAAGTATCTAAGACAACTCCAAAAAAACTCATGATGGAAAATGCCATTCACATCCAGAGAAAGAACTCTGGAGTCTGAATGCAGATGGAAGTAGACTATTTGCTCTCCTTTTGTTGTTTTGTTTTGTTTCTTCTTTCTCATGGTTCCTCCTATTAGTTCTAATTTTTCTTTATATCATGACTAATGTGAAAATATGTTGAATATGAATTTAGAACTACAGTCTATATCAGACTGCATGCCATCTTGGGGAGGGGGTAGGAGAGAATGGGGGAGAAAATTCATAACTAAAAATCTTATGGAAGCAAACCTCAAAAACTGAAAATAAATTGATTACATAAAAAATAAAAATGCAAAAACAAAAAATATAGAAATAAACCTGAAATGCATCACAATAAAAAAATTGGACATGACACAAGGCAAGGGCAAAGTAAAAAAGAATGAAAAAAATACCCTCTAACCAAAATTGTGCCTGTTTTGATTGTCGCCAAAGAACTTGTGTTTGTCCTTCGTTCTCGAAGAGGACCAAAGCATAAGGCAAAGGAAAGCAAGCCTCTGTGCTCCCAATGACACTTTCACAGTTTTCCTTGTAATAAAAATCTTGATTTTATTTTTTTGAAAGAAAAAAAATAAATGGATGTACCTTTTATTACAGCAAGATCTGGTAACAGATGGTGAAATGAAGGATAATGGGCATATGCTTGGCTTGAACTCCACTGACTGGGAGGTATATTTCAAAACGAAGTCTTAAAATCTATTCCAGAATTTTTCTTTTCTTAGGGGTGAGGGTTATTAAGACTTACTAAAAGGACTCAATAAATTCAAGAACCATTCCAAAGAAAAGGTGTAAATTATCCCTGGCATCACATAATGATATTCATCAGAGAAAATACTTAACTTTGAGGCTGAATTTCTGTGGAGGTGTGCCAAGTCTCTATATCTGACACAATTCTTTAGCTCTTCTACATAGAAACATAAACTTTCCTCAAGATAAAGGACTTTTCTAGAGTACTAGATTTCATTTTAAATATCCTTTGAAAATAAAAACTTTGAAGACAAGTAATTTCCAGAAGGATGACTATAAAATCCCTATGTTTTGTTCACAATGAGGTAGATAAGGTGGTAGAATTATCAGGCCCAAAATTTTCCCTTAAAAATTGAAATGAACCAGTGCATCAGTGCATGTATGCGCACACACACACACACACACACACACACACACACACACACACACACACACACACACCCCTCTCCTGCAGTGCCAGACCATCTCATTCTAGCTTGTATCTTTTCTCTGTATTGACTAAAACAAACTATATTTTAGATCCGAAGAAATCCAATTTTGCTCAAACTTCTTGAAAACGTGAATACACATGCTTGGCATTCTGAAATTAAGCAACATTTATTTTTGAGAAGGAACAAATATAAGATGGCAAAAACAACTTCTGAGGTAATTTCAACTCTGAGATTCTATGCTAAGGATACTGAAGAAGACAAAATGTTCTAGGCCTCAAAATTTTATTTCACTTTTCTATATCTTGTGGAAAACATTTATTTTATGCATGCTTCATGGACAAAAAATATGAATATAGATTGTCTAAGGAATATATAATTAGCACTTTGAGGCAGGAAACCATAAAAGGGAGGGGGTGTCACAACGTCTGTGATTTCATTGCTGAAGGGAACTCCTGTTGAAAAATTTGCCTCAAATGATGCTGATCAGCAATTGTTCTGCAACATATACTTTGAGGGACATAGAAAGGTTATATTACTTGACCAGGGACACAGAGCTATATGTGTCAGAAGGTGAACTTTAAACAAAATCCTCCTGACTCTAAAATCAGGACTCAATTTTTAAAAATTTAATAGTCAAACAAATAATATATATGGAATAAAACTGGTTTCCACAATTTACATAAAAATAAAAACCTTATATACAATGTATGTAATAACTCTGCCCTTCTACCCGTATAGATTATGTGTACAAAACTGCTTGTAGTAAAGAGTTAATGCATGAAATGAAAAATCACAGAATCAGAAAATCTCAAAATTTAAAGGGACCTGAGAGGTTATATTTAGTTCAACCAACAGTTGAACACAAGAGTAGTAACCAACTCAAACAGAAACACCTGTACTTAAGGATCCTTGTAGTTTGCAAATTAACTTTAAAAATCACAAATAGCATTATATTTCATTGTTAACATTGCTTTTGTTAAATATTTCCCAATTATACTTTAGTATAATTCCTTTAGTCTAGTTCCCTTGCAGTGGTGGGCCACATGTCTGACACTTCTGCCTTACCACCCATCTCCTACAGGGAATCATCCAGCCTATGGTTAAAGATCTACAGTGAAGGGGAATCTTAAGGTAGCCCAGTATACTTGTAGATAAACTCTCAAAAGTTTTCTTTATATAAAACCTAAATTTGCCTCTTTACACATCCTATGTTTTGTTCTTAGTTCTGTCCTACAAAGCCAAGAAATAGAATAATGCTTCTTTAATTTAATAATGTTTCAAAAATATGGATCACTTACTTGTGACTGAATCAACTAAAAAGCATTTATTAAGCATATATTATATATGTGCTAGATACTGTATAAGGCAAAAAGGATATAAAAATCTAGGCCAGTGTTCTATCAACTGTACCACCTGGCTTCCTCAGTTCTCACTTTGATTACTATGAGATCTTCCTAAATGGTTGTTTCTTCAAGTATATTCACTTTCCATTCCATTCTATATATAGCTGCCAATCTGATATTCTGAGAGTTAAGTGATCTTAATGCTCCCAAGTTGCCTCTAGGATAAAATGCAACTCAAGCATGTTTAAAGCCCTTCACAATCTGACTCCACCCTACTTTTCCAGCTTTACTGAACACTACTCCTCTTAAGATAATTCAACCTTCTACCCATGCAGGCCTATTTTGATATGCCTTGTACTTATCATTGACAGCTGTAACCCATGCCTATAAGGCATACCTTCCACCACATCTCCTTCCCTCAGAATCCCTAGCTTCTTTCCAGCGACAGTCGTTCAGTCAATGGACCTTTATCAAGTGCCTATTATGTACTGGGTACTACACTATGTGCTGGGGATACCAAGAAAGGCAAAAGACATTTAATTTAAGACAATTTAACAAGTTAAACAACATGTAAACCAGTATGTATAAACAAGCTACACAGTGGTGAAACAGGAAATTAACAATACATAGAGGTCACTATATTTAAAGGTGATTGGGAATAGACTTCAGGAGACAGAGATGAGGAGGGAGAATATTCCAGGAATAGGACTGAGCCAAGAAATGGAATATCTCTTGTGAGGAGTAGCAAGGTCAGTTTCAATTGAGAAATGTGGGCATCTTTGTAGGCAGGAGTGAAGCTGCCTGTAGATAGGGAGAGATTTAAGGTAAGTGAGAGTGTGGGAGTGACAGAAGGGGTGATCTGCTGAAAAAGACAGGACAGAATCAGTTCATTAGAACAGATTGCCTTGACAATTAGAAGGGCCACCTCTTTGTGTTAGATAAGGGTTGAAAGGGGAGATAGCAGTAGAGGAAATCTGGATATGAAATAAAAAAGGGAGACGATGACACTTAGAGAATGATCTCAATTTTTTTTCAGTAGTATGAGGCATGGTTCTCAAGTAAGAAGGTGGGGTGAGGGGTAGAGATAGGATATTTGAATGATGAAAAAGGTCTGAAAGACTTGCTATGGTGAGTGGGAAAGCCAGTTAACAGGGGAAACATAAATGTATTGCTTAGCAGAAGGGAGGCTCCAGATGAGGTCATGTAACGTAATTCTGTAGTGGACCTACTCAGAACAGTTGTGTGATTTTCTCTACCTTGGTAAGCAGCATGTGCGTAACAGCAAGGGCAGTGGATGGTGGGAGCGATCAAAACATAAGGTGAAAAATGGCAAGATCATCTGTACGTTAAGGGGGTAAGGGACTCAAGAGAACTGTCTAAAGTTGAATTACTTCACAAGGCGTCAAGATGGTGGAAGCAGGACAGTGTAGCTAGTACATGGTTAATGGAATGAGAAAGAACCAAAGGGTCAAAGGATTGGAAGTTATGGTGTGAATGTAGAGTGAAGTTTGGGAAGAGGCGGCAAAGGAGAGAGGTAGAAAGCAAACAGAATGATCTGATGAGGAGATTTTGGAATTCTTGAACACAGCAGTGGTAACTTTGTGGGTGATGGTAAGATTTCTGTGTATGACCATCTTAAAAAGACGTGGTTGAGATGTGGTAGAGGAATAGGTCATAGGAAGTGAGTAAGTTGAGGGACATGGAGGTTAGGATGTTTGAGGGAGTACTGACAGTTATTTTTAAGTCTTCTAGTCTGAGGACAGGAGTTGGGGTACAGAAAGATTATGAACAAGGTACTGAGTTCACTGAGCAAGAAAGGGGAATATCCTAGAGGTCTGCAGACAACAGCTATCAGAATTTTGATTGAGTACGTGGATTGCATGAAACTCAAAGTTAAGATTACTGAGTGATGGTGGTAAAGGGAGAACTGGAGGCAATGGGGAGCAGAAAGTATCCCAACTCCCCCACCTTGATCACTGAGTCAGAAGGAATGAGATTACATTCAGCTAATGCTTAGAAGAGTGGCCAGCAAAGATGTATCATCAGGGGAGTCAGGTGTCAATGAGAGCCAGAAGGTGAAAAGATTGGGAGAGAAAAAAAGATGAAATCAAGTTTGTTACAAGCATTCCAAAGGGCACAGTTGAAGGGGTAGGACACTGAAAGGGACATGAGTTAAGGGGAATGGGGTTTGAATGATGGCTTATGGGATTCAGGATCACTGGGATGAAGAGGGTATGACCAGGAAGAGTATGCTAATCATGAAGAGAAAATTTTAGAAAGATGTCAATGTCAATTAGTTTATTATGCCATTATGATGGATTACTTTCAGGCTTGAGCTTTTCAGAGCCAGAACAAGAACTTGGATCAGAAGGAATGGAGATAACTTTCCTTCTCGGAATGCAAGAGATGAAGCTAGAAACTTGATAGAATGGATGTCCTTTCATCTCATCTCACCTCATCTCAGTAGCAGAAGACTAGCAGGATGAACTGGCACTTCTATTGCCAGATGAAACTGAAGGCCAAGCAGGAGATGCTGAGGACTGGAATGGGTCCCTCTCCCCTCACCATAGCACCAGAAGACTGTCAAGAGAAGCTAGAAGTCAGGCAGGAGGTGCTTAAGGTACAGTCATGATGGTTAGGCATCTTTCTCTCCTCTTCTCACAGCCACATATTTTTATACTAGGCTCATATAAATTCTAGTTTTTCCAGAATTACATAAACTATTTTGAACTGGGATTTGTGTTTCTATCTCTAGTGTCCAGCACTGTATCTGGCATATACAGATGCTTCACAAAGGTTTATTTAATGGATCTTTGATTTTGCTGTGCACGTGGACTGAGATTCAGTTATTACGGTTATCATCATTAATATTATGATAAACTTGTCTATTTTGGTCTAGGAATTATCACCCTCCCATTCATCTATATTCTTAATCCTCATACTAGCTTCTATTTGTTACTCCACTCATCCCACATATTCATTCAGTTGCCAAACCTTGATGTCTTCTTTTCTATCAGTCTCCTTCTCATTACTGATCCAGCAACCTCCATATTAGGGCATTGTTACCTCTTCCCTGGAATACTATAATCACTATCTTCCACAAAGCTGCCTGAGTGATTTCCCTTAAGTGATGTCTGACCATGTCATTCCCCCATTTGAAAAATTTTAGTGGTTGCTTAGGCTAAAGGAAAAATTTCTCTATTTGACTTTAAAACTCCTTCACAATCTGGGCCAAACATGGCCTTTCCAAACTCCTTATTTGCCTCTCTGCCTTCTACAATACTGTCACATTGGTCATCTTGCTCTTCTTCACAATTGGTTCCATTTTGCTGCTCCTGCACATCTTTTATCTCCATGTCTCTGTACTTACTCTATGCCTGGAGTGTGTTCTCTTGTCTAGCTGAATCTCTTAATTTTAAGTCTTAGCCCAGTAATCACCTTCAAAAGCAAGCCTTGCAAAGACCCAGCCCCAGCAAACCTGGAGCAGGTCAGAGAGGACTGAATCACCAGCAGCTGAGGGAAGTTCCAGACTTCTCAACCCACACATGGCAAAGACAACTCAGAAGGTGAGTGGGAAACATTTGTTGGACGTGGGTGAGAGAGGAGTACAGAGCAGTCCTGGCCTCAGTGCAGCCTTGGGGTCATGGCACCAGTGGCAGTGGTGGCAGCAGCTGCTTCCAGAGCTCTCAGCGCATGTATGGTAAGGGGATTGATAAGGGGATTGAACAACTAATCAGAAGGAGATTACAGGGATCTCTTTGCTGGCACTGAGGCAGGATTCTGTGGCTTTGCCTATACTTGCATCTGGATTACAGTCATGGGTGGCAGTCCTGGGGGAGGAGGAGAACTGGCATAGCAGAACTTGCGGTAGCAATGGAGAGGGAACCCTCCTCACAGGTCTAGGGCACTGACCAAAGCACAGGCCAGAAAAGGAGTGTTCTTTTTAGAACTAAAAGTTCTCTTTAGATTATACCACCTTGAAAGAACTGAAAACTTACAGGTCCTCAGAAATATCCCTGAAAATAGCTGCACAAAATCCCTGAAACTTGGGACAGTATGCCCTCCACACTGGAAACAAAGTCCTACCTTAACAAAGAGTCGAAAAGTCAAATAACTGACTGGGAAAATGATAAAAAATAAAGACTATAAATACTTACCTACTTTGGTGATCAAAGGAAGATCAAAACATACAATTAGAGAAGACAACAAAGTCAAAAGCTCCTACATCAAAAGACTCCAAGAAAAATATGAATTGGTTGTAGGTGATGGAGGAGCTCAAAAAGGGTTTTGAAAATCAAGTAAGAGAAGTAGAGGAAAACTTGGGAAGAGAAAGAGTGATGCAAGAAAATCATGAAAAATGAGTCAATAACTTGTTAAAGGAAACCCCCAAAATGCTGAAGAAAATAATACCTTAAAAAACAGATTAACTCAAATGGCAAAAGAGCTCCAAAAAAATCAATGAAAAGGATGCCTTAAAAAGCAAAATCAGCCAAATGGAAAAGGAGGACCAAAAGTTCACTGAAGAAGATAATTCCTTAAAAATTAGAATGGAGCAAATGGAAGCTAATGACTCCAAGAGAAATCAATAAATTATGAAACAAAACCAAAAGAACAAAAAAATAGAAGACAGTGCGAAATAATCTCATTGGAAAAACAACTGATCTGGAAAACAGATCCAGGACAGATAATTTAAAAATTACGGGACTACCTGAAAGCCATGATCAAAAAAGAGCCTAGACATCATCTTTCAAGAAATCATCAAGGATGGGGTGGAGCCACGATGATGGAGTAGAAAGACACACATATCATAGCTCTTCCCCACAGCCCATAAAATACCTGTAAAAAATGACTCAACAAATCCTAGAGTACCAGAAGCCACAAAACATCAGAGTAAAAGAGATTTTCAGCCAAAGGTAACCTGAAAGGTTGACAGCAAAGGTCTATCCCATGGGACGCTTAGCAGAGGAGAGCCCAGCCCTGGCCATGTGGCACTGGGAGGAACAAGACTGGAATAGGCCTCTGGGGCAGAATCCCCAGCAGGGGGGTGTCAGAGATTCCCTAAACCCATAAGTGCCAAAGAATGCTTCAAAGGTCAGTAAGAGGGCTTTCCCAGCTGGGCGAGAGAGGAGAAGGGTGTTTGTCCATCGGTATAGCACTCCGCCTAAAGCCCCGAGGGGAACTGGGCAGCTGATCTGAACCTCAGCCCTGAGTGGTGGCTCTGCTCCCACCTAAAGTTCCTGGGGGAATTGAGCAGTTGATGTGAATCTCAGCCCTGAGCATGGCCCTGGGGGGAGGAGGAAGACTAGGACCCTACTCTTGGCAAAAGATTCAGAAGTCAAGTAACTGGCTGGGAAAATGACCAAAAAAGGGAAAAAAAAATAAAACCATAGAAGGTTAATTTCTTGGTGAACAGGTATTTCCTTCCATCCTTTCAGATGAGGAAGAACAATGCATACTGTCAGAGGAAGTCAAGGCTTATATATCCAGTACCTCCAAAATGAATATGCAATGGGTGCAGGCCAAGGAAAAGCTTGAAAAGCAGGTCAACAGCTTGCTAAAGGAGACCCCGGAAAATAACACCTTTAAAAATAGGCTGACTCAATTGGAAAAAAAGTCCAAAAAGTCAATGAGGAGAAGATTTTATAAAGCAGAATTTGCCAAAAGGAGGTTCAAAAGCTCACTGAGGAAAATAGTTCTTTAAAAATGAAAATGGAGCTGAGGAAAGCTAATGACTACATGATAAACCAAAAAAATTAGAAAACAAAACCAAAAGAATGAAAAAATAGAAGGTAATGTGAAATATCTCATTGAAAAAACAACTGATTTGGAAAATAGATCCAGGAGAGACAATTTAAGAATTATGGGACTACCTGAAAGCCATGATCAAAAAATGAGCTTAGACATCATCTTTCATGAAATTATCAAGGAAAACTGCCCTGATATTCTAGAACCAGAGGGCAAAATAAACATTGAAAGAATCACCTCCTGAAAGAGACCTGAAAAGAGAAACTTCTAGGAATACTGTGGCCAAATTTCAGAGTTTCCAGATCAAGGAGAAAATACTGCAAGCAGCTAGAAAAAAACAATTCAAGTATTGTGGAACTACAATCAGGATGACATAGCATCTGGCAGCTTCTACATTAAGGGACTGAAAGGCTTGGAATAAGATATTCCAGAAGTCAAAGGAACTGGGATTAAAACCAAGAATCACCTACCCACCAAAACTGAGTAAAATACTTCAGGGGGAAAAAATGGTCATTCAATGATATAGAGGACTTTCAAGCACTCTTGATAAGAAATAAGAAGACCAGAACTGAATAGAAAAATCTGACTTTCAAACACAAGAATCAAGAGAAGCATGAAATGGTAAACAGGAAAGAGAAATCATAAAGGACTTTCTAAAGCTGAACTGTTTATATTCCTACATGGAAAGATAATATTTGTAATTCTTGAGACTTTTCTCAGTACTTAGATAGGTGGAGGGATTATACACACACACACACACACACACACACACACACACACACACACACACACACAATATGACA
Source organism: Bettongia penicillata ogilbyi (assembly GCA_023548195.1). Taxonomy (NCBI): domain Eukaryota; kingdom Metazoa; phylum Chordata; class Mammalia; order Diprotodontia; family Potoroidae; genus Bettongia; species Bettongia penicillata. The sequence goes on from JAJHZJ010000061.1 coordinate 2,517,899, forward strand.
GAGAGCATAGGTTGAGTTGATCAGAAGGGATGATATCTATAAAAAAATAAAATTAAGGGGTGAGAGAGGAAATATTGGGAGGAGAAAAGGAGAAATGGAATGTGGCAAATCATCACTCATAAAAGAGATAAGAAAAATCTTTTTTTTTTATGTGTGAGGATGTGTGAGGGGAAAAGTGAAGCTTACTCTCTTCACATATGGCTTAAGAAGGGAATAACATGCTCACTGAATTTGGTATGAAAATCTATCTTACACTACAGGAAAGTAGGGGAGAAGGGAATAAGTGGGATGAGGAGGATGATAGAAGGGAAGGCAAATGGGGGAAGGGAGTAACTAGAAGTACACACTTTTGGGAAGGGACAAGATCAAATGAAAGTATAGAATGAAAGGGGAATAGGCTAGGATGGAGGGAAATATAGTTAGTCTTATACAACATGGCTACTATGGAAGTCTTTTGCAAAACTACACATATATAGCCTGCACTGAACTGCTTGCCTTCTCAATGGGGATGGGTGGGAGGGACGAAGGGAAAAGAAGTTAGAATCCAAAGTATTAGCAATGAATGTGATGAATTGTTATTGCATATAACAGGGAAATAAGAAATACTGGTAATGGGGAATAGAAATTCACCTTGCCCTGCAAGAAAAGTGAGGAGATAGGGATAAGGGGAAGGTGGAGTGTGACAGAAGGGAGGGCACATTGAGGGAAGGGGTAATTAGAATGCAAGGTGTTATGGGGTGGGAGGAGGGAAGAGATGGGAAAAAAAATTGGAAGTCAAAATTTTGTGGAAATGAATGTTGTAATCTATAAATAAATGAATAAATGGAATTATCAAGGAAAACCACCCTGATACTCTAGAACCAGAAGGTAAAATAGAAACTGAAAGAATCCGCTGATGAACTCCTGAAAGAGATCCCAAAAAGAAAACTCCCAGAAATGTTATAGCTGAATTACAGATTTCCCAAGTCAAGGAGAAAATATTGCAAGCACCCAGGAAGAAACAATTCAAGTATTGCAGAAATACAATCCGGATAATACAAGATTTAGCAGCTTCTACATTAAAAGATCAGAGGGCTTGGGATGTGGTATTCCAGAGGTCAAAGGAGCTAGGATTAAAACCAAGAATCACCTACCCAGGAAAACTGAGTATAATCCTTCAGGAGAAGAAAATAGACATTAAATGAAATAGCTTTCAAGCATTCTTGATGAAAAGACAAGAGTTGAATTGAAAAAGTGAGTTTCACATACAAGAATCTAGAGAAGCATGAAAAGGTAAAAAGGAAATAAAAATCATAAGGGACTTATTAAAGTTGAACATGTTTAGATTCCTACATGGAAAGATGATATTTGTAACTCATGAGACCTTTCTCGGTATTAAGGTAGTTGGAGGGAATATATACAGAGAACGTAGGGTGAGTTTAATATGAAGTAATGATATCTAAAAAATAAAATTAAGGTGTGAGAGAGAGGAATGTACTGGGAGGAGAAAAGGAGAGGTAGAATGGGGTAAATTATCTCCCATAAAAGAGACAAGAAAAAGCTTTTAGAGGAGAAGAGGAGGGAGATGAGAGGGAATGAGTGAACTATACTCTCCTTGGATATGGCTTAAGGAGAGAATAACATACACACTTAATTGGGTATGGAAATAGATTTTACCTTGCAGCAAAGCGGGTGGGAAGGGCAGGGAGGAGTGGGCAATAGAATGGAGGGCAAATTAGGAGAGGGGGTAATCAGAAGCAAACACTTTTGGAGGAGGGAAAGGGTCAAAGGAGAGAACAAAATAAATGGGGGATAGGATAAGATGGAGGGAATATGTAGTTTGACTTTCAAAACATGACTATTATGGAAGTGTTTTGTATGACTACACATGTATAACCTATATTGAAGTAGGGAGGGAAGAAGGGAGAGAATTTGAAACTTAAATTTTAAAAAAAATTAAAAGTAAAAAGTGTTCTTTCATGTAACTGGGAAATAAGATACACAGGCAGTGGGGTATGGAAATCTATCTTACCCCACATAAAGGTGTATGTGTGTATGTGTGACAGAACAGAGGGAAGACTGTGGGAAGGGATAATCAGAATGCAGGCAGTCATGGGGTGGGGGGAGGTGAGAGACAAGGAGAAAACTTGGAACTCAAAATACTGTTAGAAGTGAATGTTGAAAATTAAAATAAATAAACTGGGGGAAAATTGAAGAAGCTGGTAGAAATAATAAACTGTTTGAAAGCAAAGCTGAGAACACAATAATTGGCAAAACACATTCAGGAGAAACCAATGTATACGGTAAAAACCTAATGATGTAAGAGTAGGAGAGCTTGAAGCCGACAAGGTTTTGTTTATCAGGAAGCCAGACAAATAAATGAAATATGGTCAAAAATTATTAAATTAAAATCATGTTAAAGGATAAAAAAAGAAAAAAATTTTCTGTCATAAAATCAGAATAAAGTTGAGAAAGTTAACTTGAACCAACTAATGTGGCATCTTTCTGTTCTCCAACGATGTCAAGAACCTGGACATATTTCTGTTATACTGAAATATTCAACAGAACCTTTTTAGAATAACAATATAACTTTCATGGTATAGTAGGATATGATTTGAGCTACACGTTAGCTATAAGAGAAGTACAGAAATAGGATCAAGATATCTACATTTGCCTATAAGGCAAAGTTTTTTAGTTTAAATCAATATTTTCCACTTAATTACGCTTGAGTAAGCAATGAGACCTGGTAGCTGGTGCTAGAATGTTTTGGACAGACTCATACAATTCAATTAATTAATCAATAAACATTCATTAGGCACCTATTATGGGTGAGGCATCATGTTATGCTCTAGAGATAAAAAAATAGTCTAAAGATAGTTTATCTAAAGATAAAAAAAAAGTCTAAAGTTCCTGCCCTGGAGAACTTTACAATCTGATGGGGGAGAAGACATGCAAATAAATATATACCAAGCAAGCTACACATAGGATAATAAGGAAATAATTAAAAGAAGGAAAGCATTGGAATTAAGAGGGGGTTGAGAAGCCTTCTTGTAGAAGGTGGGCCCTAAAGGAAGCCTAGGAGGTCAGTAATCTGATCACAGGAGGGCACGGGGGAGAGTCAGAGAAAGTGAGTGAAGCTGAGAAATGGAGTGCGTGTGTTTGTCCTTGGCTGCCAAAGAAGACCATGCCATCAGAGAAATGATGACATGACTTGCACTTGACTTTGTTTTGAGTGAGGGAGGGCTATGAAGGTCACCAGCCTCACTTCTCCTCCAGAGCCATCTGAATCCAGTGACCACATATTCATCAGGATGACTGGAGATGACCCAGGATGAGGCGACTGGGGTTAAGTGACTTGCCCAAGGTCGTACAGCTAGTGAGTGTCAAATGTCTGAGGTGACATTTGAACTCAGGTCCTGCTGACTCCTGCACTGGTGCTCTACCCTCTGCACCACCTAGCTGCCCCTCATTGTTTATGGAACAGCTAGGAGGCCAATGTCACTGGATCAAAGAGTAATTGTTGAGGAGTAAAGTGTAAGGAAGCTGGAAGGAGGCAGGAAGGAAGGGCTAGGCTTTGAAGAGTCTTAAATGCCCAACAGAGCATTTTGCATTTGCTTCCAGAGGCAATAAGGAGTTCCTGGAGTTTACTGAGTGAGGAAACTGGGGGAAGGGAGATGGGGGTTGACATGATCTGGCCTGTTGTTTAGTGGCTGAATGGAGAATGTACTGAAGTGGGGCAGGCTGACCCATCAGCAGGCTATTGAAATAATCAAGGTGTAAGGTGGTGAGGGCCTTCCCTATAGTGAAGGAGAGGAAGGGGTATATTTGAAAGATGATGTGAAGGTGAAATTGGCCGATATTGGCAATAACTTGATTATGGGATGAAAATGAAGGACACAGGATGATGCTTTGTTGTAAGGCTGATGGAATGAAAGGACAGTGTTGGCTTTTACAATAACAGAGAGGGTAGGAGGACTGGAAGGTTTAGGGAGAAAAAATAATTACTTCTGTTTTGGGAATACTGAGTTTAAGATATCTACTGGACATGCAGTTTAAATCCCAAAATCATGAAAATAAAAGGTAATTTTATTCAATCTTTTGTCCAATGCTAGTATCCCCTTTTACAGCATCACTGAGACATGGTCATTCAAAGAATTTGAGAGTTGGAAGTACTTTAATTAACTCTCTAGTCTAATTCATACTTGAAAGAAATTTAACACATCTGATATGTCAGTAGCCAGATTCTACTTGAAGATTTCCATGAAATACGAACTCACCATCTCTCAGAGGATGGCATTCTCCTTTCATACAGCCTTAATTCTTAGGAAGTATTTCTTGACACCAAGCTTAAGTTTTCTTCTTGGAAATTCCTACTCATTACTCCTAGTTACCTTATGGGACCAAATGCTAGAAGTTTAATCCTTGCTCCATAAAAAAGACATTCAAAAACATGAAGATAAGTATCATGCTCCTTCCTATGGTTCTTCCCTACCCACCACATTTCCTAGGGTTGTCAGAGGATCAAATGAGGTAAAAAGTGTAGAGCACTTAGCACAGTGCATAAGTAATCATGAGTGCTATGTAAATGTTACTTACCATCACGATCACCATCATCATCAATACGATTCTTAAACCACAGTGCTCCAAAAAGAAAAGAGTACTAATGAGGGGGTCTAAGGAGGGCAAGGTAAAGTGGGACTATCACCTTCCCTGAAATTATGACTTTCTCAATGTAATATAGCATCACTTTGATCTTACAGTCTACTAAAATACCTAAATCTTTTCCAGAATAACTGTCTATGACAGTTGATCATATACTTAAAAAGCTGAATATTTTGTAGCCAACTTGAAGACTTTACATCTATTCCTATTAAGTTTCATCATGTTAGGTTCCATTCAATGCTCAAATCTGTCAGAATCTGTTTGCTTCTGACTCTACCCCCCGCTGTGCTAGTTCTCTCGATCAGCTTTGAGTCATCTGCAAATTAGATTGAAAAAACAAATATGCCTTTTTCCAACTTACTGTTAAAAATGTTTTAACAGCCCAAGGCCAGGCACAGATCCCCAGGTTAATTCACTGGAGACCTGACATCAAATCATTAACAATTACAGTACAGTTGTCCAGAATTTCAACTAGTTCTGAGTCTAGCTGATTGTACTGTTATCTAATCCATATCATTTCATCTTCTCTACAAGGGCAGTAGGAGTTACTTTGTGAAAAACTTTGCTAAAGCCTGAGTAAACTAAACCACAGCATTCTACTCTGGTAATGATTTAATTATATTTTATTAAAAAGGAAACCTTTCCTATCTTTCCTCTCAACTTATTTGAAATTTACTCTCCTAATACTAAGAAGGATGCATGTAAGACCAAGTCAAGATTCCTTCTCCTTCATTATCACAAACTGTAGCACAGAATGGTTACTTTCCTTAAAATGTTCCAAATATAACAAAATATGTATGGCAGTACTGCGTAATAGCAAAGAACTGGAAACAAAAAGGATGTTCGCTGATAAAGCAATGACTAAATAAACTGTGGCATACAAATGTAAAGGAATATTACTATTCTTTAATATATGATGAATATTACAAATACAGAGATATACAGAAATACCTATTTGATATGATATAAAGAGAGGCAAGTGGAAACAGGAAAACAACTTACATAACTGTAAGGATATAAAATGGAAATAACCTCACCAAATAGAAATCGGATATAGAGAAATAACAGTGACCAATTTGTAATGCCTTCATTTATTTCCCTAGTTCGTAGTGTTATCTTTCTCAGGTTATCTTTCATTAGCTCAGCTATGTACATAGATCACATAGTAGAGTATAAACGTTCCATGTCATTCTTGCTTTTGTTTCCTCAGGAACCAGCACAGTGTAGGGAAGAGGGCACTCAGGACAGCTATCTCATAATTTCCCAGCTGGTACAATTCATCTATGCCTACCTTCAATCTCATCATCCTGCACGATCATGTCAACCTTGAAATTTACAATTTATTAATCCCTGCCCCTGAGGACCCTTCCTTTCTCTGATCAGAGATGACTGAGAGTGGACAATGGAGATTCCTGTGATTCTCCATTTAAGGAGAGTGCCCAGGGCAGCCATCACATCATTTTTCACTGAGCTTCATTCCTCTAGACCTTCATAGTATTCCCTTCCCATTCCCCTATTGTCCCCTCAGGTTTGTCAGCTTCTTTTTATGTGTTATCTCTTCAATTTGATTGTGAGCTCCTTGAGAGCAGGGGCTATTTTTTACCTTTCTTTATGTCCCTAGGTCTTAGCTCAGTGCTTGGCACATAGCAGGAACTTAAAATAATTTTATTTATTAACTGACTACTTAAGAGATAGTTGATGAATTAAAAGTAGTTATGTACCTGCAAGGCTCTGCTCTATCACATTCTACCCATCTTTACCTATGTAAAATCTGCCTCTTTCTATAACACTAACTTAATCTCTCCCCTTATTTATGGCCTATTGCATTTATTTGTAAATTTATTTTGAAGTTAGCATTAATTGAATGCTGTTTTATTCTGTATTTTATGTCTAATTGATTTCATGTCTACATATTTTCTCCCGAAGACAAACTCCTTGAAGATAACAATTTCACCACAAATTTTCTTCTATCTCTAACAGTGACAGGCAAAGTAGTAGTTTCTCAACAAGCACTTGTTTAGTAGAATCTGACATTTTTTCTCATGATAACTTGTACTACCTAATACTTCTTTGACGGTAGGGAAAAAATACAATACAGGGCAGTACTTTGCACAATAACAAAAACTTACTAAATGTTTATTGAACACAACCTGTTGCAAATCCTTTAATGGATCATAGGATTTAAAGTAAGTCATGTTACTTGCTTACTATCAAGTCAAAGGATAGGAATTTGGACTACATTTGACATTTAAAAATACCACTGATATTGGTGTTATTAATGTATACGGTGGGTTGAGAAGGATAATGAGAAAAATGATAATTAATAACCATTGATTTTGGGAGATTCAGATTTTCCCCTTTTCTTTTATCCTCATTTCAAGACCTCACTCTCTGAAGGTTGAGCTAATAAGTTTCTCCTCTGCCCAAACCCAACCCAGGTGGGGAAGCCGTTGTGCTTTATTCAGGTTTGGGGGGGAATAAATTCTTTGAATAGAAGGCCTAAGGCAAGAAATAACTTAGAAGTAAATGACATAATTAAATTTCATGTCCAGGCCTTCACAGTAATATCCATTCTCTCATTAATTCTTAACCAATAAGAGTTGATTGCCACCCTCAGGGATACCCCTCTTTCAATGGGTATGTAACCTTGAACCAAGGACATGATGATCTTTGGTCTAAGAGGGAGATGGCCAAATGACTACTAGTTTTATTAAAATGCTAGCACTGGCAATAAAATGATTATATTACCCAGAGATTATGTCTCTTGAAGCTTTCTAGTCACCACATTTATGACCAAGAGTCCTTGTCATAAAAACTATCCACAAGCAATGTGTAATCTGCACGGATAGCCATCTTTTCCTCTGCCTACTGTTCCTTACATTCAAACACAATTTTCATTTCCTCCTGCACCTGAAGGTAAATAATATATCCATTGTGGAAATAATCCAAACTTTTAAATGTTCAAGATCTGATCTTTGTTGGGATAGAAAAAAAAAACCCAACCCTTTCTTCAGTTGTGGTTCTTTTGTAAGTACTTAAAAAATCTAGGGTTATGGCCTTGATTAAATTGACAACTGAATTATGAAAGTCCTTTTCATTTAAGGATGCAGATTAAATGTGGAAAGAATAAAGTAAAAGAAAACTACAAAATAATTGCTTAGTAACCTGTATACACATTTTAGAAAATTACTATAAGTTAAGGCCATTGCTACATTATTTTATGCTACTTTTAGGTTTTAATGAATTTATACAATTAAATGTTTATTTGCATATTCAGTGTTTTCAAGTAGCTAAAAAAATTTAAGTACTGACATGTTACTTTTTACATAACATTTACCATATCATAAAACCCTTCTTGTTGACATATATGGCACAGAAGAAATGTAAGTGACATGTGCTAAGGCTTTCCTTATGAAAACTTAAAGAATTCTATGGGATAATAGCACTCATTTTCTCTTAGAGTACCTCTAAAGGAGAACTTCCTTAAAAAAAATCTGGAAATAATTAGAAACTACTATAGTACTTAAAAAAAGAGTTTACATGAAAACCAGATCTGCTACATATCAAAGAAGGAAATGAACTAAGAGGAAAGTAAAGCAAATTTTAGCCCCCTCCCGCAAATTACATATTAAAAAAAATCCATTAAAAACAGTATCAAAAATGTGACACATTAAAAAGCACTGTATGCAACAAAGGTTAACTTATCACACACTGACCTTGTCAACTATACATCTTAATTATTTTACTTGAAAACATATTACTTCTCAGATGAGAGGCATTCCAATCCTCCCCCTCCCATTAGTTACTCAAACTAACCTGTTACTGTCAACAGAAATGTAAGTGCCACAATGTGGGGGAGAGAGGGGAAGGGGGAATGGATCCCCATGCAGTACAAAATGAGAAAGAAAAAAGGAACTAAATATTTAAAAAAATGTAAATTTGTTATGTCTTAAATCCAATGCCTTAAGCATTTATTTATTAACATAAGACTAACAGTCATGATAATAGTTATTTAAATAGCACTTACAGGTTTAAAAAGCATTGTACTAACAAGTCATTTTATCCCACCAACCTGGTCAGGTATATACTACAGCAATTATACCCATTTAACAAAAGAAAAAATGATGATTCAGAGTGATTAAATGACTTGTCTGCACTAACACAGAGGTTAAGTCATTTAACCTCTTATCTACAAAATGGAGATAATGCTGCAGGTTTCGCCATAAGACCAAACATCATGTTTCAAGGGTAGAATTAAAACATAGCTTTCTTCCCTTTCCCATCTCCTACCCTCATTGAAATGATATACTATGCTTACGGGAGCCTTTTTTAAACTTATTATATTTTCCACAGAGACCTAAAATTCCTTTGGGGAAACTGACTTGATTGCATATCTTTCAGAGTTTAAAAGGCTATCCATATGAACTGAATTATCTATGACATGTACCTTCAGACATTTGTAATGCGATATTTCATGAAAATTTAGACCATACTTTGGAGGAGCTGTTGGCAACAGTAAGTTTATTCAGGAGCTCAGATAAGAAAAAAAAAAATCTGACATCCTTGCTAATCTGTAGTTGTTAACATGGAATTTTTAACTTAAGAAGCATAACAGCATCTAATTTGCTATAGCAAATTATAGGAAAACAAAAGATGCATTTCTCTTCCCTTTTTTAATGTCTGTAGTTACCTAGTCTATGAAAATAAGACTTTATTTTTTAAAGGTCTCCATGGGGTCATCTATTTTTCTATTAAAAAAAAACACATTTCAAACTTAAATAAACTAGAAAATATAATTCACTTTGAAGACCGGTTTTTAACTAAGGATTAAATTATATTGTAGAAAATATCATTCAGTATGAAATGGTGTAAGCTCTTCAAGATGGTTGCTCACCGAGTGTTTTTCTTAATATTAACACCATTTATCATACTATGTAGCTGATAGTGTATTTTTAAAGTGTGAAAGTGAAATATTAATGCAATTCTGAAAAGTCCAGCTTTAAAGATGCATTAGTAGTAATGTGGCAGACATTATGGCTTGGTAGAAAAGCATGAAATGGGCTAGCCCTAGAGGGAACAGATATATTGCAGAAATGATACTTTCAGCTCTAGAAGAGAGAATCATGTCATACTGTCATAGTAACTGTTTTGCTAAACAATCTCGATATTAAACAGGTTCTTTCTTCTTTGCCAAAGGCCTAGTATAGCTAGGGTGGCAATGCTGTGAACAAAAATTGGTAATTGGCTTTAGAATTAAACAGTTCTGAAAACCAGCAACTACTGGCACATCTGAAACAGCTGAAAGAAATCTGAGGGCATGTCTGGAATTATTCACATTTTTTATCCTTAAATCAAGTGTGTGAAATATCTTTAGAACAATCAATTTATTACCTATTAATTCTAGGAATGTCCTCTAAAATTTAACATTTATTTAGCATTAAAATATAAGATGATTACTCATAGTTCCATCACATGGAAATAGTACTGAGCCGTAATTTGGGGGAGGGGTAGGGAAGGAGGCTAAATAATTGTCTTCAGTGAACATGCACTTTTCCCCTTAAAGGAGTAACACTGAACTGAGCAAGCACAGACAAATGAATACATACATATACACATACAGATATATGCGTGTGTATGCATATATATATATACACACATTTCTGAGTATGTGTATGTATACACCCATAAGAAACTATAATATTCAACATAAAAAGCAAAATAATTTCATTTGTTACCCTGCTTCATTGAAACCTCTAAAAAAAGTACACTGCAAAGGGAGCTTAAATTTCTCACTCTTCCTTTCAATCAATATCTGAGGCAAAGTTTCATCTCTAGGGGCCCTAATGGCAGGAATTCATGGAGCCAGCAAATGAGTAATGTTAACCCTATGATTAGACGATGAGGCCATCAATGCTACATTCCTCTATATTCTTCTGAACTGCAGAGAAACCCAAGGCTAAGGCCAAGGAAGAAGACATGCGATTGTTTTTCTGATAATCTTCAAAAGCTGTTTAAAAGATGGAGCACAACATGACACTTAAGGCCTCTAAATGATATCTTGAATTTCTCTTGAACCTAGGACTTAATCATTAGGCAACACATTTTTCAAGTACCATGCAGGAGACGGTTTGAAGTTTGAACCCCATTGAGGATTCCTGCCTGTGATGCATTTTTCTTTAGCTTTTCCTGAACTAATAATATTCATTCTGGCTAACAGAACAAAAAACGCAGCCCACTACACATATGAATACTGGATCTAATCATTTCCTTATGAATATAGACCTGAAGAAATGAAATCTAAGGAATGGAACCAAAAGGTAAGTTTAAAAAGAATAACTAAATTCATATTTTATTTATTGGGGGTAGTTATACAATTAGACTGGGGAATTTACTAGCAACAGTTTAGATGTATATTGCTTTTCAGAAAATAAAATTTAATATAATCTATTTCTAACACATATATTTTCATTATTCTAATTATTATCTGAAATTTTATTGTCTACATGACAATATGTCATCGGAGAACTTATAAAATAAGATATTAGTTAAGGCCTAACGTTAGTTATGGCTGAAACCTATAATAAGCTGTTCTCCCCGCCCTTCAAAAAAAAGCCCTGATAAGGTAACTGTCAACTGTAAAAAAGAAATGAGATGGCAAAAAATAATAATATCCAATAATTCCAATTCTACTTTAATTCTTGTTATTAACAAATGAGAAATAGTGACAACACTCTTAAAGAAGCAAAACTCTCACTTTTTTGTTTTTACCTGAAATCATACTAAAAGTCTATGTATATTTTATATATAAACAGGAAAGACTAAAATTTTATCAGACTATTCATTAATGGAAATGTTTACATAGTTGTTTTTTTTTAATATTGGGGGAATGCATTTTTTATCCTTTTCCCTAACTTAAGACATTTACAATGAAGGTCAAGGTTTCCATCACTACTAAACTCTCCATATGACAAAATCAGGGACATAAAAAATCAATATAAAGATTGTGGGGAAATAGATCTTTTTCAATTGTATATGAAAATGGAAGTATTTTATAAAAGTAGTTGCATATGAAAGATTCTATCACAAGTACACATAAAATTATATGCATATGAATATATTATATGTTATTATAGCTATGCATACATCACATAGTCTAAGGAGGTACTTTTTCAGCGATAGAATACATGCAAAAAGCTATGTCTCTCTCCTCTCTCTATCCATCTCTCTCTGTATGTATACATATGCACACATACACATGTCCTCAGAATAAACACCATATTTCTAGCAATAATGGAAAAAAATAAACAAGCTATCCCCATGAGCAGACATGAAAGTATTTAATGAAGTATCGTGTAATTATTAAAGCAAAAAGGCTTACCTGGGAACAAAGCAACATCACAAGCTCAACCACAGAGGTGCTGGACTTCATACAAACAAGGCCTGCAACAATCAAATATTGAAAGGAAACACCATGATTAGATTGTCCAAAGGTGTAATTTTTAGGTAGAGTTAAATTTTCCAGAAAGGAAATCTTGTCACATAGGAAACATAAAACTCAATTTATATCCTCACTTAAAAATAAGGAATTCAATGACTAATTGGCTAAATGTTTCAAAGCCTTCAATTAAAAAAATTCAATAGTATAATGAGGAGAGGGGAAAAGTCATCTACACATCTCAAAATAGATAATTTTTAAAGATATTTCTAACATTTGAACTTTTCCATGATGCTATTAAAAGTACACTAGCTACAAGAAAACTAATGTCATTTTAACAAAAATTAATTACAAGCCTATTTTCTGGACCAAAGAATTCTTTTCATTTATTTTCAAAATGAGTATCAAAATCTTTTTTTCAAAAGACCTCAAAGAAATATAATTTCCATACTATGACATCATCAAAGCTTCTTATAAGTTACAAATTTCAGATGAAACATTTTAAAAAATATTTAAGTAATATTTACTTTTCAAATCTAAAGGTAACTATTACACAAAGTTTTATACACATATACATTTTTAAAAATTCATTGTAATTTGCAGTTTTGAAGATGCTGATAGGTTGGAATACATTTATAAGAGCTTATTAAAATCAGGATTCTTAGAAAGGGTAGCAATGATTTTTTTCTAATCTGAAAAGGATTAATATTATTATTTGATGGCTTACATATTTAAAGTAATACTAGTTTTGATAAACTGATCATCTAAAATAAACAAAAAAATCCTACAGTAGAAGGAAAATCAAGTCATCAAAAAGTGCTGACAGAAAAAAATGTCATGCACTAAATATAAATTTGGATCCCAAAGATTTGTGTCTAAGTATTTTTCAACAAATAGAGGTTAGAGTCAAATGTCTTCCACAGAAAACCATGTATATTTATTGCAGGTGGCAGATAAATACACTTTGGTGCCCACTTTGCTAACATCCCTATCCTTACTGTATAGGGAGACAGAACAAGCTATATTCTATTTTATCAAACCTTTCAACAGACACTTAACTAATGAAATAAGAGGCAGATGCGTAAAGCTCATTTAATGGAGACAACTGCCATAATGTTCAGCAATTGTCATCCTCCTACATTAGAAGGTCCAAAAGACCAAAATGGCACATTTTATCAACTGCAGGTAACTAAACTATTTGCACATAACACAGGAAGACTAAATGAAAGCTCAAACTCTATAGCTACATTATTACAATTTACATGATCTCTAGAGTGTATTCAACTGGCAAAGGGATTACTGCACATTCTAATAAAAATAAATACTTGCTTCCTCCCCAAAATATTAACCAGTCAATAAAGATTTATTAAGCATCTACTATGCTTAAGGACTGTGCTATGTGCTAGGTATATAAAGAAAGCAAAAGAGTGTCAGTTCTCAAGAAGCTTACAATCTAATGGGGGAAAACTACTTATAAAAAAAGCTCAAAAGGGTGGGAGAAGAGGAGGGAAAGAGAGAGGGTACCCATTGCAGGGAGAGTGGAAGATGATGCCAAGTGGGAAATGATGAGATGCCTGTAATGGGACCGCTCCTTAAATAAAACATCTGGGAGGAGCTTTCTGATATCTGCTCTCTACCTTCTCCAATCAGTGGGAGAGAGGGGTCCATGGGGCATGGAATACTGAGGCAGTGTGAATTTCAGAGCTGATGTATATTATCTGGTGGGAAGGTGAGATTCAGGAGACAATGATGAAGTATAGGTAAGCAGTAAGACGGAAAATAAAGGTAAATTTAATCAAAAGTTTACAATCCAATTTTTGTGAGGGAACTTGTGAAAATAATTTGCTACACACATATACCCACATCCACACACTTTTTCTCCATTTTCCAAAAAGCTTAGGTGTTTAAAAAAAAAAAAGGAAGTAGCTTTTCAAAGGAACGCTATATTTTAAAAGGAACTGAAGCAAAAACAATAAATAATAGTAGCAAAAGTTATTATAGACTGATGGTGATTTCAATTCAAATAGCCTCACACATTAATTCTTCCTACCAAATCAGTTTTGAATGGAATGCATTTAATACATTATCCTTCCAAAAAAACACACAAGCTTTGGAGTTTATGGTGACGAAAAGGACAGTGACTCAGGTAACGGACAGGAAAAACAAACATCTCTTTCACCTCTAAATACCTCTAAGATCAACCTCTTTCCAATAACATCCAGATTTAATCAGTCAATCTTATTTTAGCCTGACCAAGTCAAATAGGTGCTCAATTATTCACTTTATTTTGCCTCCATGGTGATTATCACTTGTGAGGAAAGTACCTTGCCAATTCTGAAGTGCTCTGCATTGTTGTTTAAAATCCCTTGGTTTCTCCACACTTTCACAAAACTGCTACCTGATTTTACCATTCCCTGAGATAGTTGATTGACAGAAAAGCAGTTTAACCAGAAATATATATATATTTTAAAAACTGAGAATATTTAAAGAACTTCCAAGTTGTCTAATTATATGAGAGTGCTGAGAACAAGCCTTATTGGGATCTTGGCTTGAATGTGTTACGCGCAGTGGTTGGGAGAATTAGCTGATTCATCATTATTTGCAGAGTGGTCACAAATTCTTTACAATGGGAAGGGTCAGAGATAGTTAAGAATAGAGCCATAGGCACAGGGCTTTTTTGAAGCAGTATCCAAGGAGGTGCTGGGGAAAAAAGTACACACTATGTAAAGAATGTATGGCTAAGAAGACTTCACATCCCAATGTTACAACGATAGCCTTATTAGAGTTACTTAATACAAGAATGATCTGACAGAAAAGGAATAAGTTGAAAAGTATGTGAATTTAGAACTCTACAGAGGTAAGGCAGAGATTACTTCCCACTTTCATCAGATAAAATAAGTATCCAGGGTTAAGTTTTCCCTTAAGTCAGGTTCAAGTTCAACATGTCTAAAACAGAACTTACTACCTTTCCCTTCAAATTGAACCCTATTGAAATCTTGTCTTTTTTCTGTTAAAGGCACTAAAATCCTTCAAGGCACTCAACTTTACAACCTTAATATAATTCTTAATGTCTGAGTTAACCCACATACCCAGTCAATTGCCAACTCTTGTAATTTTCCTCTCTACAGCATCTTTTCCCTCTGCCTCCTTCTTTCCCTTCAGAAAGGGACTGCTTAAACTTTCATCATCTCTCATCTGGACTATGGCAAAAAATTTATTTACCATGAGCAAGTTGGATTTATAACTGGAAAATAGGAGTGGATGAACATTTGGAAAGAAATAACAGAACATATTAATAATAATCATATATTAATAAAACTCATCTATCAATAAATGCTGAAAAAGCCTTTTCTAAGGCTAAATACAGCAATAATTTATAAGTAAAAATTTTAAAAAGTATTAAGTAATTAGAGGGCCTTTCCTTAATATAATAAACAATGGCATTATTTGTTAAAAAGCAAAATGAAACACCAGATGTCTTTACAAAAAGATGAGAAGCAAAGCAAAAATGTCCATTATCACTTAAATTATGTAATATAGGCCTAGAAATTCTAGCTATGATAATAAGACAACCAGAGGAAACTGGAGGAATAGGTATAGCTGAAGAGGCAAAATTACCACTATTTGTGGATGATGGCTTATTTTAATAAAAAATTCTAGGGATAGTGAAAAAAATAGCAACAATAGTCTTAGAAAAGTAGCAGGACTTAAAATAAAATTAAAATCATTAGTCTTCTTTATATCATCAATAAAACCCAGAATAAGAAGAAGGAAATTGGGGTGTGGGTGTGGTGAGAGAAATCCCATTCAAACAATTACAAAATGTATAAAATATATTTGTTAACAATAAAAACTCAGGACTTACATAAATACAAGTGAAAACTACTCTTTGCAGAAAGAAAGATAATTGGAAAGATTTTCACTGACCATAGTAAAAATGATAATACTATAACATTAACTTATAGTTAGTATCACATCAAAACTCCCAAAGGATAATATTGTAGAAATAGATCCAGAAAATAACTAAATTCATCTGAAGAAAAAAAATCAATCTCACGGAGAAAAAAACAAAAAACAAAACAGCAGGAATGAAATGGCTCTAGCACTAATGTACCTCAAAACTTTGTCTTAAAGCAGTAAGTTCAAGAACTATTTGGTATTGAAGAAAAATAAAACTGATCAATGGAACAAATTAGGTAAACAAAATAGACAGAGGGCCCAACATGACAGCCTAATATCTGATAAACTGAACTTAAGGCGTTATACCACAAAACGGTTCAAATGGATATCTGACCTCAGTATTAAATTGCAGCATTAAAAAAAAGTTAGAAAATAGAAAGAAGTCTCTTTCACAACCAAGGCTGTGGGGAGAATTATTTACACAAGGGACAGAGGTTATCATTGAGAGATAAAATGACTAATTTAGATTTCATGAAATATAAAATCTAAAAGAAAATCAACAGAACAAAAATAAAAGAAACTGGTGAATGTGGGGGGAATGTCTGATAAGGTCTGATACACAAGATGTGTAAGAAATCAACGTCTATATATAACAGGAAACAATTCTCAAAAGATAACTGGCCAAAGGACATGAAAAGGCAGTGTATGCCTTTGAGATAAACTATGAGGATGAGGATGAAGATGATTCGGTTGAACAACTCCTTAAGTAATGAATAGTCATAGCAATCTGAGTTCAGATTCCACTTCTGGTACATACTGGTAGGCAGTGTGATTCTAGAAAAAGTCATTTACTCTTAGTGTTCCAGGCATATCTCCAAGATAATACATAGCTGCGTATTTGCCTATCTGTATTGGTAGGGGGAGTTTCTACATCAGCAATTCCCTACAATAATGGAGCCACAGGTTTGGTCACAAATACAAATCCCACTTGTTAGGAATTTGTGCCATGACAAGCTCTGAGACAAAAGAAAGAAAAGGCAACTTTGTCCTAATAAAGGTACCAGATGTACACATCTCTCTCAGGTACCTCCCCTTCTCACACTAGCCTACTTCAGGCCTTCATTCTCTATTCTAATCAATCATTACAATAGCCTCCTAAGTGGGCCCCTGCCTCACCTCTCTCCCTACTCCACTCATGATTCCACTCAGGTGCCAAAGGGATTTTTTCCTGTCACTTCTCACCTCTGACTCAAACCCTAGTAGTTCCCTATTACTTTCAGTACAAAATAGAAAGTCCTCTGTCTGGTACTTAAAGCTCCTCACAATCTGGCCCTTTCTTATCTTTTCACTCTTCTTATATTATTTCTCTCCATGCACATTATAATTCAACCATATCCCCAACACTGAATAAATGCTTTTTGACTGATCGTCACTGAATATTAAATCTGCTTTGGATGATTCAGTAATTGTGTTAATTAAATACAGTGATTTGACTTCAGAATACACTTATAACACATTATAAAAAAAAAATCAAGAATATTAAAAAAAAGTTTTAAATGGCTTTTACATTTGTGGAAACAAGCAAAATCACTGATTTTATTCTTTGTTTTTCGCATTTTTCCTTCTGTGTAGTGAACACAATAGACTATTTCATAAACTTCGAAAGGCAGAATAAAGAAAATACCTTTCTTTCATTGCTAATAAATTAAATAAATTAAAATAAATCATTATTTTTAATTGAATTAATTATTAAATAAATTTAAATGGCAATGAACATATATTTAGAGCACATTTTCATTTGTAAAAAGGCTAGACAGTTTACTTTATCTGAATAGGTTTTGCAGAGCTTATAATTATTTTGAAAAACACTGCTAAGCTGCTTCTTTTTCACACTTAAAAACTTCATTTTCTTTGAAATATCATAATTACTTTCTTATCCTATTAGTATTACTTGATTTAGAACTGGAAGAGATTCATTTCAACTTTGCTATTTTGGTTATGCCTATCGCTTGTGCAGGCTAATAATAAATTCAAAAATATAAAATGCAAGTTAAACCATTCAATTAAGTATGAATTTCTACTTCTGACCAAATAAGATAGGTTAAAAACACATTTAAAAATAATTATCATAAAATAATCATTGTCCAAACTCTTAATTTATTGCCACTAACATTAACAGAATGTTTAAGAGTTTTGTTATATACTCTTCCTCTTTCATCTGGACCTTATTAAGGTTTGGTTGCATTTTCTTTCAATGATTTTACTTTGTTAACATAAAACCTCAATGAAACTGGAATTAACTGTAGTATTAATGAAAAGGAACTGAAACAATACTGAATTTCCTTTACCTAAAAGAAAACTGACTTCTAAAAATGTAACCTTATCAAAAGAAGCTAATTTTTTAAATGTTCAGGTTACAAATTCTAAATGAAAAACAATTCAAAATAGAGAAAGTGAAACTCGCCTCTTTGCTTTATTCTTAGTCCACTCTCCCAAATCTCTAAAGCCATGGCATGTGCATATTCTACGGCAAATGGTAATAACTAAAGAGGTTCTGTTGCTGATAAAAAAGCACTATGGGAAAGAAAAAGTGTTTTAAATATCAAAGTATGTTAAATGTGGATTAAGTTTCAAAAAGTTTTAGAAGTGAATACTATTTTTCAAATACTGAAAAAGATTTGTAAAGAATCTAATGTTATTTTTCACTGCAAAATAAGAAAATTTGATATTATATTTTTTACTTCAATGGGAGTTCTCTATGACTTGGAAAAGCTAAAGATAAAGCTGTAAGATGCGAATACTTAAGACTTTTAAAATAGGTTTGAATTCTGTCAAAATTATCTGGAACTGGATCTACAAAACATCAAACAACTATTTTGAATGAAGTTTTGTTTTGTTTTTTCCCAATGTTTTGGGATCCTCAGGTTCTTAAAGAAGGTTGAATCATTAATTTTCAGTCCTTGAGAGTTTTCCCCAGTCAGCAGCTGATGTTAATTAAACTTTTTATTTTCCAAAAAATAAAGTAAAGAATGAGGTACTATAAGTATAGCAAGAGAGAAATGACAAATGAAGACACAGGAAGCTAGAAAAAAGTTATATTATTTACCTCAAAGGAGGATAGCTATAGACAAATATATTCACAGCAAAGAAAAGTCAGAAACAACTATTAAAATATTATTTCCACAATCATTTACCATAAGAACTCAAAAACAATAGCTATCTAGATTTTGTATAGAATCGCATAGCCCTACTTACCTCAACAAACCCTGATCATGACAAACTTTTGTCAACAAAATAATAATGTTTAACTGCACTTAAGAAGGGAATAAAGTTTGTAATATATTTTACAGAGATTTTCAAGATAACTTTTTTTTAAAAAAGTAACATTTTAGGGTTAGTGCTCACAGATTTTATAAACCTTCTACAGTTCAAAAAGTGCACCTATGCAGAATATTATATTCAGGATAATATGTACAATGACATGGAAGCTTTTCAAAGTTGAAATGCTAATGTACAATGTTAGAAAGGAAAACTCATTGCTAGCAATGTCTTTGAATAGCGTTTTATACAGAAACATTTGTCTTTTTCAAAAAATCAAGATAGGCATAAAAAATTCGATTGTGTCTGTGTGTTCATGTGGTTTGACAATATAAAAACAAGGTTAATGAAGATAATAAGAAAAAGAAGATTGGGGAAAAATTCTTTAGAGAAATGGACTTCTCATACGTCAGAAATAGATTCACTAATTGTTACTGAAATTCATGGAACTGACGAAGCCAGGTAAGTATTCTTTACCTAACAGAGGTGGAATGCAATGTTAAAGAAGAATATGGGAATGGTTATCATTCTTGATGTCAACATCAAAGGTGATACCACAAAACATCCTAGTTTCATTACTAAATATAGCTTGGGATTTTGTGACTTTGGACCTTTATAATGGATTTTGGGTCTCTTGATTCCATATATTTATGGTTCAATCAAAATCTAGAACTATGGAATTCGTTGAACTTCAAGCTCATGTTAGTACTGACCCTATGTGTGCTGTTCACAATTTCATAAACACAGTTTTCTGAACAGGCATCAGTTAGTTTTATCACTTACTTAAAAGGCACTGTTGCTTTGATTAGTGTAATTATTTTTCTTTGTATTTCCTATGTATTTCTGTTACATCTTTCTTGTAGTGTCATGACAAAAATTCTAGGTGTGCATATATTATAGTTTTATACTTCAATGAATCTTGTCAAAGTAGGTACTGCCCCAGTGGTATAGGCTGAAATCCCTCCATGATTTTTATCCTGTGAAATTTTTGTGTCCAGAGTTTTACATAAGATACCTTGCATTTTGTTTCCGATAATTATAATAAAAATAGTGAGATGTAATGGAGAGAAAAAAGATGGATTTGGAATCCAGAAGAGAATTCAGATCATGCCTTGGTCATTCAAAACCTGGGAATCTCTTGGTAACTCACTTAACTACTCAGAGGCTTAAGGCAATTCTAAGACTAGAAGTTATATTAGGTTTCCCTGAAGCATTTTGTTGTCCTCATTCTCACCACCCTCATATTTCCAATTAATTGCCAAATCCCTACTATTTTTATCTCTACATGTCACATCTGTCCCCTTCTCTCCACTAGCAAGTTTTATGCCCTCTTGCCTCAAATCTATCCTCTCTCTCGCCAATCCATCCTCCAGCCCCATTCTACCTTTCCATCATTATTTCTAGCCACCATGGCATTCCTGCCATTCTTGCTATCTCTGGTCTCTGTGCCTTTGCTCAGGCTGCCCTCAGAACTGGAATGCTCTATCTGCACAGTCTTACCTCGTGTAACCCCAAACTACATCCCAGATTCAGATCAAATAGATTACTTCAAGCCTTCCTCAAGAATCCCCCTCCCAAGCTTACTCTGTAATTTACTTTGTGTGTGTTTTGTCACTCTAATCCATGAAGGCAGGGGCTGACTTTCCCCTTTTGTCTTACTACTCTATATGTTACTTTCACGCTGTCTTCTCCATTTTAGTGCAAGCTCTTTGAGTGCAAGGACTGATTTCTGAGGGTTTAACAAAGTCCTTGGCAAAGAGTAAACACTTAATAAATACTGGATATTGATTGAAGACTTAAATTTTAAGACCACAGCAGTACACTAGAAAATAACAACTCTTAAAAAATTTCCATACACAAGAATTCATACATTCCCTTTCTGTTTCTGAGTTCTCAATAGAGAACTCCCCCCAATCAATTATAACTCTATTCTCTTAATAAAAGTATAAGTAAGTTACATCTAATAATTAACTCCTTCATCCAAATGTATATTTGTTATTATTGCTCAGCCATCTTTCAGTTGTACGTAACTCTTCACAATCCCTTTTGGGGTTCTCATGGCAAAGATACTAGAATGGTTTGCCATTTCTTTCTCCAGCTCATTTTATAAATGAAGAATGAAGGCAAACAAGGTTAAGTGACTTGGTGAGGATCACACAGTTTAGTAAGTCTGAGGTCAGATTTGAATTTGGAAAGATGAATCTATCCACTGCACCAGCTAGCTTCTCAAATGTATTTAAACCCTTTCAAATAACTCATACCAATACATTTATTAAAAGTAAATGAGAAGCAGAATGACTCAGGTGAAAGGTCACTGGATGTGGAGTCAGAGGATATGTGTTTGAATCCCTACTCATCTATTTAGTCCCTTTATCTCTCTGTGCCTTGGTGGCCTTGCAAGTAAAAAGTGTTCGACTAGAGTCACGAGATAGCTCTCGATCTACGAGTCTATGTTTCTCCCTTTATAGAAATCATATAGTCTTTCCACATGGTTCATGTTTGCTCAGGAATAGAATGACTAATTATAACCAGACTCCAGCACCTTGCAAATACTTAATGAGACATCGTGCTACGTTCCTCTCTGGCTTTCATTTGAACGAGGATCACAATGGAAAGACACGAGTCCTTAACAGCTACCTGAACTTACAGATTACACGTTTTGGTTACTTAAAAATTTTATCCTTGTGTTCCTTTACAACTCTTGATTGGATGTCAACTAATCCTTAAGATTTACCTCATCCAATAAGATTCCATCTATCCACTTGAAATTTATTGTAGTATAGGTCTGTGAGAATGTGAGCTATTTGAGGATAGGGATTTTTTTTCCTGTCTTGGTATCCCTAGTTTAGTTTAACATTTTGGTTAAGAAAACCAGGGCATTTATTATGATTTTACTATTTCAATTACCACCAATTTCATGGGCTATAGAGGGAGTAAGACTTTCTTCCCATCTACATTCTCTCCCTTTGGATTACTGAATTCAGCTATACTATGATCACAATTATGTATTAGTTTTCCTCAATTATTTCTTGTAATAACTCCTACCCACTACATGGGGCCAAATGCAATGAACTGACTCTATTATCAGCAGGTCATAAGTTATAGGCAGTACTCTATTTACAAATGGAAAATGCTTTCCCATTAAGAAAGTCACCCATTATTCATGAATTTAATTTTCAAAATACGCACATCATGGAGAAAGGCAGGCAGAGAACAACGTGGAAAAAAAAAATCACTGAATGACATCCTTTATAATCTCTAGGAAATGTCTGCTGGACATACTTTTCTCTCATATCAATAACAACTGAAAGAAAGTTATTTTCCCCTGTGATATATATGGCCAATCAGGATCCATCTTAAGATTCCAAAACGTAATTTTATATTAGCCTTAAGCATGAAATTCCTAAGTATATTATATATTATTTTATATAAGGCTTCTTATGCTCTGAATTTTTCCTATGAAAATGTCATTCATTGACAATGAATGAATGTTATTCATTACAATGTAGTAACATACAATTTATTTATATACCAAAATTTGTTGAATATTTTCCCATAACTAAACATATATTGTTTCTTGCTTTATTTTTTAATACAAATGATGATACAAGGAACATTTTTGTGCATAGTGATCTTTTTTTGCTGCCAATAATCTTTTTAAGATATAGTCTCAGAAATGAATCTCTAAAAGGGCACAAATAAGTAACAGGTCTTGCATAATTACAAATTGTTTCTCTCAACAGTGTAACCAATTCATAGCTCTACCAAGATTAAATTAATATAACTGTCTTCCCATATCCTGTCCAGAGATGAATTTTATATTGTTTTATAATTTTTATTAGCATGACTTGGAGGTGATAATTCAGGGTTATTTAATATTTAATTAAAATAATGCATTATTCTGGTTATTAGTCATTTTGAACATTTTTCATGTTTATCAATAGTCAGTATTTTTCCTTTTAAAAAGTTTGCTTTAATCCTTTGAAAATGTGTCTGCTGGAGAAGACCTCTTCCTAAATCTTATGAATTGCTGTTTCTTTATAGATTTTGGATGTCAGGCTATTATAATAATATTCAACACAAAAAATTTGTCCCAATCTATTTCCTTCTGATCTCTACACTAGTCTTGATTTGTGCAGAAACCTTTATAATTTCATATAAAAAGAATTTTCTATTTTGTCTTTTGTGAATGACAAATTTCCCCCTATCCAATATTATTAAAAGTAGCTCTGTTCTAGATTTTAATGTGTGTTTGTACCGCTTATTCATTTGGAATTTCTGTGGCATAACCCTGTAGAAACACAAGCTCTTTGAGGACCTTTGTCTTTGTATCCCTAGTATTTAACATGAAAGGTGCTTAACAGATACTTGTTTAATTGAATATAAGATATAAGATCTAAATCTAGATGTGGGAAAACCTTGAAGACCTAACTCTTTCATACCAGCTGATTTACCCTGTGACCACGTTTGTGACAAGCCCCCAAACAAGTATCTGTAAGTTGTAACTGTTGTTGAGTCATTTCAGTCATATGTGCCTCTCTGTGACTCTATTTGCGGTTTTCTTGGCAAAGAAACTTGCCATTTCCTTCTCTAGTTTATTTTCAAGGAACTAAAGCAAACAGGGTTAAGTGATTTGCCCAGAGTTACGTAACTAGTAAGTGTCTAAGGCCAGATTTGAACTAACGACGATGGGTGTTCCTGACACCCTGCCCAGCACTCTCCCCACTGCAATATCAAGCTGACCCTTAGGTACGATATCAAGGCAAAAATGCCAGAGAACTGACCTGAGTCAAGCCCAACCCAGAACAACCTCTGGTTTTGTTGAGAAAATGTCCATTGTTTCTGTTACAAATCACAACAGCCCTTCTTTTTAGATTTTATTAAAAAATCATATTGAGATAAGTTCACGTTATTTCTATGATTTTGTTTATAACACTGCTACTGCATTTTCGGTAAGGCCTTTTATAACTATTGATATAATTTTGATTTTTATTTTGTATTGCACTTTTATCAAATTTAGTTTTTCTGTTGTTGAATCATCCTTGGGTTCCTGATGTATCAAAACTAGTCTTGGCAAAACAAAAAAAAAAATGAATATATTGTTTGCAAATATCTTTTTCAATGTCTTCATTAATATTCATTAGTGGCATTTATCCAACGTAGTTTTTTTCTTCAGTTTTCACTTTGAGGGCTACTTATGTCTTATAGAAGGAATTTAAAGAGCCTTCTTTCTCTATTTATGTGGACAGTTTTAGTAACAAAATCATTTATTTCCTAAAGGTTTCATGGAATTCATTAGAAAATTCAAATTGGTCTCTGTGTCTCCCTTCCTTGTCCCTAAGGGAATTTATGTATGACTAGCTCAATTTATCTGAGATTGGGTTGCATCCTACTTTGTTAATCTCAGTATCTGATATTTTAATACACATTTATCAATTTTGTAATTTTTATAGTTTAAAATTTTATAATTTTGTTATCATAGAATTCAGTACAGTAGAATAAAAGCTATTTAAAGGCAGAAATTTTTTTCTTACATTATTTATTTTGCCACTCTTCCATAAAATCAGCCTATTTACATTCCTGGTTATGATTATAAGATCTACTTTTTCTTTCTACTACTTTCATTTCTTGGGGCAGCTAGGTGGTGCAGTGGATAGAGCATCAGTGCAGGAGTCAGGAGGACCTGAGTTCAAATCTCACCACAGACACTTGACACTCACTAGCTGTGTGACCTTGGGCAAGTCACTTAACCCCAATTGCCTCATCCTGGGTCATCTCCAGTCATTCTGATGAAAATCTGGTCACTGGATTCAGACGGCTCTGGAGCAGAAGTGAGGATGGTGACCTGCACAGCCCTCCCTTACTCCAAATAAAGTCAAGTGCAAGTCATGTCATCATTTCTCTGATGGTGTGGTCTTCTGCGGCAACGAAGGACAAACAAAAGCTTTTATTTCTTACCATTTTGGATGAGGAAAGAGGAAGAGGAGGGGAGGGAGGAAGAGAGAGGAGCGAGGGAGAAGAGGATGAACAAGAACAGCAGTTTGTATTGTTTAACTCCCCCTACCTTCCTAGGTCAGGACTCAAAATCCTGGGTCTTGTCCTTGACTTTCTTTTAAAAAACTTTGAAATCAGGGTCTCAATTGCTCTTAGTAACCTCAAGCTTCAAACTCTCCCCACAGTCACAGTTTAATCCTCAGCCTCCTTTACCATAAAGGTCTTTCCATTCTTAGCTTCTGTGCCATGTGACCCTGCTCTCTCTCGGTTCACTCTTACCTGTTTTGCTTTTCCTTTTCTGGATCATAATTCTTAGACCACTTGCTAAATATTTGTACCCCTAAACATACGTTGTGGGCTTTCTTCCCTTCTTTTGCTACATCCTTCTACTTAATGATCCCATCAGCTTCCAAGGTTTTAGCTGACATAACTATGCAGATAAACTCCCAAATTTGTACATCTAGCCAATTGTGTATTGGTAAATGACAAACAGCTCTCAAAAAAAGATAAAGCACAGAGCACACTTTTAAGTTTAATCTGCATTTTTTCTCCAACACATTCTTAACTTTAGACAAAATAAAACAATAAATCAAGTTTTGATCTGTAGCATTTACCAATTTCTAAGGTGTAAATTCTCACACTGAAAATTTTAAAATCAGCGAAAATTCAAGCTAGCTTCAGTGTCACAGCACCTAGCCCTAATCTCCTAATCTCCAATTATCTTCTGCAAAAAGTCTATTGGAATTTTTCACCTGGGTATATCATAAGCCACTTAACCTCAATATTTCACAAGCAGAACTCTATGCATTTCCTCCAAAACCTATGCTTTCTCCAAAATTCCCTATTTCTGTTAAGTTACAACGACCCTTTCAGTATCCTTCTACCAAATCCCCATACATACTTACTTGCCAAGTCTTGTTGATTCTACCTCCATAATATCTTTTTTTTTTATCATTTTTCATTAAAAATTATAGGTTTTCTTTATCTAGCAAAATTCTACCTTATCTTCTACCCCAAAATTACCTGACAAATGAGAATGAAATTTTAAAAACTCCTCTTGTAAACATAGTGTTTAGGAAAACAAGTTTCAATGTTGACAATTTCACATACACACATTTATATATGTATATATGCACACATGTTCAGCATACATGTACACACGTATAGACATATACACATACATACATTCATGCACACATGTGTACATAATGATACAAGCTGACTCGTTTACCTCCCTATCAAATGGTGGGTGCTTTATGAGGCTTTTGAAATGGTGGCTGCTCATTACACTAATCAGAGTTCCTAATTCTTCCAAGGTTCTCTGTCTTTATCATAATGGTGTCTTTGTATAAATTGTTCTAGATCTATCTATTCACTTCACTCTGTATCAGTTCCTATAAATCTTCCCATGTTTCTCTGAGACTATGCCCTCCATTACTTCTCAAAGCAAAACAATTTTTCATGTTAATGTCCTATAAGTTGTTCAGCCATCCTCCAATTTATTGGCACACCCTCAGATGCCTATTCTTTGATACCTCAAGAAGAGTTATGAATATTTTTGTATAATCTTAAGAGTTTGTTTTGCTTAGAACTAATCACTCCCTTAATCTACTTTTCCTCTAATTTCTCTGTGAGAGAAATATATTTTTTAACCAAACCATTTTTATGAATGTGTCTATTCTTCTTTCCTTTGACCAGTACAGATGAAAATAAGGTTCAGTTGTGAGCTGCTGTTGTCTTCACTCCATCTTCCTTGTTTCTACAGATGCCTAGTTGCAGTGATTGTATGATAATTTTTTAAATCTTCCTTTCACCCCCCCACACTGAATATTCTTCTTCCCTTCTCTTTCAATTCATTTTCTTAACAACATCAAGATGTAACAAGAACCACAGCCAAGAATTCTGTTGAGATTCTTTCTATAACCTCTCATGATGGTAGATCGAGAGAGGATATATGCATCATATACCCACATCAGAACTGAAGCAGTTTATTTCATCTTTATAACTGTTTGTTGATTATCTTTTTTATATTTCTCTTAACTTCTATATTTAAACTTCAAAGTTTCTACACAGCTCTGGCCTTTACATCAAGAATGCTTAGAAATTCTCTATTTTATTAAAGATTCATTTTTCCCCTATAGGACTATATTAACTTTTGCTTATGTTGTATGCCTTCTGGAATACTGCATACAAAACTCTCTGCTCCTTTGTAACGGTAGCTGATAAATCTAACTGTGGCTCCTTGGTGCTTGACTTTGTTTCTGGCTGCTTGAAGTATTTTTTTCCCTTTGTCCTAGACATTATGGATTGAAGCAATGATGTTAGAGGAATTTCAAAGTTGACGTTTCTTTCAGGAGGTAACTGATAGATTCTGTTTCCACTTTACCCTCTGGTTGTAAGAGACCTGGAAGTTTGCTTTCGTGATATGATACCTAAGCTTTTGTTATGGACATGATGTTTATGTAGTCTAATGAAGTTCAGTTTTTTCCCCTCCTTGATCTGTTTTCCAGACCACTTTATTTTTGCAATGAGAGGGCATATATTTTCTTCTATTTTTTTCAGTTTTTAAAATTTGTTTTAGTATTTCATGGAGTCACTGATTTCTATTTGGTCCATTCTAATTTGCAGATAGTTTGGAGCCTGGACAAGTTTTGTATCCCTTGTGAGTCATATTGGCTCCACCCCCATCCCATCTGTCATACAGAACCCCCTACCCTAGTTCAGATACTCATCATCACTTTCCTAGATAAAGCTTATGAACTAGTCTCCCTATTTCCCTCCTCTCCCTAATCAATAACCTGTACAGCTGTCAAAAGTGATATTCCTGTAATAATGATCATTATCCCCAATTAAAATATCTCTATGACTATTTCTATTCACTGACTCTAGGATAAAATTCAAATCACTTAACCAAGTACTTAAGGTCCTCCACATTCTCTCATAGACCTTCCCATGCCTTTTGTCAGTTCAGTCAAACTGACTTGCTAGTTATCTCCTGTGCACAAGGATTCACAGTCCCCCTCTTCATCTCTGAAATTTACTTCATGGTACCTTCTATAATCACCAGCTTCTATCAGTGCTCAGCTACCACTTCCTGTAGGGTTTTTTCCTGTTCCCACTCCACCCCTATTTATTAGCACTCTCACTATCAAAATTATTTTGTAATACTTATTATTTTTATGTGCAGATGTAGTAAACTCTCCCATCCTGGAAGAGTATAAGCTCCTTGAGGGCATAGAATATTTCACTGTTTTTCTTCATAATATGAGTGCCTACCTAACACAATATCTTACAAATAATAGGTATGTAATGCCTACTATAATAAATTTTTTTTTAATATTTATAACCTAGTACCATTTTTAAGGTCCAGATAAGAGTAGAGTTCATGACATCCCTACTGCCTCCTTATTCCCTTCCACCTATATTTTTTTCAATAATCTTCACCTATTGTGCCCCAATTATAAATATGAAAATTTTCCATTCTTCCCTTTCCATTTCTAGGATTGTTTTCACAAAGAAGTCCATATTTTGAACCTTTGCTCACAGGCCCTTAGTCAAATTGGGACTATGAGGGTATAAAATGGGATTTTTTTCTTCTCCTTAAAAAACAATGAATCATCACTTAGTTTTTTGGAGCTATTCAAACATATTAATAACTATGTAGGGCTTTGGGGGAAGGTAGTTTGGCCTATGTTTGCATGTCAAAGACTCTGCCCAGCTCTTGCTTTCTAAAAAGGAATACCAAGAAGTAATCAATTCAGCCAGAAGTCCTTTTGCCCTTGGAGGGTTATGTTCAACTCTTTAGGAATTATGCGGTATATGTAATTCCACTTTTTACTTTCACTTCTCATTAAATTTTAGTGGTCTTGAATATTTCTGACTAGAGTCCCATGCTGTGTGATGTCTCTTCCTGACTGCTTGTAATATTTTCTTTTTGACCTCTGAGGCCATGTAATCCATATCACATCAGTTAAAAATGGATTCCTGCTCCAGTGGCATCCTGTAAATTTTATCAGTTTGAACATTGCCCTTTGCTTTCAATAATTCTAGGCAATACTCTTTTATGACTTCCTGAAATATGTTATTCAGGTTTGTTTCATTTGGGTTTTGCTTGAAAGTCATTGATTTTGAGATCCTCTCTGCAACACCTGGATTCTCGGGGTTACTTGTTTTTGAACAAGGAAATCTCATAATCCTCCAGTCTTTCCATCTTTGATTTTGTTCAATTTCTTATTAGGTCACTGAATTTTTTTTTCAGTGCCATTTCCTTCACTTTATTGCAAAATAATGATGTCTATTAGTTTCCTTTTTTTTTTCTTCTGGTCTAAGAAGTTAACTCTATTTCTAAATTTTTAATATGAGTTCAAATTTTACTCATTCACTTTTCTTCCAATTCTTTCATTAGATCTTCTAATCACTCTTTGAGTAGTCATTTCATTCTCATTTCCCGGGCTCTAGGTTTTTTGTGTTGCACAATTACTAGTGCCTTTTGTAGTTTTATCCTTGGATTCTCTTACTGCTTAGTATTTATAAACTGTATTGCAAACTTTTTCTTTGCTTGTTCATTTCTTCATTAACTCAGCTGCATCCCCCCCTCTGCCCTTGCGGGGGTCTTCTTTTCTTACCACTTTTAGGTCATTTATTGACATTAAATTTAAATTTTCTAATTTGGTCCATTTGTACTTGCTTTGCGGTAAAGAGGTGCAATTATGTTCATATGCAATTTATTATTCGAACATTTTGCCAGAAATCACTTCCTTTCTGGTTCCAGGTATGGTTTGGATTAAGTCTTTTGCTACTGTGCTCTTTCATCTAAGGTTGGGGCCTTCTCTTGCCTAGATCATCTGGGTTGGAGAAACACATGAACTTCATCTTGCTGAAGATTAGAGAAATGTGGGTGAACAGCTGCTGAAGGTGGACTTAAGGGGCAATGAAAGATTCTGGGACGGCTGCTTAAGTCAAATAAGTTCTAGGCACTGTTCTAAGTGCTGGATATGTAAGCAAAGGCAAAAATAGTTCCTGCTCACAAGGACATCCCCGTATAAAGTGGGAAATAACATGAAAATAACTATGTACAATTAAGCTATTTACAGGATAAATAAGAACCATTCACAGAGGGGAGATATTAGCATTAAGATAACAAAAAGGCTTCTTATATTTGGTGGGATTTAGCTTGGAGTTGGAAAGAAGTCAGGGAAACCAGGAAATGGAAATTAGGAAGATAATTTGAGGCTCAGGGGAGTACCACTAAATAGTATGGAGCTAGAATATAGACTACTCTGTTCAAAAACAAAAAGGAGACCATCATCACTGCACTGTAGAATACACATAGAGGAACAAGGTGTGAGAAGACTAGAAAGGGATCATATTGTGAAGGGTTTTAAAAGCCAAACAGATTTTCATATTTGATTTTCAAGGTAATAAGAAGCCACGAGAGTTTATTGAAGAGGAAGATTACATGGTCAGATCTATATTTTAGGAAGATCATTTAAGAAGCTAAGTGGAGGATGGACTGGAATGGGGAAAGATCTGAGGAAAGGACATCAACTCATATGCTACTGCAATAGCTTATTCATGAGGTAATGAAGGCTTGCACCAGGGTGATGGTTCTGTCAAAGAAGAGAAGGGAGCATATATCAGATATATTAAATATATTTAATATTTTAATAATAATAATAAATTTAACAATTTAATAATAATTAATATTAATTATTTAATAATAATCAGATATATTAAATAATATATCAGATATATTAAAAGGTAGACTAGATAGAATCTAACAACGGATTGCATATACAAGATGGGAGAGAATGACGAGTAGAAGATGATACCTCAACTGTGAGACTGCGTGACAGGAAGGATGGTGATGTCCTGGACAATAGAAATAACCTTAGGAAGAACGGAGGGATTAAGGGAAAAATAATGAGTTCAGTTTTGGACATGATGAGTTCAAGATGCGTACGAGACATCCAGTTAAAAGATAGGTAGCTAGAAATAAGAAAATGGAAGTCAGGAAACAGCTTAGGGCTGGATAAGTAGAACTGAAAATCATATACATAGTGACAATATTTACATGAGAGGAACATGGATGAATATCCAGCAAAAACTGAGAGTAGCAGGAAAACCAAGAGAGAGAGCAGTCTTACAAAAATTTACAAAGGAAAAAGTATCAAGTAGAAAAGGGTGAAAAACAGTGTCAAAAACTACAGAAGGGTCAAGAAAGGATGAGAATTGAGAAAAAGGTCATAGATTTAACAATTAAGAGATCACTGGTAAATCTGGATAGAGGTTTCAGTTAAATCAGGAGCTCAGAAGAGAGACTGAAAAGAGCTAAGAAAAATAAGATGAAAGGAAATCAAGGAACTGATTATAGATGGCCTTCTTGAGGAGTTGAACTATCAGAGGGATGAAGATTTAGGAAAACAGTGAAGATGGATGGATGAAGGGAGGGTTTTTATAGATCAGGGAGATATGAGTAAGCTAGTAGGCAATAGGGAATGAGCCAGTAGACAGGGAGAGACTGACAATTAGTAAGAGAGTTGGGAATGATAAGTGTTAATCGGTTGGAGAAAACAAAATGGAATGGGAATAATGTACCATTATAGCTGGTAAGTGGTGGAGTCAAGATTCAAACCAAGGTCTTTTGATTCGAAGTCCAAGACTCTTTCCATTAAAACAAAATAAAAATGACTACTGAGAATGGCCACTCAATATTTACTATACTTTTGGCAGATGTAGAAGCTAGCCACTTAATTACATGCAGATCAAGATATAAAACAACTTTTAATCACTGAGTTGGTAGTCCTCAAACTTTTAATGTGAGTAATCCTTTCTGAACTCCATGAACGTTTTCTTGGTTCTCATTCTATCATTATATTTCCCTTGCCTCTCATAGGTCCATTATTATACTCTTCATCTTTGCTTTTCCTCTTCTATTCATAAAAACCTATAAGCTCTATCTCGTTCTTCTCAAAAACATCATATTTAGTGTTGATTTCTATCCATTCAGAAAAGTTCTCTATCTCTCTCTCCCTCCCTTCCTCCTTACTACCCACTAAGGCCTATTCTTCAGGATTATCAATGAGCAATTTGCAAAGGTAAGAGGAATGATGCAATATAAATGCTGCATTTGTTCTATCCTTGAAGAGAAATCTATAAAATAAATTTAGCTGAAAGAATGGAATCTAAGGAAAGGAAGCCTAATATCCCAGTATTTTCTTTCCCTTTGTTGCCTCTAAATAACCTTTACCTCTAGTTTCCTTGTAGCAGCAGGGAAAGAAGCAAATCGAATAGATCCATCTCCATCTCATTAAGTTTTAGAAAAGGGAATTAAAATAAAACCTAAGAATTAGGAAGAAGACCCAAATCCTAGGAAAAAACACATCACATTTTTTAAAAGATAAGTTTTCAAATAAAATATGATATAGATCTTAAGCATGAATAACTAAAATGTCACCATTAATTAAAAAATTACAAAAGCAGAGAGAGAAAGGGGATGAGGAGTTTTTAGACATGTTGATTTTTGAGAAAAGCGAGATATCCAAATAGAAATGTCCAGCAAGCAGTTGGAGATTCAAGGCTAAAATTTAAGGATGATTAGGGCTGGCAATGCCTTATATACAACATGGTACAATGGAAAGAACAATGGCTCTGAGATCGGAAGGGAGTGT
Organism: Bettongia penicillata ogilbyi; assembly: GCA_023548195.1. Taxonomy (NCBI): domain Eukaryota; kingdom Metazoa; phylum Chordata; class Mammalia; order Diprotodontia; family Potoroidae; genus Bettongia; species Bettongia penicillata. The sequence goes on from JAJHZJ010000061.1 coordinate 2,550,857, forward strand.
AATGAGCGTTTCTCACACTTAGTACCTTTGTTAACTTTCACTTAACCTCCCTGGGTCTCATTTTTCTTACGTTAAAAAAAAAAAAAAGAGCATTGGACCAAAGGGTCTCTGAAATCCTTCCTAGATCTTGATCTAAAACTCCATGATCCTTCAGCTCTATTTTCCTACTATCATCCTATCCAAGATCCCTAATGTGACTCTCTCAAACTATTACAATAGTCTAATAAGTTTTCTTGAGTCTATTTTCTCCCTATCAAATCAGCATTATCTTCCTCATGCAATGATATAAAATGATACTCCTTTATTCAAACATTTTCAGTAACAACCTATTGTCTATGAAATTTCAAACTCTTTAGCCAGGCACTCAGTGTCCTCTATACTCACTTCCGTTTTCCATGCTTTTGCTCACATTCCTTTCACCCTGATTTTTCTTCCCTCTCTCATCCTTCAAGGCTCAGCTCAGTCTCATTTCCTCTATGAAATAATCTAATCTTCCTTTTGTTCAACCAAACTGTACAATATAGACACTAAGCGATTTAGTAATTTATTATATATTGTCTTTTTGGTTTAATATATTTTTGTTTAATATATTATTTCAAGTGTGGTAGGCTTCTCTCCAAACTGTAAGCAACTTAAGGAGAAGGATAATACCCTATACTTCTATATTCTACATAAAATTAAAAAGACATCCCTAGCAAAATTTAAAAAATAATAGGTAATCAGTAAATACTTGGATACTGAATGATTAGTATCTAAAGACCACCTTTGAAGGTGTTTTATAGGTTTTTTTACATAGGAATGTCTCACTCAATAGCTCTAGCTACCACTGAGGGACCAAAAATCTTGAGTAATTGTTGAAAAAAAAAAATAACAATCCTTTATACAGTAGCAATGAACATCAACTAGACCTTATCATAAAATCAAACACTGAATTATAGAGGGGATTTTAGTAGTCATCTGGTTCAATTCCCTTGTTTTACAGATGAAGAAACTGAAGTCCAGAGTGATAATGCTGATATGTTCAAGGTCAGAATGAATTAATCGCAAGCTTAAATAGGTGCCTTAGGAACTAGAAAAGCTGCTTAAAACATATGCCAGAGATGATTGTAACTGGATATATACTGACCACACAGGAAGGCAACATGGCATAGAGATGTAGTCTCTTATAGCAAGAAGGCTTCACAGCTACAGGTTATGTCACAAGAAGAAATAATTTAATCTCTCAGGACCCTAAGCAAATTTTTTAATCCACATATAAATTATAGAAGAGTTACAAATTTGTAGAGGAGAATGAAATTATAGGTCTAAAACGAAAAATAAAATTTTCTGAAATCTCTTATGATTTTTTAGAGATTTAATATGTTAATTTCCTATTCCCCTGCTCATCCATAATATTATACAACTGAATCTTTTGCAAAAAACCTCAAATTAGGCACAAAACATCTGAAAGACCATTTTCTCTCAGGGCAATACTGTAAATAATGAAGTCTTGGAATTCAGACTGTCAATGAGCAATGAACCAGTGTTCACAACTATTTTGGGATGAACAATGACACAATAGCAGTATAATCAAAAATGTTTCACAGTGGTAATCAAAAGCAACTAGAGACTAAGAAAAAACATATTAAGTTCACTGCAGCAAAATCTCAAGTAGTACCTTACTGGATCATTAATGACTTGGAAAAGTCACAGTAACTGAGACAAACCTTAGGAGTCGCTAGCAGGAAGTAAAGCTGCTCTTTTAGAGCAAGAGCTTTGGTGAGAAAGGGAAGCTAAAAGGGATCAAAGAATCATAGATATAAAGTAAAATAAGAGACCTTAAATGAGTTTATCTAGTAAACACCCTCATTTTATAGTTAAGGAAACTGAAGTCTACAGAGCTGAAATTATTTTCTTGAGGTCACACAGGTACTAATAAATAGTAAAGCCAATGACTCAAGGTTGCCAGAACCATTTATGGCAGTTTGCTCCATCCAGGCAGTATTCTTAAATACAATAAAACTAGATAACAGCTAACATTACTAATTAAAGTAACTAATATTTGCCTCATAGCAGAAATAATATTTATAAATCACTTTAAGGTTTGCAAACTACTTTATCTCTCTCTCTCAATCTGTGTGTGTGTGTATATATATATATATATATAAAATTTGATCCTTAAAATAGACCTGTAAATCAGGTTTATTTTATTACTCATTTTGCAAATGAGGAAGCTATGGTTAGCAGAGGTTAAGTGATTTATTCAAGATTACATAGCTAGTAACTGTATGAGGCAGGATTAAACCTCAGTCTTCCTGACTCCAAACTATTGTAATTTTTCTCAGTCACAATTGCATGCACTTATCCATAATTGTCACAAAATCAGAGTTGGAGAATTTCAAACTTAATGGGTTCTTAGATCTTAGAAATCATATAGACCAAACTTTTCATTTTACAGATGAGTCAACTGAGATGGTGGTGGTGGTAGTGGTGATGTTAGTGGTAGTAACAACAAGTGATTAGATGATAGTTAGCATTTATTAAACAGTCACTATATACTAGCCACTACGTTAAGAGCTTTACAAATATTATCTCATTTGACCCTGAAAACAATCCTCAGAAGTAGTTGCTATTATTATCATCCCCATTTTACAATCAAGGAAACTGAGGGAAGCAGTGGATAAGTAACTTCCCCAAAATTACAGTGAGTGTCTGAGGCTGGATTTGAATTCAGATCTTTCTGATTTCAATTTAGAGTGCTCTAACCCTCATGGTTGCCAGCTATCCAGAAGGTCAAACATGTTTTCTAAGGATCATTCCGGCACTAATGGAAAAGGTAGGGCCAGAAGGACTTCTCATTACTGATATAGACTATTATATAGACATTCTCATTACTGATATAGACTACTATATAGACAAATCGACAGTGATATCAAATCTTAATTCTTTTTTTATATATTACTATTGTTTGCTCTGGAACCATTTTACCTTCAATTATTTAGATAAGGTCATACTTTGGAGGAGAGAATGAATAGGTCATAAATTATTTAAGATGAAAAGTTCATAAATTCTTTCAGATAAAATTTACATTTTATGCACCTCTCTAGTCCTGAATAAGAAAATAGAAACTTGGTTTAAGTACTCAAAAATAGTTTTAAAACCTTTACAAGAGGCAAACAAAAGAATAACAAAAGCAGTTATCAATAATTCAATTCAATAAATATTATCAAGGCACTTACTATAAGCCAGACACTATGCCATGTGCTGGGTACACAGATAAGAAAAAGAAAAGCCCTTGTCCTTAAGGAACTTACAATCAATACAGGAATATAATACACCAAAATAAGCTGAGAAAGGAGGGGGAGGGGGCAGAGAAGGCACCCGGCACACAAGCATGGTAATGGTAGGAGTCTAGGCCCAAGTCTGTACAAAATGGTTGGGCTATAAGCCCTTTGGGACTTCTCTAATAGAGGCTTTGGGAGAAGTACTTTTGCTCCAGCCTTCAGCCCTCCAATCAGAGAGACTGAGACTACTGAGGGTACTGATCAAGCGTGAATACCATAACTGGTATACTCTCCATAATAATGAGTTTCCTGATGATGAGCTTTTCTGGGAGCATGATGATGGTAGAGTTGAATCCAAGGAATGCAGCTGCTAAAAAATGATTATTAAGACTGGACCAGATTGATATTTTGCTCAAATTTGCAGAACATGATAAAGAAAATGAACTAAAATTTTATTTTTATGAAGATGATAACCAAATTATATGAAACACTGATTTTAGTATAAATTTCTTTAATTCATCTTAAGTACAAAAAAAATATTTTTTTCTGGGTTTTTTACTTAATTGTAAGTAACTTTATTCAATTTGCATGTAATGAAGATAAAAGTTAGCTGCCTTATTTATTTTTTTTAGTTAAATATTTTAATATAATAACTACAAAATATTTCCATATATGAAGTAAAACAAAATATGGATTATATGTGAAACCACAAATCTCTATTTCATACGACTTGCCTTTAAAAAAAAACTATATAAAAATTTAATCTGCAACTTTTAAAACTGTTTTGTTTATATGTGCAGAAATTCTGTAATTTTCAGAGTACTTTAAAAAAATGTTTCAATAACCTTTTTATTCTATTTATGGCATGACAAATACCTCTCCTCTCCTCCACCTCAACTGAAAACAGAAAGTATTTAAAAAGATGCATCATCAAATAAAACAAATCTACACCAGGACCAGAAATATATGTCTCTTCCAAGACATTGAACCCAATATCTTTCTTTCAGGAGGTGGTTCATATGCTTCATCCATCACCACTGGAAACATAATTCATCCTTCCTTCATTTAAAAGTTGCTAACAATGTTGTTCTCCTCAGATAAACTGTTTTCCTAGTTCTGTACATTTTAATCTGCATAAATTCTTACTTCCCAGGATTCTCTTAAATAGTCTCTTTTGTCATTTTGCATGGCATAATAATATTTCATTACATTCTTTACCATAATATGTTCAGTCATTCCCCAGTTGAAGAGACTCCTTTCATTTACAGGTTGTTTTCTTTCCTTTTTTCTGTTTTTAATCTTTCTTTTGAGATTAAGAAGGTTGTTTAACTTGCAGAACATTCCCTCCCCAGATTCCTTGTCTGTTAACTTGCCCTCTCTCTCTCTCTTCTTGTTTCCCTCTTGAGATTTGTGCATTTATATACCAAACATGTTTTTTCAATCCAGCTTTCTCAGGTTCAGATAAGAATGAGGTTAATCTGCTGCCAGCTACCACCACCTCTTATTGCATGCTTGTATACTTCTTTCATGAATCCAAATTATGAGAAATAGCAAATTTTACCCATGTACCTCTTTTCTACTCTACCGTATTCCTTTTATTCTCCCTTTCTCTTTCCCCTCAGGGAAAAAACAATCCAATCCCAGAGTGAATTGTTTCTTAATTAGTTTATGAAATACCCTTTGAAGATATTCAAGGTTCCTAGAGATACTAGTTTCTTCTCCTCTAATAGAATACTGTTTATTGACAAGTCCCCTCCAATTGCACACATAAATAACTTCTTAGATTGTTTTCTTGACTCTTACATTTGCATTTAATGTTGGAGAGTCCTGTATTTGATTTAATGTCCATTTATTTCCCATTTATTTAGACTCAGCTTGTTAGGACAAGTCATTTATCTTTTGCAATATTGTATTCCAAGGTTTATAAAAGCTGCAAGGTCCTAGGTGATGCTCATTGTGGTTCCTTACCATTTTATTGCCTTCTTTCTGGACATGGGTTGGCTGGATTTCTGTAACTGATTTTTACTTTCCAGGGTCCCCCTCGATATCTGAGTTACAGAGTGCTGATTTTTTGGTAGCTATGTATGGAAGTGATCTCTTACTGCAATTTCTCATTGGGTTTACTGATAATTATTAAATTTATTGTGATTTTTAAAAGGTTTACTTATTTGTTTGGATGTAGTAGGTATATAGGTACAAGGATGCCTGTCTCCATTTAGGCACCAATCTGGGCAAGAAATCTAGCTTCCTAGTTTCTCATGGTTTTTAAAGAACACACACACACACACACACACACACACACACACACATACACACACACACACATATACAAGCTAGTGTATCACACCTTCAAAGGTGGGAAGCACATTTTCCTTCTTTTAATAATATTTTCAAAATATTAGTTCCATATTGTACATAACACAAGAATACATAGTATTTTTCCAACCTAAACAATCAACATGATTCTTCAGCTGTTGTTACTTTCTAAGTTCTTAAAAGCTTTCAGAAGCTTCAGAAATATTGAAATAAGACTTCAAATTAAGAATGCTAGGGAATTATGATATTGAAAAAAATCAATCAATGGGGACAGAGAAAAATAGTGGAGTAGAAGCCGCAATCTGGCTGACTTTTGTAGTTATGCAAAATATTTCCATAACAGTCATGTGAAAGAATAACTATATTGCCCTCCATCCCATCCTACACCCCCATTTATGCTACTCTCTCCTTTGACCCTGTCCCTTTTCAAAAGTATTTGCTTCTGACTACCCCCTACCCCAATGTGCCTTCCCTTCTATTATCTCACTCCCTCCCCCTTTTTCTCTTTCCCCCTTCTTTCATGTAGGGTAAGATACCCAATTGAGTGTGTACGTTACTCCCTCCTTAAGCCAAATCTGATGAGAGTAAGGTTCACTCACTCCCTCTCACCTCCCCCTACCTTCCCCTCTACTCTAAAAGCTTTTTCTTGCCTCTTTTGTGTGAGATAATTTACCCCATTCTATCTCTCCCTTTCTCCTTCTTCCAATAAATTCCTCTAAACGCATAATTTTATTTTTCATACATTACCCTTTCATATTGAACTCACTCAGTGTCCTCTGTTTATGTGTGTGTGTGTGTGTATTCCCTTCAACTACCCTAAGAGTGAGAAAGGTCTCATGAATTACATATATCGTGTTTTTATGTAGGAATGTAAACAGTTCAACTTTAATAATTCCCTTATGATTTCTCTTTCCTGTTTACCTTTTTATATTTCTCTTGATTCTTGTATTTAAAGTCACATTTTCTATTCAGAGCTGGTCTTTTCATCAAGAATGCTTGAAAAGTCCTCTATTTCATTGAATATCCATTTTCCCTCCTGAAATACTATACTCAGTTTTGTTGGGTAGGTGATTCTTCATTTTAATCCTAGCTTCTTTTACCTCTGGAATATCATACTCTAAGTCCTCTCATCCCATAATGTAGAAGCTGCTAGATTTTGTGTTATCCTGACTGTGTTTCCACAACATTAAAATTGTCTCTTTCTGGTTGCTTGCAATATTTTCTCCTTGACCTGGGAACTCTGGAATTTAGCTACAATATTCCTAGAAGCTTTCCTTTGGGGATCTCTCTTAAGAGGCAATTGGTAGATTCTGTCAATTTCTATTTTACCATCTGGCTCCAAAATATCAGGGCAATTTTCCTTGACAATTTCTTGAAAGATGAAGTTGAGGCTCTTTTTTCGATCATGGTTTCAGGTAGTCCAATAATTTTTAAAGTATTTCTCCTGGATCTATTTTCCAGGTCAGTGGTTTTTTCCAATGAGATATTTCATGCTGCCATCTATTTTCTCATTCTTTTGGTTCTGTTTTAAAATTTCTTGATTTCTCACAAAGTCATTAGCTTCCATTTGCTCCATTCTAATTTTTAAGGAATTATTTTCTTCATTCCCTGTTGGACCTCCTTTTCCATTTAACCAATTCTTCTTTTTAAGGAATTCTTTGCCTCAATGGCTTTTTGGACCTCTTTTGCCATTTGAGTTAGTCTATTTTTCAAGGTGTTTTCTTCAGTATTTTTGGGATCTCCTTTAGCAAGTTATTGACTCATTTTCATGATTTTCTTGCATCACTCTCATTTTACTTTTTCCTCTATTTCTTTTATTTCATCTTCAAAATCCTTTCTGAGCTCTTCCATGGCCTGAGACCAATTCATATTTTTCTTGGAGGATTTTTATGTAGGAATTTTGATTTTCTTCTCTTCTTCTGGCTGTATGTTTTGATCTTCTTGGTCACCAAAGTAAGATTCTATAATCTGAGGTTTTTTTGGTTTTTTTTTTCTGTTTGCTCATTTTTGTTAAGGTAGGACTCCGCTTCCAGTGTGGAGAGCATACTGTCCTAACCTTCAGGGGTTTTGTGCAGCTGTTTTCAGAGATACTTCTAAGAGTCTGTAAATTTTCAGTTCTTCCAAGGTAGTATGATCAAAGGAGAGGTGTTTACTCCTTTCCTAGTCTGTGTTCTGTTCTATGAGTGATCACAAGCACTCTTCTCTACCTTGGAATTGTGAGAAGGATTCTTTCTCCACTGCACCACAACCTCCACCACATCAGCCCTCTTCCTCACCCCAGGACCGCCACCCAGGACTGCAACCCTGATCCAAGCAGGGCAAGGCAAGAGAATTTGTTTCAGCATCAAGAAAGAGATCCCTGAAATCACCCTGTGATCAGCCACTTGATACCCACACTGTCTGTGGGCTGGGAGCTTTGGAAGCAGTCACTGCTGCTGCTGCTGCAACCACCTCTGTTACCCCAGGGATGGAGTTGGACCAACCTCCTCTCTCACCCAGGTCCAACAGATTTTCCCATTGACCTTCTATGCTGTCTTTGGCATTTGTAGACCCAGAAGTCTGGAAAATGCCATAGCTGCCAGTGATTCAGTTCCCTGAGGCCTACTCCAACCCCATCTATCCTGGTGTTGCCCACAATGGACTGCCCTCTGGTCCCAGCCCAGTGAGACAGACCTTTACTGTGGACCCTCCAGGCTGTGTTAGACTGAAGATTTATTTCACTCCATCATTTTGTGGATTCTGTACCTCTAGAACTCATTTAGAGTTATTTTTACAGATATTCAGAGGAGTTTGAGGGAGAACTCAAGCAAATCCCTGCTTTTACTCTATCATCTTGGCTCCACCCCTAATTTCAGCTTTATTAAATGAAAGAATGATGGATTTATGAAATATTTTTATGTGCAACACATTGTACTATCATTTTTCTGCATAAATCAGTCAAATGCAATTGTTAGACAATCAGTAAATATTTATTAAGTGCCCAACATATATACAAAGACAGATAAAAAAACAGTTCCTGCTCTCAAGGCACTCAGAGTCTAATGAGGGAAACAACATATATGTTGCTAACACAACAAGCTTAAGACAGTGAATGTCCTGGATGCAAGCAGTTCACTATTGTAAATGAACAATATGGTGTATGTTGAAGATGTTTTTGATTAATATTCAAATCTAGGCTTCTTCATTCCTATTTAATAAATCTGTCCAGAATGGGGAGGTAAAGTAAAAAAAGTGGTAATAACCATGTTTGAGAAAAAAGACAGGGAACTAGCTTGTATGTAGCTAAGTAGTAGGATAAAGTGAATAGCTAGCTAGTGCAGCATTTGGTACATATTAGGCACTTAACAAATGATTGTTGACTTTATGTGAGTACATAGCTACATATACAGTAAATAGCTACGTATACAGTAGCCTTCCCAGTGTGATACAGAAAGGTAACAGGTAAATTATATTGAAGAGATCAGGACATGTTCCTACAGAACATAATAGTTTTATTTCTTTTCCTTATTTCTAAATTTATATTCACCAAGAATTAGTTCTCACTGACTTTTTCTTTTTAAAGTTCTGTTCTGACTGAATACTGAACTAATGAGGACTGAATGTAGAAACATACATCTTGCCCAGTTCTTATGTACAGATACAGATGCTAGATATGAGCTGTTTTCCCAGTTTCTTCTACTTGACCTCCAGGAATGTGCTTTTTTTTCATTTTCTTTATATATTCACTAAATTATACTCCCATTATATGTGAAATTACTTAACTGACTTAATGAAATTTAATTCAGGAAACATTTATTAGACACTTCACAGTGCCTTATGGGTTGGGTAGTGGTTACATTTTGATAAGATTCCCCATTATTCTGTCCTGGTTTTTCTCTTGATTCATGAAAATATTTCTGAAATGGCTAACAAGGGCTTAACGTTGTAGTCTGTGATTCTGTAACAGCACATTCTGACTTTCCTTCCTATATTTATGCAAGTTGTCTCTACCATTATCAAGTATCACATTTCTTTAGAAATTATTTCTTTCAAAAATATACACTGCCTCAAAGCATACAGGTAAATATACAGCACAGATACAGCAAAAAATAAAAAAAAATTAAAAAAAAAAAAGGAAAGAAAAGAAAAAAAAGAAAAGAAACTGTACCTTCAATCAACAGCTCTTGTCCATGACTACCAAGTAGTGTGCGAGAGAGGAATGGGGCAAAGTCTACAAATATTTCACGAAGAAGAGGGGCAACTTTTTCTAAAGCTCTTTCAAGTTTTGCAGTGATGCTGTTGAAAATAAAATATGAAAACTAATTAACATCAATAAATGCAAATAATAATATTGTTCATGTCGAGGTTTAAAATTTTCAGGCTGCTTTACATATATCTTGTTATTAAAGCCTCACAACAGTCCTCTAATATAAATATTATTATTCTCCTTTTCAATGAGGAAACCAAGGATCAGAGAGGAAAAGGGACTTGTCCAAGGCACCATAAATAAAAAATGTCAGATGTTAGGATTTGAATCCAAATGCTCTGTCTCCAAACTCAACACTACACCCACTATACCACATACCTAAGTTTAGCTTTTAATTTAGCTTTTTTTTCCCAAAAAACTTATCAAAGCACAATTCTCTACCCAATGAATTGGAGACCAACGTCATGAAAGGTGATGAGAAACAAAAAGTTTTTCATAGACATGAAAGAATGCTTGAAATGTCTGCATTAAAATGCAGACTTATGCACATTCCAAAGCTCTACACACTAAGAATGGCTATAAGAATTGACATTAGAATCTCTAATCAGGGAAGTTTATAACCCAGTCATAATTGAAAGTTCTATATAAAATGGGTTTTTATTTCCTAGTGTGGGATTACAGATGATTAATAAAACCACAATGCCTATACCTTTGAATTACATGATAAAACACATGCCAAAGTCATGTTCCAAAAGGTTCTTTATCCCTTCCTAGGAAACCTACTGTAAGAACATATAGGCACATACCCTCAAATAGTTGTTTCCCTCTACTTGAGTAATTATATAATTCTATATTGATTATCTTCATTCAAAAGCTGAAGTATGGATAATTGAAAATAATAAGTAAACTAAAAGTCACATTTATTTAAAACAACTGATGATGGGGAAAAGAATCTAGGATTATACTATCTACTAAGGAAAAGTAGCCTCAGATTAGAACTTTGAGGCAAAGAGGGTGGACCCAAGTTGGCAGAGTAGGAGAAGGAACTCCTCTGAACTCTCTCATATTCCCTTCCAAACAATTTTAAAATAAGGACTTAAATTGATTTCTGGAGTAGCAAAAGGAAAAGAAGGTCAGGTGAAATAATTTTCTAGCCCAAGACAACTTAGAAGGTCCCCAAAAATGGTCTGTCTCACCATAGTGGGACTTGGCCTGTAGCACTTGGCTGTGCTGTGGTACGAGCAGCAGGTCTTAGAGATGACTACATCAGAGGCGGTAGCACCTTCTGGAACTCTCAGCCTAATGATAATAAAAGGGTCAGACAAGTGGTCCAAAACAGATTATAAAGGATCCTTTGCTGACACTTGAGTGGAAGACCCTTTTGCATTGCACATACACAGGTCCAGGCTGCAGTACCAAAGTGAAATGAAGTACTAACACTTGCAGCCAAAGAGAAACAGAAGTCTAGGTCACAATTCCAGGGCAGAAAGGAATACTAGTCATTGAGACTTCAGGATAGCACCTGGTCACATTTCCAAAGCCAAGAGGGGCACTGTGGCATCAAGGAAACAAGATCCTTTTCTGGGTAAAGACCAGAACACAGCCAAACATCTCTCCTTAGATTACACCACCTTGGAAACACTGAAAAGACTGAGACACCTAGAACTATCTCTGCAGGCAGCAACATAAAAAACATGAAGGTTGGGACAATTCCCCTTACCCCATCAGGACAGCCTAACTTTGACATAAAGTTAAATGTCAAGAAACATACAGGAAAAATAAGCAAACAAAGCATAACTAAAAAAAAAACTAACAATAAAGAGTTACTATGGTAACAGGGAAGATCAAGACACAAATTCAAAAGAAGACAACAATATCAAAACTACTATATCCAAAGTCTCAAAGAAGAATATGAATTGAACACAAGCCCAACAAGAACTGTAAGAAGTCAAAAAGGATTTTAAAAATAAAATTAAAAAGGCAGAGGAAAAATGGGGAAAAGAAAAGACAGTGATGCAAGAAAATAATGAAGAATCAACAGATTAGTAAAAGAGGTACAAAAAATATCGAAGAAAACAACATCTTAAAAATTCTCTGATGAGTAAAAACTCCTTAAAAAAGCAGAACTGTGGGAAAAAAAGACATACCAAAAAATCACTGAGGTAAAGAACTCCTCAAAAAGTGGAATTGATCAAAAAGAAAAGGAGATACAAAAGCTCAAATGAAGAAAATAATTATTTGAAAATGAACATCGGGAAAGTGGAAGCTACTGACTGCATGAGACATGAAAAAAGAATAAAACAAAAGTCCAAAAAATGAAAAAAATAAAAGAAAATGTGAATATATCATTGAACAAACAAGTGGCATAGAAAATAGATCAAGGAGAGATAATTTAAGAATTATTGCACTATCTAAAAGCTATGATCAAAAAAGAGCTTACATATCATCTTTCAAGAAATTACCAAGGAAGACTATACAGATACCTTACAACTAAAGGGTAAAATAGTCACTGAAAGAAACCACTGATCACCTGCTGAAAGCGATCCCAAAATAAAAACTCCCAGGAATATTATAGCTAAATTCCAGAGCCCCCTGGTGAAGGAGAAAATATTGAAAGAAGTCAAAAAGGGACAACTGAAATATTGTGGGGCCACCATGAAGATCACATAAGATTTAGCAGTTTTCAGAGTAAAGGATCAAAGGGCTCAGAAAAGGTCAATCTGGAAGGCAAAGGAGACAGGATTACAACAAAGAATCTCCTACCTAGCAAAACTAATTGTAATCTTTCAGGGGGAAAAAAATGGAACATTTAATGAAGCGGAGGAGTTTCAAGTATTCCTGATGAAAAGACCAGAGCCAAATAGAAAATGTAACTTTCAAATAAAAGATTCAAAGAACCATGAAAAGGAAAACAGGAAAGAGAAATCATAAGGGATTCAATAAAGTTAAACTGCCTACATTCCTATAGGAAAAGTTGATAATTATAATCCCTAAGAATTTTATCATTTATGAGGGGAGATAGAAGGAGTATACGTAGACAGATGTCACAGTTGTGAACTGGTTATGATGGCATGATTTTTCAAAAAATTAAGGGATGAGAAAAAAGATGCACTGGGAGAAGAGGGAAGAGAGAGGAGGAATAGGGAAAATTAACTCATATAAAAGAGGTGTAAAAGGAAGAATCCTACAATGGATGGGAATATGGGACTTGGGGAGATGGACAATGCTTAAACTTTGCTCTCATTGTAATTAGCTCAAAGACGGAACAACATACACACTCAGCTGGGTACAGAAATCTATCTTACCCAACAGGGAAATAGGAGAAGAAGAGAAGGTGGGGGGAGTGATAGAAGGGAGGGTGGATTAAAGGAGATGGTGGTTGGAAGCAAAAGAGACTTTTGAGGAGGGGCAAAGTAAAAAGAGAAAGATAAAAAGAAAAAAAATAGGATGGAGAGATGTATACAGTAATCATAACTGTGAATGGGATGAACTCACCCATAAAATGGAAGCAGATGGAAGACTAGATCAAAAACCATAATCCAACAAGATTTTGTTTACAAGAAACACACTTGAAACAAAGAAACACACACAGTAAGCAGTTGGAGCTTCAGCTGAGGCAAAAAAAAGAGCAGGGGGTAGGGTAGCAATCATGACCTCAGAGAAATCAAAGGCAAAAAAAAGACCTAATTAAAAGAGATAAGCAAGGAACCTACATTTTGTTAAAAGGTACCTTGTATGATGAAAACATATATGCATCAAATAGCATGGTGTTCAAATTCTTAAAAGAAAAGTTAAATGAGCTTCAAGAACAAATAGACAATAAAACAGTATTAGTAGGGGACCTATAGTTTCCTTCTCCTAACTAGATAATTTAACCAGGCATGAAAGAAGTTGAGGAGTTAAATAGAATTTTAGAAAAGTTAGAAATCACAGAAGTCTACAGAAAGTTGAATGGGAAATGAAAGGAGCATATCTTTTTCTAAGCTGTTATACCTGGCTATTTAAAAAAAAAAATGACTGTAGATTAGGGCATTAAAACCTCACAAAAAATTACAGGAAGTAAAAAATACTCAACACAGTCTTATTCAGCTCATAACATAGTAAAATTATATTCAACATAAGGCTATGAAAATATAGATCAAAAATTAACTGGAAACCAAATAACCTAATTCTAAAGAATGAGTGAGTCAAAGACCTATTCATAGAAACATTAAATAACTTCATTAAAGATAATGACAACAATAAGACAAAAATAACAAAATGTTCAGGGATACAGCCTAAGTAGTACTTGGTGAAAAATTTGTATCTTTAAAGGCTTCTCTCAATAAAATAGAGGAAGAGTAAATCAATGAATTGGGCATATAACTTAAAAAAATTGGAAAAAAATACAAATTAAAAACCTACAATTAAATACTAAATTGGAAATCCTGAAAATCAAGGGAGAGATGAATAAAACAAAGTAGGAAAACCATTAAACATAAATAAAATGAGGAGCTGGTTTTAAGAAAGGAAAATAATAAAATATATAAACTGGTTGGTTTTATTTTATAACAAATTACTCATATCAAAAATGAAAAGGATGAATTCACCACCAATGAAGATTAAGAAAAAATTATTGGGAGAAATTTTGCTCAACTATATGCCAACAAATCTAACGATTTAAGTGAAATGAGTACTTACAAAAATATAAATTGCTCATATTTTTCCCCAATTGCATGTAAGAACAATTTTTAACATTTTTAAACTTTTGAGTTCCAAATTCTCTCCCTCTCTCTTTCCCCTCCCCCCTCACTGAAATGACAAGCAATCTGATATAGGTTATACATGTACAGTCATGCAAAATATTTTCATATTACTCAAGCTGCAACAGAAAACAGACCAAAAAAAACCACCAAGAAAAATAGAGCAAAAAAAAAAAAATACACTTGAATCTGCATTCAAACTCCATCATTTTCCCCTGCTCTGGGGACAGATAGTGTTCCATAAGTCCTTCAGAACTGTCTTCGATCACTGTATTGCTGACAGGCAGTCACAGTTGGTTATCACATAATATTGCTACTGCTGTATATAATATCCTGGTTTTGCTCACTTCACTTCACTTTGCATCAGTTTATATAAGCCTTTCCAGGTTTTCGGAGGCATCCTTCTCATCAGTTCTTACAAGAGAATAGTATTCCATCACGATTAAATGGCACAACTTGCTTAGCCATTCCCCAGTTGATGGGCAGCCCTCAAATTCCAATTCTTTGACACTACAAAAAGAGTTGATACCAGTATTTTTGTACATTATTAAGTCCATTCTCCTTTAGAAAAAATCTCTGCTAAATTCTGTGTGATACTTACTGTGGCTCTATGATATTTGAATTATTTCTTTATGACTGCTTGTGATATTTTCTCCTTGACCTGGTCACTCTGGAATTTGACTGGGAGTTCCCATTTTGGGATGTCTTTTAGGAGTTGATTGGTAGATTCTTTTAATTTCCATTTTACCTGCCAATTCTAGAATATAAAGGCAGTTTTCCTTGGTAATTTCTTGAAAGATGTGTAGGCTCTTTTTTATCATGGCTTTCATGCAGTCCAAAAATTGTCTCTCCTCATTTATTTTCCAGGTTAGTTTTTTTTTCCAAAGAGATATTTAACATTTTCTATTTTTTCCCCCAATTTTTGGATTTTGTTTTATTGTTTTTTGATGTTTCATGAAGTCAGTGGCTTCCAGTTGACCCAATTCTCATTTTCAAGGAATTATTTTCTTCAGTGAGCTTTTGTACCTCCTTTTCCATTTGGCCAATTTGCTTTGGAAGAAGTTCTCTTTAGTGAATTTTTGCGTGTGTGTGTGTGTGTGTGTGTATATATATGTATGTATACACATATGTGTATATATATGTGTGTGTGTGTGTGTGTGTGTGTGTGTGTGTGTGTGTATTTTTCCATTTGGCCAGTTCTTTTTATAACATTCTTCTCTTCTGTGGATTTTTGTGCTTCTTTTAACATTTCATCCATTTTGGTTTTTTTGAGATGGTATTTTCTTCAATATTTTTTGCATGCCTCCTTTACCAAGCTGTTGACTCTTTTTTCATTTTCTTGTATCACTGTCAATTTCTTTTTGCCATTTTTCCTCTCCCTCATTTATTTGATTTTTAAAATACTTTTTTAGCACTTACAGGTATTCACTTTTACCTTTGAGGCTTTAGATGCCTCTATAACCTCCTTCTGACCAGTTGTCTGACTCCCTTAATATCTCTGGGCTAAGAGCTCTGGAAGCATCTGTTGCCCCTATTAATTCAGTTTTCCCCTAAGGCCTTCTCCTAGACTGCCTGCTGACCTTCTAAGTTGTCTTGGGCTTGACAATTATTTCATGCCATCATTTTGGGGTTCTGCCATTTCACAATTTATTTTGAGGAGCTATTTAAAGTTGTTTGGAGGTAAATTTCTGAGAACTCAGGTGAGTCCCTGACTTTTCTCCAGTATCTTTGCTTTGTCCCAAATCACCCAGATTCACTGAAGAGGAAATGAAATTCTTATGAGCCTTTAACCAAAATTTGAGAGAGTCTGAGGATGATAATAGGTGGTAAAGAGAAGGCAGTATATCTGAGGTAAGTGGGACAGCCTATGCAAAGGCAAATAAGATGGAGATGCTATCTAGTGCATGACAGAAAGTAAATAGGCCAGTTGGGTTAGATAGACAGATGCAGAGAGGAATAAGGTTGGGAAACATTATCTAGAGCCAGAGTAGTTTGTATTTTAATTTAGAGAGAAAAGTGAGCCACCTGACCTTCCTGGGAAAGTGACAGGGTAAGACCTGTGCTTTGGGATCATCATTTTGGTAGCTCTATAGATTACTGACTGAAAGGGAAGGGACTGAAAGTAGAGAAGTAGGTTAAGAAATTAACAATACTCTAGAAAAGAAGTAATAAAGAACTGAAATAAAGTGGTGACGATGACAGTGAAGAGAAAGTGATCAATATAAAGAGACTTTACAAAGGAAGAACTGACAAGACATAAAGTCTAATTGGATATGACAGTGAATAAAAGTGAAAAATCAAGGCTATTTCCAAGGTGGCAAAACTGGATGAACAGAACTGGAATATGAGGAAGTGAGGTGGGTTTAGAGGGTAAAAATAATTTCTGTTTTGGGAGTGGAACACAGTTAAAAATTGAACAAAACAGACTGAGAAGTGGTCAGAGAGACAAAGAGAAGCAAGAAAATGCAGTGTCATTTTGTTTTAATAAATTTGGCTGCTCCAATTAGGCAGGGTGAGGATTCAAACTAAAGTTCTAGAATTACAGAACTGGAAGAAAACTTCAAAGACTACTTTAATCCTCACCTAAAGCATGAATTCCTTTTTCCTTATCAAAGTAATTAATAAAGCGCTTTTGAAGGTATGGATTAAAAATTTTTTTTAAAGGTACAACAAAGGAGTCAACATAGATAAAGGGTAGTTGCACTTAAATTCCAATGAGAACTATTCAGGAATAGCTACAATTACAAAATCTCAAAAAACTACAACTTTTCCCAACTTTTTTGTTACTTTTACTATATTTTTATGATCTATTAAAATTGTCCACTGAGAGATGAGAGGGCAGCGACTATGTGAGCAAAGAGAAAGAGATAAATGTGAAATGGAGTGGATGAAGAATCAACAAGACTTGTCAACTAATTGAAAAAGAGGGAAGGAGCAAAGGGGGAAAGAAGACTGAAAGATGATTTCAAGATTAAAAATAGGTAGGTAGAATGGTAGTGCTCTTTTTAAAAAATGCTTTTTGTTAGTTTATGTTCTTATTTTTTACATTCATTTAAAAGAATTTTAAATTCCAAAGTCTTTCCCTCCCTTCAGCGTCTCCCACCCATCAAGAAGGTAAGCAATATGATACCCATTATGCATGGGAAGTCACACAAAACATTTCCAAATTAGCCATGTCGCCAAAAAAAGCAGGAAAAATACAGTAAAAGAAGTATGCTTCAACATGCATTCAGGTTACACCGATTCTTTCCCTGGAGGTAGATAGCATTTTTCATCATAAGTCCCTGAAAATTATCTTGGATCATGGTATTGCTGAGAAAAGATAAGTTATTCACAGTTGATATCATACAATATTCCTGTTACTGTGTATAACTATCTCCTGGTACTGCTCACTTCACTTTGCATCAGTTCACATTACATCTTCCCAGGTTTTTCTGAAATTATCCCACTTGTCATTTCTTAGAGCGCAATAGTATTCCATAACAATCATATACCACAATTTGTTCAATCATTCCCAAATTAATGGGCATCCCCTCCACTTCCAATTTGTTGCCCCCACAAAACACGTTGCTATAAATATTTTATTTCCATTTTCTTTATCTCTGTGATACAGACTTAGTAGTGGAATTGCAGGGTCAAAAAGTATACAAAGCTTTAGAGCTCAATGGGCATAGTTCCAATCGTCTCCAGAATGGCTGGATCAGTTCACAACTCCACCAGCACAGCATTAGTATCTCTATTTTTTCTGTATCCCCTACAACATTTATCACTTTCTTTTCCTGTCACCTTGGCTAATCTGATAAAGTGTGAGTTGGTAAGTAGTGATGTTCTTAATAGAATTAAGGAAATTATTAATTTTGAAGGGAGGTGAATTTCCTGCTTTTAGACATAAAAAATTTGGTATTTAAATGTGACATCAAAGTAGAGGCATAGAGCAGATAATTACTGACATAGGCCTGGAATTGAGGACAGTGATTATGACTAGTTAAGTAAATTTGAGAATCGTCTGCAAAGAGGTGATAATGAAATCCAGGAGAACTACTGAAATTGTTATATAAAAAGATGAAGAAAGAGAAGAGAAGCTGGGCTCAGGACAGAGCTGTTACAGACACTTTAGATAATGACTCTGCTAAGAAGGAACAGTCAACAGAGAAACAGGATAAATTTATAGAAGAGAGAAGTCACAAAAGGCTAAGGAGGAACAGAGTCCATCAGGATATCAGGTGATTAACAGAGTTAAGAGTTAAAGAGAAATCAGGAAGAAAATGAACTGAAGAAAGCTATTGGGATTACTGGTAACTTCTGAGACAGCAGATTCAATAAAATGGTGGGAGTGAAAGCCAGATCACAAAATCATGTAGATTAAAGAGTATCTGGGAGATGAGGTTAGGAAGCAAGTGTCAGTGAGTCTTTCTAGGAAGCTAATTATGAAAGGGAGAAGATACACAATAACCTGAGAAGATGGTAAGATTAAATGTAAATTTCTTTTTTAAAATTATGGGGGAAACCTAGCAATATTTGTAGTCAGCAGAAAGAATTAGCAGCGAGGGAGGGACTGAAAATGAGACAGGGACAATGATGCAAAGTATGACCCACCAAAGGAGATGGGAAAAGAAAGGATTAAGGGCACAAATATACAAGTGTCAGGGTTGTTATCCTGAATGTGGTATGGTGGAACACTCAGGGCTATAGGATTTAAACAGTGTTCTAACTGAAACTGTACTCCAATAACCTCAGTCAGAAAAAATTTTTAAAGTGGCTTATAAGAGCCCCAATTTCCCAACTATGCAACATACTACAGTAAATTCACAGGGGAGCCCAAGATACTAAAATTTTTGACCTAACTACTAATAAACAGAAGGGTTAGGTATTTCTTTTCTTTTGGCCAAAGCCTTATGTGAAAAAATCGTTAAGACACTAAGGGAGCTGTGAAATGACAAAATTTATAAATCTTAAGGCTAGAGAATAAAAACAAATCTATTAGGGGAAAAAGATTAAAAAGGCAGTTATCACAAAATTTCCTTGAAGACACAAGAGCTCCCCACAGTCTCAAGAAGTACTTTTACATTCTTTCTGCCTAGAGGGCCCACTAGTTAAGTCCCAGATCATTACACTTTGGAGCAAGGCTAACCCAGGTTGCCCCATATCTGCATGACAACTTCCTTTTAAAATGGTCTTGGCTGGTGAGTATGAGAAGCTGAATTATACATTCCTCGTTCCTGACCCACAAGATGTGGTAAGGAGAAATGCTAAATTTACTTCAGTGACTACAATAAAGGAAGACAGATCCAGTGATGACAATGATGATGACAATGATAGTGGCTGAAATTTATATAGCTATTAATGACTTATAAAATGCTTTCCTATATATTAACTCACATGAGCATCATGACAACCTTGTGAAGTATGTCCTTATTATCCTCATTAAGGTAAACTTCAGTCAAGTGCCTTGGCCTGGGTACCCCAGCTATGAAGTATCTGATGGAAGATTTAACAGATTTCTGTTTTCTTAGTCTTTCTGTCTCCAAGTTTAGCGTTCTATCAATTATTCAATATTATATAACTGACATATAGTGCTTCAAAGTTTACACAACACTTTATGTACTATCTGATTTGATTCTCAAAACAACTGTGACAGAAGGTAGAGAGACAGCTTGGAGAAGTGTAAACAACACAGTGGCTATACTGATCCCAGTTATCACCTTGAGTAAATCACTCAACTTTCCTGGGCTTCCGTTTTGGGAACTGGACTAAATGGGATCTGTATTCCTTTCTAACTAAATTCATGATGCTATCTAAGGGTAAGTGTTCAGCATGTCTGAGATACAAAATGGGGAGGACAGAGACTTTTACAAGGTGTAACCTGAGCCAGGATATTATGCTACTCATTAAGACTAGAAAGATGAAAATGAACAGTTCCTGTTCTCAAGGAATACGAATTCTTGAGGGAAACAACATGTACACATGTTAGCATATACAAAATAAATACAAAATGAGATCAAAAGAGCATACATTTATACCTGGGAGGGACCTTATAAGCTATTATTCCAATGCTCTCATTTTACAAGGAATTGAGATCAAAAGGTTAAGTTTCCTTCCCAGAGTCACATAGATACTATCTGAGACAGTATTTAAATCCAGAACATTCTGACTCCAAGTACAGCAATTACCAAAGCAGTTAAATACAAATTAGAGAGGCAGGACTCTAGCACCAGGGGAAAGGGGGATTTTGTAAAGTAATAGCTCTTGTGTACAAAGTGGTACTTAAGTTGTTATCTTGAGATAAAAAGGAGTTAAGGGCAAGGGTAAAGATAGAAGAGAGAGTACATTTCAGGGATGACCAGTGTAAAAGCACAGATATAAAGGATGGAATACTACATGGAAGGAACAGAGAGACCAGTACCTTAGATTGGAGAAAGGAGAATAATTTATACAAGGAGGTTGGAAAGATTGGTTGAGCACAGTTTGTGAAGAGCTTTAAAAGCCAGACAGATTTAGGTTTCATCCTACAGCAGTTGAGAGCCATTAGAATTCGCTAAGTAAAGAGAGAGCATGATCATATCTGTACTTAATGAAATTCATTTTAGTAGCTTAGCAGAAGATGGAGTGGAGAGAAATTTCAAAGTTAGATGTTATAAAATTTAATTCAGTTTAAATATAGGGGTTAGTATAATAGCCCCAAGGTTCACTTGCTTTTGAACTCCTGTAGGTCGTCATCCAAATTTCCCATCCCCCACCACTCAATTTTTATTTCTATCCCCCTCAACTTTCCTAGCCCCACATTACCCACCACTTCCACTGTGCCCTCTGGAATGCCTGTTCCATAATACACTTCCCTTCATCCTAAATCTTTGCAATATACATGATTCCTCTTCAAATACCCTAATCACTCAATTTTTCCACCTACTCATTTCCCATCATCTACTTTACCTTAGCCATATATGGATGGTCATACATGTGATTTTGCCACCATCCAAAAACATACCATTTCTATGTTTAAGATCCTGAAATCCCCCTACAGGCTCTTCAACCTTCTTTCTGCCTTTGTCTATCAAAATTCTACTTTTTGTTTACACCATGATCTCTGATTCCTTGGTCCCACAATTCTCTGCTGACCATTTTCCCTTGCATTAGCCATTCTCTCCTGTTTTTCCCATTTTACCCGTAGGTAAACCAATTCAGCTCTACACCATCTTTCTCTCTTGAATCCCTAGACCCCTTATCATTTCTCTGACTGCACCCTGCTAAGCCTCAGCCTTGGTTCACTCCTACTCTCCCATGTGCCAGTGAGTGAACATGATGAAAATCACACAGCCAATGTAAGGCCACTACAAATATATGTTACAATAGCAAAACAACAGCAAAATACTGGCTTATCCCAGGACCATTTCTATCTGCACTCCACTGAGCAAGATGAAAGCAGTGATGTTTTCTACAATAGTTTATAACAACAATAAGCCAGTCAAACTAAGGCAGCTACAGGAAGATTAGCACTTAATGACTAAAAAGGAGGAAGGGGATGGATAAACATTCTCACAATAGTTTACAGAATGTTAGGTATTAAAGAATGTCAGCCAGAAAGTGAAATGTCCTAGGGACATGTCTATCTGAACCCCACTAAAAAAAAAAAAAACAGATGATAATGCAAAATACTTAGAAAGCTTTGAAGTGATAGCATTTAAGGCTTCATATCAAACCAGTGAGATAGGTTCTATCAGTACCACTATCCCCATTTTTACAGATAAAGAAACTGAAGTTTAGAGAACACAGAATGTATAAACTGTATTGCAAATTTATCAGTTTTTAATTTAGAACTCCTCTTGAGGAATAAAAAGTTAATTCTGTTTTTATTTAGAAAACTGTAAAAACAGTGGGCTCCAGTTCTAATAAACTCCCTTATAGTTATGTCTATTCATAAAATTAAGGATACTTTTTTGTGTCTGTTAAAAGCTAACCTGGGGCGATTCTACAAAGTGCTTAGTAAAATACTTCTTTGGTAGAAGCCACAACAAAGCCATGATGCAATGCTTTAAATTTAATTTGGTGCTGCAGTGGTTTGAGAAAATGCTTCTATTGGATGCAGCTGCCTTGTGTTACTCTGAATGTTTTCACTACAACTGCTGGAACTCTATATAGCAATAAATGTAACTGACTTAAAACAGAAAGTTGAGCACTATAGTGAAGGACCATTGTTGCGACAGGTTACAGAATAAATAATGAATGCATCTTTACTTGGAACAAAAGAACTGTACAATTAGAATCAACACAGTATCATAACTGGAAAAAAAACTTCAGGGATTGCTTTGTTCTGAACATACCAAGTAGTAATCACTTCTAGCAGATTTCCTACCATGTGCTACTGGTTATAAGGACTATGTACAGAGAAGCTGATGATAGGAATATATATGGTTTAGAGCTAAAAGGGATCTTCGCAGTCATCTGTTCCAATCTCCTCATTTCACAGAGGAGAAAATGATGTCCAGAGAGATTAAGTGAATTAATATTTGAGCAGGTGGTAAGGAGGAAAATCTGGATTCAAATACAGATCTTCTGATTCTAAATCAAGTAATCTGTTCACTGAATCACATTAAAGTTTTTTAGTTTCTTTAATGGAAAAAAACTGGTACAACCAATAATTTAATACAAGTAGAACAAACAATTTCCTGCCCTTATATAATATGGCTAAAAGAGCTATTTAAGAAATGTTATTACTATTAAGTAATATGTAAAATTTGTTTATAAAAGATGTTATGTTTTAATCATTCTATTTTATAACTACTAAGAGATTTATAATTTCACCAGGACATATGAAGGAACCTAATTACATAGAAAGGATAAGTGAAATGTTCAAATAAAGAGGAAAAGATTAAGTTAAAATGCTTGATTATACAAAAGCCTATATACTAATCTATTGAAAATAAAAATGACCAACTAGGAGCTTTGTCAATAAAATGAAAATCACCTGGCAGCCCACTCCCCCCATGAACTGACTACTTATACAGGATTAATTTAATTGTCTAAACATCTGGTATTGTGTCAACACAGTTTCAGAATTTGTGACACAGCATCTTCAAGGTAATATAACTTTTTTGGTGTAGTCACCAAACAGCAACAAAAATGCTAATAAAATGCATTCATTTTGTTCAATTCAATACTTAAATCAAAATCTGACTTTTATTTTTCCTTCATGTCTTTTGAATGGATTTACTAAATAACATAAAGCCTTTAAATGTCATGCATGCTCTAAGAAATCTGATGAGGTTACCAGGAAATTAAAAAATGGAAGCTAAATACTATCTGTCTTTGTTCAAGAATAAGTTTATTGCCTTTATATGGCATGCTGAATTTCAAATAAACATGTTCCAGGTTTTATTGAATTTAATGCATCCCTGGGGATATCCTCTGATAACTGTAAAAGCTTCCTGGAGTACATGTTTGGGAATTAGTAATTGCTTGTTTTGCAGAAATGGAAGGAAACTAAATGTAAATGGATCTAAGGGAAGAGAAGAAGACTGAAGAGGAAAAACTCAATTTCCAATTAATATATCAAATGGAACTCCACAAAAATTACAAGGCTGGAATTTAAGTAGAACTTCCAAAATACTATGCAGCAAAATGACACGCAAAAAAATAGACATAAACCATTAAGCTGATGATTTCAGAAATTTAATTAGCACATGTAAAAAGTGAATAAAATTTCTAGCCATTAATGTTAAATAGGTGTAGCATCAAAAAGGCTTGTTTTTGTCTTTTATTGATTTATAATAATATTGTGGAAGGCAATAATTACAGAAATGTCAATTAATATTTTGAGTTTTTTAAAGATTTCAACTGTAAGAAACCTGGAAAATTTTAAATTCTCTAATTTCAATGTGATAAAATGTTAGACTTAAATATATTGCCTATCAGCTTTACTATGTTTGAGAACTGCTATTTTTTTTTACTAAATGTACGTGTGAAAATATGTATGTGTGTGTATATGTGCATATTCAAATGTCATCGAAGAAATGAATGATACAAAAAAGATGGCTGAGTCAGATGTCAAAAATGTGGGATAACAGATGGAAAGGACAGTCAGAGTATTCCACTGGTATTCTTCCAATGTCAGGGGAAATTGAAGAAAAGCACCCAGTGTGGTGGACAGAACTCCTATAGTTAACTTATAGTAGGACTTAGACAAGAGGTATAGGTAGACTTAGTTGTTTGCAAGGATTTTCAAATGGATGAGATCAGATCATAGATACATTTGATCGAGTATATGTCTGAAAGAAAATTTTTCCATCTGACAGAGAGAAGGATTTTGTTTAAAATTAACTTATTTATTTTTCCAGTCAGTTCCACAACTTTTTGAGTTTTTAATTTTCTTTGCCTCTTTCTTCTTCCCCCTCACCAAGACGGCATGCAATCCGATACAGACTTACACACACATTCATGTCAAACATATTTTCACATTAGTCATGCCATAAAGAAGAATCAGAACCAATGGGATGAACTACAAGAAAGAAGAAACAAAACAAGCAAACAAAAAGAGAGAGCAAATAGGATGGTTTGATCTGCAGTCAGACTCCGTAGTTCTTTCTCTGGATGTGGATAGCATGTTCCATCATGAGCCTTCTGGAGTTGTCTTAGATCCTTGCATTGCTAAGAAGAGCTAAGTCTACCAAAGTTAGTCATCACACAATAGAGCTGTAACTGTGTAAAATGTTCTTTTGGTCCTGTTCACCTCACTCAGAATCAATTCACATTAAATTACAAACCTTTCCCGGTTTCTCTGAAGTCAGCCTACTCTTCATTCCTTACAGCACAAGAGTATTCCATTACATTCATATACTACAACTTGTTCAGCCATTCCCCAATTGATGGGCAGCCCCTCAACTTCCAATTTGTTGCCACCACAAAAAATTTGACCCGGTTCTCTAAATATTTTAGAAATGAAGCCTTTATCAGAGATACTGATAATAAAAATATTTTCCCCAGGTTTCTGCTTCCCTCCTAATCTTGGATGCATTGGCTTGGTTTGTGCAAAACCTTTTTAATCTAATATAATTTATTAATTATTAACTAATATAATCAAAATCATCCATTTTGCATTTTAAAATGTTTTCTATCTCTTGATCATAAACTCTTCTGTCCTGGGTGATTTTTGATAGCTAAAAATCTGAAAAAAACTAAAACTAAAAATGCTAATTTGAAATATTAAATTGATGCTTATGCTACTTCCCTATATAGTTAAGGCATCATCATTTAACAAAAGTTTACAGTAATGACAATTGTGATCATTTTTGATTTAGAGAAGGATAAACTGTCAGCGTGTGAAGTCATCCAGGAATTATAAAAATCTGAGTGCTCGTGCTCTTATTTCTATATATGTGTATTATTTATGTTAAGTATAATTGTGTAAATATTGGTGAATATATTTTCATTTATTTGTATGCAGGTATAATATAAAAATAGCTAGTATTCACATAGCACTTTAAAGTATATAAAACATTTTGATATATACTATGTCATTTGATTCTCCCAAAACCCATATGAAGCATTTTACATATAAGGAAACAGAGAGACAGAGCAGCTAAATGACTTAACCACAGTCGAATACATAGTAACTGTTTGATGCAGCATTCAAACTCAGGTTTCCTGATTCCAAGTTTTACAATGTGCCAACTAACTGCCTACAAAATATAAACATACAAATGCGTATATATAACATATCAGTGTATGTTCATGTATTCAAGAGTGAACGTATTTATAGGTGTGAATTTGTGTGCACAGGGTAAATTTCTATCAGTATCTGTGGTTTATGTTACTGAATTACAGAGTGAGTATGATTTCTTGAGATAACCACTTCTCCTATAGTCAGGAAGTACATGCTCTGTGATTATAAATTTGTTTTGGTACAAACCTTCTCCAAAACTTGATTAAGGCAAATATATTTTAAAAACCAAAGTAAAGCAAATACAATACAAGTTTTGGTTATCTATTCTGAACTACCTATGAAAACATATCTTTATACTAGCACAATATGCTGTAAGGTGGCTTGAAAACTAAAGTTTTAAAGAATTGGGAAGCCAAGAAATATTTTCAATAGTTGGCTCAGTAAGCTGCCAGCAATTAGAATTCTTTCACACAGGAAAAAATTCAGTGGTTTTATAAGATGTAAAATAAAATCAAATCAGAGGATCAAAAAAATCGACGAATCTGAGAGCTGGAATGTATCTCAAAGACCATCCAATCTAATCTTTACCTAACCGAGAATTCCCTGCATATTACTGACAAGGGGTGATCCAATCTAGGAGCACATCCTCCTCCCTGTAAGGAGTGGGACTCCATTATTTCTGGAGGTCGTGCATTTCACTTGTCTACAACTCTAATTTTTTAATATAATTATTTGATTGATGTTTTTTGAAACTGTGTCATGTCCAAATAACAGCATACTCTCTACTCTCAATATTTCCTTGTAACAAAAATCAAAGTTAAGCTAAAGAAACAAACATAATGTAATGTCTGGCAGTCTGCTTCATTCCACACCTATGATTCAACATTTTTCTGTTGAAAGAGGTTTCTTTCTTAGAAGACTGTTTCACTGTCGAGCTTCTGGAGAAAAGACTTGTCATTGCATCAAATATAATTCTGATTTTTTTGCTGTGGTTTTCCTTTATATTACAGTGATACCTGCATAAACTTATCTTGATTTTGCTTATTTCACTTTGCATCCATTCATACAAGTTATTTCCAAACTGCTCTGTTCTTCATATCTTTCTGTTTCTTAGCAAAACAATAATACATAATCATATTTAGATATTCCAATTTGTTCAATCATTGTCAAATCAATGCATAAACTTCCTGATTTTTACTATTATGAAAAGTATTGTTATGAATATTTTTGTATGTATGGAGCCTTTCCCATCACAA
Organism: Bettongia penicillata ogilbyi; assembly: GCA_023548195.1. NCBI lineage: Eukaryota > Metazoa > Chordata > Mammalia > Diprotodontia > Potoroidae > Bettongia > Bettongia penicillata. The sequence goes on from JAJHZJ010000061.1 coordinate 2,578,276, forward strand.
GAACCCTAATCAATGAGGAAGTTTTCCTTACATCGAGCCAAATTTTGCTTCTGCAACTCAGGTTCATATTTGGAGCTAAAGGGGGAAATCTAGAAATGATGTAGTCCAATCCCTACATTTTACCCATAACGAAATTAAGACCCAAAGAATGAGTGAATTACCTCAAGTCCCACAAGAAAGTAGCACAGCAAGGATTTAACCCAGGTGCTCTAAATTCAGATTGAGTTGCTTCTAACTCTTCCCTTGAGGTTACATGGAATAAATTTAATCTTTTTTCCATATAACAGCTCTTTAAATACTATCTTCTTTTGTTAGGCTAAATACCTGCAATCTGCATATAACATATTCCCCAATCTTCTCACCATACTGGTCCTTATTGTCTGGACATGCTCCAGCTTACTGTAAAATGTGCTATGTAAAAATCTACACGGTGCAGATGTGGCCTTTCTGAGCCAGATTACAGCAGGACAACACCCTTCTCCTCTTTCCCCGCATCACTCTAGATGTTATGCTCCTCGTATTGCAATCTAGATTAGTATTAGTTTAGGGATGGGGAGCTTTGTCACATTGTTTACACACACTGAATTTCCAGTTCACTAAACACTTCTATTTTCCCCAAGCAACACTTTCCCCATCCTACACTAATGTAGTTATTTTTAAACCCTTGCATAGAACTTCTAACATTTATTCTTATCTAGACTCTAGCCTGTCAAGTTCTTTTCAGACTCTTGACTTTTGTCTGCTAGTTGTTCTTCCCAGATAGAAACCACTGGCAAATTTGACTAATATGCCATTTAATATCATGTCCAAATCACTGAGAAAAAGTGTTCAGCAACACAAGATCAGGAAAAAATTCTGTAGTATACTCCACTAAAAACCTCCCTCTAAGTTGACATATAATCATTAATGATTACTTTTTGGGGTGGATAATTCATCCATTTCCATATCTATCTAACCATCTAGTCACATATCTACTTATCAAAGACAGTATGGAACTATGTAAAATACTTTGCTGAAATATGGCACTGCATTAATTTACCAGTCTAGTTGGAGAGAATGCTGATTCTGGAATCAGTGAGACCTGAATTTGAATTCTGTCCCAGTCACTTAGTAATTATTTGAACCTGGAAAAGTCACTTAACAAACTCTGTCTCAGTTTCCTCATATGTAAAATGGAGGTAATAACAACAGTACTAACTTCCCAGGGGTTGTTGTGAGGATAAAATGAGATAATGTTTATAAAATGCTTTACAAATCTTTAGATGTTATACAAATTTTACCTATTACTATTATCATTTACTTAGAAAGAAATAAAATGAGATTAATTTGGTATGACCTTAATAAAACCTTGCAAACTTTTGGATCATTATTTTCTGCTCTCCATGTTCAATAACAATCTATTTAATTATCTCTCTCTCTCTCTCTCTCTCTGTCATGTATTCTAGATTTTCACCAAGAATTGAAATCAGTGCACTCTAAAAATCCCTTACTTTACTGAATATTAGGACCTTTTTCTTTCACTAGTCCCATAGCACCTATTTCCATTCTCCATGATCTTTCAGGGATCACTGACAGTAGCTCAAAGACTGTTCAGTGCTCTAAGATCAATTTGTTCATCACCTTTTTTATCTTGGGTTTCAATTTTACTACATATTTTCATTTATTTCCAGTCCAAAGATCATTCTTCTTGATAAACAAAAAGGGATCAAAATAAAGAATAGTTCTGCTCAAGTAAAAAAAATTATTTTCAGGTCAAAACAAAGGTATGCTTTTTTAGAACTCTTAAATCTCCTTTGAGTGTGGAAAGTTTTATTTTCTGTTCTAGATTATGAGAACTATGTGTATATATCTGTTGCATCATTAGAGAAAATTTAATATTATTAAGGAGTCACTATATGAAATTTTTTTTAATGATTTTGGAACAACCAGCCCCTAAACATTTTACTATGTAATTGATATCATCACAACATAATATGATTTTGTAAATATTATTTCATTTCAGCACTGTTAACAGAGAATTCTGGCACCTAAGGTAAATTCAAAGAAGTGGACAGAGAAGAGTGGGAGAGGCAGAGTTCAGAATACAAACCAAGCCCAGTGTGTATATAGTCAATAACCTCAAGTTTCCTGTGTAGTATGAATCCCCAATCAGGTGGAATGAAATTAGTCTACCTTGTCAAATGCAATTGAACTATGGTAGTCTTAACAGGCAGGCCCAGAAAAGGGGAATGAAAGTGGTGAGACATTTGGAATGTTGGGAACTGAGAGAGATACACTTTTTCTGAACAGGGTACCTACATACTGGCACAACACCCACAGGATAGAAGTGTTCACCACCCTGTTGGGGCCTGAAAGAGATACCACGTCACTAGCTATGTTAGTGCCCTGTGGCAAAGCATCCATATTTCCAAGATAATTACAATACTAATGCCAAAGGACATATTTAGCAAATTAAAAATAAAGTGTCCCTGGTACTAAGTAGTCTGATAAAATAACAATATTATATTTGTACTGTAATACCAAGTGTTATATTCCATAAGTTCAATCAATATTCTAAGATTGCTGTTTTTCCTTCATGCAGGCATATTTGTCTCATTAGTGCTAAAAGACAAGCAAAATAAAAGGGTTCTAGATAACACAGAAGTAAATAAGATAGTAAGATGTTTATAAGAAGTAAACAATTTAAAAATGAAAGTTTATGTGTAAAGGTTATTTGTAACTTAAATCAACCATACAACAAATATTTAGCATTCATCTTTTTGTAATGCACTGTGCTAGTTTAACAGACAAAGTACAACATTTAGCTTAGTCATGATTCCGTTCTCTTGAGGAACTTATACTCTAATAGTGATGTAAAATAGAGTTAGCTTTTACATACATTAAATGGTAAATACAAGAAAAGTTACAAAGCTAAAATAGAGATGTAAAATAGAGTTAGCTTTCACATACATTAAATGGTAAATACAAGAAAAGTTACAAAGCTAAGTTTTAGATGATAATATGTCTATGGGGCAACAATGTTACTTCCTGGAAGGAACTGGGAAGGTTTCCTAGAGGAGATGGTGGGATTACAAGGAAAGGCTCAGTAGGCAAAGGAGAGAGAAGAGTATCTGAGGCACTGAGAATAGTACGAAGAAAGGGGCAAAGTTAAGAGAACATAATTCTTGTCCTGAGGAAATCAACCATCGGACACATAGCAGCTCTAGAAAGGATTAATGGGAAATAAGGAGGAGAAAGTAGAATGGTGATAGATGGTAAAGGTCTTGAATATTAGAAAAGAAATTATTATAATAGTTCAGACCTGCAAGGAATGTTTGTACTTGAGTACGGGTAGTACAAAAGAGAAGAGCGGGGAGAGAGTTCAGAGATGTTTTGGAGATGGTATTAACTTAATTTATTAGATAGGAGATGTAAGGGTAAAGATATCATATAACTAGAAATATATGGCAAATTCAGAAGCCATCTACTCTAATCCCCTCATTCCCTAGGTGAGAAAGTCTGAGCACTGGAAAGGTATGGGACTTCCCAAGCTTATCCAGGTGATAAAAAGAAGGAAGCATCAAAAATAGCCCCATATTTGCAAACATGGAGACCAAATGAATTAAGATTAAGTATTGAAGTAAGATTAGGTAAACGGTAAAAAAATGAGGCTTCTGCCTTTCATACCTCATATTTTCAGCTGAATCCTCTGGCATTGGAGCCACAGTTTGTACAGCTGGAAGGTTTTTGCTGGTAGCACCATTCACAAAACTAGAGGAGGAGGAGGATGAAGATGACCCTGAATCCACTGCACCTGTTTCCAAAACAATACTACTTTCAGTCTTAAAAATAAAGTTAGTCGTATATTTAACAGAACAATGCTTAATTTTATGGCTTAATTCTGGTTTTGAAAAAAATTATCTCCATTTTTAAACAAAACAGTACAGTAATGTTTAAAAACAATACATGTTGTAATTGTTTATAAATTTAAACAGCATTTGCTGCACTAACAATTCAATTGTTTTACACATCTGTCTAGTAAAAACAAATGTTACAAAATGGGAGATATTTTAACATAAAATGAAAGACAACAGATGAAAATAAATTTCAGCATAAAATGAGTCTGATAAAAAAAAAAAAACCCTTTCAAAACAATGCAAATTCTGAAGCAGGAGATTTCCCTACTTTTATTCCTATGTTGTGAAATATTTGGTTTTTTTAAATTTCTGAATTAAATTTCTAGGTCTAAATTTTCTACAATGCAGCCCCCAAAAAACATACTGAGAATGGACTTGTTTAAGCTATAGTGCATTTGATTAAATCTTTCTAACATTTTGAAATAACCTTACTATACATTTCCTTTCATTACAAAATATTATTTCAGAACAGTTGCTAATTATATATAATAGGAGCATAGTAAATAGAAGTGGAGTTGAGGGACATCTAGTGTCCCTTCTTATTATCAAATCATACAGCAGTTTCCAAAAACACTGCTTTGTACTGTATCTTTAAAGACTATAGCTGAGAGGAAATAGGCAATTTATTCCTAAAGAACATGTATATCTAAAACTTCAGCAAATATTTTATGAAAACTGTAACTGAAGTGATAGACAAATACTGTGGACAAAATGCTGGATTTAAAGTAAAAAATCCCTAGGTTTAAATCTAACTCTGCCACCTACAGGGCAAGTCACTTAACCTCTCAGCGCCTCAGCTTCCTCATCTGTAAAATGAGGGTCCCAGATTGGATAATCTTTAGGATACAATCTAACTATAAACTTTATTCCAATGCAACCCCTGACTTGAAACAGAAACTAACTTTGTGGAAAATATCAGAATTTGTCCTTCATAAGGAAAAAATAATTTGTTTTATGACCTGTCTCTCAACAAACATGACAGATAAAAGTAATTGTTAACTAAATCAGTATTATAGAATACATACATAATTTTTCTTAATATTTTTTTCTATTTTAAAGGACCTATAATGGGTAAACGTTTTTAGTATATGACATTAAAATGTGCTCTTTTTTACAGTGAAAAGAGTTGGGAGAAAAGATAAGGAATTGAAGCTGAGGAAAGAAAGCTTTCAATCAAGTCTTCAGAGAAGCTAGATGTTTAAAATAAATAAAAACCTTTAAAAAGTAGATAAACGCTAAATGACAAATTGTTCTTTTATGGTGGGTCAAAGAGAAATTGTGGATATAATTAAGTCTGATAAAATTATGAGCACTTTCTCCTATAACTAGTCCCATAAATGTGTTGTGGATGTTTGTCAGACTCAAAGGGAAGATGATAAACAAGATACAGAAAGCACAAAATTAATCAAAATGGGAAAGGTCTAAGTAATGATGATAGATGGAAAAGTTTAAGGCTATACAGTTTGGAGAAGAGAAGACTACTATAGTCAGGGAAGGAAAGGCAGGGATCATCTTGCGTTGTATAAATACCTAAAAGGGAATCACAAAGATTTGGGTAAGGATTTATTTGAACTAAGCATCAACAGGAACATTCCTGGAAATTAAAAAAAAAAAAAAGTTAACTTCAGTAGGGCTTTTAAAAATTCACGTTGCGGAATTTTCTGTGATAAAGAATCTTTTGGAAAAGGCATCCAATGACCTGGACAGCAACATAATCTCAGATTATAAATTAATTCAATGCTAAATAAGGGCTATCTATTCTTTATTAACATGCACTTTTCATCAATTTTTGATCTAGGCTGGAATATATCTTTTGGGTACATTGCCAGGCACATTGAGGGAATATTGGCATTCCTTATGGGACTTAGCAGAGATCATCCATTATGATTGAATGGACAGAGATATATAATCTCAAAACCATTTTCTATCAGTGAAAGAAACTAGGGTGCTGATTAATGGTGTACTATATAACTTCCTGATATAATTCCCCATTTACATAACGCTGTCTTAAAGGTTCAAATTCTTAAATGCTTTTGCACCCTATATATCTTTCAGTATGTAGATTTCCCTTTGAAAGTAAATGGCAGTCATTGTTCTGAAAGATAAATGGGGAGTGGAGGAAAAAATGTTAAGCATGGACTTTAAAATAGTAAGCAAAGGATTCTGAAACTGCAAGCAAATTCCCCCTAATCCTATTAACTTTGACTCCCACAAAAGTTTAAGGAGTTTATTTTTAAATATCAAAAAAGAAGAAAAGGAAGAAAGAAAACAGAAAGCAAAAGATGAGGGAGTCACAAAATATTTAAGGACAATACCTGTTGTATTAATCATACTTTTTGGTGTAGCTCCAGTAGCAGCAAATATATTAGGTGTACTGCCTGCAGGCAGCCCACTTCCAGCAGTAGCAGCTCCTACAGTGGTAACAGCCAGACTACCAGGAGGAGCCTTCTTCACAGGCACTACAACACTCCTACAAAGAAAGAAAGAGTGATATAACTTCTACCGGATATCAGTTCTACATATGGACATGATAATACATCAAAATAACTTTTCAATTTATGAACCTACCTGCATGAGGAGAATATTAAAGGTGCTATAACTAAGAAAATGTGGTTACTATATTATGTGTTCCATAAGGAAAATATATGTGTAGTACATGGAGTTTTCAAATCTTTGAAAAAAAAGTCATGTAACCTTTAAAAATAAATCTACAGACACTGGAGAAATGTATGCTCAAAGCAGCAGATTTTTAGCTATTAATATAGGGATTTTCTTGGTAAGTATATATAAAATATCTTCCCCCAAAATGTGTAAAATGCTATTTAAAAAAACAAAACAAAACAACAACCCTATGCTTTTTATTTCAAGAAAAGATTTATTTTTAATGAGGTAAAAGACCAAAATAAGCAAGTCCTCCTTTTCACGTAGCTGCTTTCTCCAGGGGTTACTAACAACCTACTAACTGGCAGCTCTAACAGCCTCTTGTCAATGCTGACCTCTCTGCTAGCCTCCAACACCGCCGTCTCCTTGGTAACTTCTTTCTAGGGTTCCAATACACTACTCTATTGGTTCTAGTCCTGCTCATTTGGCCATTCGTTTTTAGTCTCTTCAGCTAACTCTGCATCCAGTTCATGATCACTGACCACAGGTATCACATGTTCTTTTCTCTCTATACTATTTAATTTGGTGATTTCATCTGCTCCCATAATTTCAATTATAATCATTATGCTAATGATTCTCAAATCTATTTAGTTATCCCTATCTTCTCTCCTGACTTCCATTCTCCAGTCTCCAAATGCCTTTCAGACACGTCAAACTGGATGTCTTGCAGACATATTAAACTTAAAATGTCCAAAACTGCATTTATCTTCTTCCCCAAACCTTTCTCCCCTTCCAAACTCTGTAATTACTATTGAAGCTATCACCTTCCTCCCAGTGATGGATATCCTCCCTAGGCTTACAACCTAACTGTCATCTTTAACTACCCACTCACTCTCCATATCCAATCTGTTGCCATGGCCTATGGAGATCTTACCTTTGCAACATTTCTCAAAAGAAAAATCCCCTTTTCTCCTCTGATATTGCCACAATCCTAGTGCCGGTCCTCATCTTTGTACTACTGCTTTGGCCTTTTGGTTGTGTCTCCCTGCCACAAGTTCTCTCTATTCCACTCAATCCTCCACTCAACTACCAAAGTGATTTTCCTAAAGTATATATCTAGCCAAGTCACCCCTCCTTCTAATTAAACTACAGCGGCTAGCTATCACTTACAGGATCAAGCAGAAAATTGTTGGGCATTCAAAATCCTTCAAAAACAAGCTGCTTCCCTTTACCTTTCCAGTTTTCTTATACTTTATATTACATACCCCAAAAACATATTCTCCCAGGCAGGTAAATAGCATAGTGGATAGAATGCTGACCTGGAATCAGGAAGATCTAATTACAGATTCAGCCTTGGACTTTTAAGAGCTCTGTGACCCTAGATAAATCACTTAACTTCTGTCTGCCTCACTTTCCTCAACTATAAAATGGCTCCTACCTTGCAGATCTGTTGTGAAATATTTGTAAAGCACTTAGCAAAGGAACCTCTGGCACATAGTAGACATTTATTATATTACTTTTTCTTGATATCCATCCTTTCTTCCTTCAACAATGGCTTTCTTTCTGTTCCTCAAATAAGATATTCCATTTCCCAACTCTAGCCATCTTCACTGACGGGTCATCATGCATGAAACGCTTTCCCATATCACCTCCACAGCCTTCTACAAGATGTCTTTTCCAATCCTTCTTAATTCCAGTACCTTCCTTCTGTTGATTATTTCTTATTATTTCTGCATATATTTTGTTTGTACAGATGTTTGAATATCATCTTCCCAATCAGACTGTGAGCCCCTTGTGGACAGCAATGGTCTCTCGCATTCCTTTGCATTCCCGGCGCTTAGCACTTGTATAAATGTCTACTGAGTGACTAAAATAGTTACTTTATTCTCTAAATAAAGGCATTTAGTTGTTAATTTTCATACAAAAATAGATATAGTATTCTAATGTAAAAGATTTCTGTACTAGCAAGGAGATTACAGGGATATATCACAAGAATCACATTCCATAACCAGGGGGAATTTACACCAGAAATGCAGGGCAGGTTCAATATTAGAAAAACCAACAGGATAATTGACCATATCAATAACAAAACAAACAAAAATCATATGACTATCTTAACTGATGAAAAAAAGCCTTTGACAAAATACAACTCTTATTCCTATTAAAACACGCTAGAGAACATAAGAATAAAGGAAGCTTTCCTCAAAATGATAATATCTACCTAAAACAGTTCACAAACATTATCTGTAATGGAGACAAGCTAGAAGCCTTCCCCAAAAAAATTAGGGGCAAAGGAAGGATGCCCATCACCACCTCTGCTATTCAATATTGTATCAGAAATATTAGCTACAGCTATCTGAGAAGAAAAAGAAATTGAATGAATTAGAACTGGCAATGAAGAAACAAAACCGACACTCTTTATAGAGGATATGATGGTATACTTTGAGAATCCTAGAAAATTAACTAAAAAACTACTTGAAATAACTAATGACTTTAGAAAGTTGCCGGACACAAAATAAACTCATATAAATCATAAGCATTTCTATATATTACCAACAAAATCCAGCAGCAAGAGATACAAAGAGAAACTCCATTTAAAATAACTAGACAATATAAAATACCTGGGAGATAAAACCAGAAACTATATGAACACAATTACAAAACACTTTTTACATAAAGTCAAATCTAAACAACTGGATAAACATTAATTGTTCACAGGCAGGCCAAACCAATATAATGAAAATGACAATTCTACCTAAATTAATCTACTAATTCAGTGCCACACTTGTCAAACTACCAAAAATTACTTTATAGAGCTAGAAAAAATAATAACAAAATTCATCTGGAAAAACAAAAGATCAAGGATATCGAGGGAATCAATCAAAGAAAGAGGTGAGAGAAGACAGTCTAGCCATACCAGTTCTCAAAATGCATTATAAAGTGGTAATTACCAAACAATGTGGTACTAGCCAAGAAACAGGGTGGTAGATCAGTGCAACAGATTAGATATACATTATGTTATATTAAATGATCATAGCAATCTACTATATGATAAACACAAAGATTCAAGGCTTTGGAACAAAAACACATTATTTGACAAAAAATCCTAGGGAAACTGGAAAACAGTGCAGCAGAAACTAGGTACAGACTAATATCTCACATCATATATCAAAATATGGTCAAAATGAGTGTATGATTTATACATAACGGGTGAAACCATAAGCAAATTGGGAGAGCATGTAATACTTTATTTGTCAGATCTATGGAGGAGGGAAGAAAGTTAAGACCAAGGAAAAGATAGAGAGCATTACAAAATGTAAAATACATAATTTCCATTATATAAAATTTAAAGTCTTTTGTAGAAAAACAAAACCAATGCAACCAAAATTAAAAAGAAAGCAGAACATGGAGGGAGAGGGATTTTGCAACAAGTATCTCAGATAAAGGTCTCATTTCTCAAATACATGGAGAACTGAGTCTGATTTATAAAAATACAAGTCATTGCCCAAATGATAAATGGTCAAAGGATATAAACAGGCACTTTTCAGATGAAGAAATCAGAGCTATCTGTAGTCATATGAACAAAATACTCTTAAACTGTCCGCTGTATCTGAATGTGCAATGACCAAAAATTAATTCAAAATCAAATGTAATAAATCTGAGGTGTTTCTGGCACCACTTGCCCATGTTGCATCATGTAACTTCACTACAGCCTTGGTCCTGAACACAAAGCATGCATACTTTGCACTGCACATGTCCTCGGAACACACAACTTCAATGAACAGAAAAAGGGGTCAGGAGGGAAAAAAGTTTAAGAAGCCCTGTTCCAAATCACTATTGATCAGAGAAATGTAAATTAAAACAACTCTAAGGTACCATGGTACACCTGTTAAAAATTGGTGACTATGACAAAAAAAGGAAAATGACAAATGTTGGAGGGGATGTAGGGACACTAATGCACAAACGGTGGAGTTCTGAATTGATCCAACCACTTTCGAGAGCAATTTGGAACTATGCCCAAAGGGCTATAAAACTGTACATACCCTTTAACTCAGCAATACCACCACTAGGTCTATATCCTAAAGGCATCAAAACAAGGGGGAAATAATCTATTTGTAAAAAAAAATTTATTCAAAAAATGTTATTCAAATAAGAATTTGAAATTGAGGGGTTGGCTATCAATTGGGGAATGGTTAAACAAGCTGTAGTATATGATTGTGATAGAATATTATTTTGCTATAAGAAATGACAGAGGATCATTTCAGAAAACCTAGGGAGACTTACATGAATTGATGCAAAGTAAAGGAAGCAGAACCAGGAGAATGTTACATACAGTAACAGCAATACTGTACAATGATCAACTGCGAATGACTTATTCTCAGCAATACAATGCTCCAAGACAATCCCAAAGGACTAATGATGAAGCATACTATCTGCCTCCAGAGAAAAAGAACTAATATTGTCTGATTACAGACTGAAGCATGCTATTTTTCACTTTCTTTTTTTAAAAAATTTTAATCTTCTTATACAAAATGATGAATATGGAAATATTTTACATGATTGTACATATTGCTTACCATCTCGAGGATGAGGGATGGGAGGGAAGAAGGAATAGAATCTGGAACGCAAAACCTTTTTAAAAAATCTTTGAAAAATTGTTTTTACATGTAATTGGGGGAAAATGTAAATATATTAAAAATAAAAATTGGGGGAAAATTTAAATATATTAAAAATAAAAAAATGACTAAATACCAAAAAGAAAGGTTTCTGGAAAATGTAATAATTAAGATCCTTTGTAAGATATTTGGATTTAATTCTACACTTATTTCAAACCCCAATTTCTCGAATAAGAGCTTTCAAAATTTTCCAAATTCCCTTAGAAACCCTGGCATGATTCTCAGAGAAAAAAATGTGCTGCATTACATATTATGTTATATTAAATTTAACAATAAATAATAATTGTCAAGCCTAATCCTTTTATTTTTATTCATAACAATTCTAAGGTATGCAGGAATATAAACATCAATATAGTTAATACTTGTAAGTAGCTATAGTCTTAGGAAAACTGAATGTTATAAGCCAGATTTAACCGATATTTTTCAGAATATTTTCAACTTTACTATTAAGAAAACATAAACTTTAAGTTGAACTTAATAATGAATAAATAAATATTTAAAAAGTTGATGCTAATTTATAATTTAAAAGCAATGACATAAGTAATCAAGAAAGGGTTATAAAATTATTCAGTTTTAACACATCATTTTCCCAAATAAAAGAAAACTCTAATCATGGGGTACTCTTTTAGAGTAACTGTAATCATGATGTTCACAATGACAGTCTAAAATCAAACTACTGTCTAAATTCATCATTCAAATGCTGTGAAATAAATGAATAAATGTTTATTGTGAATCTCCGATGTGCTCATTTCAGTGTCTATGCTGATGGTTCAAATAACCTTTTTGCTGCCAAAGATAATTTTCCATACTTGCTTTACACCTCTCATAATTAACATAAGCTATAAGGAAATGGAGGACTTTTTCCTCTATTAACTTTTTCTGACCAGTATTTCCAAGTAATTTTCCTAAATAGGTTTGGCTATCCAAGGGCACTGCCATGGTACAAATGTTGTATGTTCTCTGGACTCAAAGAGATAACTATTTTCATGGAGGTGGAAGTGTCAGAAAAATATCACAGGTAAATATACTAGAAGTTAAAATGTTACAGAGGGAAAGGAGAAATTTAGACAAAATACTCTAACAACATCTAAGGAACGAAAGAAGACTCCAAGTCGGGGAGGATGAAGGAGGTAACAGAAGTGACACCTATGCTGATCCCAGAAGAAAAAGAGAGGTGAGAAGGCAATGTAGGAGAAACAGCAGCCTACATGAAATCCAGGAGAAATAACAAAGAAACACAAACCATGCACTCAAAGAGCTCACAAGGATTCAGCTACAAGTGAGATAGAAAGGCTCCACAAGCCTTAGGTTACAGTAGCAAATCAGATGTATTGCAGTTTCTTTAATTTTATTTCCATTCATAAAGCATCTATTTTAAATGCCGAAAAAAATCAGACAACGTGAGGTACTTCGATGTTCAGAAATTTTATTTCTGGATTTTTAGCAGCTAAACCTGCTGATGGGGTAGGCCTACAATTTGGTTTTATATATTTATATATATTTTATATTTTTTATATATAATATATATATGTATATAATATATATTTTATATATTTAATCAAGTTCCAATAAACAGGATATTCTAAAAGTCTCACTGCAATTTTAAGCTACTGAAGCTATTTTATTAAAGTTCAAAACTGCACTCTTTTGGAATATCATACTTCTCTAGAAGTACCTTGCAGACCTACCTATGATCCTATGAGATCAGACTCTTATCAGAAAATTGATGCAAAAATGTCTTTTCCAATTGACATCTTCTTATCTTAGTAGCAGAGATTTTGTTCTGTGCAAAAGTCTTTCAATTGAACATAATAGAAATAATCTATTTTATCTTTTGTAATCAATTTTATCTCTTGTTCAATAAAGAATTCTCCCCTGGCTGGAGATGTAAAGGGCTCTCATCTAACTATTTTTATCTGGTGAACTTTAATGTTCAGCATATGGATTTATTTTGAACTTATTGTGGTATAAAGTGTAACACATAAGTCTAAAACCTAATTTCCTCTGAACTATTTTCCAGAAGTTTTCATATGATAGGTATTTCTTCAACAAGTAATTTATGCTCTCAGGTTAATGAACACTGGGTTAATGAATTCAATTGCTTTTCATGCACTTTTATATAGTCAGTGTAGTGATCCTTATTTTTTGATCCGTTTAAAATAGTTTTGATGAGTATTTCTTCATAAATCAAATGAAACCCGGGAAGTGACAGTCCTCCTTCACTCCCATTTTTTCCCATATTTTTCTTGAAATTTTAGACCTTCTGTTCATTCAAAAGAATTGTATTATATTCCCCATCTCTATAAGGTATCCTTTTGTAAGTTGAGCAGCATTAATCTATAAATAAATTTAGGTAGTTTCTTATTTTTATTGTATTGGTGAAATTCAACCAGAAGTAATGAATATCCCTCCAATTATTTGTCTATATTTTTTAAAGTTTTTTTTTACAATTGCATTTACATAAGCTTTTATTGTATCAACTGTCTACTCTCAGATATCTTTTGCATTTTTTTGTTATTTTACATGAGAATATTTTATGATTTTCTCTTAATTTTTTATCACAACATAGCAAAGCTGTTTATTTTGTAGATTTACTTGGTATCTTCACTAAAGGTATCAATTATCTCAGTAAGATTATCTGCTGAGTTGATGGGAGTTTTCTAAGTAAAACTAGGTTGTGAGCAAATAGGGATGACATTTTATACTTTTTTGGCTATGGTGATGCCTTTATCTTATTTCTTGACTTACTGCTATTGCTAGAATTTCTAAGACTAAGTGAAACAACAATTTTACTGTAGGCCTATACTTATTGGAAAGTGTCAAATATTTCCCCTATTACAAATACTTCCAGTTTTTTATTTCTGATATATCATATTGATCGTGTCAAAATAGTGCTTCTGTGCTAATGAGCGGATTTCTTTTACTTGGAATAAATCAGTGATATACTTGTCAAAGGGTTTTTCAAAATTATATATTGATATAATCAAATGGCTTAGGAAGTTCTGTTTTTAATGTGTTTAAGTTGATTACTTTTATGAAGCTGAACCATCCTTGATTGTCAGCCAAAGTAGATAGAGCATCAGACTTGGAGTCAAGGAGACTTGGTTTCAAATCTAGTCTCAGATACTATGAGACCCACTGCAAGTCACTTAATTTCTATTTGCTTCAGTTAAATTGTCTGCAAAATTGGGATAATCATATAGCACCTATCTCCTATGGTTGCTATGAGGAACCAGTGAAAAAATAATGATAAAGTGCTTAATGAGTGCCTGGCACATGGTAAGCATCCTATGAAAGGTATTACTATTATTGTCATTATTTTAACAGCCACAAAGAAGTTTTATATATAGGGCTACTGTCTTTTTGCTAGAACTTTATTTCAAATGTTTGCATCGATGTGATTGCTCACATTTGTCGGGGTGGTCTGCTGACTTCCCCCATGCTCATCTAACATTTATGTCTTGGATTTCTGTTTTTCCTCTTGGTCTATTCGAATTCTACCAATTCCTTCAAGGCTCACATCAACCTGTCATGAAACATTTTTATGACAAATTTAATTGCTATTGATACCTTTCTTTTTACAATCTATAGAATCTATTTTTTATATCAAACATTTGGAGATTTTAACAGTAATATTATATAAATGTTTCATTAGAATACCTTTTACTATATATTTTAAAAGATCAAAAAAAATATAACTACTATTTAATAGGTCTTTTGGAAAACTTTTTTCCAAATTTTGATTCAACAAATCACTTGTCTAAATCTTGATTTCCTCATTTGCAAAATGGGAAGAAGACACAGTATAGTGTATGGAAAAAACTGGCCTCAAGTCAGGAAGACTTTGTTAAGTTATTCGACTTAGTGTCCATCAGAGAATCCTAGATATACTGCAGTAGAGTTGCTCTTCTTCCTTGGTAGAAAGTGGTTCTTCACAAAGACTTCCTTCTACCAATGAAATCACAGGTCTAAAGGAAAAAGATAGGAATAATGATACTATACTATCCCAGCCACAGGGCTGCTGTGAGGAAAACTGTTGACATCACTAAATATAAGTCAATTTTGGAAAGTCTCTTGGATGGATTATCAACATTATTTGGCAAATATCTGTTGAATGAGCCAGAAAATGGAAAAAATATCTGATGATATTTTTATGATGATATCATACAGCCCAAACAAGGGCATGAAAGTGATCAATAATAAATGAATAGGTCATAATTCTATGGTTTAAAAGAAAAGATGTAATTGGTTTTTAACAAGAGATAGCTTTATTTTATGATTTTCTTTAGTTATAGCAAGCAAGGTATAAAACAAAGAGATGTACTCACTGATCTTAGAAAGACAAGCAGAGACTTGCATAAAATAATGAAGTGCAAAATGAGCAGAATCAAAAGAACATGGTATGCAGGAACAGCAGTACTGTTAAAAGAATGACTTTGAGTGAATAAATCATTCTGACTGCTGCAATTAACCATAAAGATCATATGAAGAAAGAAGCTATCTGCATCCAAAGAACAAACTAATACAAGTATATGTAAAATAACTTTACACACACACACACACACACACACACACACACACACACACACACACACAGCCCTATTTGTGTTTAATGGTATCCATCTTTATGGTGGGATGGGGGAAATATATAAAAAAACAAGGAAAAAAAAGAAATGTATACAATAATTTTGTTGTATATTTGAAAGGAATAGCAAGTTGTGCTTAGTAGATTTACAATTTCAGGTACAATCATCTTTTTTATTTTACTATGTTATAGAAATGCTTGTTCTAGTCCATAAATATATATTGATGTAATAAAAAGAGAAAAAATAAAATTTTTTGTATTTCTTAAAAGTAAAACCATGTAAGCAATTTTTTCCATTTAGCAATTTTAATGGTCCTAAACTTCTCCCTGAAATGAGGTCTATTTTTAAACAATGTTCTTCTGGTGACACTATAGCTAGCTACGTAAGTCATAAATTATCAAGAATAAAAATTGACAGTACTCTAAGGGGAAATGAAAGGTAACTGTTAAAGACGAATGATATGAATAGAGGCATAAAGACTGTCTTCAGAGAGATGGATGACTTGAAAAAAAACAGGATGGCCACTAACATAGCAAGAGTTAGGGATAGGTGAAAGATACATCAAGCCCAATACCAAGGTAACTAAACAAGAAGGCCCCAGCACCTTAAATAGATAACCCACAAAACTTTTATGGAAGGAAACATAAAGTGAGCTGCCCAGAAAGAGAACACTTGGATGGGCTATGATTTGGACTGTCAGATGTCTTCACAATGACGGGATCAAAGATCCATCCAAGTATTAAAATATGACACATACTATATAAATGAGCAAGAAATGATCACCTATGCCATGTACTTTGGGCTTCCAGGGATACAAAACCAGATAGTCCTTGCTTCAATGTCTCATATTCAGTTTAGATGGGGTTCTATTTGCTGATTGTGGAATTAGAACTAGAAAGGACTTTAGATATCGTTTAGATGATATATGTAAAAGCTTTTGTAAGCATAAGCAATGTATATTCATTATGTTTCATTGCTATTCTATTTGAGAATACCTGGATCATCACACCACTACTAATACCACCACCACTGCCATTGTTATTACCACCATCACCAATGATGATGATGATAAGAGTAACAATAGCACTTATAAAATTGTTTAAGGGTTGTAAAATGCCTTTCCACATACACTCTCACTTAATCCTCATAAAAATACTGGGAGGTGTTTATTGTTACTATTCCCATTTTACACAGGAGGAAAATGAGGCAGACAGAAGTTAAGTGATTTACCCAGGCTCATACAGCTATTAAGTATCTAAAGCCAAATATGAACAAGATGTGTTCTGACTCAGAGTCTAGCAATTTATCTATCCATTGGGTCACCCAGCTGCCTGAGCAGAACTTCAGTTAAAACCTTCTGATAAGCCAGACATAGCAGACACAGATTTTTTCCAAGTTGACTAGGTTAATTAAAAACTATCACTGTAGATCATTATAAATTATCCATCTAATTTTTTCTTATGTTCAAATAATGCTTCATGGCAATCTATTTCCAAGCTACATACTCTACTATTACCAAAGGCATACATCTACCCAGTCTATTTTTAATAACAATAATCCAGCTGGTACATGTGTATTATTATAATTATATTATTAATAAATTAATGTTATTAATAATTTTAAACATTATTAAAATGTTAAATATTATAATTAATAAATTAAAATAACTCAGAAACAACTAAGTTACTATCTCAAAAAGATTAAATTTCATTTGGAGCTGTTGTTGCTTAGTTGCTTTTAATCATGTCGGAATCTTCATGATCCCATGTGGGGTTTTCTCGGCAAAGACACTGGAGCGTTTGCCATCTCCTTCTGAAACTCACTTTATAGATAAGAAAGCTGAGGTAGACAGAGATAAGTGTCTTGTCCAGGGTCACACAACTATTAAGTATCTGAGACCTGATTTGAATTCAGCATTCTATCCACTGGACCACCTAGCTGGCCTCATTTGGTACTAGCTACTTCAAAATACCAAGTAAAAGGTACTTTCCAAACAAGTGTTAAGGGAACATTAATCAGGTTAAGATTCAATTGATGGAAAACTAAATGCTTTTATGCTCAGGAACCCATAATACTGTAACCCGCCATACCTGTATGTACGGTTTTTTTTTCCTTTGTAAAATTTATCTTTAGTCAAAAGCAATAAAATTTAAATTGATGTCTTACACATATATAACACCTAATCGTTCTCTCTAAAGTTTATCTTTGGTCAAAAGCAACAAAATCTAATAACGTTCGTCACCTTAACAAGTCTATTTGCTACTTAAGGAGAACTAGACTACGTACTTTTCCATGTGCTATGCCCCCTCCTTCACTCCCTAACCAAATCCTATCTACTTTGAAGGCTCTATTCAAATTACAACTCTGTGAAGTCATTTTTGTTCATTTATTTTTTTTATTAAAAAAATATTTTATTTTTATTTTTAAGGTAAAACAAACATTTCCATAACACAGAATATTAAAAAGATGATTGCATATGAAACTGCAAATCTACTGTATACAACTTGGTATTCCTTGTGAAGTCTTTCCAGTCTTAGGCAGAAGTGATCCTCTCCTCATTGAAACTTTATAGATTAAATTTTTTTTCCTATACTCATTATTTTGTTGTTGTTTTATATTGTTAATTTTCAATTATTGTTGTTCAGCCACTCAGTCTTTTCTGACTCTTTGTGACCTAATGAACCATACTGTCTATAGGGTTTTCTTAGCAAAGATACTGAAGTGGTTTGCCATTTCCTTCTACAGATGAAGAACCAAGACAAAGAGGATTAAGTGACTTGCCCAAGGTCACACAGTTAGTGTTGGAGGCTAAAATTGAACTCAGGTCCTCTTGAATACAGTTCTAGTACCTAGTTTTCAATTACGGAGTTGCAAATTATTTCCATAACACCTTCTACTACTTGAAAACTTTGTTTTGTTTTAAAGATTGGGGTGAATTTTAGTATACGTGTTAATAGTTACATTAACATTTGTCTATGCTCTAACCAACTCTAAACATAATACTTTTCATTCTAAATCAGATACCTCCATTAGCATCAGTTGCATTCTGGGAAGGGCTAACTCTAAGAAAAACAACTGACTCGTTGCAGTTAGTTCTCCAAGCCTCCAATGGTCTGTCTTCCCCTGTCCTTTTCCTTTTTTGCTCTCTAGTACTTAAATCCAAGCTAGATTTTTCTTTTCCTATTTTCAACTTTTTCTTAACAATTTCTTTTTAGAAGTTCTGTCTTGAATTCCATACTTGAATAACACTAAATACAATATGTGTTCACATAGACATATGTGTGTATAATTACTAAAAATGTGGAATAACAGGGCAGAAGGAGGGAATAAACATTCATATAGATTTTACTATGTGACATGCACTGTGCTAAGCTCTGTACAATCATTACCATGTGGCAACCTCATAACAATCCTTTAAGATAGGGGCTGTTATTATCTTTATTTTACAGTTGTGAAAACTGAGGCAAACAGAAATTTAAGTGACTTGCCAAAGTTATAGGGCTAGTAAGTGTCTGAGGTCAAATTTGAACTCAGATCCTCCTGTCTCTAGATTGAATGCTATATTCAATGTCCCACTAACTACCAAATAGCATTTCAATTGATCTCTGAAAGACACAATTCAATTATGAATTAATCTGGTCATGTTGTTAGATGTTCCCCCGGAAATCCCAATTCCTCATTGTGGCCCTGAAGTTCCTTAGTGGTAAGTTCAGTTTCTGTTTTTGCTACTAATTTTGCTTTTCTTCTGCTACTAATATGGAAATATTTTACATTTTTACATGGAAATTTTACATGTAAAAAACATTTACATTTTTTTCTAAGTTTTGATTCATTTCATCTGAGTTATCCATTTTGTTAGCTTATAATTGGGGAAAATAATTTCTAATAGTTTTATTTACTCTTAAGAATTTCTACCATTTTTCAATTAAAAAAACAAGTTTTCTCAAATAAGTAAAATGAGATATTTGTAAAAGCAATAGTCTCACATTTTATCAGCCCTATTTAAATGCTTTTTTCCTCACTTTCCCCTTCCCTCTCTTTTTTAAATAAAATTAGTTATAATGATTTTTACATAACATATCAGATAATTATTTCATTAATTTATCCATTTTTATTTATCCATTCAATGATTTTTTACTTTCAATTTTATTAATCTCTTCTTTGAACTTCAGTATTCCTCAATTGATTTCAAGTTGGATGAGTTTTTATTTGTTGCATTTCTAGGTGAGTTTTTAAAATTGCACACCAAATTCATTCATTTTTTTCTTTCACTTTTGTTGATGAAAGCATATAGATACACATTTTCCCCTAAGTAAAATTTTAACTGTATTCTGAAACTTTCAGTGTATTGTCTCACTGTTATCATTTTCTTTGAAAAACTTTTATATTGTTTCTATGATTTGTTCTCTCCATAAATTCTTTAGGATTAAGTTATTTTGTCTCTAGTTTAAATTTTTTTCTTCAAATGTTCTTTACTGAATAGAACTTTTACTATAGTATGTTCAATAAACAATATGTTTCGTATGTCAACGTTTTTGCATTTCTGTGAGGTGTTCATAAGCCATACCTGATCAGGTATTTATAAAGGAGAAGAGGGGGAAGGGAATAAGCATTTATATAGCACCTACAATGTGACAGTTATTGTACTAAGTTCTTACCTCCCCAA
This sequence comes from Bettongia penicillata ogilbyi, assembly GCA_023548195.1. Lineage (NCBI taxonomy): Eukaryota > Metazoa > Chordata > Mammalia > Diprotodontia > Potoroidae > Bettongia > Bettongia penicillata. The sequence continues at coordinate 2,598,701 of JAJHZJ010000061.1, forward strand.
TATTTATTAGTTTGTTTTCAGTTTTCAACATTCACTTCCATGTTTTAAATTTTTCCCCCCTTCTCCCCACTCCCTCCCTAATAAGGCATCCAATCTTACAAAGACTCTACACATACATTCCTATTAAACACATTTTCACATTAGTCATGTTGCACAGACGAATTGTAAGAATGGGAAAACTATGAGAAAAACAAAACATAATAAAAGAGAAAATAATCTGCTTCATTCTGTGTTCCAACTCCATAATTCTCTCTCTGGATATGGATGGCAATGTGCATCATGAGTCCTTGGAAATGTTTTAGGGTCTTGCATTGCTGGGAAGGGCTAAGTCTATCAAAATCAGTCCTCACACACTGTGCTGTTACTATACGTAATGTTCTCCTGGTGCGACTCACTTCATTCAGCATCAGTTCATCCATATTAGTCTTTCAGGTTTTTCTGAAGTCTGCCTGTTCGTCATTTCTTATAGCACAACAGTACTTCATTACATTCATACAGTCACAACAAGCTGTGACTTGTTCAGCCATTCTCCAACTGATGAGCATTCCCTCAATTTCCAGTTCTTGGCCACCACAAAAAGAACTGCTATAAATAGTTTTGTACATGTACTTTTGTACATGGGCTTTTCCCAATTTTTATGATCTCTTTGGCATATAGCTCTAGAATCAGGATTGCAGGGGCAAGGCATATATACATTTTTATAGTCCTTTGGACATAGTTCCAAACTGTTCTTCAAAATGGTTGGATCAACTCACAGCTCCACCCACAATGAATTAGCATTACAACTCTCCCCCACCTTCTCCAACATTTATCCATTTCCTGTTTTGCCATGTTAGCCAATCTGACAGATATGATGTGGGACCCCACAGAGTTGTTTTGATTTGCATCACTCTAATCACTAGTGACTTAGAGCATTTTATCATATGACTATAGATAGCTTTAATTTCTTCCTCTGAAAACCGCCTGTTCATATCCTTTGACCATTTATCAACTGGAGAATGACTTGTATTACTGTAAATTTGTCTCAGTTTTCTACATATTTTAGAAATTAGGCCTTTATCACAGATACTAGTTGTAAAAATTCTTTCCCAGTTTTCTGTTTCCCTCCTAATCTAGGTTGCACTGGCTTTGTTTGTGCAAAAATGTTTCAATTAATAATAAAAATTATCCATTTAGCATTTCATAATGTTCACTATCTCTTGTTTGGTCCTGAATTCCTCCACTCTCCATAAATCTGACAAATAAACTATTCTTTGTTCCCCTAGTTTGCTTGTTGCATCAGCCTTTATACCGAGATCATGTACCCATTTGGACCTTATTCTGGTATACAGTGTCAGGCATTAGTCTATGCTCAGTGTTCATCACACTGTTTTCCCAACAGTTTTTGTCAAACAGTGAATTCTTATCCCAGAAGCTGGGGTCCTTGGGTTTATCAAACAGTAGAGTGCTATAATCTTTGATTACTGTGTTTTGTATACCTAACTTATTCCATTGATCTACCCCTCTATTTCTCAGCCAGTAACAAGTGGTTTCAATGATTGCTGCTTTATAATACAATTTGAGATCCAGTATGCCTAAACCACCTAAGTGTATCATCATATTATCTGCAAAGAGTAATAACTTCACTTCTTTGCCTATTCTAATTCCTTCAATTTCTTCTTCTTCTCTTATTGCTTAAGTTAATATTTCTAGCACCATACTGAATAACAATAGCAATAATGGACATACCTGGTGAACTCTGATCTTATTGGAAACACATCTAACTTATCCCCATTTCATATAATGCTTGCAGATGGTTTTAAGTAGTTGGTATTTATGATTTTAAGGAAGGCTCCATGTATTCCTGTGCTTTCCAGTATCTTTTGTACTAAGTGCTTTTTACGAGTATCAGCTCATTTGAGACTTACAATAACCCTTTAAGGTAGGTATTATTATCCCCATTTTATAGCTGAGTAAATTGAGGAAAATGGACTTTATGTTTCTTGCCCAGGGTCACACAGCTGGTGTCTGGAGGGTAGATTTGAACTTAGGACTTCCTGACAGCAAGCCCAGCCTTCTATGTACGACACCCCAACTATTTCTAAAGGTACCACGCTCAACTAAAATAATATTTGGACTCCTTTATGTTTTCATTTAGTAATTTTCTAGAGCTCTGTGAACTCTAATTTTTCTATTGTCCTTAATTTTCTGCTTTCCTTCTCATAAGACTATCAAAACAGAATAAACCATTCCCATCCCCTCTCTTCCTAACAACTTTCTGAAGGAGCTATAAAAACCTTAAGGCTCTGAAAATCCATTTTGTACTTTTCAACCATTAGCATGTAAATAAACAATTCATCTTCATATGATCCATTTCAATTGATCAAATACGTGTACCTTTCTCCTGCATTTCTACCTAGTTTTGGTCTTTTCACCAGGAATGTTTGGAAATCCTGTATTTCATGAAAAATACTCTCTGTCTCTCCCCCATCCCCTGAAGAAACATACTCAGTTTTGCTGGAAAGAGTATTTTTGGTTTTAAGCTTCTGTCTTTTATCTTTTTTAAGAGCAGGTACAGGCTCAGTAGATTGCTGGACCTGGAGTCAGGAAGACTCATCTTCTTGAATTTAAATCTGGCCTCAGATACTTATTAACTGTGTGACCCTGGGCAAGTTACTTAACCCTGTTTGCCTCAGTTCCTAATCTGTAAAATGAGGAAAAAGAAAGAGCTAACCTAGTATTTTTACCGAGAAAACTTCAAATGAGGTCATGAAGAGTCACTTTTGTCTTTTGGACCTTTACATATCAACCTCTTCTCTCTTTAATTGTAGCAGCAATCAAGATCCTCACTGTATCTCCTTGGTATCTGAACCTTTCCTTTGACTTAGAAGATTTAAATTTTGGCTCTGACATTCCTAGGACTTCTTTCAGTTTTTTTCTACTATTTTCATTTTGTCCTAAGATTGTAAAATAACTAGGCAATTTTCATTTATAATTTCTTGAAATATGGTATCCAATGCAAGGGCAGTGAGAAGATTCACAAGCAGTACAATGGTGTTTAAATTACTTTTCCTTGTCCTACATTTCATGCTATTTATCAAACCTTTATACTATGCATTTTCTTCTCTTTTTTTCAGTCTTCTGATTTTGCTTTAGTATCTTCTCCTGGACTCATTTTCTATTTGCACCATTCTAATTTTCAGGTGGTTCAATTCTTTTGTAAAGCTTATTACTCTCTGACCTACGGTATTAATTTTCCTTGCCATTTAAAAAATTTCCCTAGCTATTCCATATTGTATGTCTTGTTTCATTCTTCTAGGTTTTCTTCTAGTCTTTATAATCAGGAATAGTAATTTCTCTGAGGCTTACTTTGACTCGTGTAGGATTTACTCTTGTCTTCTCAGTTCCAAATATTTCTTCATTGTATTACATGTTTTTATTTTTCTATTTCTTCATATCTCCAGCCTCAGTTTCTTGATTAGGGGCTTGTATTTCAGTCACATCCTGCTTTCAGTCACAACCTGCTTCCACACTTCTGGATAATGTAATTTGATCTTGCTTGATCCTGAGTTCACTGTGTAATTTCAGGCTCCGCCTTCTTCAAAAATTATCTAGTACTGCCTCTTGCTATCATCTAAGCCTAGGCTGCCTAAGTAATGGGCTGAAAAAATGCTATCTATCTGCCAGATCAACCTGGGAATCCTTCATAGAGATTAGCAGACATTTATGAAAGTATCAAGAGGAAAAGGTGGTTCAAGCAGCAAAGAGAATGACAGAATTTTATTTGTGATTACAGAAGAAGTCATAGGCAAAACAACATAAAGCAAGAGACTACTTTAAGAGCTTCAACTGCAGTTGAGAAAGATGAGGATGGCACTGAAGCCATAAAGTCCCACAGCTAGGCATGTAGTCTGTTTATTTTTGGTTGACCACAGCCTGGCAATCTTTATTCTGAAATGCACAACTTTTTACATATCTCTCATAAAACACTATTTGCATTTGCTATAGCATCAAAGAGGCTCCTTCTACTGGTTTTTGTTTAACTCTCTGCAGAGGTGTTGGGGTTATCACAAGTGGCAAACAAGTACAATTAAACAAAGATGACTTACGGCAGGTTAATGTATAATTTCCAGATTAAAAAAAAAAAGTGTTTTGTTCAGAAGAAAATTTAAGCAAGCACTGTCTTCCCACAAAGTACTTTTAAGTATTCCACAACCTGAATGTTAATATTCTGTAAATTTTAATTCTATAAATGCACTTTAATAAAGTTCCGTTTAACTGGCCCTGTCTCATAGATATGGATGAGGAGCCTGAGTCCTCCCTCTAGGTGCTGGTTTGGCTGTATCTCTGGCTGTGAGACTGGGCTGATTTGTATTTTATCTTCTACCCACCCAACTTTAAAGTCTTCTGCAAGAGCTGGCTTTCTTTTTGTACAGTCCTAAAGTACAAGGAGGGAGTTATAGCTGATTTTTTGGTCTTTTTTTTATCATTGTTCTTTCTGGCACATGGTTAGAGTCTCAATGGGGTGTCTGTCAGGGAACTAGGCTCCTCTAGATCTTAACATTCTGCCATCTTCCTATACCTTCTACTACTTTGGCACCAGAGGTTGTGCTTCCTTATGTCTTATCTATCATTCATACAAGGCCCTAAAGTGACAGTACCACTAACTTCAGAGGGAAGCAAACATGCATAGCATACAGGTAGAGAAAGCAAAAACTGAGACTGACTACTGAGGAACTTAAGAATACATAAGGTATTAATAATTATAATAATAATTGTCATAATACACACAGGTGGTCAGACTGCTAACCTGAAGCTCTTTGTAGCCATCTGATAAATTCAAATCTTCAGGACCAGATAAACTATATTGTTAGATACTAAAAGAACAGTTAGAGACAATGACTAATGTAGTGTTAGTAATATTCGAAAGATCATGGAAAAATGGGAATAGTATAACAATGCTGTATAAGGAGAAATGACCTGATTTTCAAAAAAGAGAATAGCATGACCAGTGAGCTCGATTTAAGCCCCAGAAAAATTTTAGCAAATCATTAAAGAAATGATTGATAAAGATCCAAAAAGGAAAAGAGTGATTACAAAGAACAAGCATGATTTCATTAAGAACAGTTCATATCAGATTAATATTATTTTATTTTTTGAGAGGTTACTAAACTGGTAGCTGAGGGGACTACTGTAAACACAATTTATCTAGATTTTGGTAAAGTTTTTGATAGAGTATTTTATATAATGTGGGCCAGATAATGACTTAGATAGATTGAGAATCCATTGGATGACTATACTCAAAAATTCTAGAGAACTTTTCTAGAGAAGATAGAGCACTGAGGTAATTTTCATAATATAGATGTCAACAAGAAAAAATGTAAAGTTTAAATACTCTTGGGTACAAAAAAAATCAACTTCACAAGAACAAGATGAGGGAGTAATAGTAATACAGCAATTGTTCTGAAAAAGATCTGGGAATTTTAGTGGATATTATGCTCCATGATAGATGTTGAAGAGGACACAAAAGTTAATGTGGTTTTGGGTTGCATTAAGAGATATGGGGGAAGTGATCATTTCATTGTAGTCTGTCTGCCCCTATCAGACTTGGAGTACTGTGTTCAGTGGAATATGGTTTTCAGATCTGCATGCCACTTAAGAACACTGATGGGGGGGCGGGGCCAAGATGGCAGAGTAGAAAGACATACATATACTAGCTCTTCCCAGACAGCCCATAAAATATCTGTAAAGAAAGCCTCTCAACAAATTCTAGAGCAGCAGACGTAGAGAACAACAAAGTGGAGGAGATGTCCAGCCCAGGGTGAACTGAAAGGCCGATGGGAAACGTCTATTGCACAGGATTTGGAGTGGAGCCTAGCCCAGCGTTGGCCATGCGGCACAGCTCTGGGAGGAGGACACTAGCTGGGAGGATGACACAAGCAGGCTTTGGGGGTGGAATCCCCAGTTACAGTAGCAGGGGTTCCCAGATCCCTCAACCCACAGGCGCCAAAGGTCAGTGACAGGGTTTTTTCAGCTGGCCAAGAAGTGCGAAGGGTCTTCCCAAAGCTCCAGCCTCAGAGAACACATCAGGCAGGAGGCAGCAGTTGCCACAGCAGCCCCTACAGCAGTCCACATCCATTGTTGGATTGTAAAAACCCTGGGGGCACTGAGCAGCTGATTCTTACCTCAGCCCTGTGTAGAGGTGCTACAGCAGCTGATCTTTATCTCACAATGAATGCTGGCTCTGCACCCTCAGCTTATCTGAATCTCAGCCCCCAGTGCTGGCTTGGTGGAATTGGAGGCAAGATGGAACTGGAGGTAAGGTGGTTGTGAAGAGGAAACTCTACTAAGGTTCTGGGCACAAAAATCTCTTCTTGCTCCCAGACCAGTGTACATGCTTGACTGTGCCACCTTGGAGGAATTGAGATCTTACAGATACCCACAGTATACCCTATTCTTGACAAAGGACACAAAAGTCAAGTAAATGGTTGGGAAAATGCCCAAAAAAGGAAAAAAAAATAAGACTATAGAAGTTTACTTGCTTGGTGAACAGATATCTTCTCCCATCCTTTCTGATGAGTTAGAACAATGCTTACCATCAGGGAAAGACATAAAAGTCAAGGCTTCTGTATCCTCAACTGTCAAAATAAATATTCAATGGTCTCAGGCCATGGAAGAGATCAAAAAGGATTTTGAAAATCAAGTAAGAGAGGTGGAGGAAAAATTGGGAAGAGAAATGACAGAGATACAAAAAAAATCATGAAAAGGGAGTCAACAACCTGCTAAAGGAGACCCAAAAAAATGTTGAAGAAAATAACACCTTTAAAAATAGGCTAACTCAATTGGCAAAAGAGGTTCAAGAAGCCAGTGAGGAGAAGAATGCTTTAAAAAGCAGAATTAGCCAAATGAAAAAGGAAGTTCAAAAGCTCACTGAAGAAAATAGTTCTTTAAAAATTAGAATGGAACAGATGGAGGCTAATGACTTTATGAGAAACCAAGAAAACACAAAATAAAACCAAAAGAATGAAAAAATGGAAGCGAATGTGAAATATCTCATTGGAAAAACAACTGACCTGGAAAATAGATCCAGGAGAGACAATTTAAAAATTATGGGGACTACCTGAAATCCATGATCAAAAAAAGAGCCTAGACATCATCTTTCATGAAATTATCAAGGAAAACTGCCCTGATATTCTAGAACCAGGAGGCAAAATAAATACTGAAAAAATCCACCAAACACCTCCTGAAAGAGATCCAAAAAGAGAAACTCCTAGGAACATTGTGGCCAAATTTCAGATTTCCCAAGTCAAGGAGAAAATATTGCAAGCAGTTAGAAAGAAACAATTTGAGTACTTTGGAAATACAACCAGGATAACCCAAGATCTAGCAGCTTCTACATTAAGGGATAGAAGGGCGTGGAATATGATATTTCAGAAATCAAAGGAACTAGGACTAAAACCAAGAATCACCTCCCCAGCAAAACTGAGTATAATACTTTAGGGGAAAAAGCTGTCTTTCAATGAAACAGAGGACTTTCAAGCATTCTTCATGAAAAGACCAGAGCTGAAAAGAAAATTTGACTTTCAAACACAAGAATCAAGAAAAGCATGAAAAGGTAAACAGGAAAGAGAATTCATAAGGAACTTACTAAAGTTGAACTATTTACATTCCTACATGGAAAGACAGTATTTGTAATTCTTGAAACTTTTTTCATTATCTGGGTAGTTGGTGGGATTGCATACACATACACATACACACAAACACACACACACACACAGAAAGAGAGACAGAGAGCACAGGGTGAGTTGAATAGGATGGGATCATATCTAAAAAAATGAAATTAAGGGGTGAGAGAGGAATATATTGGGAGGAGAAAGGGAGAAATGGAATGGGGCAAATTATCTCTCATAAAAGAGGCAAGTAAAAGACTTTTCCATGGAGGGAAAAAGTGGGGAGGTGAGAGAGAAAACATGAAGCTTACTCTTATCACATTCAACTCAAGGAAGCAATGAAATGCACACTCATTTTGGTATGAAAACCTATTTTACAATACAGGAAAGTGGAGAAGGGGATAAGCAGGGTGGGAGAGATGATGGAAGAGAAGGCAATGGGAGGAGGGAGCAATTAGAAGTCAACACTCTTGGAGAGGGACAAGGTCAAAAGTGAGAATAGAAGAAATGGGGGGCAGGATAGGATGGAAGGAAATATAGTTAGTCTTACACAACATGACTATTATGGAAGTCATTTGCAAAACTACACATGTATGGCCTATATTGAATTGATGCCTTCCCAATCGGGATGGGTCGGGAGGGAAGAAGGAAGAGAAGCTGGAAATCAAAGTTTTGGGAACAACTGTTGAGGACTGTTCTTGCATACAACTGGGAAATAAGAAGTACAGGTAATGGGGTATAGAAATTTAGCTTGCCCTACAGGACAAAAGATAAGATGGGGATAAGGGAAAGGAGGAATGTTAGAAGGGAGGAGTGATTGGTGATAGGGGTAATTAGAATGCTTGGAGTTTTGGGGTGGGGGGGAGGGGAGAGATGGGGAGAAAATTTGGAACTCAAAATTTTATGGAAATGAATGTTGAAAACTGAAATTAAAAAAAAAAACTGATAAGAATGCCCAGACAAAAGGAATAAAGATGGAGAAGGACCTGAAAATCCATGTCATGTGATTACTGGAAGGAACTGAGGATCTTTATCCTAGTGAAGAGAAGACTTATAGCTATTTTCCAACAGTTGAAGAGGTGTCATGCAGAAGAGAAATTACACTTGTTTTGTTTTGCCTCAGAAAGTACAAGCACTAACAATGTATAAAGGTGCAAATAATTGAGTTTAGGCTTTATATTAAGAAAACTCCTCTTAGAAATGTCCAAAAGGAGAATGGGCTGCTATGAAAAGTGTCTTTTGAAATGTCCTCTGAGGATATCTTCAAGCAGAAGCTGAAGAGCCGCTTGTTGTATACATAACTGGGGGGATTCTTCTCGTGTATGGGGAAGAATAGTAGAGCATGGAGATACCCTCAAAATCTGTAATTCTGCTTCTGCTAATATAGATAGGGTAAGAGAGCTACACACCATAGAATTATGTAGTTTTAGGTTGACTAACTGAAAACATATCAATTCTACAAAATTTCACACAGCAAACTGCCACAAAACTAAAGATATCTGTAATGACATTTAATAAAACTTGGCTTCCTGAAGCAAATGGGAATGGTAGAAAGAGAACTAGATGGAACGTTAAAGAGACGTGAGTTCTAGTTCTGGTTGAGACACTGTATAACTTGGGACAAATCACTTGAACTCTGTGTCTAAATTTTCTCATCTATAAAATGAAAATGTGCTGGAATAGATACATACTACATTCAATTTCCAGTAAATTGTTGTAGAAATGGACAGAATTATACTGTAACTTAATTTCCCACTTTTCACCACATTCAATACTTTACTCATTCAATATTATTTGCTCTATTCCAGTTTTAGCTACTCAAGGATAGTATCAACCAATGTCCCAACATAAAAAGGCAACAGCTCAAGTGAAATCATTATTTATCAAATATGCAATTAGGATTTTGTCTTACAGCAATTGACCTTAAAAGATAATATCCAGCAATATACTGTATCTAAAGACAGTGGCTTCCTTAGTGATAGAACATAATAGAAGTAATAATGATTTAATCCATTTATATTCTAACCTAAAACTTAATATAAAATACTTTCAAATAGGAAATATTAGAAAATAGGAAATAAGAGACCTTATGCCTTTTAGGGAATTTTTTAGCCTTCAAATAAGATTAATAGATTAATAGATTCTAGTCAATCATCATACAGTTAGGGATCTCAGAGTGAAAGGATTACAACATATCTCTAAGTTACTCTGGTATCAGCAGCATTAATTTTTTATTTTAAGCACCAAGTTAAAGCAAGATGACAATATAGGTCACAGAAATAAAAAAGCCGTATCATTTTAAATATTAGCCTGAAAGTAAGACTATACATATTTTTTACTTCTAGTTTATTTATAGAAGGACTGGGAGAAGTAGTAGATTAGATTTAAAATAGGAAGCAGTGGACATAATAAACTAGTTTATCTGTGAATAAGCAGAAACCTTAGGATTTATTAACAAACAAAAATGCATTTATTAATACTTCACTTGTTACTAACAACACTAAAGACAACATAATGCTTTAAATCCAAATAATATTTTTAAAACAAAAGGAGCATAAAATACTTTAATTTATTAACCAAAGGAACTACATTTGATATGCCTTTCCAGTACTAACATTCTATGAGTCTATTAAAAAGACAGATGGAAGAAGCAGTTATAAACTTTCGATGGTAGGGCAATTTTTTCCTAATCATGTTAGCAATGAGACTATACATAAAAGATTTATTCCACTTTTTTTGTCCTCTGGCCCAAACCTGAGGGGAACCCCAAAAACAGAAAAAAAAAGGGTATGTGTATGTTCTGAGAAGATGAAAATCCTCTATTTTAATTGGATCCCCTTGTTACTACATTCAGGAAAAGGCATTCAATTTCAATTGAAATTTTAGCTTAAAAGATAGGGATGTATGCCTAAAATATCAATTTTGGAAAAACACACAACTTCTGTTCTCACATTTCATGTTGCTATGTTAGTGACAGTAGACACTAAAACATAATTGTTCAGTTGTAATATTTTTTACATATTTAAACCAATATGTAAATTAAATAATAGTGACATAAAACTTTATGGATGGTGAAACTGTTTCTTCACTCTAAGACAATACTATAATTTGACAGAATAAAGCTTTCATGAAAGTTATTCACTTACATGAATGGATACAGTTTACTAAAATTTGACTCATTTTGAAATACAAATCAAATTAATATTAGGTGACATTAGCACTTTCAATGCTTCTCATTTAATAAACTTTCATGTTATATCACTGCATTATCAGTATACTGAGAAGTACACAAATTTGAATAGCTCATTCTGAATCATTTGTGACAATCTAAACATATAATTATTAGTATGTAGAATCTGCAAATTAAATCCTTTGAAAAGCATCACATAAAAACAATTACTTTTTACGGACTTTGAAACACTGGAAAAAATAAACACTAAATTTTGAAAACATTCTGTCTGGGAAGAGCACAAAAAATGTTTCCTTATCCTAGTGAAGAGAAAACTCATAGCTATCTTCCAACAGCTGAGAGGCTAGTATGTGGAGGTGGAATTATACTTGTTTTTTTTTTTTTGCCCCAGAAATAAGACCAGTAACAATACGTGGAAGCTCTCAAGCTGAAAGACTAGTAATATGGAAAAAGAAAAACTTTTCAGCAGAACTGGAAAACATGCTATTAAAAAAAGGGTAAAGTCCTGAGTGATTTCCATGAGAATTTTCAAATAATATTATGAAATACGATTCATCCACTTGGAATAGGCAAGTTATTTCATATATTTCAAAATGGATTATTAGCAGGGTCAGTTCTATTATAATTCTTTGTATCAAACTAGGTACAATTCAAAACTTTGGTTCTAAAATCCATCACTTTAAATTCTATTTTCAAGGAATTCAATCTGATGTCAAAAGACATGTCATAACTTAGATTTCAGACTCTAGTGTCTCCAATCTGTTTATGTAGCTCATAATGTAATTACAGCTACCTTAAGACAGATGAGGCAGAAGGCAGCAATATACCAAAATCTAATTGAAAAATGCAGTTGTCCAGAAGCACTTGTGGGGAAGAGGTCTCTGAAAAGCTGCTCAGAGCTTCAGAGTTTGAAGTGAAATTTTTGATGTTGTCACTCTCAATCTATTGAATGGCTGACAGACAATCAAACCCGTCTGGCTGGCTGGCAGCTCATTTTGCTGGCAGGTGGCAAACAATTAGACACACCAATTTGTGCCTCCTGATGACATTAAAGCATGAAACTAAGTTGTATGCAGGGCCTAGTGATTTGTGTGAAAGCATTTCAAAAATAATACTCTTTGCCGTGGCAACTCATTTCAGACTGCCACCTCCCATTATAGCTTTGAGCAGTGAAGACGACAGACTTGAGTTACGTGCAGAGCAAGGCCGCTTCTGTTCAATCCCTCATCAGCGCCCCCTGAGACCCCAATCCCCTCCTTTCATCAATATCACCTCATCATTTACATTTGATAGTACTTCAGCTCCTGCATACATTAACTATATAGCAGTCCTTTTCCCTAATATGACTTAGAAAATGCTTTGTGCTCTGCTACCTCACTCCTCCTTGTACAATTGAGAAAATAAATGTCCTCCTCTACATTTTCTAGGTATTACTTGGACCAACATAAAATTTTTTTTTGATTTTTAAAATTCAATGATGTTATAAGATTTAGACTTGTTACTGGGAACACTGTTTTGTGAAATTTTAATCTTTAGTCAGAATGAAATTAGGAGGCAAAACTACTCTAAATGAAATCCGCATTAAAATGTGTAGTAAATTTAAAATATATTCCTGCTTATTCTACATTTCACCTGGGCTTCTCTTAAAAGAATTTCAATAACTCTTGACATGTTAGCCTTTAAACAAATTATTAGCCCACAATGACAACTTTAAAATAAAATATTATATAAAGTGTTAAAAGGTAATGGTTTAACATGTGTTTTTACACATTTTCATGAAAATATGCAGATGAAGTTGATTTATTATTTTACATGGCTTAAAGTATGTTTTAAAAAACTGTATATTTGGACACTAGAAGAGTATCATTACAAATTCAAATTTGTAACGTTTAAGACACATTCTCCCTCAAAAAAAAATATAAATTCATTTCAGTATTCACCATGTTACCCAACAAAATCTTATTTAACTAGCACAAATTCCCTCAAAATTCTTAAAAGTTTTTACAAGTATAGTTATTCTTTTTATATTTTGCTAGAAGTAATAACAATAATATAATAATAATTATAATAAGCAATAGCAATAATAATATAAAAATGAAACAGCAACATGCCAAGAAAAGTTAACAAGATAGAATTTCCTTGTCATCTAAATAATTTCTTAAAAATATATAAAATAATAAAAAATTGAAACTATGAAGGACACATAATTTATCCTTACAAAATATTACCCAAAAGTTTTATGGTTCTAAAGATACATGTTTATATTTTCTCTCAAATCATTAAAAATCACTTGATAAAGACAAGTAAAAACTGAAATTTTCAATAAATAGGCTCAAAAAAATAATTTGCTATGAAATTTAGAAGAGAATTACCTCCTTTAAAAAATGTCTAAATATAATAGAAATAAGATTTATTGCTATTTAACTGTTTTCCTAGTCCTCCTTAGTTTTCTATGTCATCTTATTAATTCTTGCCTCATTCCTTTTTTCTCACCAAAACAAATGAACCAACCCTCCTTTTAAACTAGTTTCTCCCACACATTTATGTGTCTTTGGATAAGAAAGTACTTTCAAACTTCAATGATAATGATTTGGTTCAGGTGCCAATTTAATACATTTTTTACTATTTTATCATTGTAAATGTGCATCATTTATTTTAGAATTTAGTATAAATTATTTCAAAGTATAACTTTAAAAAACTTTTCCCTACACATGCTTCCTCTTAGATTACTGAAGTGGAAAGCTCTTTCAGGTCAAAATTTTCGTTGCACTTTCATGAATTAGTATTGTCTTTTATCCTCCATGGCTTTAGGGAAAGATGTTTGTTTTGCTTCTGAATAAAATAAAAATAACTATAAGTATCATCGAATCATTTCAACACAATGTCAACTTTTAGAATTTTCTAACCTAATTAAATGAGCCTACTCTCTGTCCTTCATGAGTGTTTTAGAAATCTGACAAAAATAAATCTTATATCCCACAATATAATTTATACTCTACAGTAAAGTTTTCCCATTGGTTAATAATGACTCCATGAGAAAGGTAAAGCTTCTGTTTCTTCTTCACATGTATGAATTCACATGTGGGTATTTTCTAAATATCTGGGTGATTGCCTACTATAATATTTTCATAAAAATCTATGAACCTTAGAAGCTAGAATGTATATGACCTTGTCCATTTTACAGGTGAGGAAGCTGGAAGCCAGGGATATTGTCTGAGCATTAGCATTAGTCAGAGGCAGTCTGGGATAAAATCTAAGGTTTCTGCCCAGTTCAATATATTCCATTTGTACCACAGAGTTTCCTATTTTTAAAGCATATTATAAGTAAACACATTTATTAAACTATAAAATTTCTTTCTTTAAAATTCTAAAATTAATCAGGTTGGTCATCTCTATTTGACGCCCTGAATTCAATTATAGTACTCTCCTCTATGTAGACTACAAAACACTTTTATTAGACTCAATTTCTAATTACTTACTACTTAAATATCAGACCCCAAATATTTTTGAAGCATCCTGATCTAATTCCACGTTTGCCTACAACAATATGAATAACAAGTTCAGTACATACCTGTCAAAGGAATGAAACTGCATAGGAAGAATAGCATGGGCCTCCCTCTTCAACGCAGGATCGGGGTAAGGGAGAGGGTCAGGACCACACTCTGGAATTTCGACTGGGGCGGCCACAAGGCTCTTTAGTATTTCTTTGACATTAATGCCTTTGGTTTGGCTGATGCTAGATATGGATGGTGCAGGCTTCAGCATTTCATTAGGGCTCTCGCTTAAACTTTCTTGTGATTTTTTCACCTCAGAAGACAAAGTAGACAATAATTCACTCATAGCATCAGGACCTGCGCTAGTCTCTAGTTCGGCTCCATTCAAGATGCTAGGTATCTGCTCCTCTCCAATTCCTGAATCTGTATGAGGAATGGAACTTTCCAGCTGAATCTCATCACCAGGTGTTGTTTCTTTTTCTTTCATGTTCTCCTGAAATGCAGCTGGAGTTTCTGTATTCAAAGAAGTGGGTATAAAATGTTTAAGAAATCTAAAAAAACAGACCAGTGACATATATATTTAAAGATTTTAATACTTCAGTATATTAGAATGAAGGCTAGGCAGGGGCCAGCTCAAAACAACTCCTAAGAGCATACCATTAAATTTTCAATGTGAGTTTTTATATCTCAGAAATTTGCAAACATTACAAATAAGAGCATGATTTGCTGTTTTATTTATTGTCTAGACTTAAGAAAGTGATGGAGAAAATGTTAAAAATGTAGATTAGACATTAAAGTGTGTTGTGGGCCCTTTTTTTTCTTCCCATCAGAGCCAATTGTTAAACACTTTCCAGAAGATCAGTGATTAGAATATACCAATGAAATAAAGATTGTAAGAATTCAAAAAATGCAGTAACAAATAACAATAATACATGCCTACAAAACTACTTTTAAGAAAATATAGAAATATTCTGCATAATAAATATCTAATTACATAGGAAATATCTACTTAGTGCAAGAGCTGGGCAAGAAAACTGATCCTTTTAATGCATCAGGAAATATCTATGATAATAAATTTACAGAAATTATTAGTTAGGGTTTTCTATGATGTTCAGTTATTTTGCTATCGCATTTACAACTGAATTCTTGATACTAATTTTCTAAAAATCAAGTTATAATGTCTTTGTGAGAGACACAATCAAAATATTCAAATGCAATAAAGGTGTCTGATCAAGATATTAAAATCTATATAGCGATAAGCTTACACTTAGAAGTTTAAAAAAATGTTTTCATTAGATTAGAACAAGGGGGGTTAGATGAGAAATTTAAGTCCATGATTGTTGTTTGCCCTTCCTTCTCTAAGAGGACCATGACATTAGGACGATGATGCCGTGACATGCAAGTGAGAGAGGGCTGTGCCAAGTCACCAGCCTCACTCTCTCCTCCAGTCACCTGGGTCCAGTGGCAAGGCATAGATGAGGACTGGAAATGGCCTGGGATGCAGTGGGAAATCTTAGTCTTTTAAAAAAAATACATTTATTTTTCAGCATTCACTTCTTTAAGGTTTTTAGTACCAAATGTTCCTTCCCCTACCCCCTCCCCAAGACAGCATCCAATCTGATATAGGTTATATACGTACAATCATGTGAAACATATTTTCACATTAGTCATGTTGTAAAGAAGAATTAGAACCAAAGGAAAAAACCACAGGAAAGAAGAAACCAAAAAGAGAAAGAGAGAGAGAGAGAGAAAGAGAGAGAGAGAGAGAGAGAGAGAGAGAGAGAGAGAGAGAGAGAGAGAGAGAGAGAGAGAGAGAGAGAACAGAACGCTTTGATCTGCATTCAGACTACAGTTCTTTCTCTGGATGTGGAAAGCATTTTCCATCATGAAGCTTTCAAAATTGTCTTAGATCATTGCACTGCTGAGAAGAGTTAAGTCTTATCAAAGCTGGTCATCACACAATGTTGCTGTTACTGTGTACAGTGTTCTGGTTCTGCTCACTTTATTCAGCCTAAGTTCTTGTAAGTCCAGGTTTTTCTGAAGTCCTCTTGCTCATTGTTTCTACTGGAATAATAATATTCCACTACAGTCATATATCACAACTTGTTCAGCCATTCCCCAATTGATTGGCAGTCCTTCAACGTCTAATTCTTTGCCCCCACATAAGTATTTTTGTACATGCAGGTCTTTTCCGCATTTCTATGACCTCTGTGGGATACAGACCTAGAAGTGCTCGGGATCCAAGTACTACAACAAAGTTTATGCACAGTTTTATAGCCCTTTAGGCATAGTTCCAAACTGCTCTCCAGAAGGGATGGAGCAGTTCACAACTTCACCAACAATGCATTAGTGTTCCAACTTTCCCATATCTTTTCCAACATTTATCATTGTCCTGTTTTGTCATTATTAGCCAATTAGTCAGTATCATAGGTGTGATGCGGTACTTCAGAATTGTTCTGATTTGCATTTTTCTAATCAGAAAAAAAAATCATTTTCAAAAACAACTGCTACTTACATGTACTCTGAGCCAGCAGAATACAAACAACAACCAAGACAGGGTTGGGCTGGGACCTGTTGTTCGCCACTCAATGAAAACCAAGTAATTTGGGTTTAAGACATAGTCCTAAAAAGGAAACTGAGCCCACAAAACTCAAAGTATCTTGTGAGATTTCAGTAATCGAAATTTATAAGTCCTTTAGGTAGAGCACCCACAGGTAAGGGTATGGAAATATATGTAACAGATAATTCTTATGAAATAGATCATAGATTTAAAGTTGGGTGGAGCCTTGAAGATTTTCTAATCTATCACAGGGGAGATAACTAAGAAATGGAGAGGTAAAATGGCTTGTCCACAGTCATACAGGTAATACCAGGATCCCAGGATCTCTGACACCAAATTCAAGGCTCTTTGTTCTAAGTTAAGGATTCCTGACTTCTTAAAATTTATGTTTACTATGAAGACCTTGAGCTCTCATTTGCTTTTATGGAAGCATATACTTTTAGTATATAGAAGTATACTTTTATAGAAGGTGCTCTATTACATTCTCTGTAATGGGTATACAGACACTCATCTCTCCTTTTAAGAGTCTGTCAGAACCGATAAATATTTAATAAGGACCTACGACTTTCTAGGCACTGTACTAAGCTTTAGAGATAAAAAGAAAGGTGTAAAACAATCCCTGCCCTCAAAGAGTTCATGATTCAATGGGGGATGAGGGAGAAACCAAAACATAAAATGAAGCTGAAAAAGCAGGGCTAGCGATTGGAAGGAGTCTTGCTTCCTACACCTCACTGAAAAGAGACCATTCAATTTGAGCTCCTTCTTCTTTCCCACAACACATCTCAAAACTTCTCAACATAATTCCCTGATGTTTTGCTTTGTTTCCTTCTCCAATACTTTCTACTGCCAAATCTGAACCCCCTATTTGTATCCTTCCTCTTATCTCCAAAGCTCTTTGAGAAGTTTTCCCCTGCAATCTTTTTTCTTATCTCCAATTACTGCTTGTGAACTATGTCCTTTCCTATGGACCATAAATATGACCAGGTCTGCCTTTTCCTTTAAAAAGTCTTTAAAATGGAGCCAAGATGGCGGAGTAGAAAGATTCACATATGCTAGCTCCTAACCCACAGCCCATAAAATAACTATAAAAAAGAACTCCCAACAACTTCTGGAGCAGCAGAAGCCACAGAACAATGGAGTGGAGGAGACTTTTGTTCCAGAGACCCCTGAAAAACTGACACCAAAGGTCCGTCACACACTGAACCTGGAGCAGAGCCCAGCCCTGCCTTGGCCACGCAGCACCGAGAGGAGCAGATCCGAGCAGGCTTCAGGGATGGAATCTCCAGCAGCCGCGAAGGTTCCTCCACCCACAGATACTGAAGATCAGTGGGAGACTCTTTTTGGCTGGCCGAGAAGGGAGAGGGGTGTCTCCATAACTCAGGCCCCCTCAGGAGGCAGCAGCAGGAGAAGCAGCAGACAGGGGCTCCCAAAGCAGACAGTAACTCTGGTCCATTGTTGAAGGTCTCTGCATAAACCCCCTGAGGGAACTGAGCCCTGTGAGGTGGCCCTGCCCCAACCCGAGCACCTGAATTTAATCTCACACTGAATAGCAGCCCTGCCCCCTCTGAAAGCCCTGAGGCTGGGAAGCAGCATTTGAATCTCAGACCCCAAGCACTAGCTGGGCAGATCTCGAGGCAAGGCAGGGGTGGAGAGGAATCTCAGAGGTCAAGTAACAGGCTGGGAAAATGCCCAGAAAAGGGAAAAAAAATAAGACCATAGAAGGTTACTTTCTTGGTGAACGGGATATCTCCTCCCTTCCTTTCTGATGAGGAAGAACAATGCTTACCATCAGGGAAAGACATAGAAGTCAAGGCTTCTGTAACCCAAACATCCAAAATAAATATTCAGTGGGCTCAGGCCATGGAAGAGCTCAAAAAGGATTTTGAAAATCAAGTTGGAGAGGTGGAGGAAAAACTGGGAAGAGAAATGAGAGAGATGCCAGAAAAGCATGAAAAGCAGGTCAATACCTTGCTAAAGGAGACCCAAAAAAATGCTGAAGAAAATAACACCTTGAAAAATAGGCTCACTCAATTGGCAAAAGAGGGTCAAAAAAGCCAATGAGGAGAAGAATGCTTTCAAAAGCAGAATTAGCCAAATGGAAAAGGAGGTTCAAAAGCTCACTGAAGAAAATAGTTCTTTAAAAATTAGAATGGAACAGATGAAGGCTAATGACTTTCTGAGAAACCAAGAAATCACAAAACAAAACCAAAAGAATGAAAAAATGGAAGAGAATGTGAAATATCTCATTGGAAAAACAACTGACCTGGAAAATAGATCCAGGAGAGACAATTTAAAAATTAAGGGACTACCTGAAAGCCATGATCAAAAGAAGAGCCTAGATATCATCTTTCATGAAATTATCAAGGAAAACTGCCCTGACATTCTAGAACTAGAGGGCAAAATAAGTACTCAAGGAATCCACCGATCACCACCTGAAAGAGATCCAAAAAGAGAAACTCCTAGGAGCATTGTGGCCAAACTCCAGAGTTCCCAGGTCAAGGAGAAAATATTGCAAACAGCTAGAAAGAAACAATGCAAGTATTGTGGAAATACAATCAGGATAACACAAGATATAGCAGCTTCTACATTAAGGAACAGAAGGGCGTAGAATATGATATTCCAGAAATCAAAGGAACTAGGACTAAAACCAAGAATCACCTATCCAGCAAAACTGAGTATAAATACTTCAGGGGAAAAAATTATCTTTCAGTGAAATAGAGGAATTTCAAGCATTCTTGATGAAAAGACCAGAGCTGAAAAGAAAATTTGACTTTCAAACACAAGAATGAAAAGAAGCATGAAAGGGTAAACAGGAAAGAGAAGTCGTAAGGGACTTACTAAAGTTGAACTGTTTACATTTCTACATGGAAAGACAATATTTGTAACTCTTGAAACTTTTCAGTATCTGGGTAGTTGCTGGGATTGCACACACACACACACACACACACACGAGACAGAGAGCACAGAGTGAATTGAATAGGATGGGATCATATCTTACAAAAATGAAGTTAAGCGGTGAGAGAGAAATGTATTGGGAGGAGAGAGGGAGAAATGGAATGGGGCAAATTATCTCTCATAGAAGAGGCAGGCAGGAGACTTTTTAGTGGAGTGCAAAAGAGGGGAGCTGAGAGAAAAACATGAAGTTTACTCTCATCATATTCGACTAAAGGAAGGAATAAAATACTCATATTCATTTTGGTATGAAAACCTATCTTACAATACAGGAAAGTGGGGGAGAAGGGGATAAGCAGAGTGTGGGGAGATGATGGAAGGGAGGGCAATGGGAGGAAGGAGTAATTTGAAATCAACACTCTTGGGGAGGGACAGGATCAAAAGAGAGAATAGAAGCAATGGGGGGCAGGATAGGATGCAGGGAAATACAGTTAATCTTACACAACACGACTATTATCGAAGTCATTTGCAAAACTACACAGATAGGGCCCATATTGAATTGCCTGCCTTCCCAAGGGGAATGGGTGGGAAGGGAGGGATGGGGAAAAGTTAGAACTCAAAGTTTTAGGAACAAATGTCAAATATTGCTCTTGCTACTAGGAAATAAGAAATACAGGTAATGGGGAACAGAAAGTTATCTGGCCCTATAGGACAAAAGAGAAGATGGGGACAAGGGAAGGGAGGGATGATAGAAGAGAAGGCAGATTGGTGATAGGGGAAGTTAGAATGCTCAGTGTATTGGAGTGGGGGGAGGGGACAAATGGGGAGAAAATTTGGAACCCAAAATTTTGTGAAAATGAATGTAAAAAGTTAAATAAATTAATTAATTTTAAAAATGGGGGAAGAAAAAGAGTCTTTAAAATGAATTTTGTTCAATCCTGTCACAGTCTTAAGCAATCATCTACTATCTCATCTTTTTCAATCTACCTTTTTAGGTTTACTACTCATTATCTCCCTTCACACATTCAACATTCTAGTCAAACTGACTATGAATTAGACAGTAATAAGTCAAACTAGCTGGACACTAAAAGTCAAAAATGTTAATGATTGAAGATCTATTTGGCAGGGGATATCCAGTGGAGTACCCTAGACACCTATGCTGAGCTCTGTGCTATATAAATATTTTTATCAACAACTTAGAAAAAGATATAGATAATATTTTCAAATTTATAAAGCCCAAGTCTCTGTTCTTGGACTACTCTTTTCATTTTGATATCATCATGACTTCAATTATCATCTCTATGCAAATAATTCACAGAACTACATATTCAGCCACAGTCTCTTAGTTGAGACTATGTTATCTTCAAATGCTTCTTGAACACCTGAAACTGAATGTCATGCAGGTATCTCAAACTCCACACGTACAAAATAGAACTCATTATCTTTCCCTGAGAAGCCTGTTTCCTTCTGAAATTTTCTTTACTCTCTAGGGTTAACACCATCCTCCCAGTCACTCAAGTCCACAACCTTGGTGTCATCCTCCCCTCTTCAGTCATCACATATATTTATTCCATAGACAAATCTTGTCATTTGTAACTTCACAACATCTTTCTTATATTCCCCTTCTCTCCACTCAAACAGTCACATCCTACCTTTAGCGTTTCATCACCACTTATCTGAACTATTGCAATAATTACACCTCATAATTAAGATAAAAAGAAAAAACTAATGGCCACAATTTGTCAGAAACAAAGAATTCTTGTAATTTGTCCCATAAATAGCTGAAGCTTCTTTAATATCTACTGTCCACAAAGATAAAGTAACTAGTATATAAAGCAATTTAATATAACTTTTATTGTCAAAAACCATGAACTGATTGATAGTAAAGAATCTAAGTATACAACTAACAGGTACACAATCTTGGTGACAGGTATTATACTACTCCCACCTTAATTCCATCATCAAGCAAAAAAGTGTTGGAATGACCAGTGAATGCATTTTGATAGAAATCTAGATTTGTAAATTATAAAATTCAGGGCTTTGGGTACTGAGGGAAGAAACCAAACAAAGTATGAGAACATAATACTAGCAAGCATAAAGAAAGAAAGACAAACAAGAGAAGCTGGGGGAAAGAAGCAGAAGTAACAACACCAGAATTCTGAAAGGAACAGGGGATGACCACAGCAAGAATTCATCTCCCTTTCTGTCTTGCTAGCAAAGAAGCATGGTTGGAGTAATCAGTTTTAGGAATTAGGCATGCAGTGAAAACAAAAAATGAGAATGATTAGTGGAACCACAGTGCTGATGTAGGTGTATATCAGCCGCTATTGCTGCCATGCTCTCTGCTATGCTGTTTTTATTCCTCTCTTCGCTGAAGCAGAAAACAGTGATTTCCAGTGTTACAGGGCATTTTAAGGAATAAATTAGGTTAACTTTACAGAAGGTGATAATTAAGTTATTGAGGGAGAAAGAAGGGACATAGTTTAACTTGAAAAAGGTCACTTCAATGTTATGCTCAGTCATGACAACAAAGTCTATATGTGTAGCCAACATGAGCTACCACAACAAAAACAATCTAATTAAAAAAAGACTAAAAAGAGAGAAAGAATTTTACTTCTTTATTTTAATTGGCTTTACTTAGTCTCTAATTATATATGAATTTGTATAATTTTGTACCAAATCAATTCATAATGCTATCATTCATGCATTCATGAATGGCAAAACACTAAAAAGAACTTCTGCAGCAAACCAAATATTTAGACCACTAATAGTATAGCATGTTAGATACTATGTCAATGCTGGATAAGCAGCTTTCTAAAGCAGGTATTCTGAACCTGGAGTCCATGAACTTGTTTGCTTTTTTAAATATCTTGATAAATTCATTTCATTATAATCATTTTCTTTTGCAATTCTTTGGATTTTATGTACTATTCTGAAAAGGCTTTCCATTGGCTTTGCCAGACTAAGAAGGGATACATAAGACAAAAAAAGTTAAGAACTTCTTATATAAAGGAATATAGAAATTGAAATGGCTTTAGTGATAGTGACAAGAAGATAAAAAAATCTGCAGCATCATCCTTGAAAAAAATCTCACCTTTTTACATATATTCTAGGTTTGTGTCTCTACAATATTATGACAATCACATAAAAAAGTACTCTATATTAATCAGATCAAGAAAAAGCAACTTAACTTTCTTGCTGATATTCAGCATTTATTTACTATTAATATGCATTCATATGTATTTTTCATTTCCTTATAAGCACTCTTCCCAAAACAAAAACCTCAGCAACAGTATCACATACTCTAACTTAAAAATTTTATATTGAGAAACTAAAATATGAAAAAAATTACTTCTAAATGACCAATATTTCCTTCTCTAGGACAAATAATATATATATTGCCCAGAGTCCTTGTCATTAGAAATGAAATCAAGAAGAACAGAACTACTTTTACAGTTCTCTCTATCCATGCCTTTCAGTGGAGGCTCTTAACTTATCTCACAAGATCCAGTTTGCAATGGACATAATGAGCGATAAATAACATCTGCATTCAGTGACTAAACCTTAGATGTAAAACAAGATCTTTTCATTCATGCTTCTGTAATTTTTATGCTATAGAAATCATAAAAAAAATAAAAGGACTAATAGCTCTTCACAATATATATTCTGTTTATAAAACGTTTTTCTCACAACTACTCTTTAAGGCAAGCAGGGCAAAAATGACTGTCTCATTTGATAAGTGGAGAAATTAAGGTTCAAGGATATACTTGGGGAAGTGAAAAGGGGGTGGATACTAAGTGTCAGGTCAAGTCTCAAACCAGAATCCTATGACTCCTCAAAAAAGCTAATTTCCTACAAGTCTGAGCCACTGAATCACTCAAATAGCTAGGTTGTTCAGGAATATCACATGAAATTGGAAATCCTGATACATAGCTGTTCTTGCCATCAGCTCTAGAACACTATGTGCACATAATCTCTTCTGACTGGTTCTTTTACTCCATTAATAAAGAAGATTTGGAGAGGTGTGGAAATTACAACTGTTACTCCTTAAAAGAAACCACAGTCACTACTTAGGAGCTCATGATATAGCGTTTGTCCTAACTACTAGAAATATCAACTAAAAATAATTCGATTAAAATTTTCAAATAAGCATAATCTGAATATTATAAATATAAATAAAAGTAAATTGTACAATACATAAAATACATTAATATACAATATACATGTATAAAATACAATATTAAAATACAAATATATTACCTGGTAAGATAAATTTTTTAAAAAGACAATGAAATTAAAATTTATCTAAGTCTTCAAGTTAACTTTTTGAGAATTTCCAAGTGTAATACTGTTAGCTAATAATTTAATGGAAAAAAATGACTACTTATATCTACATCTTTTCTTTATTTTCCTTTAAGTTTGTATCTCACATGCACATAAAACTACACTATTGAAACGATAACAAGTCCACAAATCAAGGCAGGTAAAATTATGTAGTTGTGTACACACATACACACACACACGCGCGCACACACACATACACAATAATTTCCCTTTAATTACCAGAGAACATATGGTCCACACTAGCCTTCACTCTGAATTTGGCTGATTTATGGACTTAGTTTAGAGACTTAGCTTTACTTTAGCAGGGTACCTAAGCATCTGTGATTATTTATAGTATGTTTTTAAAGTAAGGGAACTACAAGAAACATGTGACTATAGTGAACAGAACTTTGTTACATCAAACAAATGGGGGGGGGAATGGTTACCAATATACTCAGAAATATTTGATGCTTCTCTGTCTATTGGGAAAAGATATTTTCACCTTCTTGGACAGCAATTAAATTACAGCAGACCCTAAATGAAAATGTTCAATCTAATATATACTCTGTGCTCATATAGTCCAGCCTCTTGATTTTAGAATCTTCCCTCTACTATTGTTTCCCCTGACTTTATTTGTTGTCTTCCCCATTAGACTAGGAACTTCTTGCCTCTTTTTGTATCCCCAATGGTTAATGCCTGCCTGAGAGTGCCTAAGAATTTAATTAATGATTATTGATTGACTGATATGCAAAAATGCAATTCCTTACATATAAAATATACAATGCAGAAACCTTTAGCAACAGTAAACAGAAAATAAATTCTAAATAGGAGGTATCACTGCAAATTTATTTTAAAAATACATGCTTACATAAATATAAAAAAATTAATTGTAAACTACCTTGATTTAACAAAAGAATATTAAATCAGGAATATAACCAGAATAGTATTTCAAGGAAAATACATTCATATTAAAACTAAAACATATATTTATAGATTGCTTTTAATCAGAAAAAACTAATGAAGTATTTTAGAACATAGCTGCCAAAAATTTTTATTAGTTTTCAAACCTATATTAAAATTTTAATTTCTATTAGTGTTTTTACAGAATTTGGAATTAATATTAAAGGATGTGCTTCCAATTTTGCTGTCAATTAAAAGTCTGTTTCTTTAACCTTTCCATAGTACTAAAGAACCTTGAGTATTTAAACCAATTCATTTAAGTGGGAAGTTAAGCATGAACAGCAGCAAAAGTATAACTGATTACATCTGTGCATGTTATTACAATGACAGTAGGCTTGTAAATTTTCAACAGTTCTCATCAGTTTCTGTTGCAATCGGCCATGTCAGTATACAAAACAGGAACATTACTAGCCTGACTGATCTTAACCTTGTCAGAAACAGGCAGTTGGATGCCAGATGCTTCGTTTTCTTACTGTTTTTTATTGCATCTAATGAGTTTGTCTATTACTTTTAGGGGAAAATATGAGCTTAAATTCAGTAAATGACATGGTGTCTACAAGGTGACCTCATCTGTCACATTTCTTCCTAAAAATATCTTGTTTTGCTGTGATTTATGAAGTGTTTTTCAGTATTTATTACCTATTAAGCTACTCAAATAGCTGTTTTCCAAAATGTGTACGCATGGAATAATAGGAAATAAAAATAGGGCAGCTTTGAAAATTATCCTTGCTGGTCTTGGATTATAATATTTTAAAAAGATTTATCTCAATCCAAAGAAATTCACAAAAGCAAAGAAAAAAACAAACTAGGAAAAGTCAAAATAGAAGGAATCTTCACCAAAGTACTCCTTCCACTTCCACCCTAAGGATTTCTAATTATCTGTTCTTAGAAGGGCAAATTTTGAAAACATGAGTAAAAAAGCAACGTTATTCTCCTTTGGATTTTTCTGTACTTAAATGGAAAATATCAAAAAAAAATAATGAAAAATAATTTAAACAAGTAGTTATGCCCTATAAAAATAATAAAATGAAAATTCAGGAAAATGCTACCAAGGAAAAACAATCAGACTTTTAGAAATGGTAGTTTACTCTTGGGCTTTTTAACTCTTACCTAAAGTATTTCTCAGAGAATGACTACATATATTTCTCCACTGGAATGTTAGCTCCTTCCCACATGTACAAATACAGCAGCTCTTTTTGTGGTGGCCAAGAACTGGAAATTGAGGGAATGCCCATCAATTGAGGGAATGCCCATCAATTGAAGAATGGCTGAACAAGTTGTGGTATGTGAATATAATGGATTACTATTGTGCTATAAGAAATGGTGAGCAGGCAGATTTCAGAAAAACCTGAAGACTTACATGAATTTATGCTGAGTGAAGTGAGCAGAACCAAGAGAACACTGCAACAGCAACACTGTGTGCCAATCAATTATGACATACTTGGCTCTTCTCAGCAATACAACAATCCAAGACAATTCCAAAAGACACATAAAATGCTATCCACATCCAGGGAAAAAACTATGGAGTCTAAATCAAAGCATCCTTACTTCACCTTTTTTTTTGTTTGTTTTTTTATTTCTCATAGCTTTTCCCATTTTTTCCGATTCCTTTAAAGCATGCCTAATGTGGAAATAAGATTGCACATTTATAACCTATATCAGACTGTTTCCTGTCTTGGGGAGCAGGGAGGAAAAGGAGGGAGAAAAATCTGGAAGTGAAAATCTTATAAAAGTGAATACTGAAACTTAAAAAAAAAAAAAAAGCTTGTTGAATGGAAAATAAAATAAAATACACAGGATTGCCAAGGGGGAAAAAAGAATGTTAACTCCTTGAAGGCAGGAACTATATTTTTGACTAACTTTTCTTCTGTCCTAAACCAGCAAATGTGGTAGGGATAAATGGGACTTTGGTTCTGGTGCCAACATTTTAAGGACTTCATTTCCTCACCTGATTAGAAGTCCACAGCCAACATAGCTATTGGCATAAATAGAAAAACAGCCAGATCACAAGGGGCACTTAATTTGCTTTTCAAACCACTGGTCTAATATAGGTGGGATTTCAGGATGTTTGACCTTAACTTCTACACTGAATCAGCTATATTGTGGTGTGGGGTGGAGAGAAGAAGGAGGGGAAAGGCTATTTTTATTCTAACGGCACATGCCAAACAAAAATTCTTCTTTAAACATGGCAAACCTTCTATGTTGTCAAAGCCTCCACAAATTTAAGTTTTTACAGGGATGCACAGCTATGTATTTATCTCCAGAGAAAAAGACTCAAATTATAAGCGTGAACACCATAATAATTTTAAAGTAATTTTCCTTAGCACCTAGACAGTGACTACTCAAGACACCTCAGCTAGAGAATTACCAAAACTACAGTCTTCATTATGTACAATTTAAAAATTTTTTTTATCCTAATACCATGGAATGCATTTTGTTAAAATATTAATGTGAACTTATATTTTAATGGAAATACCATTCCAATTATTTTTGAGGCTTAAAAGCCTTCCCAGCCCCAATTCACCTTACATTCCTATTAACATGAGGGCTGCTAACCATAGAAAACAATCACTAGTCTATATGTTTGCTACTATGAGTAATACAAAAATTAATCATAGTTTTTACTTTCAAGGAGCTTAACATCTAAACTTTTAAATAAAATTCTAGAGTATAATAAAGATTTTGAAAGGTTCCTGGAGGCACACAAATTAATATCAGAGGATAGATTATTTCTGGTCTGAGACGCTCAGGTAAGATTGTTTACTTGAAGGAGGTAGAAACT
Source organism: Bettongia penicillata ogilbyi (assembly GCA_023548195.1). Lineage (NCBI taxonomy): Eukaryota > Metazoa > Chordata > Mammalia > Diprotodontia > Potoroidae > Bettongia > Bettongia penicillata. The sequence continues at coordinate 2,626,551 of JAJHZJ010000061.1, forward strand.
GAAAGCTATTTTGAAGGATTTCCAGGATTTTGACAAATGGAGATTCAACTCAATTCAACAAATATTGTATTAAAGATCTATTATGTGAAAGATCAGTGTTGGGTTTGAGATTATGAAAATACAAAAAAAAAAAATCTGTTCCTGATGTCATGTAGCTGAAACCTAATAAGGAGTAAGAGAAACAAATAGCTATAATATTAATGAGATGGTGAATAAGTACATACATTATTCAGAGTATCATAAGAAAATCAAGGACAGAGGGTTATTTCAAAATGGGAGAGATCAAGGAATACTCTACAGAAAATGTTTTCAAGTAGGGACTCAAAGGAAGATTTTTTTTTTTCTAACTGCCAGAAGAAAGAGATGGAAAACATTCTCATTCACATGAAACAGCATGAGAAGAGGCCGTAAAAGGCAGAATGACATCAGGAAAAAGTTGAGTATATGGCTATAATTAAAAGCAATAGGCAAAATAGACAACAGGAAGTCACTTACATTGGCTGGTTTTTTTTTGGGGGGAGGGAAGTGGTAGGAAGTTCTTAAATTTTTGTAGAGAACTGATTAGACCTAAAATTAGTAAGATATCTTTGAGAGTAAAATAAAAGATGGAGGGAAAAAAAAGACTGAAAATAAGGAGACCAGTTATAAGGCTGCTCTATGGGCAAGGTAAGGAGGCAAGGAAAATGAAAAGAGAGTGACACATGTAAGAGGTATTGCCAAAGACTGAATGGGACTAGACAACTAACTGCTTACGGAATAAGGAGAGAAAGTTGACAGGGGTGACTCTAAGAGCCAAAGTCATGCTGACTAAAGTGGTATTATCATGAATGGAAATAGGGGAGTTAGAAGACGGCGCAGATTACAGGTGGTAGCTGAGTTTGAGATCTGGGTAGCACACTTGGGTTGAGACATCCAGCAGACCAATGGGGATGTGAGACTAGCTTCTCAGGAAAGGCTGAAGATAAAGGTATGATTTGAGAACATTTACATACAGGTAATAATTAAAATTACAATAGTAAAAAAGGCAACCAAGGGAAAGAATATAGAGGGAGAAAAAATAGAACATTAGAGGACTTCCACATTTAAAAAGAGGAAGGATAAGCAGTCCAAAGGGGATTGACTGAGTTGCAGTGAAAGAGACAAAGAAATAACCAGAAAAAAATAAAGTCACAGAATCCAAGAGTAGAGAGTTATCAGTGAGGTAGTAGTTAACAGTGTATAACAAGACAAACAAAATCAGAACGTGAAGTCTAAAAATGAGTCAACGGATTTGGGATTTAAGAAATCACTGGTTACCTAAGAGACACTAATTTCATTCAAATACATTATTCCCAGGGAGAGAAGGCAGACTACAGAAGGATGAAAAAATGGTGAGGAAAAAGAGGCAGTGAGCATGTACTACTCTTGAAGTAAAAGAGAGAAAGGATGACAGCTTGAGGAGGTAACAGGGTTAGGAGAAAGTAGTGCTTTTTTTTTTTTAAAAGAAAAAAAGAGGTCTGATCATATTTGTAAACAGGAGAGGGAGCTATTAGAAATCAGACATTAGAAAGAGATGAGAACTATGGTGCAATGGCTTCCAAGGTACAGCAGGGGATAATGATAACCACTGATATTTACATGGCAAGGTTTAAGAAGGAAAAGAAAAGCGAGGGCAAGGGAAGAGGACAGTAAGAAGCATATCCATTTAATAAATGAGGAAACAGGTTCGTTGAGGTTAAAAGATTTGCTTATGACCATAGCTTTTGCAAATCAGAGAACAGGAACTAGAACCAAGGATTTCCACCTCCAAATCTAGTGATCTTTCCACTACATCTTGCTAACAGGGGTCAGGTTTGACGAGAAAGAGAGGCACCTCATTGTTGGAATGGAGATAAGGAGAAATGAATGGGAAAAGAAAAGGAAAGATTTAGCCTTTTACAGAAAGAAAGGAAAGTGTAGTGCTAAGTCAGTGATGGGGAACCTACAGCCTGAAGGCGATATGAGGCCTTCAACATTCTTGGGTGTGACCTTCTTTCTGACTGAATCCCAGTTTTGCAGAACAAATCATTTTGTTAAGGAGGTTTGCTCGTTTCCCATCTGTGGGGTAAGTAATCTGAGGGAGAGGAGTGTGACAGGTATGGGAGAGTGGGGAAGGTAAGAGGCAGATAGAGATGATTATGTTACTTTGAAGTCTGAATGTAAGTTTACAGGTAATCTCATTTAGTCCTCACCACAATGCTGGGAGAGAGGTTTACAAATGAGAAAATGTTGGCTGAGAGAGATTAAGTGACTTGTCCAAGATCACACTGCCAGTTAAGTGCTGATTCAGTAAAAGTCAGGATAGTTCTACATCTACTGCCACCTACCTGCCAACAAGAGACAGGAAGCACTAGTGAAGGCCCAATGATGTAAGACTGTTGTAAGTTTGTAGTGAACATGGCACATTTTTCATGAATTCATTCTGCCAAAATCTACTGCTTAGAAATAAGAGAAGAGAAGGAAGATGGTGGGGCCTGATCCAGGGTGAAGGATTAGGTTAAGATCAAGGGTGAGCGCAGCTCCAGATAAAGGTGATGAAGGTTTAGAAGATGTCAGGTGGTACAGTGGATAGCATGTCAAACTGGAATCAGGAAGACCCACGTTCAAATTCAACCTCAGACACTGACTAATTGTGTGAACCTGAATAAGTTATTTAATGTCTGCCTCCGACTCCTCCTTTATAAAAACAAGGAGGAAGAGAGAGAAGAAGGAAGAACAACAACTTACAGTGCCACACAAATGTGAAATGGAAAAGAAGTCTCCAACACAGTGAACTAAGGAACTGATGCAGTCACTACGTCCATCAAGTTCCTGTGTTTCCTTCCTGGTTAAGTTCTCTGTAGTCTGTTGTGTAGTCCCTTCAGAGCATGCTGATATCCAGTGGTTGGGTTGTATTTTGTATGTTATATTTTGAAGTGATCATTAACTGTCTTGTCTATCTTTGGCTATGGAAATAAGCAGGCAGGGTAGTGTAAATGCTGAAGGAAATGATCCAGTGACAAAATCAGTGTCATAAATTATATACCTTAAGCCTCTAATAAAGCCTTCTTTCCCTAAGGATGTACATACTACAAAGATTTTGGCCTCTGAAAATAATCAAATTGTCCTATGGCTTCCTTCAGTACCTTTGGCACAATTTAAATAAAATTAAAAAGTACAGTGACTAAAACTGTAGAACACTAACAAATGGCATTTTATTTCAGACACATTTGATGCCCATCAATTAAGGAATGAATAGTTGAACAAGTTGTGGTTTATGACTGTGATGGAATACCATTGTGCTACAAGAAACGATGAGCAGAATGCTTTCAGAAAAACCTGGGCTTAAATGCTCCACTCAAGTGAGCAGGACCAGGAGAACACTGAAAACAGCATCAGCAATACTGTATGACGATCAACTATGAAGGACTGAGCTATTCTCAGCAATACAATGAGCTAAGACAATTCCAAAGAACTCATGATGAAAAATGCTATCTACCTCCAGGGAAAATAGTGATGGAACCTAAATGAAAATCAAAGCATACTATTTTTTCACTTTATTTTTTTCATTTTGGGAAGGGTGGTGGTTCTGTTTTTCTTTCACAACATGACTAATATGGAAATACATTTTGCATGATTGCACATATATAACCTATATCAAGTTATTTACTGTCTCTCAGGGAGGGCAAGAATTTGAAACTCAAAATTAAAAAAAAATGTTAACTGTTTTTACATGCAACTAAGAAAAAAATATTACTTTAAAAAAAAAAGACATTTGATAGGATATATTCCCTGCCTTCCATTCAGCTAAGTAAAGAAAGTCTAAAGCTGGTTAGCTAGTCTTCTTAATACTGGAGAGGTCTCTTTTTGAGATGGTCCCCAGCACAATTATGCAGATGATACACAAGACAGTGACCCAGGCAGGACCACACCCATTAACGAATAATAGAATCAGTGACCTCTAACTGTGCTATCTTTCTCTTGCCAGACCAAAGAAATGGCCCCCTTAAAGAGGCTTAGACCTTAGTCATAATTGTTGCCATATACTGAGTCACAATGGTTACTGAGGAAAGCAGCTTGCCTCAAGTCTTTCCATTTTGCCTTATTAAAAGGTGATTGTTTCTAGAAGATTTGTTATTTATGCTATAAGAGCACTCAACTAAATAATTAATACATTATTTCTTAGTCTTCACATGTTGCCTTCATGTATACACCCAATATCACGTTAGCTTATATTGTTTTGTTACAGGGGATCTTTCTGGTTTAATTTTCAAAAGAGCATTCACAAAAGTGAGTTCCCAATTCTGACCACAAAATCCTTTCCTGCTATACTTGCATAGGGTACTAAAGAGAACCAGTTTGTAGATTTGATCTTTGTACTAACTAAGCTAGTCTTAAAAAGACAAAAGCACTTGTTTAACAAGTGGAGATTGGAATATTACAGATTCTGGCTGATTTCAGTCCTTCTCCTGTCTCTCCCCCACCCCTCTCCATCCCTACCTCCACCTTTCCAATAGATCTTTCACATCTTGCTAATGGGCAAATTCCTCTACATAAAAACAATAACCCAGCTTCCACTAGGTACCAAATATTTTTTAAAAATCCTTAGTCTGGCATTCAAGGTGCTTCATAATCTGAATCAAACTTATTTTTATAGGTTTCTCACTTCTCCCTTTAAAAAAAAAACAATCGAGTAAGACTACACATTATTCCCTAATCTGATTCTGCCCTCTACAGACCAAGCAAACCTGGCAAAGCAAATCAAATGCCAATACTAAAAACAAACCAAAAAACTCTCAAAATCTATTTCCTAAAAATAAGAAATAAATAGGCACTATCTTTTTACATGAAAGATTTCAAATATTTACTGAAAGATCTTCATTATTTTTAGTTCATATATAATATTCTTCAGAAACAGCTGCTAATTTTTTATTATGAAAAAATGAGCCTCTCCAAACATACACAACCCTCTGAATTAGCAGAACAAAAAACAGGTCTTTGAAATAAAAATAAATCTCCCAAAACAACTAACAGAAACATTATTCAGACTTATAGTGACTGGTGAAAAAAAGAGGTAAAGGTTAAATGAGAAAAGCACTTCCTCCAGCCTAAGACTGCTTTCTTTATTCCTCTAGTTTAAAATTGCTGTAGTTTAAATGTCCTTTTACAATCTACATTCTCCTTTTTCTCCTCTGAGTACTTCAACTTTATTGATTCTATTTGTCATTTTCTATTTAATAAATGAGTAATGCCAATCTCTTTTTATATGGATGTCTCATAATAGAAAGAAAGGAACAAGAATCAAGAAGATATAGAGGTGTTTCAATCTTCCGTGATCTGATCATTGTGGCTACTTTCTCCCCTGGGGATTTACTTAAACATCTAAAAATGTACTGCATGATACACTGCATGTTCATTACTTTTTAGGTACATTATTATAATTTATAGCAAAGATAGGGAACTTCTCTCCTAGAACTTCATTTCTTTGGGTCCACAGTAGAAGTACCAAGGTATAAGAAGCAATATAGCTTTAAATACCCTAAAAATACTCAAAAACATCTAAAACTAAACTTTACCCTGAAATTATTTCTCTCTCATTTCCTTATTTCTGTTAGTATCTTAGGTTCAAAGCCTTAGAACTATCACTAAATCTTTTTCCCTGACCTCTACTTCTAACAAATCAAAAATACTATGAAATTTTTTATTTTGTAATTTTCTTCTTCATTCCCACTATTTTCACCCTAGATTAAACCTTTGTCCCCTTATGGTAAACAGTTTCTTAACTGTTCAGTCTAACTACAGATAATCCATAATGCATTTAACCACCAGACTAATTCCACAAACAACACTTGTCTTAATGACCCCTTGTCCTTTCAAAGAATGTCTCCCATGCCTGGAATGTACTCTTTTTTCATCTCTGCCTCTTAAACTCCCCAGATTCCTTCAAAGCTCAACTCAACTGGTACTTCTTACATGAGACCTTTCCTTATTCCCCTGGTTGTTAAGTGTCTCTCCACCAAATTACCTTATATTTATTTTGTATAGACATATATGTGTACCTATTATTTCCATTGATAAAACATATGGTCTCTGTCCTTCGTTCTTGAAGAGGACCAAATAACATCACTATGTTGTGATAAAGTGTGTCCAACTGTGGTTAATCAGACAAGATTGAGCTAGGTAGGGCATATATAGTCCATATGAACATTTGAAGTGGAGATGTCTAAATTTGTGCATCTCACATTTCTTTTGAGCTACTGCAATGTTCTATCTCTTATCTGAACTACCTGAATTGCAGAACTGCAGACAGGACATAAGCTGCTTGAGGAAAGGAACTACTTCATTTTTTTTTTTTTTTGTATACCCAATGCCAAGCATAGGGTCATTTTCATAATCATTGCTTAATGAATATTTATGGATTATTTGAAGGAAATGTATCTTTCCTACTCCAAAATCTTTAAATTTCCCATTTTCCCATTATCTGCATGGTAAAAACCAAAATCCTCCACCTGTACTTCAAGGTCCTTTATATTCTGGTCCCAACCTCATCTCTAATAATCACCTTACAAAAACACACTGATCCAGACAAAATGATATCTTCTACTGGCCCAAATATGTAACACAATTTCCCCACTTACATATTACAATCAGTTCATTCACTTGGAATAATGCCCTTTGAGCCTTCTTCTTAACCTAGCTAAATTCTAATCCTTTCTCAAGATCTAGGTTACTTATTTCCTCTCTAATTATTTTACACGAAAATCTTTTCTTGAAATGAGTTTTCTACTTTTACTTTGTGAAGTAATTATTATCTATATAATTTATTTGGAAGTAAATGCTAGGCTGTCAGAGCTTGCCATGTCACATGAAGTTTGCTTAATGACTTGATCTTTGCAGAGATGAACTATCTAATCCTGACTAGTGGACAGCAGGGTGGGTCAATGAGGAATTATGTTGAAGATGATGAGCCACAGAGTAAAAAGACCCATTTGATGGCCTTTAAAATAAAATGGAAGAAACAACCCTTCTCCCCTAGCCCCATATCTCTCCTCCTTCCACTCACTCTTCTAACTTTGTTACTCAAGTCTATATGTGTGTTCAGAATTTCTCTAAACTCCTACCCAGAAAGAAACAAGATGCTACAAGCAAACAACAAGTAAAATGTGTTTCTGCTTAACTAAGCCTGAGTCCTTGAGTCTCTCTGCTTTTTCCTGTCTTGCCTGTGTATAAGTTAGCAACAATCACTAATGAAAAAAATGGACATTTCCAGGCCTAGTAGTTATCTTATTACTTTAAGAGTTTCTGAGTATGGTACCAATCAACCAAAGAGAAGTGATTCCCATACTGGCACAATTTCTCAAAGGAGAAGTTCCACTGTCCTTAGGAGATGCTATGACCTTGGAAGTTGGCTAGACAATACTAATCCAAGGTGGAAGTGAAATATCTATTTTAGCAAGAGGAAAAAGTCCTTACCTTTAGGAAATACATCATGCTTATAATGGGTTAGTCTTTCATGTTTTATATTGTAAATGCATGCATGCTTATGAGTTTTCTGTGTTTAAGTATTTTTAGTTGTGGAGAAATAAACCTGATACAACAAAACAATGAGCACCTTTTTAATAAGACATCGTATTTCTCATTTTAGGGGGAGACCACAGATACAAAATCAAACCTAAAATTTGTTTTAGAGATTTCTCTTGAGTTATTCCAGAGCACAGAAATTTAACCAGAGAGACAGTTGAAAAGGCTGCTTCTTCTATCAGGGTGAGTCCTTGTCAGTGCAGATCCAGAGCACCTGTGGGAGGTATGTCTTCTGGGCCAAAAGTTGTATAAATGTGTGGATATCATTTGATGGGTAGACTTTAAGTTCTTTTAGGACAAGGAATAGTCTTAGCTTTTTTGTATCTCCCATAACACCAGCAGTACTTGGCAGGTAGTAGGCAGTTAATAATTAAATAGCTGTTGACAGTACTGTTAGATTCACTGACAGTATTATAAAAGGCCACTAGATGGTGATGTTAATACTTGAAAGTAGTCTTTCCAGAGCAGGAAGTTTTTCTGCTTTTATGGGGAAGGATAAAGAGAAAGGAAAGATTTACATGAGAAGAAAGCAAAGGAATGGGAAAACAGGAGGCCCTCAGGACATCACTGACTGATTGGAAGAGCCTCCCACAGAATCCTGAGTATCTTATCAAACCGATTTCCTACAGATGGGGAGTGTAGTCTTTGCCTCTCTCACAGAACCTATCACAGGGCTCCGAACCCAATAGATGCTTGGAAACCCTTTCTTTCACTGTCAACAATAGAAATCATAAAAATCTCTACAAATAGGAAGGTATTTAATTAGATCACATGTAAATTCAAAATGTTCAAAGTAGAACCCCCATATCCCTAAACCCAACTCTCCTCAACAATGCCCAATTTCTGCTTGAACATTCTACTATCCTTCCCCTCACTAGGGTTTGCAAATTCAGAATCATTCTGACTCTGCTCACTTTCAAGATCCTCTACACCTCCATCTCCAATCAGTTGCCAGATATTACTCCACAAAATCCCTCTAATTGTCTTCCTTTATTCCTCTCTGAGGAACCACTTCCATTGCTTTCATTACCTCTTGCCCAGATTATGATAAGAAGCTCAAAAGTGTACAGCTCCTTCAAGTCTCTCCCCTCTTCAATCTATCATCAAAACTACAGCTAAAATATTCTTCTAAGAGAATGTCTCGATGGTCAATAATCTTCAGTAACTCCTTATTATGTTTAAGATAAAATACAAACTCCTTAGTTTGTTATGTAAAGACCTTTAGTCTGGCTATAGCCTAACTTCCCAAGGATTACTTCACATTTATTCTCACTCACATAATCTTATGTTCCAGGCAACTGGACCTACTTGCCCTAATGCCTAACTAATTGGTGCATCTCCTCCCATCCATCACCAACAGTCAACTTTAACACTCAACTAGAAAAGGTAATTCCTATAGAAGATTTTTCCTGATACAGTTTGCAATGTTTCCCTAATTCCAAAAATTCTTTTTGAATTTTCCAAGCAATGCAAACTCTTTGAAGTCAAGAAATGCTTTTATATACCTAGTAGCACAGAATATACATAGTAAGAACATAATAATTGTTTCCTTGATATTAAATGAATTCAATGATGGAGTGAGGGAAGAAAAAAGAAGCAGAGATGAAAGAGAAAGACGCACAGGAAGAAACAGAAGACTTGAATAACCCATTCCTTCTAAACTTAAGGAATCTCACAACACTTCTAATAATAGATTTTGACAATGCCTATACTTAACTTGCAATCGACAGTCTTATTACCTGCATTTCCACTCATTACTGACCCAGGCAAATAATAACATTAAAAAATGAACTGGACTTCTAAAAGCACACACTTTAAACAAACAGTGAATTTGCCTAGATTACACATTCCCAAATTTTATGAGTTCATGAATGTCCCCTAAGGATCAATTCTCACTCTATACTATTTCATTTAGTGATCTAAAACCTTCCATAGGTTCAATTATCAGATCTTTGTAAAGATTATCTGAAACTAGATGTCCAACAGGCATCACAAATTCAACAAGTGAACTCATTATCTTTCCCCCTAAACTCCTCACTTTTAACTTTCTTATTATAGTTGAAGACACTGCTATGATATCTCCCTTCTGTCTCCACCAACTGAGCTCCTACTCAGAGGCATTTTCTACTCCCCAATGACACTAACTCCATACATCACCTATTATCTCCAATAGCTGGCTGGATGGTATGTTTGCTACAACTGTCTGTGTGCTTCAGTCCATTATCCACTCACCTACCAAAGTGATCTTCCTAAAGTAAGATATGACCATGTTACTCCCCTACTCAATAATAGTAGCTTCCTATCACCTCCTTACACCCATCAATTCCAAGTCTCTTCAATAGTAGTCCTCCATGTTTAGAATGTTCTCCTTTCTCACCTTCTGGTTTTCTTGGCTTCTGTCAAGACTCAGAACAAATTATACCTTTTTAAGGAGGTCTTTCCTCATCCATCCTCCTGCACCGCTAATAAGCACCATACTTTTGGGATTACTTATATGATGCATACAGAGTGATTTGCATGTTATCCAACAGAATGTGACCTCCTGGGTAGGTGATTTTGCCTTTACTCATTGTATCTTTGCTTATATCTGCTTACTTTACTTTGGATCAGTTCATAGAATGTTTACTATACTTCCCTGTAGTTATCATATTCATTGTTTCTTATAATGCAGCAATATTCTATCTACTACATTTATATACCATGATTTATCTACTCATCCGCAATCAAGCTGCTTTGTTTGCAGTAATTTGCTACTATAAAAAGGGTTATAAGGGTCATTACAAATATTTTCTTTTTTTCTATTACTTACTATTTTATTTTTTCCCAATTCATGTAAAAACAATTATAAACATTTGTTTTTTTTTAAATTTTGAGTTCAAAATTCTCTCTTTCCCTCCTTCAACTCCCACTGAGAAGTCAAATATTATATAGTTTATACATGTGCATTCATGCAAAATATATTTCCATTTCAGTCAGGTTACAAAAGAAAATGTACACATACAAAGAAAAATAAGTTAAGAAAAAACTATGTTTCTATCTGCATTTGATTCTATGATTTCTTCCTCTGGAGGCAGACAAAATATTTCATCATAAGTCTTTTGAAACAGTTGTGGATCATTACATTGCTGCAAATAGCTAAATTATTTATAGTTGATCACTGTATAATATTACTGTTGCTATAAACAACATTCTGGTTTGGCTCATTTCACTTTTCATCATTTCATGTAAGTTTTTCTAGGTTTTTCTGAAACCATCCTGCTCGTCATTCCATCAAAACCAATTCCACAATTGATGGGTATCTGTTAAATCATTAATTCTTCATCATCACAAAAAAGTTGCTATAAATATTTTTGTAAATGTGGGCTCTTTTCTCATTTTCATGGTCTCTATTGTTGGGTTAAAGGGTATGCATTATTTTATTGCCCTTTAGGCATAGTTCCAAATTGCTCTCCAAAGTGGTTGGATCATTTCAAAACTCCACCAACAGCACACTAGTGTTCCAGTTTCCCCACATCCCCTCCAACATCTGTCCTTTTTATCATATTAGCCCTAAGTCCTTTGCAGCCAGAATAGTATATTCCAAGACCTGAGATCCTTTATGTAGAAGTTGCAAAATCTTGTGTTAGCCTGATTATGGCTACATGATACTCCAACTGTTTCTTTCTAGTTGCTTGCAGTATTTCCTCCTTGACCTGGGAGCTATGGAATTTGTCTACAATATTCCTAGGAGTGTTCATACTAGGATCTCTTTTGGAAGGTGACTGGTAGGTACTTCTCATTTCTATTTTCCCCTCTTGGTTCTGGGGTATAAGGGCAGTTTTCCTTGGTAATATATTTAAATATGAGGTGTAGGCTCTCCTTTTTGAACATGGTTTTCAGATAGTTCAACAATTCTTAAATTCTCTCTCCTACAGCTATTTGCTGTATCAGTTTTATTTCCAATGGAATATTTCACATTTTTTTTCTATTTTTCATTCTTTTGATTTTGTTTTTATCATTTCTTAATGTTTCATGGAATCATTACCTTCTATAAGACTAATTCTCATTTTTAAGAAATGAGTTTTTTCAGTAAGCTTTTTGTACCTTCTTATCCATTTGGCTAATTCTACTTTCTAAGGAGTTCTTTTCTTTAGCAGATTTTACTACCTCTTTTACCATTTGGATGATTCTGATTTTTGAGGTGTTATTTTCCTCAGTATTTTTTTGGTACCTCCTTTACCAAGCTGTTCACTCCTTTTTCATGATTTTCCTGCATCACTTTCATTTTTCTTGCCAATTTTTCATTTACCTCTCTTACTCAGTTTTTAAAATGCTTTTAAGTTCTTCCATGGCCTGAGACCAATTCTTATTTTTCTTTGATGCTTTGGATGTAGTATTTTTTACTTTGTTGTCTTCTTCTGTTTATATTTTAATTTTCCTTGTCACCATAATAACTTTCTAAGGCCAGATTCTGTTTTGTTGTTTGCTCATTTTTCCAGTCTACTTCTTGACTTGTTCCTGGGATAAAACAGGCACTGTTTCAAGTTTTCAGTTTTTGGTGCTGCTCTATTCTGAGATAGTTCAAGGGGAAGAAGGGAGGAGAAAAGGGAGGGGTCTGTAAATTTTTAGTTCTTTAACATTGGTAAGATCTAAAGAGAAGTGTGATTGCTGTTCTTCTGGCTTTTGCTCCAGTCTGTGAGAGGCCACAAGCATTCTTTTCTGCCCTGGAACTATGACTTGGGGTCCCCACTCTGCTGTAGTTGCAAGTTCTATGAGCCAAGGCTTCTCACTGCAACTGGGACTAAGACCCAGAGCTGTGACCTGGATCTGCACCAGAGTCCAGCATCCACTGCCAGTAAAAGGATGTCTGTAATCTCCTTTTGACCAGTTGCCTGATTTTCTCACCATCTGTGGGTTCTCAGTTCTGGAAGTAGCTGCTACCAAATTGTCTCACTCCATTCCTGGCTGCTGGCTTGTTGAGGCAGTGCCTGTGCAGCAATGCACTCCTCTCCCACCCCAGCATGATGCACTTTTCCTTCAGCCTTCTAAAGAGTTATCTTGGGCTGGAAAATTATTTCACCCTGTCCATTTGTGGGTTTTGTCGCTCCAGAATTCATTTTGAGGCATTATTTAAAATTGTTTGGAGGGGAAGCTTGGAGAACTGAGGATAGTCCCTGCCTTTTCTTCACCTAATAGACTCCAACCTATTATATTTTCACATATTTTGGAGTTACGCTTCTGTCTCTGATCTCATTCTGAATATGTCAAGCAATGAGACACCCGAGTCAAGATCTATATACATTTTAGTAACTTTCTTAGCATAATTTCAAATTAATTTCATAGTAAGCATCAAATAGACACTAGCTGATTGAGCAATGAGAATGGGGTCAATGCAGGCAGATGGGGAAAATAATCCTGGGAGCTCCAAATTGGCAAAGCAAGGTAAACCTCAAGACAATGAGTCAAGGGAATATAGGGTAAAGAACAGAGTATACCTGAGTTAGTTTTGCAAAGGGGTAAAAATAAGGAAGGGAGGAGTATTGTCACTGGAGAAGCGGTAACCTAGGAATGAACTGAGGGGTGGAGATAATGGAGATCATGAAGGATGAAGAAGAGGAATAGAATTCATAAGGCACAGGAAAAGAAAGAACGAAAATAGATTACAATCACAAAAGGGAATTTTGGAATTCATGAACATAGAAATAGAATATCAGACTTCTGAGCTTTAGTAGTGCTAAAGTCAACTAGGTTTTTGTCCTATTTTTGCCATTAATATGGTGAGTCTTGAAAAGCAAGAGGTCTATCAGGCTGGCTAAAAAAAAGAAATGCAACTAAAAATTAATTCAAACAGTAACTTCAGTATATTATCATTTATATAAATTAATACATAAAATAATCAGCTTTTTTTGTATTTTTCTTATAAAATGCAACAAGAGGAAAAATATACACAAAAAAACTTGGTTTGAACTTCACAGAATATCATACTTTCCCCCTTCAATTACCTGAAATCTCATCACCATACTAACTCGGTTTCTGATACTTTTGTTAAAGTAGTGAAATGGATAGAGTGCCGGACTTAGCACTTAGGAAGACTCATGTTCAAATTAAACCCTAGACACTTATTAGCTGTGTGACCCTAAGCAAGTCAGTTAACGCTGCTTGACTCAGTTTTATCATACGTAAAATGAGCTGGAGAATGAAATGGCAAATCATTCAAGTTATCTTTGCCAAGAAAATCCCAAATGAGGTCATCTAGAGTCAGACATGACTGAAAGAACTGAACAATATAGATACTCAACACTTTCTAAACTCTTGCAGTTGGCTCTATCTTCTGATCATGGGAATGAGGGAAAAGTAGTAAACTCTTTCCAAAACATTACTTCATAAAAGGTTCTGAAATTTCAAAATCTTCAAGGCAACTCTAGATTCTCCAAGAGTAGAGTTCTACTGTTTCCATTGCATGAAACATGTCCAGTCCCTTCCTTTTGTGTGTTGTCTTCCCCCATTAGATTGTATGTTTTTTTAGCGCAAACTGTCTTTTGTTTTCTTATTTATATCCCCAGTACTTAGCATACTGCCTGGTACATAGTAGGCACTTAATGTTTATTGAATTGAATTGATATAAATTCATTCCAAAATAAGTACAAAAAGTAAAAATACTTGTGAGTCCACCTACACTCAGGACTCATATGACTACAACTACAAAACTTTCTGAAGAAATAAAAGAAGATTTAAATGGACTGAGAAACATGAATGCTCATAGTTGGGCTATGTCCAGATAATAATTTTTTTAAAGTTATCTAAATTAATTTACAGATTTAGTGTGATACCAACGAAACCAACAAATGTTTACTTTATAAGTTTAGATAAAAGTAAACAAAAAAAACTCAGCTGGGGAAACAAAAGAACTAATGAAAACAAAGTAGGAATGAAGGGAACCTTACAGTACAAGATAACCCATATACAAAATAGTAATCATCAAAACTATTTGTTACTGGTTGATGAATAGGAGAAAAAAAAGTTCAGTAGAAAAGAATGTAAAGGAGGCCAAGAAGCAATCAAATATAGTTAGCACAATATTTGATTAAATTCAAGATCACCAACTACATGGATAAGGATAGCGAAAAGTATTGGGAAAGCAAAAATTAAACTTTAGATATGTCATATACCACAAAATGCTTTAAGTGTATATAAGACCTAACTATAAACTTTTATATCATTAAAAAAAATTTGAGAAAGGAGAAAACTTTTATAACTTTGGATAGAAGACATGTTCCTGAACAAACAAGTGATAAGGAGGATGACAGGATACTAATTTTGATTACCCCAAACAGAAAAACACTTGAACGAGCAAAATCAATGCAGTTAGAATTAATTTTTTTTAATTGCAGCAAATTCTCTGACAAAGGTCTGTACCCAAAACTTATAGAAAATGTGGCAGAAATATAGAAAAACAAGAATTGTACATCTATAGAAAAATGGGTTAAAGAGAATAAACAAGACATTTTCAAATAAGGAAATGAAAATAACAAGCACATAAAAATGCCCTGATTCACCACAACTAATAAAAATGCATACTATAACATCACTGAGGTTCCACCTCCCTTCAGCCTCATTGAAATGGTAATGATTATTAAAAAATGGAAATGGTAATTATTGGAAGGGTTACTCTAGGACAGGCACACTTCAATTTTGAACTAAACTACACAAATCCTCTGACCCATATATGACCACTAGGATAGATAACCTCCAAAGAATCAAACACAGAGGGGAAAGAACTTAAAATGTAAATTAAAAAAATATGTACAGCAGTACTCTCAAGACAGTAATGATAGCATATTAACATTAGTGATGAAAATCAAGAGAACATAAATAAAACATTAAAAATGTAATGAAAAAAGTTTCAGAGCATTACATTAACAAATACGATAATTTTGTTACTACACAGATTGAATTTTATACTGTCCTTTAAAAAAACAAACTAGACTTAACAGAATGTCAAAGTATCACAAATAATGCTTTTTTATGTGTTTCTTTGTATGCTGAAATGTTCATGCTCAAAGAAGATTAAGCTCACACTAAACAGAAAATTTAAAAATAAATTTATTGGAGATAAAGTTATAGAAAAATCAATTGTGTAAGTGGGGAGAGGAACACAGATAAAAAAAATAGTCCAGGTAAGGAAAAAACATATGTTTACTGCCAACTTAATATGAATCAATAAGTATAATCAACAATCGTGGGCTACGTCAATATGAACCTATTTTCCGGAGAGAAAAAAAAAAGAATTAATAAGTCCTGCTACACTCTGTCATACTCAGACCATATTTTTCAAGTAGTACTTGATGTCACATCAGGTGTGCATTAGAGGATGGTGAAAGTAATGAAACAGATTTTAGAGAAGAAAATTCTACTTGAAGAAGAGAAAGGTGAAGAACTGATTATTGCTTTTATGTATATATTTTACTTGGCAACAGAGGGAAAAACTAATAACTATGGGTACAAATTTCAAAGAAGCAAATTTCTGCTCAATTCAAATAAAGTCTAATTAGAAAGACAATTATCCAAAAGTAGAGTTGACTTCAAGCAGAAGGCGGATAATCACTTATTGGGGATGCAGTGGATTTTTGTTCAGGTCAGGTTGTAATGAATGTGATTCCATGTTCCTTCTAAGTCTGAAATACAGTGGATTCTCTTCTTTTTTTATATGTTATTTTGCTTGTTATCACTGATCAGGCCAAGATCAGAGAGGAGATTGGAACCCAGACTGTCCCACATCTCTGTCCCCTACTCCACGTTAGATTTCAGGCTGTTGTTGCTTGTTGTTCAGTCACTTCTCTGTTGTGCCTGACTCTTCCTGACCCCGTTTGGGGTTTTCTTGGCCAAGATATTGGAGTGGTTTGACATTTCCTTTTCGAGCTCATTTTACAGATGAAGAACTTAGGTAAACAAGGTGAAGTGACCCAGGGTCACATACCTTGTAAGTGTCTGAGGTCTAATTTGAACTCAGGAAGAAAACCATGAGTTTTCCTGATGTCAGGCTGGGCACTCTGTCCACGGTGCCACCTAATTGCCCTTTCAGGTAGCTACTATTAGCAAATGGATCAATGTTTCCAAAATTTTAAAGTAAATTTTTATATATAAATTTTATTCACCACAAATAAATGTAAAACCTTCAGAATCTCACAGGAAATTTTTTTTTTTACTTTTACATTTTTGCTTCAAAAGTTAACTTAAATTAGCTTGAAAATGAAAGAAAAAAATCTGTTTCCAGTACAGAAAAGATTGATTTTATGGGAAAAAAACCTAAAAACTATAAAGGACAATGTCATATCCACAACCTAAGTGATATAAGATATATATATAAGATATATATAGTGTATAACCTATGATATAAGTACAATAATTACACTGTCATATGAATTTCCCTTTTTTTGAGTCTATTTTTCTCAGAATGCTTCTCTGGCTCCTTGTATTTATTTATACATGCACATTTTTTATTTCTGCTCAACAGAAAGAATTCAATTAAACTTTTAAGAGTTTGGGATTTGATAGTGTTTTAATAAAAGATTACATATTTTAGTAATGTCACAGTGAAAAATGATAAAAAAAAAAAGCCCCTAAAACAAAATCTTTTAACTATATAGTGTGCATTAGGCACAGGAAAAAAAAAATCTTATGAAATTTTAAGTTAGAATTAGGTTAAAAAGTACAGTATTTCAATTTAATGTATGATTTATACAAAATGACAGTAGAAGAATGTTTAATGTTTGCATTAAATAGACAAATAGTCTGTTCTCATCACTAAAATAAGCCAGTCTTTACAAATAATTACTACATAAAATTTAATACTGCATACTGACTAAAAACTAATACTATCTTTGAATTTCCAAAATAAAATGGATAATTTAGCTGTTGACCTGAGTAAAGCATTCACAGAAAAGGAAAAGTCTCCATTGCACCGTGGTAATGGTTAGCAATTTACCTCGTCTGGGGAGCCAAATGTTACTGTAACTAATGCACTGAACCAGCAAAATGTCCTAATATATGTGAATGTGTTACTGTAGCAGATCGTTTTGTGAATATTCACGTAGGAAAGCAAAATTATTTACTAATAAATAAAAATAAAATTTTAGAAAAAATACGTGTCAGTGTTTTTCTTTCGCTAAAAATATTACCTAAAACTGCGATAATTAGCCATTTTTCTCTGTGAAGTTCCTTTATAAAATCTTACAATGAACAATTATTAGCAAAAATTTAAAAATTTTGAAGGAAGCAAGATAAATCAAATGAGATGGGACATGTAAAAGTGCTTTGCTATAAGTTTTATACAAATGCAAAAATTATTAGCAAAAACATTAATTTTAAAATATGCATTTTAATTTACCTCATACACATCACTATATACACACACTTCTTAATTTTGTAGATGTTATAAAGATGACCATAATGAGTACAAACGGAAAAGCTGTATAATCTCTTCAGACACATATGTTATATGTCAAGAGATTTATAGATCTTCATGAAACCTCAGGCATATTTTTCTTTATAAAATATGAAACCATGATTATTTTTTGAATTAAAATTTGTTAAGTAAGAATACCAAAATGGGTCAGGAGATATCAGTATTACCTTTGTAAAATGAGTGGGCAAAGCTCTGCTCAGGAATTAACTTGGCAAGGAATCCATGGTTCAAACTTGGATGAGGGATAGATGGTATGACCACAACTGTGAAGAAAATCATGAATCAAATGTGAGCCAGCTTATAACAGCCTGTGGCCTGGTCTCTTATGGATCCATGACAAAAGTCCTATCTCATTACAACATGCAAATATGACACCATCAACAAAGAATGCATCTCTGAAGGAAAGAAAGAAGTTATGTATTAAGAGACAGGAAACAACATCAAGAAATGTACTTTCAGAAACATAAAGAGAATAGAAAAGACAAATATACAAGCAGATCAGAACAGGGCAGATTCATTATAATGGGCGTTTCGCATTTCAGCGTGAGGAATACATTAAACATGAAATGAAATGACTCTTTCTTTATAAAACAAAGGATAATCTAACACTTTTTTAATTGAAAGACATCAGAATTTTACTTACTGTATAAGACTTAAAAGAAAATATGAGGTATGTCATGCTGATGATGATAAAAAGTAAGGATGAAATATCAACATGCTATTACAGGTAAAGTACAAATATTAATGGCTCAAAAGAAACCCAAAACGTAACACCACTCCAGAAAGTGAGATGAATGTTTCATGAAGAACACCATGCAGAGATTTGACCACTGATTTCTATTTATTTTTTAAAATCCATTTATATGTTACCTAACTTTTTTTTAAAAAAAAGAAAATATAAACCACAAGCCAATCCATAAGGAATGGTCACTGAATTAAAAAACTAACATTAGAAAAAATATTGATCTAAAACTCGTGACAAACAATGCAGCTGAAAGATAATGCCCCTCAGGGCAGGTTATCCACTGTCAAAAACAGTAAAACAACTCTTTAAAGTTTCCAACATCTGTTTATAACTTCTAAAGACAAGGCCAATAAAGGCAACTCATACTGTAACATTTTATTTTAATGGAACTTTCTACTATGCAAACAGAAAGCTAGAAAGAGAGTAAACTCAGGAGGAGGAACAGTGTTTGAAGTACTAAGATTTTTCAAAAAATTTTCATTGTTGGCCAAATCAACTTAAATATATGTGTTTACATAATAATGAATTCAGACTGAATATATGGATATACACACAGCAAGTAAATAATGCTCCCTTGCTCCCCCAAAATGTTGTTTGTTCTGAGAGGTTTATATCTTGGCCTACTCTGGATTCTGCCACAATCTACAGGAGCCTCTCCCTCTTGTGCCATATATAGATTTTTAAAAGAACACCCAAAAGGTATGAAAGTGATCTCTATATTCAAAAACAGTAATGACAATTAAAAACCTTATTAATATATAACAAACATTAAAATAAAAGCAGTGATGAGAAAATAGTAAATATCATGTAATTAGTCTCCATGTTCTTTCTTCAATTCAGGTTTGCATGTATATATATATATATATATATTCATGCACATATATATTTATGTCTCCTGACTTCCAAAAGTATTTAAGGCAGTTAGAAACATCTATTTTATACATTTTTAATATTTGAAAAGTTGGATGAAATATGGTGAAAAATAAAGAAAAGAAAGTACCTGTACTTGTTGGAGAATTTATTTCTTGTCTCATGTTTCTACCTGCCTGGCTTCCAGATCGTGCAGTCTCTCGCTGGGGTTCTAGTATGTCACGATATTTGGAGACCATCAGAACAGAAATGAAGTAAACAACAGCCAAAGCTAAAAATTGAGCCTGTTTGCTATCATCCTATGTGAAAGGAAAAGGTAGATATCAGATTAAAAATTTACACATTCATAGGATGTTTCTAGATAAAGAAAACCTGTTTTGAAGAAAGGAAATGAGGATACACAATATGTTGTGTGATTTATCACTTTAGCATGAAAAAATAAAGATCCTGACTAAACATATTCTCTTCAAATAAGATATGAATAGCAATTCTGCTATAAATCGCCAAATGTCTCTTATTCCTGTCTTCTCCTACCATTTTCTAGCATAAATTATTTCTTTGAGCCACACTCATCCTCAAACATCTTGCTCTAGCCTTCACTACCCTTTAAGTGGGTTCCTTAATGTTACCCTTCGGCGAGGAAACGAAAGGCTGAGAGATTAATCAGCTTGCACAAGGTCAGACAACCAATTAATAACTCCGAGGGAAGCAGAACCTACCAGGGCTCGTGA
The DNA here is from genome assembly GCA_023548195.1 of Bettongia penicillata ogilbyi. Classification (NCBI taxonomy): domain Eukaryota; kingdom Metazoa; phylum Chordata; class Mammalia; order Diprotodontia; family Potoroidae; genus Bettongia; species Bettongia penicillata. The sequence goes on from JAJHZJ010000061.1 coordinate 2,646,919, forward strand.
CTGCAGTGTTGGGGTCTTTTCCATTGAACCAAATTGCCTATTTTTAAAAGTTAGTTCCTAAATTCTATCAGTTTGAGTTGTTTTCTGCAGAGTACTCCATCATCAATTATTTATAAAATTCATGCATAATAATAATAACAATAATAAATGACTTCCTCTCAGGCTTATTCAATTACAAGAGGGAATCATTTTATCCACCTGTGCAACAGTCTAGAAACATGAAGTATAAAAGAATAATGGGAGGATAGCAACTTGTCCTTGATCATTTCTAAGAGAATCAAAAAATATCAGAACTGACAACAACAACGATAAACTGTTTACACCTAAACCACGGTGAAAATGAGGCAAAGAATAAAATAAACAATAATTAGAGTAACTGACATTTATTTTGGCCTTAAACTTTGCAAACCACATTTAAATATATTATCTCCTTTGAACCTCACAATAACTGAAATACTGTCATTACTATGTTACTTATGAAGAAAGTAAGCTTCAGAAATTAAATAACTTTGAAGATAGGTGCTCACTCTTAGCTCTGAGGCCAGTGAGAAATGGAGTTCTGTCCCCTAGTATAGTTCTTAAAATATATCAGCATAAATCCACTAATAATTTAGTTTTGGGTATTATAATTCAAATTTTAGAAATCACAATGTTAGGGTCTCACTGAATAAAGTAAAAGAATTTGGAGATAAGTCTCTTCTTGAGCCACAAGGTTCTAGCCTTGCTCATCTCCCATTAAACATTTTTATTAACAAGTTAACAAAAGAAAGAAGAAGAGGAATAGGAGGTGAAACATAAATGTAAAGTCTATACTTGATTTTTAAAAAAAAATGAAAATGCAGAATTACAGTGTTCTGGCTTAAAAAATGATCTTATGAAAACTTGTCAGGTGAACTTCAGTTGACTTCAGATTCCAAACACTACTGTGAAATAGCAGCCTCAAAAGCAAAAGTGTCCCAACCTCTGCCCTCCCATTCATGAAGTGTTCAGCATTAATTAGATGAAATGTAACAGAGTAGTATTCAGCCTAAAGTGTCACAATTTAAAAGGACAAATTGGAGGGAATCCAGAGGATAATAAACTACCCAGGACAACAAAGGATCTGAAAATTATACTGCATAAGGAACAACAGTCAAACTGATACTTTTACTTGAAAAAGTCCTACTGTGAGAGGATGGAGGAAAAATGGCAAAAGTTATAGTTGTAAAATTTCTTTTACAATGATGATGATTGATAATAATAATCAGATGGCTTACCTTAACACTTTGCAAAGCATTTTGTAAGTACTATATTTATTTCAAATGAATGCATGTCACACTAAAGAGGACTTAAACTTAAGAATAGGGAGAATCTAATAAATCTTTGATAAAGATTTTATTGCAAAAAAAATTCTAATAGTAAGAGTTGTTCCAAAAATGAAATAGACAATGTACCTTACAAAAGTTAGCTTATACTGGAAAGTGACTCAATTGATTTTGATACTAAGTAGAAAGCAGGGCAAGCTGACTTCTAAGAATCTCTTTTGAATTAAGATTCCTATGATTTTTAAAAGTTAATTATCAATTAGGAGGTCATATGTAGTAAAGTATTCAACTATCAGGTCAGGAAGACCTAGATTCAAATCTTTGCTCTAATACTGAACAGTTGCCTCTCTCAGCCTCAATGTCCATATCTATAAAACAGGGAAAATAAGAGATGATACCACAAGTTTGCTGTGTGAATCAAATAAGAAACTGTATGCAATATGTTTCACAAAATGAAAAGTATTATATTGAATTTTTTAAATGATCATGGCTCATATTTTACTGACAGTAACACTCAAAATGCAAATATGCAAATATGCAAAATCCACATAAAAAGCAAGAACACAAGATAAATTCTCTTCCTATTCTTATAGCACTTGGTCTAGGTCTCCTTTGCCCTTATCACAGTAACATCGTATCATATCTTGTTTTCACATGTATCGAATCTCTCTGATGGATTTAAACTAGAGGGCTTTTTGTTTCTCAATGGGATAGCCTCAGTGTTAAGTACAGAAAATTGCATGTAGCAGGTGCTTGTTTCTGTTGGACCTCATTGTTCAGATTTTACAGGGACTTAATGGAATAAACAAGAATCAAGCACTGTTTTTACTTCCTAATGTCAGAGATAATAATTAGAATATGTAATGATAGAACCAGTACTTTTGTAAAGCTACAATTTATTTTGAAATGATTAAAAATGGATAATCTCACCATATACATATAGTTACTCTGTTAATGCTGAAGTAATGCTCAAAGAAGTATAAGTCCAGGAGGCAGAGTTAAGATGGCAGCATGAAGGCAGGTGCTAGCTTGGGCTCTCCCAAATTCCCCTCCAAACAACTTAAAACAAGTACTTAAAAATAATTCTAGAGCAGAAGAGTCAATAAAAGAATGAGGTGAAATAACTGTCTAGTCCAAGACAACTTAGAAGTAGGTAGGAAGCAGGCAAGTCAGCAGCTGGCCTTGGGGGCAACTAAATCAACAGGGCCAGTGGATTCTGGACTTCTCAGGACACAAACAGGAGTTAGGCAACTGCTCAAAAGGAGATCATGGGGAGCCTTTGTTGGCACTGGGGCAAAGGACTCTGTTGCACTGCTGATACATGGTTCTGGGTTGCAGTTCCAGGGAGACAGGAGTACTGGGAGGAGAGGGCACCCTGGGCACAGTTGCCAAGGAGAAAAGATTACTCACAGACCAGAACACAGGCCAGAGGAGCAGTGACCAAATCTCTCCTTAAATCATACCACCTTGAAAGAACTAAAAACTTACAGAACCTCCAGAACTAACTCTGAAAACAGCAGTACCAAAAACCTGAAGCTTGGGATAGTGCCCCCTTTATCCCAGGAGCAGAGCCCAACTTTAACATAAAGTCAAAAATCAAGAAATAGATTGGAAAAATGAGTAAACAATAAAAAAAGAACCCGATCATAGAAAGTTTCTATGGTAACAATAGCTCTAAATCCTATAATCCATTGTAACATAGCTTCAAGCAAAGCAGCACAGCTAAAAACTAAGAGATAGAAAAAACCATTCTAAAATGTAAATACATTATGGAATGAGATGTTTGTACTTTAGTAAAAGGTTTAACTAAAATGAAAACTTAGGAGACAGAGTCAAAAACAGCAGCAAGATTTTTAAAATAATGAGTATCACATTGCTTGCCTTCTCAATGACTGGGGGAGGAGAAATGGAGAATTTGAATGAAATGAATGAAATGGAGAGAATATGGAACTCAAAAAAAAAAAGAATGTGGAAAAAAAAATAAAACATGAATACTGCAACAGGTAAGCCAATCACAAGTTTGATATGTGATAGAACACAAAGGTATCTCTTGCATGGTACAGGCTTTTTCAATCATACCTATACAGTAAAACTCCTCACCCTCATTAATTTCATCTTTGAAAAAGAAGGCCAATAAAATGTAAAGATTTGAATTTTTTAATTAATTTGCTGATTTTAAAAGATATTTTAGCTTCATATAATGATGAGATCTCTCCAGTTCTTCACCTCTGCTTACAAATGGAATTGCCAACCTCCATGAGATCCTAAGAATGTATTTTGAAATTCTTTATAATTTAAATCTCAAACAGTGATAAGGGACTGACTACACAACTTGGGGTTTCATTGATGCAGGGAACACTCAAGTGAGCAAATTCCTCCAACAATGCAAGTAAGCACCCTCTCTGAACCTTGAGAATCTTAGAAAATTCCCTAGAGCACCAGAAATTAAGTGGTTTATCTAGGGTCACACAACAACATGTATCAAAGGTAAGACTTCCTGGCTTTAGGGCCAGTTTCTTAATTTACCTTACCAAACCATCTCTCTTCACTAGGGAGTCAGAAAGGCTATCTAAAGAGCCTTTTAAAAGCAAATTTTAGTTACTTTCAAGATAAAGATGATCCTTTCACTCTTCTTAAGGGGAAGAAGGGACATGTCCACTTTCTTCTGAGTATAATTGGTGGGAAAGCACTAAAAACAATTTCCAAAGAAAACACAGCATGGGGAAGTGAAAAGTAATTTAAGTTTTGAGTTTAAGCTTTAATTTGGCCACTCACTAGTTTTGTGATCTTAGGCTAACAGATCCCTTAGAACATCACTTTTTTCACCTGTCAAACGAGGGGATTGGACCAAATCTTAAAGAGCCTTTCCTGGATCTAATCTGTGACTGTGATTCTATAATAAATTAACAAAATAATTACTATTTCTATTCCTTAAAACAGCTGTTGATTTTCACTAAAACTCATTTTAACATGCTGCATACAAAATCATTAAACCTCAACCTTGGAAGAAACTTCAAAGAACAACCATTCCAACTCACAGCTGAACAGTAATCATCTCTATAATTTACTTGGCCGGTGGTCATTCAACCTTTTCTGGATGAACTTCTGTGGGGGTAGAGGGTTGGGTAGTGCAGGACACAGATGGACTCATTACCTGCTGAGGAAGTCTATTTCATTTGTTAATAACTCTAACTGTTGGGAGAATTTTCCTAAGACTCTAGTTAAACTCTGTCTTCCTCTAACTTTCTAATCACGACTTTGAGTTCTACTTTCTGTGGTGCAGCAGAATTCTAATCTCTTGCCTATGTGACAATGTTTTTATTAGAACCACTCGGCAGTCAGAAGCAGCAGAAGCAGTATGCATTCTCAAACGTATCAGCCCAGGATGGGAGGTGATATGAATTGACCTAAAATTCAGAAAAATCATTGGCAGTTGAGAGAAGGATGAATTATAGTAGAGAGAGACAGGGGGTGAAGAGATGGAATAAAGACTATTATGTCCAGGTAAGAAGTTGCAAGAATTTGAATTAGGGTTGTGGCTGTATGACTAGAAAGAAGAGGATATATGAAAGAACTATTGTGAAAGCAGAAAATAACAGAGCAAATAAGTGAGTGAGACTAAGAAACTGAGGTTTTCAGTCTCAGTGATAGGGAAAAGAGTTGTGCATTCCAGAGTGACAGGGAAGTCTACAAGAATGGAAGATACTTAGGGAACATCCATTTTCCGTATTTTTGTAACATGGTTGAAAATTGCTCTGGAATCCCATCTCCGATAACCCCATGATCCCACAGTGAAGCTTCCTTGGACTTGCTGCCTTGACTCAGCAATGGCAGTTAGCTATTCTTTATTCCCCTACTCTTCTTGGGTACTCACCCTACTATCCATTTTTGTTCCTTCCAGTTTGAAGACCACTGAGAGACTGATTTTTTTTTCCATCACCTTATCATTGACCTGAGCAAGGTCTTTATCCCATTTTTTTCCCCAATCATTCTTAAATCCCTTCATTTTCAATTTCTTCCTTCTCTAATTCAGTTTTCACACTATTGCTAAAGTAATCTTCCTAATGTACAAGTATGGTATGTGACAACTCTGTTCAAAAAGCTTCATTAATCTTCACTCTCTTTGGGGTAATGAGTCAATGTCCTCCACAACCAGATGGCATACTACCTTCTGGGCCTTATTTCATACTTCTCCCCTACAAACATTAAGATAATACCCTTCTCTTGCTTAGTTTTCTCAAATCTAAATATGCTGTGTGCCATATCTAACAGTACTTTCCTACTATATTCATTTGTTGAAATATTTCTTCTTCCTTCAAGGCTTCAAACATCACTGACTCCACAAACCTTCATCTTGTGCTCCCCTTCCCATTCCATTTCACTGCTCATCGTAGTCATTTACTGTTTCTTACACTACGTGGAAAATGTATATTATTCAGGCCGCTATTCCAATAAATTTATCTTTTCACTCCAAATTCTTTACAAATAATATGAATTTTTGTAACCAAAATGAGTTAATACTATTAAGAATTTAATCAGTGCAGATTACAGATAGAGGACTAAGTCATGATTATTTTCAATAAACAGAAATCAACATTATATTCCATTTTTAACAGCCTCTTCCTTTTACTTGTATGCAATTTATATTTCATTAAAATAATCCAAATTCTCTCTTACCATATGTAGGAGCAACAGGTCACTTTTAGTTTTTATGTACAGTCTATATTTCCTCTGTAATCACACTCCAAAATGATCTCTTATATTTGTTTTGTATGACTTCAGGTCAAGATCCCACCAAAGGCAGGAGGTGCTTCCTTGATTGGTTTCAGGGTAATTAGTTTTTCTCCTACATCTGCTCTCAGGAACTATCTACTAAAGTATAAATGAGTTGTAATCTTGAAGAGTGGAGGAAGCGCCCACATGGATGAAATCATGAATCCTTAAAGTATCAAAGTGAAAGATTTTTTTCTGGTTAAAAAACAAAATAAGACTAACTTACCACATCACGAAATACAACTGCACGCAGACGATTAATGTCTACATCCTGAAGAAGTCTATCAGGATCTTTGATGGGAGAAAGATTACCAGGAACACTTTCAAGAGGAGTCTAAAACAATAAATAGAATTTCAATGGGATCATTTATCTAAGGAAATAAGATTCTACACACTGAGTTAAATCAATTATAGATCTGCATTATAAAATCTTACAATATTATATTTTTAAATGCTTTCTATAACATGTTAATATAGCATAGTTAGACAGGATACTAAACTTGGATTCAGGAAGATGAGGAAAATCCAAAAAGAGAGGGGAGCAGGGGAGCACCAAGTTGCAGGTGGGTTTTGAAAGTCAGGTAGAAGAATATAAAATTTATTCAGTGTTTATATTACATATGCAGCAGTTATAATAATGAAAAATGTTAGAATTCACCTAGCCAAATACAATCATAGCCATACCTTTCCAACAAAAATATCCCAGGGTCACAGACTGAAAACTGAAGGGACCTTAGAGGTCATTTAGTCCACCCATCCATTTTACAAATGAGAAAAGCAAGGCCTAGGAAGGTTAACTGAATTCTCAGAAATCACACAGCCATTAAGTGGGAGATGTGGGATTAAAGCCCAGGTTCTCTGACTCCAAATCTAGTGCCTCCCTTTGCTGTTGTGATTGGGTCATTTTTGGTCATATCCAACTCTGTGTGATCCTATTTGGGGTTTTCTTAGTTTGCCTGTGCCTTCTCCACATCATTTTCACAGATGAAGAACTACACACTACACATGTAGTAATTTTCTGAGGCTAGATTTGAGAGCTGGAAGATGATCCTTTCTGATTCCAAACCCAGGGTTTTATCACTGTACCCTAGCTGCTCTTAAGGTAATTCCTTAAGAAAAATTTGCAAATGAGATTAATCAAAATCTGCTTCAGAGATTCACAATTTACAATGGCATTTGGCAATTATATATTTGCAGTGTTAATACTGTATGTTTGGTGGTTGTTGCTTCAGTAATTTCAGTCATGTCCAACTCTTTGTGACCTGGCAAAGATAGTAAAATGGCTTGCCATTTCCTTCTTCAGATGAGGGACTGAGACAAATAGGGCTGAGTGACTTGCCAAATATCGCATAGCCAGGTTTGAAGGCAGGGAGATGAGTCTTCCTGACTCTCCACCCACTCAGAATCTGCGATTTCATCAATGTATTTGCTCCCTCCACCACTACAGGTCCTAACTTCTCCATGTCTTTCTACATTGTTCAATTCTCATTGCTATCTCTCCTCTATAGGTGATCTTTCAATAAAGTAAAAATATTCCTATGGTTATGTTTTAAAAATGTTTTCCTGATTGAAATATTTTGTTTTATCTCACTAGATTTGCCCCTGGATTTTTCTTCTCCTACCTTAAAAAGCCAATTCTTATAAAAAATAATCTAAAAAAAAATATTCAAAACCAATCAGTATATTTACAAAATCTGATGTTATATGCAAATTTTTTTCTTTTTAAATTTCACATTATTCAGTTTAAGCTTTTTCTTTTTAAATGACTACTATTCTTTCTATTTACGCTATTGTAATCATTGTAAATACTGTTTCCTGGCTCTGCTTACTTCACTTTGGATTAGTTTACTTAAGTCTTTCCAAGATTCTCTGTATTCATTGCACTCATCATTTCTTATAACATGACAATATTGCAAAATTTCATATCTAATGATTTGTTTAGGTATTTCTTAATCCCTGGGCATCCACTTCATTTCTAGTTCTTTGCTACCACAGAAAGTGCCGCTTTAAATATTCTCACATACATGAGGTTTCCTATAATTTTTTTATTATCTTGAAGATATCAATGGAGCATTCAAGATATTCAACTACTGCTCATATTTTTACCCTTTGAACAAAGACAATATTAGCTTTTAAAAATATTTCCACAAACTTAAGACCAAAATAATATAGACATGAAGAAAGTGATTGTCTCAATATTCTACTCTGTACTTACCAACCTACAGATAAATTCTTGCAGAATAATTACAAACTGTATAGCGTACAAAGGAGGCCACCTGAGAGGGTGAAAGGACTGAACACAAGAATATCTCCAGAAGGAATACAGACTGTATTTGTTTTCTAGCATTTTAGTGCCTAGCTATCATGCAGAAGAGAGATTATTCTTATTCTACTTGACTCTGGATTGCCAAGGCAATGGGGGAAGGGAGGGGTAGCAGGGACAGAAGTTAAGGGGAAAAAAAATCAGAGTTCCTAGAAAATAGACTTCATCTCAATAAAAGAAAAATCTTAATAAATGAAGCTGTCAAAAATTGGAATGGGCAGCTTCAAGCCTAATAGGCTCCCCATAACTGAAAATCTTCAATTGGAGGCTTGTCCAAAATGTTGCAAAGGAGATTCTTCAGGCACAGGTTGGGTCAAGAAACCTATGAAAGCATTTTAAATTTTGTTGCTGAAAGAGGCAAGAGGTTAGAGTTGGGTAAAAAGTCATAACAGAAAGAAGTGCAAAATGAACAACATTTCAACAATTACTTTTTCAACAAAGTTTCAGAATTTCTCTGGTCATTTCTTTGGTTTATTTTTCAGAAAGATCACAATCACAACCTATTCATGCAAATACAATTTCAGGTACCTTTGAAGTTGCTCCTGCAGTCACACTTTGGGGAGCTTCTTGAGGTTTACTGCTGATAAGGGAAGATTTGTTCACTCTTTCCCTTTGCCTCTGTCGACATTCTAAGCAGTTTCTCACAGCAACACAGCAAACTAAAATAAGGAGTGTATATAAATCAATAAAAATACATTGAAGCTTTTAAAATTATTAAGAATTAACAGTTGCTTAATTTATTTCAATGACCACTTAAAAACAACAATATTAAATGGAATCAGAGAACCTTAATGATGTATGTTCATTTTAATTAGAAAACTACCAATTTCTTAAAATAATCTATTTCCAGTATCAGATAAATTTAACATGTAATATTAAAATGACACTGAGCCTAATATTTTATACTCAAGCAAAAATAAGTACGTAGGATTCAAAAACTCCTGAACTTCTTATACTTTCCCCAGGATAATATTGCTTTATTCCCATCCCACACAATATAATCAAGGAAAATTGTCTATCTATGCCTTTTCAGAGACCTAAGAATGAAAAGTAGAGAAAAGTAAGGTCTCAGAACCTGCTCAAGCGTGTCAACAGAGTGCTGGGTCTGAATTCAAATCTGGCTTCAGACACTAACTAGCCAAGTATGACCCTGAGCTAGTCACATAACCTCTCTGCCTCAATTTCCTTGTCTGTTAATGAGGATAATAATAACACATCCCTCTAAGGGTTACGAGCATTAAATAATATTTGTAAAGTACTTAGCATAATGCCTTACCATAGTTATGTATGATATAAATCCCTATTCCTTTCTCTTTCCCTTAATTTATAGCTGCTAAGAGCTATATCACATAATAGTAATATCACGTAAATGTTGATATTAAATGCATATTTAAAGTACTGCAGAAAGAAATAGCTCTAATTTTCCAAAGAATAAAGAGTGACAAACTGGAAACATTTTTTGAAGAACTCTCAGCTTGGTAAAATCACATCCCTTCTTTGCTCTGGAAAAATCCCTTTTCTCTGGCCCCATCTAGGTTTCTTCTAAGTCATTATTCTCTAGGGAAGGCCTTCTTTGATGGAAAGAATCTCTCTATAACCTCACTCTTTTCTACAAAATAAGACAACTGATGTCAGGGGAAAGAATTCTCATCTATTCAAACGGATATTAAAGAGAACGTACATGAGGATTTCCCTTCTGTCTCATTATTGTTGAGTCACTGCTCTCAGATCTAAATATTAATTAAGTTGGTGTAAAAACTGCTAATAATGTTATTAGGCCCTTTGTCTCAGACTTCTGTTCCAATTTAAAAACACAGCAATGATGTTTTTACCTATTAGGAATGGTTGACTCCTTCTAAAAATGAACCCAGCTCCAACTGCTATGATAGTACAAGATATCCTAGCGATAAATCTCTGCATTATAGAAACTTGGGAAGCATATTCTAGGCTTAAGAGAGTGAATCCAGCACAATCCATTTATGCCTTTGGATGTTAAATGCCAAAATATCAATCAGTCTTATCATATTTTTTAACCCAGAAAAATCTGACTCATTATTGTACTTCAACAAGGTTCAGAAATGAATCTCCAATAAACCATTTTTGATGGAAAACAGTAAAATGCTGGTCTGAAAAACTATTTTCCAGTATTTTAACCAGACCAAATCTGAGTAATATTTTTATTCTATTTAAAAATCCTAATGAATTTGAAGTATCACAGGAATATTGTTATCATATATCCAAAAAAGATCAATTTGTATTATAACTGAGCTATATGTACTGAGCTTTAAAACACCGATCAATGGGTTAGTTACTCACTAAGCACTAGACTTACCAAGTCTCAGACACTGTCGCATTAAACCTCCAGAAGACATGTTCTTTTCAGCTTCAATCTCACTAAAATTTAGAGAGCTTGCAAAGACCAGGACATCCACCATAGCCATCAGTCGGCTGAGGAAAGTCACTGCTGTCTCAGCTGACATGCCTTGTGTCACTTCAATATTTTCCAATTCCGTCTTTAAAAGAAGTAGTAGTTAGCTATAAGTTTTGTGTGCAATATATTGCTATAAACTCAGTATTTCAGTGAACAGGAATTCAGCATATTACATTTTCAAAAATCTATAAAACAGATGATAGCATGATTCCTTTTATAACAGTGACAACTTGAGCTTAAAAAACTTACATCCGTTACCTTAAAATTCATACTGTTATTAGGAATTGTATTTGTTAAAAATAAATTTGAATTTCAAAATTATAACAGTAAGAGAAAATGCAAATTGTGGCCATTTTTTCCATAATTAAGAATAAAAACTGCTATTTGCCCTTAAGTTCCCAATTTCTATAACAAAATGTGCTTTGGCCATTTTAAAAAATAACTCTATGTTAAACAGAATGAAAATGGAAAAAAATGTTCCAATAAATGAATTAATAACTGGCACTGATACAAAAATAAAAAATGCTTATTCATACAGTACGTTAATTTCATGCCCAATTTGGATATGGATGACACTAATAAATAAATATTTGCACAAGTACAACTCAACTGTAAGATTAGTATATGTATGGTGTTTACTCCCATAATGCAAGAGGCACAATAAAAAAAGAACCAGTGGAATTCTGAAGTATTATGAGGATATTTATTTCTTTTATTTTTTTGGCAAGTACCAAAAGTTTTCTGTACTAACATTGCGAAATGTGGTCATTTCATGGTTTTATAAATAAATTTCAATGCAAAAGGAAAATAATTCCACATAGTGTTCTTTCTTTTTTAAAAAAACACTTTTTCATGCTACAAAAACTATGAAGAGTCACTATTTCCTCTATGCTTCAAGGGGCTTAAAAGAGTATTATTTTATACACAAAAATTTCTACCATTTGAATTTTCTGAAAAAGTTTTATAACATAGAATGATTAAAATCATTTTGTTGCAAATCTCTCTACTAGATAGATATGTAACTATTCTTTTCCATCTTCTTAACATCTCTTATTAGGAACTGCCTACCTGCTGAGTAACAGAGATGACAGATAGGCAAGAGAAATGCTTTCACCTGCCTTGATAAAACAGTAAAATTAGTACTGAACTGAGAGCTAAACATTTATTTTATTTCAGTTGAACTGTTTTATCCATCATAAAACTAGAATGAAATTCTACTCTCTGAAATGCATTCATGTTAGGACAGCTTTTATTTTGCAGCTAATGATTTAAAATAGTAAGCTAATGTAGTCAATATAAAATGAGAGAGAGGTATTAAATATATCAAAATTTTTGTTTAGGTAGTTGAAGTATCTTAATCCCAAATTAGAATACTAATTTGATACCAATAAGATAAAAATTTAGATATGCTATAAATTCAATTACTAGTTGCCATAAAATTTTAGTTAAATGCTTTTCTTACTAGATACATATTTATTAGTTTATAATTAAATTATTTTAAGTATTCACTACTACACACTTTCTATATTAACCAATGAAAAATTATTTCACTTTATGATATAAAAGCTTAAAAAGGGAAAATTTCCTTTTCTACAAGAGATACAAAACGGTGTAATAAATAAGGTATCAGAGTTGAAACTGAGATATCTGTACTTCAATCATGCCTTGAATAAAGATTAGATGGAAAATAATGGGCAAGTCATTTACTCCCTCAGAGTTGCATGACAATTTCCTTCTCAGTAAAAGAAAGCCAAAAATACTTGAACTATTTACTTCAAGAGGTAGCTAGGTTGCACAATGGATAAAGCACTGAGTTTAGTATTGGGAAGATTCATCTTCCTGAGTTAAAATCTGGCCTCATACATTTATTCACTGCGTGACCCTGGGCAAGTCATTTAATCCATTTTGCCTCAATCTGTAATATGAACTGGAGAAGGAGACGGCAACCCACTCTATGGTGTCTTTACCAAGAATATCAAAAACGGGAGGACAGAGACTTGGACATCATTGAAACAATCTGTCTCAAAGACTTATTGTTAAGCACACATTTTATAGACCTTAGAGAGCTATACAAATGGCAGAGAGAAGGAAGAAGTGGAGGAGGTTGACCACCATAGGATCACAGATTTAGAGCTACAAGTAAGTAGTCCAGTGTAAACCACTCATTTTACAGATGAAGAAAGCGAGGCGTCTGGAGATTAAACCATTTGCTCCAGGTCACAATAGTAATAAATGTCATTTCTGAACTCAGGTCATGTGACTACAGGGAGTATTCTTTCTGTTATGCTCTTTCTCCCAGAAACTACTTTTTTAAACCAATTTCCTACAAAGAACAGGTACACCTGACCATGGTTTTATTTTCAAACAGCATGAACTGTTTTCCAAACTGTTTTCCAAATTGTCTAATCTGTAGAGAAAATACCATCTACATATTTTTATTAGTTTATACTTACATTATAATAGTGTTGCTTTATGGAGATATTGAGTACTTAGTACAATAGACTCTAATTTTAAAATATTTCATTTGAGGCTGAATAATTATCAATTCCTAATTATGAAGACCTATACTGAATATCTTAATGTATGCATTCCCACAAAATAAGCACATAAACACATATTTAAATTACCTCTTTAAAAAAGTCACATGATAAAACTTTACATAAATAAAATAAAAAGCAGTGATACCTGATTTACCTCTCAATAGGTTTATTTTTAAAATACTAAGGTACTACATTTTCCAGTGAACACGGGTTAGATAGAGCTTCTTACCATTTGATTTACTACTTGGCTGAACCATTGCGGGGGAGGGGATATATTTAACCAGATCTTTATGGGAAATAACAAACTGGTAAAATAATAATCTTTATGAAACTTTTAAATATAGCAAAGATATCCCTTCATGTTGCATATATGATAAGGCAACTAAAAACTGAATCGTGTCAAAAATAATTAATATTTAAAACTAAAAAACTGAAATTTACAGCAGTAATACTAACCTTAGAACCCTGGACATGCATCAGACAAAACAGACAACAGATCAAAACAGTACAAGAAAAAGAAAAATATTAAAATCAAATGAAAATACAATGTAAAATTGAAACATAAATATTTTGAAATTATGTAATATTTTTATTAAAAGCAAAAATGTTCACTTGTATGAAACAAAAGCTTTCAATGAAAAGAATATACTTTGAAAATACCACTAGTATTTTATTTCCATTAAAAAGACTGTTGCCAGGTGGGAACATATATGGATATTTGGGAGAGGTGTAGTAGTGAGGGAGACTGGATCGATGATTTCATTGATGCAGAAAGTTCCTGTGAAGATTTTGTTCTACTAGGAGAGATCAGAAACTTCTCTGTACTTGCAGTCACAGGGAATAGACTGGGACACTGAGAGATTAAACAATCTGACTACAATCATTCAGTCAATATATGGGAAGGAGTGAGACTTGAACCCAGGTCTTTCTTTCTGTACTAAAGACCAGTTCTCTATTTATTGTACCACATTACCCTTCCTACAAGCATATCCATATATTTATCAACATGCATGTAAAACTTTACAAATAAATAGTTCACTTTCCCAGTAGAGTACTGGCAAAATATATAGAAAGTAAATGATATTCTTCAATATTAACATAATCTCTAGCAAAAGCCAAGCATAAAATAACTTCAGGAGACTGGTGGCTTATTCCTGATTTGTGTATGTCAAGAAGGATTCAAGGTTATTATTTTTTCAAACCTCTTGAGTCTATCCTACCAAACTAGATCATGTACTAGAGCAGATGTCAATTTACAGTTTATGGGTACATACCATATCAAGAATCATTTTCCCACAATAGAAAAAGTGCTTGTCTATAAGATGAAGTTTGAATTTTTCTTCTAGGATTGTCACAAGCTCATCATTTTATAATTCCTAACGTAAATTAACAAAAAAAATTAAACTCATTATACCCTCAATTTTGGTCTCTTCTCTGCTCGTTGTGACGAATACCTTAGGCAGCAGTTTGAAAAGAAGAAAGTATTTTCTTTTCATGGCATCTTATGATGTATAAATCATTTAAAATAATCACAATTAATGTGGCCCACTGAATGCCACAGAAACAAGGTATCATTTCTAACAAATTTAACCCACCAGCTAAGCCTAGCATTGCCAACTAAAAGACAGAAATAAACAGAACATAAAATAATCAGTTTTATTTTGGTTCCTATCACAGGATGATCATTGACATTATGTGTAAAGTTTCTGAAGATTCAATACTTTTAACTTACCTTTTCCCTTGTAATATAAAACTTATAGGAAAGTCCAAGATAGAAATATAAGCATTACTTTCCAGATAAAGAGAACATGCTATAACTCTTACATAACATTTGCCCTTAAATTCTAGTATTCAGAATGGCTGAAGACAACTGTTATTTATTCAGAGACTTCACAGAACAGCACTAAGTACAGATCCTTGTACATAAAAGACACTGAGAAGCGAATTTCTGTGAATTATGCAATTTGTAAATAATGTACTCCTTTGTTTATCTTTCCTTTCCAGCTAGTTGCTTGATTATTACTCATCATTTGCAGCAAAAAGTAGGAAAGGTAACAGAGAGGCCTCAACTAATCAGCCAACCTTACCTGAGATATTCAGCTTGGTATTCTCCCTTCTCCTCCTCTCACTGCTCCCCCCCCCCACCCCAGGACATAGAGTCAATCTAATGATTTCTTAAGTGGGTCTTTTAAACATTTTGATGGAGATAACTTGGAAAAACTTATCTAAAATTAGGTCTTTCATATTATTTTACTGTGTCAAAACTATATCCTTTAGCATAGATATGTTTAAATACCTGAGAAAACATAACGTGTAAGAAGGAATAGATTTCTGGTCCTCTAAATGAAGAGCTAGCATCAATGAAAGGGTAGAACTTCCAGAAGAGTAAATCAGCTCATTATATTTAAAAAAATAAAAAGTATTCTTCCTAATAACTGCTGGAAAGTTCAAATGAACTTCTCAAGAATTATTGAGTTCTCACTGCTAAAACTCTTTTAAAAAAGTAAATCTCTATGGATTCTATAAACTAATGATATGCTCAGTGGCTGATAGGGTTCCAATGTTCCTGTATTCACTTGCTTAATTCCCTTTTTTTCCCCCAGCTTTCTGCACCTTTCAATTGAATTTAAAGAGTCTTTTCTCTTTCTTCCTCCCTCTCTCCCCTCTTCCCCTCTCTCTCTCTCTCTTTCTTTCTTTCAATAGTCTCATATTACATTTTACCAAAAACCCTTAGCAGGCAGAGACTGAAACTAAGTATAAATAATATTTCACATTTCATATTTCAATATTTGTACAAAACAGTACAAATAATATTTCACACAAACTTCAAATGGGGGAAGATAAAGCTTAAACAAGATAAGGAACAATGTTTGTGACTCTTTTTTTAAAAAAGGTAATTTATTTACAATGTTAGCAGTTAAGATATAGAAACTGACACATCTATCAGCATTCCACTGAACAAAGTGACTGAAAAATAGGGGGATACATAGTGGTAAAAGTTACCACAGAAAAATCCTTAACTACTGTGGGCATATCTACTTGAACAAGATAAATGCTTCAAATTCCAATCTAGTGAGGTCAAAAATTTAAAACAGGAATGAGAAGAATCCAAAATATCTTTAACAAAAATGACCATACATATCAGTATGTTCATTATGAAATGGACAAAAAGACATTCAACTAAGACAGCTATTATGTTAGTGTTATTAATTATGCTAATTTAAAACAATTCCTTCATCATTAATTTGATATAATGGAAAGAATCCTGACTTACAGTCAAGACACTTGGCTGTAAATTGTAGGAATTTTAGTACATGCAGTCATGTTCAAGTCACCTTAATTTTCTTAAGCCCTAGCTTCTTCACCTATTGAAAGGGTAAAAAAGTTTATTTTATTTATCTTGCAAGCTTGCTGTTAAGAAAATCTTATCAACTTTAAATATTACAACTAAAAAATGAATTATTGTTACTACTACTATCTTAAAACTTGAGAGTAGTTCATTGTGTGATTATTTCATCAGAAAAAAATAATTTTAAAGTAATCTATTGCTGGTATTAAGTAAAATCACTTTTAAAATATACTGATTCTAAACTATTAAAACTATTTAAATTAAATATGACTGTCATATGGGAGCAACAAAAAGATGTGGGGGGGTAATAAGCATACAACAACACAAACAAGAGAGACTTCTGAAGAACAAGAATAAAAGATATCATCAAAGAATCGTATCTCAGAAAGAGAGGAGGAAATCATGTGGCAAGACTTGGGGATGACCATGAGGGTGGCTAGAATGCTTCATTGGTACTTTTGTGTACTGGGAGAAGCTGTAAGCAAAGCACCCAGAATAATGGGGGTGCTTTATGGTCAACCTTCAGGGGCACATGAATAGTATTGTCACATGGTCAACAGGCATAGATGGGTTGGAATCTACATCAATGGAAGGAATTATTAAATTTAAAAGATCACAGTTCCATTTAACTTTTTTTAAATAATTATTTTATTTATTTTCAGGGTACTATAATCACTTTCACATACCTTAGATTTTTTTTCCCCTTCCTCCCCATCCTCCCGGAGATGGCTTGCAATCTTATATAGGTTCAACACATACATTCCTATTAAATACAATTTTACCATAGTTATACCGAATAGAAGAATAAGTTGAACGGGAAAAACAATAAAACAAAACGAAACACAAAAGAAAATGGTCTGCTTCATTCTGCAATCCAATTCCATAGTTCTTTCTCTGGATGTGGAAGGCATTTTGCCTCAAAAATCCACTGGGAATTTTTTTAGGTCTTTAAATTGCTAGGAAAGACTAAGTCTACCAGAAAAATTCCTCACACACTGTGGTTGTTGCTGTGTACAAAGTTCTCCTGGTTCTGCTCCTTTCACTCAGCATCAGTTCATGTAAGTTCTTCCAGACCTCTCTGAAGTCTGCCTGTTCATCATTTCTTTTGGCACAATAGTATTCCATTACATTCATGTACCACAACTTTTTCAGTCATTCCACAATTGATGGGCATCCCCTTGGTTCCCAGTTTTTGGCCACCACAAAGACAACTGCTCTAAATATTTTTGTACATGTGGGACCCTTTCCCATTTCTATGATCTCTTTGGGATACAGTCCCAGAAGAGATATTGCTGGGTCAAAGGGTATGCATATTTTTGTAGCCCTTTGGACAATGAATTAGTGTTCCAACTCTCCCACATTTTCTCCACCATTTATCATCTTCCTGTTCTGTCATGTTAACCAATGTGACAGGTGTGATACGGTACCTCAGAGTTGTTTCGATGTGCATCTCTCTAATCAATAGTGATTTAGAGCACTTTTTCATATGACTATGGATAGTTTTAATTTCTTCCTCTGAAAATTGCCTGTTCATATCCATTGACCATTTACCAATTGGGGAATGACTTGTATTCTTGTACATTTGACTCAGTTTTCTATGTATTTTAGAAATTAGACCTTTATCACAGACAGGCCAAGTGTCTTTCATCACATTATGCTAAGTAATAATATGGTGAAATAAATTACATGCTGCACCACTATGGAGTCAGGAAGACTTGGATTTGAGTGTCTCTTAATATATTAGCAAATCACCTGACCTCTCAGGGGTCCCATCAGTTGTCTAATCTAAGATGTTAAATTGCAAAAGAATTGCCAATTTGCATCAATGGAAAAAGTTCCCTACATCAATGACACTACTTTTGCAAAAATTCTTTCCCAGTTTATGCTTCCCTCATAATCTTTGCTGCATTGGGTTTGTTTGTGCAAAAACTTTTCAATTTAATATAATCAAAATTATCCATGTTGTACTTCATAATGTCTTCTATCTCTCGTTTAGCAAAAAATTTCTCCATTCTCCATAAATCTGACATATACATTACTCCTTGATCCCCTAAACTGTGTATAGTATCAATCTTTATACCTAGATTATGCACCCATTTGGACTTTATTCTTGTATACGGTGTTAGGAATTGGTCTATGCCCAGTTTCTGCCACACTGTCATCCAGTTTTCCCAGATATTTTTGTCAAACAGTAAGTTCTTATCCCAGAAGCTGCAGTCCCTGACTTTATCAAACAGTAGATTGTTATATCATTGACTACTCTCTTGAGTACCTAACCTATTCCACTGGTCTACCCCTATGTTTCTTATCCAGTACCAAGTGGTTTTGATAATTGCGGCTTTATAATACAATTTGAGATCTGGTAGGGCTAGGCCACCTTCCCTAGCATTTCTTTTCATTAGTTCCCTTGATATTCTGGACCTTTTGTTCTTCCCAATGAATTTTGATATTATTTTTTCTGGCTCTAGAAAATAATTATCTGATAGGCATTGAATAAGTAAATTAATTTAGGCAGAATTGTCATTTTTATTATATTAGCTCAGCCGACCCACAGGCAACTCATGTTTTTCCACTTAGATCTGTCTTTATTTGTGGGAAAAGTGTTTTGTACCTGTGTTCATGTAGTCCCTTAGTTTGTTTTGGCAAGTAGACTCCCAGATATTTTACAGTGTCTACTGTAGCTTTAAATGGGATTTCTCTTTCTATCTCTTCCTGTTGGGCTTTGGTAGTAATATATAGAAATAAAGATGATTTATCTGGGTTTACTTTGTAACCTGCAACTTTGCTGTAATATATTTTGGTGCCTCTTCCTGTGATATAATTTACCATTTTCTGCATCTTCCTTTTCATGTCTCCCACTACAATCCCTTCACACCCTTAAATCACATTTTTATCATCACATCACTTACTTTATTCCCGTACCCTCTGTCTAGATATCCCTTTTATATATCATGATAAATATACAATTCTCAAGATTAACCTATCATCTTCCCTTATAGGGATGGAAACAGTTTGCCCATATTGAATCACAAGTCCCCCTCTGCCCCCCATTTACCTTTTTATGCCTTTTTTAAGATTTTTATTGGAAGATCAAATTTTCTATTGAGTTCTGGCCTTTTCATTAGGAAGTCTGGAAACCCCTTATTTGAGTGAATGTCCATCTCCTTGCCTGAAATATTATGCTCAATTTTGCTGGGTAACTGATCCTTGATTGTAGTCCCAGCTCTTTTGCCTTACAAAATATCATCTTCCAATTCCTTTAATCTTTTAATGTGGAAGCTGCAAGGTCCTGTGTGATCCTGAGTGTAGGTCCTTGACATTTGAATGGTTTCTTTCTGGCTGCCTGCAGTATTTTCTCCTTCACTTGATAGTTCTGGAATTTGGTAATGATATTCCTTGGTGTTTTTAGTTTAGGATCCCTTTTAGGAGGTGAACGGTGGATTCCTTCAATATTTTGCCTTCTGGATCTAGGATCTCTGGGCAGTTTTCATTGATGATTTCTTGGAAGATATTGTCCAGGCTCTTTTTTTATCATGGCTTTCTGGTAGACCAATGATTCTTAGATTTTTCTCCCCTGGATCAATTTTCCAGGTCAGTCGTTTTTCCAAGTAGATGTTTTACAATTTCTTTTGTCTTTTCATTCTTTTGTTTGACTGATTCTTAATGCCTCATAGACTCATTAGCTTCTACTTGCCAGATTCTAATTTTTATCAAATTATTTTCTTCACTTAGCTTTTGCATCTCTTTTTCCATCTGTCCAATTTTCTTTTAAAGGAGTTATTTTCTCTGGTTAGGTTTTGTACTTCCTTTTCCATTTGTCCAATTTTCCTTTTAAATTCTTCTGTGATTTTTTTTTCATATTTCTAAATCATTGGCCAGTTTTTCTCCTATTTCTCTACTTTGGCTTTTAAAATCCTTCTTCACCTCTTCCACGAATGCTCTTTGTGCTTCAGACCAGTTCATATTCAGATGGAGATACAGCCTCAATACTGACCTCTTTGGTTTTCGTGTTTTAGTCCTTATCCCCATAGAAAGATTCTATGGTCCTTTCTTTTTTGCTTTGCTTCTTATTCATGACGATCACCCTTTTCCTGGCTTTTAAAGTAGGTCTCTGGTTCTAGAGCACAAGGGGGCTCTGTCCCACAGTTCTTGCCTTGAACTTGAGGCTTTGTGTGTTGTAGCCTCTGGTTCTCTCAGTTAGACTGTAAAATGCTGCAGCTTATCTAGTACTAAGCTGACTGGCGTTCAAAAACAGAAGCCAGGTGTAATTCTTCTGTGTTTCCCTGAAGTTACCCTGGAGCTACTTGCGTTAATTGTGGGGGAGGGTTGGTCTGGTCATAGGAGGTCTCCTCTGCTGAGCTAGAGCACAGGCAAGCTCAGTGATTTGTGAACCCATCTGTGCTAGTGTCTTCCTGATTCCCCTGGGGTGATGAGGCACCCCTGGGGGCCTGGTATTGGCAGGTGTGAGCTCCACCCCTCTGGAGCTCATGATCTCCTCTTGGTTTGCTGAGGTGGGGCTGTCTCGGGACAGTTCCGGTCCTGCACTTGTCCCTGTCAGCCACAGCAAGAGGGCCCCCCACCTTTGTGATTTTCCTAACCTCAAGGGCTAAGAGACTATTTACCCCTTTGGCTGATCCCACTGTTTCAGTATTTTTCCTAGGAAAATATTTTATGGGTCTTACAAGGTCAACAAGGGGAGAAGGACAGCATTTACTGATCACTCTGCCACCTTGGCTCCCAGAAGTTCAAGTGACAGTTCCATTTAAACATATGAAAATACAATATACAATTTTCACACTCTTATACTCTCACTTATGGATTATACAGCCATATTTTTAGCAGTCTTAACACAGTTAAGTCATAAAGGCATACTGACAAAATGATTAAATACAATCATATTGAACTTTTAAAATTTAAAATGTTTTTCATTTTCCAACACAATGAAACTTTCATCGAGGAACTAGATATTAGAAAATCAGAAATTATTTGTCTCTTAGGAACAGAGATTTTAAAATCACAGGCTCCTTAAAAAGTTCTTTTTAGGAAAGGAGAGAAAATAGAGTAACCATTTAGACAGTGCCAGCTATGTGTCAGACATTGCAAAATGAGTTTTCTACAATTACCTCATTTGATTGTCACAATACCCTGGATAGCTAGCTATATATTTATATATGGAATAAATTTTTATTTTAATATAATGCACTAAGATTCCTTAATATGCCTTCAACTTAAAATGTAATAGCAGGAATGCTTGATTTTGACTCAAAACAGCTTCTAATGTTTATTAGCTTTTTGACCAATGATGATCAAGTCACTTAAACTTCCTTAAAAATATTAATGGAATAAAGACACCTGTCATGCCTATCAAACAGGGTTAATAAAAAGATAAAATTGCATAATTTTATGTTGAGTATTTTGTAAACTTTGAAGTGACTGATAATTGTCAACTCTGACCACTATATTCCACAGATGGAGTATATAATTATATAACACAACCTTTAAAATTGAATTAGTAAGTCATTTCAATTTATGTGACCATAAATATATACTCTTGATTCACCTTCCCTGTTGATGTTACTTTGTAATGTTATAACTTTGCATTTTGTTAAATCTGTACATGCTTTATTCCATCAATAGAATATAAGTTCCTCAGGATAGGTAGTACTTCATTTTGCCCTCACTGTATCCTCAAAAAATAGCACAGTGCCCTGCACATTTTAGGTGCTTAATAAATGTGGAATTAAATTGAATTATTTCCATGATGTCAAACAGTAGGTGAATAGTTGCTGTAATCCTAAAATACCTGTAATCTCTAATTGACTATACAGGTGCATTTTATTCTGTTGCCATGAACTTTTTTCTTAAAAATTTTTCCTGTATTGCCTAGTGCTCTTACATGATTCTTGTTTCTGTTTTTCATTTTTAAGGGGTAAGGTTAAGGAAGATAATAATAAAAAGAAAAAAATAAGTGAATGTAAAATAGCAGTTGTGTTATAAAAACAAAAAATAAGTTTGAGAAGGAAAGGATGGGACAGTCACTTGATCAGTTTTGAGGTCTTAGTTCAGTTTGTTTTTAAAGAACCCTAGTGGCTTTAAAGGATGTGTGCGTACGTATGTATGTATAGGGTGTCCCAAAGGTCTTTGTGAAGTTTTAAGCTGCAACAGCTTATAAGTGCACAAAGACTACAGGTACATGATATATATAAGTGTGAGTGTGTATACATACAGACATATAACTACACATTTATGTGTGTATATATGACCATAAAGAGAGATTTATATCAACACATATTTAAATACATATATTTTAAAATTTTTCATTGTTAATTAAAAAAAAAATTCTGTAAACCCTGGTAAGAAATTATATTCGCTACATTAGAATGAGAAGTTGCAGAGCAAAGATGTTATGGAAGGCTTGTTCAATAAATACTCCATTCCTTTTCTCCTTCCATCAATTAGTTCTTTATTCATGGTTTCCGTGCTCCCTTTATGTTTCAGTTGCACTTGTAATGACTGGTTGTGTTTTGTGTTCTTTTGCTCACTGGCCACATACTTCCCTAACAGGCTGTTAAATGGCAACGCTAGCATTCCCCAGCAAGCACATCTGGGGCTAAAAGGAAGGAGGAAAGGAAAATAAGCTGCTTGCCACCAAAGATGGTATATTTGGGGGGAAAATGTCTCCTTAACAACTGACATAAACTATAATTTTTATGACCACAATTATGGGGGAAAGGCAATTGAGTATGAATGTAGGAAGGTAGACATAACTACCAAGAGTCCAACAAAGATCCCTCCTCAACTTTCTGCAGGACTTGTCAGGTATTCCACCTCCTCCCCACTCCTGGTTAGATTGGACCTGATTAGTATAATAATATTATGAAGAAACTACTTCTATCAATGAAAACTAATGTCTGTCCTGAGACTTTTAGTTTTAAAATTGTCTGAGAGGCTGAGACCTTAAGTGACTTCGCCAGAATCACAACTAGTATATGTTCAAAGTCTTCTGGAGTCCAAGGCCACAAATCTATCCATTATGCCATCCTATCTAAATTATTTTTAATAACTATGATAGTAAGAACTATCTGACATGGGGAATAGCCACGAACTGGTTTCCTATAAGAAGAATGGGAGACATGTAGGAACAATATGTCCACTACCACCATCACAATAAGAACAAAGGTCTTTTGGCAGGGATGTGTCCAATGTGTCCAAGGATGTGTGATATGCATACATACGTGTGCATGCATGTATATACGCGCATGTACATGTATACTTACATATATACACATACATACACACACACACATACATATATATATAAAAATACACAAGTAGAAACAATCCTAGCCTTCCTCATCCAGGTTGGCAGAATCTGTCATTTAATTTTGAAATAAGAAGGGATATATTAATTGTAAAATAAAAACAGCTAACATACTTTTTGTACACACAAAATTACAAATCGTACATACCTTTTAAACCACATTTTACTAAAAGCACATAATTACATACAGTGTGGAGAAAAGATAAGTGTACACATTACTAAAATTTATGTAAAAATGTAAATAAAGCTCCTTTGAACCTTGGTATTAGAAGTGTAATTCAACTAGGATTTTTCCATTGTGTGAAGCTCTTTTAGTCAATTTGATAACTCTACATTATTTTAAATGTCAGACTCTGGCAATGCTTGGAAATTCATAAAATGTAACAGAGCATTAGGGAATTCATTTACCAAGAAACTGAACCAAAAGGCAGTTTTGTCAATAGTTCTTTCATATGAAATTACCTTGGTTCCTTTTATAAAATGATTTACTATTATCTCTGAACATGTGCAACATTCTAAAAAACAATGAGAAGTCTTTAAGAATAGTTCTACCCTGTTATTATATTTATGAATATCATTTCAAGCCGTTATTAGAAGTAATTCAACTAGGATTTTCAAGTGTGTGAAGCTCTTTCAGTTAATGAGATAACTTTACATTATTTTAAACATCAGACTGTGGAGATGATTGAAAATTCATAAAATATGAGAGAGTATTAGAGAATTCACATACCAAGAGACTGGCCCAAAATGTAGTTTTGCCAATAGTTCTTTCATATGAAAATAGCTTGGTTCCACTTGTAAAATAATTTACTACTATCTTTTGAACATGTGTAACATACAGAAAAAAAGTACAACGTCTCTAAGCATAATTCTTCCCTGTTATTATATTTATGAATATCATTTCAAGCAGTTCTCCATTAGAACTTGCATTTCTAACTTAAATTATGATGACTTTTCAAAAATTTCTATTTTCTATCATGAACAGAACACAATTAATGAAACAATGAGCTTGGATTTCAAACCACAGAATCTAGAGAACAAAGTATTTATTTATTAAGCTAACAAAATTTATAAGACAAAAGCATACATAGAAAATACATTCATTTGTAACAGAGACCACCACAGGCCACTAGATGGAAGTATTGTACTTACAGTTGGAGATGTAGCAGCAGAGAGCAAAGGTAAAATTCCTCCACAAGCAATGATGATGTTGTCTACCATCTGAGAAATGAGGTGAATTGTGTTGTGTACAAAAATAATATTTTCATTGCTATTGACAAAATCCATTACGGACTTTGTGGAATGGCTACAAAAAATGGAAAAAAAAAAACTTCATGAATGAACACAAACTTTATTTACGGGAAAACATATACTTTATACTACTTTATCACTAAAGTTTACAGGTTAACTGGAAATATACAACATATTTAAAATTAAATTACAATATTACTTTATTATAAGCCCAAAACACATATAAATTATTAGCATCAAAAGAAATCTAAATTTAAATTAGTATCTGTCTCCCTATTATTAGAAAGGAACACCTGAATGAAAATATAATGTATGGCTTAAGTTTAAAAGTATGAAAGTTTAAAAGTATGAAACTGCAACACTATATATATTTTTCTATGGACTACAGGCATCAGACAAGTAGTTAATTTCGCTAATTTGTTTTTTAAAAAAGTCAAGGTTAATTAGGGTTACATGGACAAAACAGATGTTTGCTTGATAA
This sequence comes from Bettongia penicillata ogilbyi, assembly GCA_023548195.1. Taxonomy (NCBI): domain Eukaryota; kingdom Metazoa; phylum Chordata; class Mammalia; order Diprotodontia; family Potoroidae; genus Bettongia; species Bettongia penicillata. Next base: position 2,672,692 of record JAJHZJ010000061.1, read on the forward strand.
AAAGAATTCTCCACTTTTCAGTCAGTTTTACTCATGCCATGTGGATAGTTACCATAGATAATTAGCAACATACAGCTAAATTAATAGATTATGGTTTCCATGGGATGTGAGTCATTTTCAGAACCCCTGATTAAGTCTCACAGCACAATGTCTTATGCATGGTAGACTACCTACTTTTTGCAGTATAAAATAGACACTCTTTTTGGCATTGAAAGCCTTTACAACCTAGATTCACTGTTACTTGCCTCCTACAGTCAAAACCACACTTGATATTTCTTAGAGAAGACCTTCCATCTCCATTTTTTAAGTGTTTCTACTTGCTGTCTTTTCATTTCTAGAAGTAAGTGTCTCTTCACCTCACTTGCTTTATTCAAGAATAAGATCAAGTACCACCTTTTACATAAAGCATTTGCTCCTAGGGCCTTTCCTTGCAAAGTTACCTTGTACTGATTTCACATATATTCTACATAAACTTATTTTTGGCATCTCCAGTGGAATGTGAGCTCCTTGAGGACACTGAATGCTTCACTGCTTTTATATTTCACATGCTTGACACACAATAAGCACATAAAAATACTTAATGGCTGACTGATGATTACAGAAGAAAATAAGAAAATTAAAGTCACTGATTAAAAAGGCCAGTGATTTCCATACAATGATGCATGTATCAACACTTGACTATACCCCAAGATTCCAAAAAAAGTCAACATACCCCTCCAGACACTTAAAGCTCAAAGAGAACAGCCATAGGATAGACAAAATATGGTCTGAACTCTACTGAATATAATGTGATTATCATTAACTTTAAAAGATAAACCTATTTTAAGCAAAAAAGCTGCTTGGCATAATTTCATTTTTTAGAATACATACAATAATAAAAATATATAGAGCATCACAGCCATAAAAATAAGTGTAAAAGCTAATTTAAAATTGTTATGCAAACATGTTTATCATGAGACGTTGATAGTAGAAAGCAAAGATTGTGTTAGTTATTATTCTTGTGAAGAAATTACACCTAAATCGATATACAGTATTTTGATAAGGTAAGTTCTAAAATGTAGCTGTGGACTTATCTTTTAATTCATCTAAATGTTTTCACATGATTGAATTACAACTGAAATTTAACTTAACACATAAACTCTCCTGAGCTGTCCAAAAGATGCATTTCTTTATTCATTCTCCTTAATATATTAAAAAGAAAGAACAGGAGGAAGAAAAAACAAGACCTGTTTGATGGTCCCAGATTTTGATCTAAACCCTAGGTGTATTACTAAGGAAAAAACAGTCATCTTCATAAGAGACACATCACTTTAGTAATACTTAATAAATTTTTAATATATGGTTCAATCAATCTTACCCATATGGTATCAAGTTACATTTTAATAAAATGGTTTGTGTTAGAATGAATATTGTTTTATTTATTCCAAAGAAATATTTCTACCTCCTCCAAACATGTACATCTGTTTCTAAAGCAAATAGCAAGTCCGTGAGGAGCCTCTGGTGCATTGGAGACCACTTAAACTCAGGAATCCGAAACATCGTTGTGCGTGGACCTGGACTAAACTGACGTCGCTGTTCCTCAGTCATTGGCATTCCTCGAAATCCTAAATCAACTCTGAGATCTCTGTCTTGTTGAGTGATAGACCGTCCCTGAACCGCCTAAACAAAAGATAGCTTTTTAAGTGCACATAATATCTGACTTCAAAAATGTTAAGAACAAATTAGCCATAACTTCACGTACAGATGTATTAACAGGGTGAGTAAAATAAATCCTTTGTATATGATTTCTGTAGGAATCCCAGGCTAAACACTTTTGAAAGTTAAGGAGAGAACTCTCACTTTATTTTTCAGATTAAAAAAAGTGAGACAAGGAATCTAATGATTATGGATACTTTCAAAGTCTAAACTAGAACCGAGTATTTTTAAATTGTATTCACCACAATCTGTATAGAATTCCCTATGAAATATGCTGTATATAAAAAAAATTTTCCATATTTCAATAAATTCTAACTTTATCTACTCCCCTGCCAACCATCCTCCCCTCCCATAACTAATACAAATCTCACCTCAATGCTTCAGTAGACAATTTTCATGAGCTCTTATGGCCAAAAAGAAAAAAAATTATTTGCCTAATGGACAACCTTCAAGTGATAAAATTTTTCACACTAAATTAGTTAGGTTAGATCTCTGAATATAATAACGGATTGTAAAGGTACTATACTTAAATATTTTGATTTCAGTAGGAATTAGCCAAAGAGCTTTTTTTTTCCGGTGGTATAACCTTCCAAAACCCAGAACTATCTCCATACTTCAATGATTCCTTGGAGTAAGTTAAATAATATAGTCAAGGAAACTGTACATATTATTAATGATTTACCATTTGTAATGATGGGCTGAAAGAAACATTATTAATCAGGAAAAACAAGGTAATAGGCTACATCTGTAAGAAATGTAAATAATGAAATAGGCTGGGCTATCTCCAAATACCTTTCATTCTCTATATAGAATGCATTTCTCATAAATATGGTACCAAAAACTTCTATAATGTAAGTGCTTGAACACTGTCATGATCAGTGATCAATATATTTTGCCTCATTTAAATCTTTTCTGAATTAAAGAATATACCTAAAATAAAACTATGATGATCACACAAATACATTATTAGTTTCTTATAGGAATAAATATGCCTTTTCCATAAACAGCATCTTTCTATATGGAGTTATAATCAAAGTAAAACATTTGACAATGACAAGGAAACTTCAATAAAGAGGTAAATAAAGCAAGGCTTACATGTTTCACAGAATCTCAAGATCAGAGAATTTTAGTTAGAAGGAACTTTAGAAATTTAGTCCAATCAATACTTCAAAATATCCCCTACTTGTCACATTACCATGTGACCTCTACCTGAAGACCATAAATGAAGGAGAACCCCCTATTTACTTCCAAAGGCATTCCACTTCACTTTTGGACAAATCTATTAAGAAATTGGAGACCTCAAACTGTTGGCAGCTAGGGGGCACGATGTATAAAAAGCACAGGTCCTGAAGTCAGAAAGATTCATTTTCCTGAATTTGAATCAGGCCTCAGATATTTATGCACTAGCTCTGTGTCCCTGGGCAAATCACACAACCCTGTTTGCCTCAATTCTCTTATCTGCAAGATGAATTAGAGAAGTAAACGGCAGAGTACTCCAGCATCTTAGCCAAGACAATTCCAAATGAGGTCATGAAGAGTCAGATATGACTGAACAATTGTTAGGAAATTCTCCCTAACGTTCAATTTAAACTGTTCTCTCTACAATTTCTACCCATTTATTATTTCTAGTTCTGCCCCTGGGGGTCAAACAGAACAATTCTAATACCTCTTACAAGACACCTCTTTAAACACATTTACACAGATAACTATCACGTCCCTCCCTCCCCAGTCTTCTCCTCTCCATTCTATGTATTACCAGTCTCTTCAACTTACCTTCCTGTGATACAAACTCAAGGCTGTTTCCTGACTCTAGCTATCCTCTGTATAGTCTCCTGTTTATCAGTGTCCTTAAACTGCAGCGCCCAGAACTGAATACTATATTCCAGATGTAGTTAGCCCAAGTGAGTGTGCAGAGGAACAACTATTTCCTTATTATCTTCTTAATACAAAAGATTCCATTAGCTTTTTGATGGCCACATCATACTGCTAACTCACAATGAGTTTGTAGTACATTAAAACAATCAGTTTTTTTTCAGGCAAACTAGTAAATAACCATACCTCCCCTAACTTTTACTTTTTGTGGAGGGGATTTCTTTGAACACAAGTATAAAAACTTTAATTTTAACACATCAATTTCAGTCTCAAATACACAAGAACAGTGAAAAGCTAAAAAAAAAAATCACGGAAGACTTAACACATAGTTGCCCCTCCTATTACCTTTGCACATATTTAGCTTACATGAATATTTTATTAACTACTAAAATTAAATGCTACAAGCACAGGCATGGCATCTAATCTAAGTTGTATCCTTTTTAGTCTGTTCCGTGCTGGATCTGGAGTCAAATGACAAGGGTTCAAAACTCCATTCTGCTGTGGGCCACCTCTATGTCCTTAAAGCAAATCTGGACCTTGGTTCCCTTTTCCGTAGAATGAGGGGGTTGGACTAGCTGGCCTTTAAGTCCTTTTCAGCTCTCAACTTTTGATCCCATGGGCTGACTATAGCCTAAGAGCTGACACAATTCTTCTGAAATACTGAATAAATGAAATTAACAACTTAAAGATTAATAATAATCCCTGGGTTAACTACTTGGTCACTAATTATTCTGCTAAAGCAACTATAAAAGAAAATTTCCTGAAGTCACTTTTTCCTTTCTATTATTTACCTTAATAATTGGACAATACAGCAGTGATGTTTCTGCACCCACTGTTTTTTCCTGTGGTGGAAAAGTTAGTAAGCATTGCTTACTACTTAGTATATCTTAGTAAGTCAAAGGAGTATGGTGTTAATGGAGTTTTGTCCAAGAAATACATCTAGTCAGTATAGACCAACATTTTATTTATTTAGTGGTCAGATATGACCACTAAAAATCATAAGGAAAAATTAAAACAACAATAATTTTATATCATCATACAGAAATTTCAAACAATATTTCAGGTATATTTTTCATTTATTTTTTATAACTCATGTACTGTAACTTACTTGAGTTGTAGTGGTAGTCTGGATCTTCCTGATTTCCTTTCCTGCTTCTTTACCATCATCAGATCTTTCAGTATCTGAAATTATGCTTCCTGCATCAATATTAGGCACAATTTTACTACCAGAAGATTCTGTTTCAAGTGTTGTAGCAGTCATCTCAGCATATTCTAAACCTTTAGAGGATGAAGCTAATTCCCTTTCAGAAATGCTACTCATTCTATCTGAACTTGTATGAATTTTGAATTCTTTTTCTTCTATTATGCTCGATGTACAAGTTAAGTCAACACTACTTGTCATATGAGCAAGCAGTCCAAGATCATCACTAACACTAAGATGTACTTGAGTTTCCTGCACATTTGGCATAATATGATTACTAGAGAGTTCAGGCAGAAGTTTCTCTTCCTGGCTTGGAATTTTGTCAAAAATAAATGAGGTACTATTACTGGTAGGTTCATCTTTCTCATCAGCCAATGTTATCAATGGGCCATTGTCCTTTTCTTCACTCTTTTTAATGATGCCGACACTTCCATGGACATTGTTTTGAAGTTTCTCAACAGCAGCACTATATACATTATCCAACAAAGATTCAACCTCCACAAGTGCACCATTTTCTCCAGTAACTAAAGTCTCAGGTGACAAATCCATATCATCAAGCTTTACTTCTGTTGCTTCCACTTTCTCTGCTTTTATATCTACTAAAAGATCATGTACCTCCACATGTACACCACCTCCTGGTCTATCTGAATTTCCCAGAACATCATCTGACACTTTTGTTGCCATGAGCAAGTCCCTGGTATCTGTGCTGACAGGGTAATCAGTTTCACTTTCTGGGCTTTGACTTTGTGAAAGATCTTCTATTTCTCTGATTTCCATTCCACCTTTTGCACCAGTTGCTTGAGATGAAAGACCTGATATAGTGCTCACGTTCCCTTTCTTTCCCTTTTTAATGTTTTCTTCTTCTTGTCTTTGATACTCTTCATACATTTTAGCTAGATATTCCTTGTGAGCTTCATAGGTGACCTTAAAAACAAGACACATAAGGATTGTTTAAAAGATATCTTATGCCTTTTATGTACAAAACAGAAGCAAAATGACTAATGAGGCCAGTAAGGTAAGATTATGGGAGTGAAACTATTTTTATAATGAAAAAAATTTTTATAGTTTTAAAATTTAGCACATTTCAATCTTTGATAAGAACGCATGGCATAGTCTACAGAGAGATGGCTTTCAAATCAGAAAGGCTTGAGTTCAAATTCTATCTCTGATACAAACTAGCTATGTAATCACAGACAAGTCACCTAACCTCTTGGTGCTCCTAAGCAATGCTCTAAGAAGTCTCTAAGACTTCTGTAAATGGCAGCTAGGTGATGCAGTGGATAGGGTGCCAAGTCTGGCTTCAGAAAGATTTATCTTTCTGAGTTCAAATCTGGCTTCAGACACAAGCTGAGTGACCTTGAGCACATCACAAAACCCTGCTTACTTCAGTTTCCTTATTTGTAAAATGAAATGGTGAAGGAAGTGGCAAACCACTCAAATATCTTTGCCTAGAAAACCTCAAATGTGACCATAAAGAATCAGATGTGACTGAAAATCACTGAACCACAAAAATAAGAACTACATCTTTAGGACTATTACAGAAAAGCTTATACAGTTAAAGAAATCTTTACATTGATAATTTTAGACTGATAAAATAACAAGGCTCAAATGCTTAGTAAGGAGGGTACAATGAATTTAAACTAATCAATGTAAAGCAAAGCCAAAGAGAGGAGATAGGAAGAGTCAATAAAAAAAAAGAAGCAGTCTTAAAATCAATCATAGGACTAAAAGGGAAAATGAACTTTATGGGTTATCTAGCACAACGCATTCTACAGTTTAAAAAAATGATGCATCAAGAGGTAGAGAGGCCTACGCAAGGTCACAATGATATGATAGTACGTGGTAAGAGAGAGGATTCAAATGCAAGTCCTCTGACTTAAATTATTACATTCTTTTTCACTTCCTATTCACTTAAAACCTGCTATACTCCAAGTCTCCTCAAAATCTCACATCCAATCACCCCCCCTACACAGGTACTAGTAAACTAGATACGGCCATATACCTATGCATAACATGCAAATTAAAATATGATTAGGTTTTATTAATTACATCTAAAATATGTGATTGAGAAAAAAGATTTTTAATTGAAAATCATTGCATATATAAATTACTTGAAAATACAAATCTATTTTGGTTTCATTGTGAAGCTGAGAGAATGTGTTCAGCCTTGGTAAGCTCAAGATAAAGTCACCGTGATAAGACAACTTAACTTCCTTTTTTTTTTGGTCCCTTCCCCCTCACCATGTGCTATCGTGTCTAATAATAAAATGAAGTTATGAATATGGAGAAAAATTTAAGTACTTTTCTGAAAGTAACTCATATCAAATAAGCAAACTGTGCAGTATTATAAAGTCACTAAAGTTTACACCCATTTAATGATAAATTAATATTGAGAAGAATTGGAGAATTTTATTGCTCAAAGTAGCTTTATAGACAGCAACTAAAATAGCAACTCATTTTAAAGATGGTTTGATTTGCTCAAGTTCTCATACAATTTGTGGCACAGCCAAGGCTAGCTAGAACAGATCTTCTGACTCAAATTTTGTATTCTATTGAGCAACCTTATTTTTAAATTTCTGAATCTAATAATTTTAAAACTGCCAACTTAACTGCGAATTTCAAAAACTATCAAAATTGGGATGAGCAGGGCTCTAGAGAAACTTACGAAATCATACAGTCATTTTGGGAAGCCATATGGAAATAAAGGTTAAGAGATACATGACAATTTATACCCTTTGATTTAATGATCTCTTATGATAACTATACGCTAAGGTTAAATTAAAAGGAGAAAAAGACCGATCTCAGTAAAATGTTAATAGAAACTTTATCCATAATAACAAAAAATGAGAAATTACTAATAGTTAATAAGGAGTTGATGACCAAATTTCAGACTATGAAATGGAATTAGTCATGAAAAAAATGACAAAATTTTAATAATATGGAGAAAAATGGAAAGATTTATATGAATTGAAGCAAAATAAAGTTGAATCAGACCAATACTCATTGTGACTATGTAAAAATCTAGTAAAATTAATAGTACATCAACTAATTTAAAAACACATAAAAAAGAAGAGATTATGAACACAGGATCAAATGACAAAAATGTTCACAGAAGCATTTTGTGAAATTTAAAAGGTTATCTAAAATGTAAGGTAAAGGTATTTTAACAAACTGTAACAATGTGGAGCCTGTGGTTTTAGCTTTCTTTTTTAAATGAAATGGTGCTGTAGAACAAGTGCTAGAATTCATCAATGAATTTTATCAGAAAGACTCACAATATTGTGATATGGTTGAACAAACTGTATATTTGGTGTCAGAGAACGAGTTTAAAATCTTCATCCAATAATTTATAATATGTAAACTTGGAAAAGTTATTACCTGTACTGTTTCAGTTTCCTCATTTGTAAAATATAGGGCTTGGGACTAATAATCTTTATAGCTTTAGATTTTTTTTAATACTGTGCTATATATATAATACTGCTATACATACACACAAAGCCATATCCATGTGTGCAAGCAAATAAGATGAAATGGTTAGGTTAATCTCTAATATTTTTAAAAAATATCACATCCACATTTTAACTAAATTGGCCATAATTTGTGCTATCCACAAGATGGCACTAAACTATTTTTTAAAGGGCCTGAGATCCAATATGATTCAACATAAAGTTTTCAAATTAGTTGGTACCTTTGAATGGGCTATTGAGAGTGTATCCACCCAGACTCTCCAGCCACCCCATTCATACTTTATTGCATGATACAAAAGGATCCGAAAAATATTGTACACCATTTCTGTAATCTTCTGTTCTTCAGAATTTTTTGGATTAATATAGCCAAGAGAAAACATCCAGTCCTGCCACACTGAACACTGAAGTAAACATCTAGGGGGGAAGAAAAAGATTTCTTTTAAAAATCTAAATAAATTCCAAACTGACACATTTTGAATGAAACAAATATTCTTCTACTTTTGAAAAATAAGAGTTCACTTATGCAAACCATGCCAAATATTCACCATGGTTTTAAAAAGGAGAGATGAAAAGAAATTTGCAAAAGCAAAGAATATAAGGGCAAAACAACTAGCAACAGTAAGAGCTAATAGTAAACAAGAGAATGGAGATTGGGAGGGACATCAATTATTTCTCCCATCACATACAATCAAAATGGTAACAATAATAATGTTAAAAAATTAAATATCCTATCTAATTCTAGAGTAGACAAAGCTGTATAGGTAAGCAAGAAAAGACAGTTTTCTGTTCTGGGATATCCCATGCTTTCACAAAACATGTGTTACTCCTTAGAGGAAAAAAATTAAGAGAAACTGGCAAAAGAGACTGGTACTCTGAAAGAATTTACTTTTACTGTTTTGAGTGAATAATAAGCTAGTTTTGAACCCTATATGCCAAATAATATTTCTCTCTTTCAAGGTCACAAAATATGCCCTGCTAAATTTAATTCTGTCATCACAGAAACTGGGAAGAAGAATGCAAACTCATTACCAAACTGGGAAAACAAGTCTAAGTGCCATCGATAGCCTTATTAGTATAATTTTCACATATATAAATGAGATACATATATGCTTACCTATGTTTGTATATGTATATGTAGAAATGTGTGTATATTCTGTGTACATATGCATGTGTGTATGTGTAAACTGAAAAGAAAATTTCTCTAAAATTATATAATGCCACAAATTTGGCACAAACTCATAAACTCATAAAATACAGATATTTTAATAACTTCAAATATCTTATTAACATATAGTAGGAGAAAAATTAAGATTCAAAGTCAGAAAGAAAGAAAAAATAAATTAATCATAAAATATTCAAGAATATACCTCCTGTTTTCACGGCTATTGCTGAAAAGTTTTATCATGTCAGATAAAAATAAACGGCGGACTTCCATTAGTTCTGCACTTGGAGTAGAGTTTTTTAACAGAGTTGCCACAACTTTAAGAATCACTGTAAATGAGCAAAAAGGTTATAATAAAATTAAAATCATATAAAATCTACTTCTGCAAGTCAATAGTTATTTATCAACCACTACCTCTGTGACTAGGACCGTGAGAAAAAGCCATAAAGGTCACAAGATTTCAAAACTAAAAATTTTGATAATTAAAGAAAAACACTTCTGATCCAAGTAACCCAAGTTAATCAGATTACAAAAAAAAAAAAAATTAAGGTTTACTTACTTGGATTCTGAATTTTCACTGTAGAATCTGGCTCTGGATGTGGCTTATGTACAACCTGAGTGCACACTTGCTCTGTTAAAATCTAAAATATAAAGAATGTAGTGTACATTAACATAAAAATAATTTTGAAAATGAATATATTATGTTACAGGATACAGGAAATCTCTCCCTCAACATATACAACTTATTTATGAAAAAATAGGTACATATGAATAAATGGACCTTAAATATGATAAACAGTAGTTTAACTAAAACTAAGAGTCAATGACACTTCTAACAGTAATACAAGATGTTGTCTAGATAAATAAAGCAAGAGCTCTTGAGCAAGCATATTCACTCTCACTGTTACTATAGCAAATAATTAAGAAAGAAGGGAGGGAGGGAATGAGAGAAGGAGGGAAAGAAGGAAAGAAGTGAGAAACAGTGGAATTAAGAAAATCGAGGCAAAAGAAATTGCAAAATTAACTATCTGAAAAGGATAGAACTTAGAGAATTCCAAAGATTCAATAAAAACTATATAATTCATAACTTAAATAAAATAGCAGGTTAAAAAAATAATACCACAAAAGCATCTACCTTTCTATATATTACTAACAAAACAATACCTGGTGGAAGTAAAAAAGGAAATCCTACTCAAAATAGCTACAAAAGGTATAAAAATATCTGTTAAGTTAGCCGACCAAGGCACAAGCAGGACTTGTACAACTCCCAAACATTCCTAACAGAAATAAAGACTAAAATAATAAAAGACACACTCATGGTACATGTTAATAGAGATCATTTAACCTATATTCATTTATAGATTTTATGCCATTAATCAAAATCCCATGGTACTGAAGTACCATAGGAACAGATAACAGTTAAGCTCATCTGGCTGAACAAAGTTGAAGAATCTCAAGAAAAATAACGAAAAGAGGAACCTAGAATTATGGATCTGGAGAAGGAAATGGCAAACCACTCCAGCGTCTTTGCCAAGAAAATCCCAAAGAGATCACACAGTCAGACGCAAGTGAAAAATAACTTAATAACAACAACAAAATAAGAAAATTCTATTAACATATAAGTGACAAATATATAAGAATAAGCTTTACTTCTCAATAAACTGTCAAATAACATAAACAAGTTTTCTAAAAAGAACTAAAACTATAAGCAACCATGAGAGGAGGCTCCAAATCATATTAGGAGACAGGCAAACTTGAAAAAACTAAGACTCAAGTTTCATCTCGTATCCACTGCAATGATAATAAAAGATGAAAATGGTACATATCCAAGTGTATGTATATAGTGGCACACTAACTACACCCACTGAGAGAGCTGTGAATTGTCTGACCTTTCCAAAAAATAATTTGGAATTATACTTAGTAATGATTTTTAAAAGTCATTACTCTATATACATCCATGTACCAGGTAATAATACTACTAGTAATACTGTCCTGAAAAACTTAGTACAGTTTTAAACTACTAATGCTTAAAGCCACAGCAAGGCTTTTGGGATACCTTATATAACCCAGAGATAAAGATCAATTGCAACAGCACTTTTTGTGGTAACAAAGAACCGGAAACAAACTGGCTTCCAATAAATTGGAAAATGGCTGAACAAATTTTGATTATAAATATGATATATTACATTATAAAAATAAAGAATATGAAGAATTCATAATAGCTTGGGAAACTTTTTATGAACTGACAGAGTAAAGAAAGTAAAAACTAAGGAACAATTTAAACAATGATGATAATGTGAAGAAAAACATTCCAAGACAACACAAAAGGTCAATTCCAAGATCGGCTGCGACATCAAAGTACTAAACGTAAAGAATGCTTCCCTCTTCTTGTCAGAGAAACAAGAAGTGATATGCTTGGATTAAGTCATGTATTGTCTGACAAAGCCATGATGTTGATTCATTTTACTTAACTACATATTTTTTAAAAGACAAGGCAGGGTTCAGTTGGGTTGGGAAAGAAAAATGGGAAATGTCAAGTAAATTTTTTTTAATCAATAAATTTAAGCAAAAGCAATAGTGTGCTTTATTCTGCAGACTGATGGAAAATAAAGCAGTGTGACATAAAACACTATTTGCAAAAGTCCAACGGATCCCTTCTAAAGCCTCATCAAGGACATATGTGTGTGTGTGTGTGTGTGTGTGTGTCTATGTGCATGAAAATAAACACAAGGATCAGTAGTTATTTATATTCTCTTGGTCACTTTTCCTGGTAGTGATAACATACAAAAGTTTTTGCACAGCTTGGTATAATGTTCTCCTTTAGATACACCTATCGACCAGTCCCTCAAGATGCTCATGAATGTGTCACCTCCAATGTGAACTCGGTTTATCCAGCTGCTTCTCTCACACGCTTTCCCTAGTTCTACTCCCATTTTTGCTCGACGTACGTAGCTCTACTATCCTGATGGTGAAGAATGTAACAAACTTGTATGCAGGACTCTCCTATGCTTCTCCTACTCTGCTTTTTAAACCAAACCAAGTAATACATAAACAAGCACTAAATGTCCAAGGGGGCAATAGCAGGACTCACAGCACGAAAGTGAGACAGCCTGTGCTCCCAAGGAGGTCGCTTATGGGCCCTGAGATACAGCACGTATCTGAGAGTGTAGGCCAGGAGTTAGAGCATTTCATACAAGCGGCACGTCAGCAGACTAGCAACTCATCCTAGTAGCAAAGGTAATAATCATGATTCATAGTGCTCTCAGCAAGAGCCAAAAAGTATGAGAGAGTGTTGGAGTGTGTGGGGGGGGATGGGGGGGGGCTGTGAGTGTGCCCCCTGTGGGGGAAGGGGTGAGATAAGTGTCTGCTGAGAGATACAACTTACTTGTAGAAGCAGGAAAGTAGAGAACAAGATGTCTGTGCCTTCCACACCAGTGCTGGTTTCAAAACTGAGTGGATTAATTTATGGACCTTGGTCTGGAACATCATTAGACACGGTAGGGAAAAGTGGGCAGTGTCAGGGGAGATGTACCTGTGCTGGCTAAGTCTTGGAGTTCTAATGTCTTCGTAATTAAAAACTTTAATTCTTTTGGATTGATTTTCATTAGCTGGTATTCACACCAACACTCATTTAATTTTTTTTCCTTCTACAGTTAGACATCTCCAACTGCCTAATGGACATCTTTAACTAGACCTCTTGTGTACCTATTAAACACAACATGTCCAAAATTGGAATCCTTATCTTTACCTCAAAACCATCTCCACTTTTTAAACTTCCCCGGTACTGTTAAGAGTAGCACCATACTTCCAGTTACCCAGTCCCAAAACATGGCTGACATCCTCAATTCTTTACTTTCTTTAAAAACTTGATAAATATTCATTTATCAAGTCCTATTATTTCTGCCTTCCAAACATCACTCTTAGATGTCCCCTCGAAAACTGCCACCACACTGTCACAGATCCCATTCCCTCACACATCATTTATGGTAATATCCCTACTGTCTGGTCCCTCTGTCACAAATCCCCTCCTACTGAAGCATATCCTATACTCAGCAGTAAAACTGATCTCTCTAAAACAAAGCTGTAACCATATCACTACCTTCTGCAAAATATCCCCAGGCTTCCAACTAACTCCTGAATCAAGGGGCCTTTAAAGCCCCTAGTAACTTGGTTCCTTCTTCCTTTTACAGTTTTTTTACTCCTTTCTCCACTATATACTCTGAGATCCACTGACACTGGTCTCCTTGCTCTTCCCTAAACATTCTATCTCCAATTCCAAGCACTTTCACTGACTTTCCCCAGATCTGAAACACTTTCCTATTTAATATTCACTTCCTAGTTTCTCTTGCCATCTTTCAAGTCTCAACTTAAGTCTCATGTTTACCAAGTCTCTCCCAGTCCTCTTTAACCCCAGTGTCTTCTCTCTGAGATTACTCAAGGTATTCTTTATATAAATATCTTGCCTGTATGTAGTTTTTTGCATTTTGTCTCCCTCATTATACTATAAGCTTCTTGAAAGAAGAGCTGGCTGGTTTGTTTTTTGTTTGTGGCTTTTGGATCTTTTTGTCTTTTTCTGTCTCCCCAGTGCTTTGCATAGTTCCTGGAACAGGTAGGAGTTTAATAAAGGTTAGTTTTTATTTACCTAAATTGATTGACTACTGGCTTTACGCTCTTGCATTATCATTCTCCATAAAGTTTAGCAAATCTCTTTGTATTTTAAATCGGTATTGCCTTTCAATAAAATCTCTGTCTGACAGAGATGCAGTATAAATTGGGGTGGGGGAAGGGGAGAATGGCTCTGTTACTCTCTTTAATATGGCAACTTATTATGATAAATACAAGGTTTAAAATTCTGTATGATATTATCAAAACCAAAGGCAATGGCCTTTCCTCCATTCATTTGAATTTTTTTTCTGGCAATCAAAATTTTGTTTAAATAAGTTGGCATTTTAGTTGAATGGAATACTATTTTCTGATTTGTATTTCTTCTGGTTTGATATTCTGCCTTTTGCACTAAGAACCTAGTAGTTCTATTTACATAGGAAGCTAACAAAATTATCAATATTGCTGGTACGCATAATCTACCTTTTGAGCTATATCAAAAGATCTTGACACAAAGCAATTGGAGACAAAAGGTCATCAAATGGAAGACAGTTTTGCTCCCAGACTTAGCATGGGGGCAGGACTATTCAAATTATCAATGACCCTGATACTCTGGGTAAGGTAATGGTAGGTAGGAGGCAGCAAAATGAAAGTAATGAGGGGAAAAAAAAGGAAGACGAAGGTATGAGCAAAAGATTAAAATATGAGGGATATGGAAACACTGCTACCACAATGGTGTCTGATCTGGAGCAATGATAGTATAGATCAAAGTGAGAATTATGTGCAGGGTTAAATCTGCTCAGATGCACAGACTCTCAATGTAAGAGTCTCAAGACTCTTATATATTTAACTAAAAAGGGCTCCTTATGGAAATAGGTAGTGGTTGTCTTTCATTCTTGAAAAGGACCAAAATGACATCACCGTGCTAGAGTCAAGCTTCAGTGCGTCCAACTGGGGCTATAAAGAATACCTTAAACAGCTGGAGGAATGTTTAGTCTTGATGGCTAGGCCATGCCAATATAATACAAATGACAATACTGCCAAAGCTGATTTACTCTTTTAATGATATACAACAATCAAATTCTCCAAGGGACAACGACAACAAAAAAACCCCAAACAATGACTAGAATGAAAATGGAAAGAAATATAAAAACAAAACTATAAAGAACAAGCACAGCTCAAAAGGAAAGATATAAGAAGATACTTCTAAACTGCCCCTCTGTGGAGGTAAGAGGCCCACAGCTGTTAAACTTTGTACATATTTTCAGATCATTTTTGCGTTAGTAATTAGTTATGTTGACTTTTTTCTTTTTTTTTCACTTTTCAATCTCTTGCAGCCAAACTTCCATCTCTAGCACTGTACTGAAAAATGACTTCATAGTCACTAATGACCTACTTATTCTTAAAGCAAATGAACAGTTTTTGTTGCTCTATTCTTTGAACTCCATGTAGCACCAGACACTATTATCCATTCCGTTCACTATCTTCATTGGTTTCTCCAACAACGCTCTCTCTCTCTCTCTCTCTCTCTCTCTCTCTCTCTCTCTCTCTCTCTCCACCCTACCTCTCTGATCATTCTTTCTTTGTTCCTTTGCTATCTCCCCATATTGTTCACATCCCTTTAAAATTGGTGCAATAGTTGGCCTTTATTTATTTTTTCATTATACTCCCCTTCCTTGATGATCAAATGCAAACTCAAACATTCAATAAGGCAACTGATACTCAAATCTCACTCTCGATCTTTCTCTAGAGTTTGAAATCCATATTTTCAACTGCCTTTATCATATTTCCACCTGGACATATTCAGATTCTACATGCACCAAACCAAACCTACTGTCTTCCTCCAAATTGTGCCTTATCTGCTGACACATGGCTATTAATGGCAATGCCATTCTCCTAGGCACCCAGTCTCATGACCTTGTGATTATCCATTCCTACCTCTCCATTATTCCTTATACAACTATTCAACTGACAGGTCCTGATGATTTTATATCTGCAATACCTATTGATTCTGTCTCTTCTGCTTAATTTCCACTGCAACAAAGTTTCTTTTAAGGTTCTGTCCCTTAGATAAAATAATCTCATTCCAAACCATCCTTCACAACACTGCTTCATGTACAATTTTGAACAAGCCATTTCTCTGTTCAAAAACTTTCAGTAGCAACTCACCATCTAAATGAATAAAGTCCTGATTCTAACATTCAAGTCCTCCCCAAATTCATTTCCAGCTACACATCTATACTTACCTCATATTAAGTCCATTCATTTAAACAAATTCTAAACAAATGAGACTACTTTCATCTTGCCCTTTCCTGTCTTCACAGCTTTGAATAAGCTACTAGAAATGATTTCTCCTTGTCTTCATCTGTTATGTCCCTTGTTTCATTCAAGGATTAGTCACATGCCATCTTTTCCATGGAACTATCCCAAATTCCCCCTGAAAAATATCTTCTATGCTTCAAATTTTTCACAGCACTTTGGCTTCACTTTTCCCTCTGTATATCTTTCTTCCATCAGACTTTAAATTTCCTTAAATTTAAGGAAAGTAGAGATATCTATACAGGGCTGGGGAATCTGCGACCTCTAGACCACATGAGGCCCTCTAAGTCCTCAAGTGCAGCCCTCTGACTGAACCCAAACTGAATCCAAATCCCCCAAAAAGAATGCATTCTTTGAAGTTTGGATTAAGTCCAAGTACCACACTTGAAGACATAGAGGGTCACATGTTATCTCAGGCCACAGGTTCCCCATCCCTGGATATATTCCCTAGCACATTTATAGCACAGTGAACTGTACAAAGCTAATGCTTAATAAATAGTCGATTAATTTGTTGTTGAATCCTATGATAACATGCATTTATGCAAAACACAAACTCGAAGGCATTTATAAATTTGTTAAGATCAAATAATATTCTTCCTATGCTTTTATCTATTAGTTTTCTTTTACCTCATAAAGTGTGTTGTATGTAGTAACAGTCACAGTATTTGTATGCAGCATCAACCTCTCTCCAAGAAGAGTAAAAAGACTGTGGGTATGCATAATTTCAACTTTTCTCCTACAGAAGAAACAAAATCACAACACAATTGGTTCTCTGATCATAAAACAATAGAAGAAGGCATCTACAAACAAATGTGTAACTGTCTGAAACATTTATCATATAAAAAGTGCAGGTACACAAATTGAAATTTTAATGAAAAATGTCACCAAAAGTTCAAACTACTATTTAAGTAGTTTTAATGTTAATTAATGGCTAGAACACTCCAGAATTAATTTCTAAAATAAATTTTATTGCTATATTAGTTTCTGATATCACCTACATTTCCAACTCTTTCTAAAGAGCAAGCATATATAATCAAATATTTTAAAAGAGCCATATAGGAATGAGAATAAGAATCCATAAGAATAATCAGCATATAAAAAAACTCTAAAATGTGAAGTATTTCACATTTATGGTACCCCTTTTCTACAGCACAGCCCATTCTATGGCAACTCTATCAACGTGGGAAACCAGGTAACCCAGGGTGAAGAGGAGTCATATAGGTTAATAAGACCTTTCCAATGCTTTTTATTTTCTTTATTTTTATGGCTGATACTAGTCAGGAGCAGTTTGCTTTCACCTGGGAAGGAGTCCAGTATACCTTCACCATTTTTCCGCAGAGCTACCTAAACACCTTCCAATTGCCAGAGTCTAGTGGACAGAGGCCTAGAAGAGGCTTCCCTTCCTCAGGGCACTGAGGTATTCTACTGCACTAATGACACAATGTTTCCAGATATGGTTGGAATTAACTGAGATCCTAAATCAGACAATGGTCCATAGGAGGAACACAAAATGGGAAACTAACCCCAAGAAAGTCCAGCCCACTCAGCCAAATTCTGAGGAAAGCAGGGGTGTAGTAATTATTCACGTGATTTTGGACACTGGAATAAATTACTAACACCAGTTCTTCCATAATCTAAAAAGGAAGCAGATAGACTGACTGGACATTACTGGCTCTTGAGAACACCTATTCCCCATTTATGTATCCTGATGGACCCATTCACCAAATCACCTGCAAGTCTAACTCTTTCAAGAGGGATCCAGAACAAGAAATAGCACCGAAAGATTTAAAGTACACCTTCTGGTAGTTTCTCTCTTGGGGCCTTTAGGACTTTGGGTCCATATTATTGGAGGTCTCTACCCACAAAGATCAAACAAAATGGAACTTTTGGAAGGAGCATGGGGTGGCCAAAGCAAATGGCCATTAGGTTTATGGAGCTGCAAGCTCCTTTAAGCAATCACTGGAAAAAACACTTTTGAAATGAAGATATTCTTCTATTACCAAGTTATAGTTGCTATTTACTGGAGGTTACAAGACAATACCATCACCCTTTGCCCAGAGTTCATCATTATGAGTTTCAAGATGCAAGAGACAATAGTCTAAGTCCTTAATGAGATCAACAGGCTCCTGAGAAACATTGTTTTGCCTGGTTTTTCAATGACGGCCTACTGCAAGAGGCATATGAAATTGGCCTGCTTTAGCAGCCATTAATCTACTGACAGGATATACCGATTGAAAGAAGTCCTGACAAGTCCTGCAAATGAGCTAAGTTCCATCATGCATAGTTAGCAAGTAAGAGGGTCTTAAAGAAATGTGACAGAAAAAAACTTCATCTACACTTATTCCTGGGCAAAGGCTATGTGTCTGACTAAATGTTTTAGAGCAGTGGTGGGCAACCTCTGGCCTTGAGGCCACATGTGACCTAGATCCTTGGGTACAGCCTTTTGACTGAGTCCAAGTTTTACTGAACAAATCCTTTTACTAAGGGGATTTGTTCTGTGAAGTTTGGATTCAGTCAAAGGGCTACAAATTGATAAGGTAGAAGGTTACATGTGGCCTCCAGGCTGCAGGTCCTCCTCTCACTCCACTCCAGTTTAGAGCCTGGAAAGATGAGAATTAGATAATAAAAAGCAAAGACCTTAGGGGTAAGGCTCAATGAAGGAATGAAGGCTGCCTAACACACAAAAAACAAAAACAGAGAGTGCAGGGTAATACCTTTATGAAAGGTTGGGTAACTGGTTTAATGAATAGTTTGGATAAGAGGGGCATGATGTCATGTTGTTGTGAGTACAGTTATATGATTTTCCTAACAAAAGATGAGGCAACTACTTCTGCCTGGTTATATTCCTTATGTCAATCAAAATGCCCACCTCTGAAAGATAAGCATGGCATAATACTGCATAGCTTCAACATGTTTCCAACTGGCAAACTGATGTTGTCCTCCCCATTAAAATCTCAGAGCAAATGGTTTGCACCTAGTTGGTGCCTAATTAGGTTATGGCAGACTGCAATGCCAATCAAGTCTGCCATGGTGAGAGCAACTATCAGATCTTCCACAGAACAAATCCTCTACTTCCTGCACCAATGCTGCTTATCAGAGGACCAAATTCACTGAGAAGGTCAAAGATTAGGCCCACTGCTTGGTTTTCCATCTCTTTATACTATCCTCAGGCAAGAAACATAGCTGAAAACTGGAATGATCTCCTGAAATAATAATTATATTATCATCCTCTGTCATGCTCATGTCACCTGACTCTCATGACTGGGAATGCCATCTCTCAAAAGCCATGTCCTCAACAAATCAATGCTACTCCAGGAAGGAAGAAGTCTTTCCAGTAAAGCTCTTTCTTGGTTCTGACCATAAGGATGACTTATCTGATAACAATGGACTGTTTGTATACATGGTTCCAATTGACCCTCTCAGATTCTTCCTTGTTCCACTCTATGAAAGGAGTTACTTGGGGCTTCAAGGTTCCTCATCGCTCTGTGGGCTCTATACATACTGCAAAAACAACTCAAGTCCCTTCAATTGATAGATCTCTTTCCCCCTAGGAGAAAACTCCTTCCCATTAAAGGTTAGGTGAAACCATAGGGTGGAATTATTAAAAGGGGCCCTACTTTCTAACGATACTGCAGAGGTGAAACTTCGCACATAATTGTGATTGTGAATTTACATGGAAGAAAGGAGCCAATTTAGTGGTAATCCTGAATGCCTGGGTAAAAGTCCAAAGAAGCAGCAGGGGTTAATTGAACTCAACTAGTTACAAAATCTGATACTACATAAAGAATCCCTCCCACATTTCTTTTTAAGAAATAAAAGTTATATACTTAATACAAATGAAGAAAACAGAGATAGGAACAAATTCATCTCTTCCTCTTAGTTCTGAGATCTTTGTGCAAACTTTATTTTGGTGGGTAATTACCCACATCAGAGGTGGTGAGGGCAATGCTATTGGGTGGTATGGACTCTAAAGAGTTTAATTATAGCATAAATAAGCTTGTCCCTGAGTCAGTACAACAATCAATTGGTAAGTCTTTAGTATATGCAATGTATCCTACTAAGTGCTATGAGATGCAAAGAAACAATACTCAAATTTTCCCAACTGTAATATAATTAATCAACAGTTAAAATTTTTTTACTTTACTAAATAGTGTTACATAAACAGGAAACAGAGAAAACAATTATAAACTGTTGTTAGGCTGATACCTTAAAAAAAAATGCTTATACCAAACCTTTTCTATAATGTCTATAAAATGATTCTGCCTTTATTCTGTTAATGAGATTTTTCAGGAATTTTAATTATTAGTATCAATTAATTTGAATTCCTGACATCTTATTACATATAAGAGGCATACTAAAACAGGACACAACCCTAGTGTAGACCCTGACTGGAGAATCTTGTTGACACAACAAAGTTATGAAAGTAACATGGGAAGAGGATATAAGAGGAACCAGGAGAAAGAAAATTGGTGTGCTGTTTTGTTCCATTAAGAGCTGGAGGTTCTGAGATTGCTTCTTTCTACTGAGGTTTAATATTGTATATTGAAATACCAGTGCTGATTCAACCCAGGTAGTTTTTTACGATTATCAAACTACATTATTCAAAACTGTCTATACTTTTAAAGACTCTGGGCATCAGATTGCTCCACTGGGAAAACGATTATAGTATCTCAGAGTAAACACAGTTCTGATGATGCCCAGCTGAAGCTTCCAGATCCTTAAGACAGATGCAGTAGAAATTTGCAAGTGGCTTCTAGCTCCAATAAAATGTGGGTTATTTATGGGAAACAACATTTTTCCTTTTCCTTCTATCCTCAGCATTCAACACAATGCTTGGCACATAGTAAATACATAAAAATGCTTACTGACTGAGTGATTGACTCGTTTCCCTGGGCTAGAAAGGGAAAAATTTGAGTTCACAAGATTCTACCCTAACAAAGTTCTGTAGAGACGAGGTGGTCTGACCAAATATTGGGAATTCTTAAGAATAATAAAATATCTTGATATCACATAAGTAAATTATTTTTGCTCCTAACTATAAAGTCTAGGTGATTCTAAAAGGTTAAACCTAAATAAGAGGCATTTTTAATAATCCAGGGTTAATCTCAGAGTATTTTAAAAATGTTTTTCCTCTGGAAGGAAGAAACAGGAAGCCACAAACTCTTTTTTCTTATACATGCTATACTATTTAATTCAACAAATATTAAGTACTACTGTATGCAAAGTACTGTGTTAGGCTCTAGGGACATAAACTAAGAAATTAAAAGTCCCTGCCACCAAAAAGCTTATACTCTTCTGGAGTGATGCAATATCTTCAGAAGTATATCCAGCATTTATACAACGTAATTTCAAGAAGAAAAGTGGGGGGACGATGGAATAACAAAGAGACTCACATAGTCTTGAATTGTGCCTGCAAGGAAACTAAAGATTCAGGAAGGTATATGTGAGGAGAGAGGCCTCCAGACATGATTCCACTTGTGCAAATGCACACAAGCAGACAGAATGCCCGACAAGAAATAGCTAGCAGGATGGTTTAACTGTAATACAGAAGGGGTAAAGGGAAAAACATCAAGTAAAACTAGAAAAATAGGTGGGAGCCAGGTTACTATCAAGAGGGCTTTAAATGTTCAGATGAGGATGTAGCAATTCCTAGAGGAAAAAAAGGAAGACAATGAAAATTTTTCAATAGGGTTTGACATGGTCAGATATGTGTTTCAGGAAAATCAAATATTAAGTACAGAATGGATATACTGGAGAAGAAAGATTAGAAACAGGGAGGTGAATTAAGATGTCACAATGATCCAGGTAAGAGCTGAAGAGTGGGTGAACGAGGGTAGAAGTGACATCAATAGAAAGACAATGCAAAAGATTTTCTGGAGGTAGAATCAATAAGACTTGAAAATTTACTGCATACGGAAGTTGAAGGTGGAGAAAGGGTCAAGAATTACTCCAAGGTTGTGAACATAGAATCCATTAGGATGGTGGGACTGCCAAAAACAAAAAAAACAAAACAAAAAACAGGAGAGTTTACAAAACTGAGATTCATTTTCATTATACTGACTTTAAAATCCCATGTACATCAAGGTTAAGATGATAGTAAGCAGATGGTAGTTCAAGAACAGAATTTAAGAGAGAAAAGGACTACATATACATTCGTATATACAGATAGCTGGATATATACACAGACATGCATACATTTTTATGCATGCATAAACATGCACACACACACACACATGTTATCAGCATAGAAATAACTGAATCCATAGTAAAAAAATAAGAAAAAATGTTGAAAGAGGAGCATGTCTGGAACAGCCCTGGCTGATTCACAGTTTGTGATTAGGAAGAGAGGTTGAGAGGTGAAATAACTTACTGAAGATTTCATAGCTAGTTAGCAGAACCATGATGAATAGACTTTTAGGATAATTGAGCTAGTGTACGCAGGGGAAAAAGATAAAGCAAGGGTTTACAAACTTTTTCATGTCATAGACCCCCTTTTTTTAAATGTATAAAGTATAGGACTTCACACAAAATTAATCAGAGTAAAATACAGTTATCAAATATTTTTAAAAGAGTAATTCTTAAGTTAAGAAGTTCAAATATTTTTAGAAGAACAGGAATAATATACCTTATACTTCTTTATACAGAAAGACAGGCCTGTTGTAGTGTAAGGAACACTGGTAGGTTTATTTAAAACAATGAATGACAGAGACAAGATTAAAACAGAAATCTTGACAGATCTGGAACATTAGGCCAAATTTAATAGGATTATTTGGAAATAATATAAAGTTACATACTTGAATGCAAAAATTCCATTTCCAAAGTAAAAAAGGAGGCAAAGTTAGAATACAATTTCCCCAAGCAAGACCTGTAGATTTTAGTGGACTATCACCTTAAGAGTGGACTAGGTATGATATGGCAGGCTCAAAAGACTAATGTGGTCTGAGTCTGCATTAAGAAAAACACTGTGCTCAGAACGAAGCACATGAC
Source organism: Bettongia penicillata ogilbyi (assembly GCA_023548195.1). NCBI lineage: Eukaryota > Metazoa > Chordata > Mammalia > Diprotodontia > Potoroidae > Bettongia > Bettongia penicillata. Next base: position 2,695,997 of record JAJHZJ010000061.1, read on the forward strand.
GGTTCCATTACTTTCTGCCATTATAAGACGACATCTGGCACACTCAGACATGCTGAGTTCAGGACATTGCCTTTTAAGGCCAATAATAAGCTGGAAAGCATCTAGACAAGTACAAACAAAATGATGAAAGGCCTAGGATTCATGGCATATGAGATCGAAGGAACTAGTGATGTTCAACTTGAAGAGGTGCAATCTTTGGGGACAAAACAACTTTGTTCAAGCAATAAAGAACTATCATGTAGAAGACAAATTAGATTTTTCTCTTCTTGATCAAATCTACCAGACCAAGAATATCACTGGCTACTTTATACGTGCCAATTCTCTGCTTTGTTCCCTGGGCTCTCCTAGACTTGACACATGCAGGCACTCTCCTCAGCTAGGTTTTGCTCCCAGGTACTATCTGATGGATTAGACAAGTCTTTAGTTTCCGGCTCCAGACTATGATGCCTAGAAACTCTCGCTGACAAGCAGAGTTAAGACCCCTCTTTAGTCACAACCACCACATAAAGTTAACAAAAATCAGGCAGGTTATATAGCTAAGAGTAACTCTTTGCTTTACATTACCCATTTCTCTCTTCTACATCAAAGCAGATAACAATCTAATTTATGGTTAGCTACTCTTGCATAACCCTAAGATCCTCTTTCGCTTAGCTACAAATAAATTTGAGCTAGGATAAAAGGTAAGCTAAAGTGGCAGGGTCCGTGGTCTTGACCCACTCAGAACACATTCCTGTCTTCATAATGAAGATTTATATACAACACCTGACTGATTTTGTGCTGCATGTTGGTCAGTCTCTTTATCTATGTTACCAAATCTTGACTGAGTCGTCATGGAAGCCAGGAAATTCTTTTCCTCCTGCCTGTTTCTCTATTTCTCATAAAGCTGTTTTTAATTGTATGCTATATCATTTTCAATTTTATTCTTTCTTCTAGCTTTGTATTAATTAGGACCAATCCTAGTTCCTAGTTATGTTCAAAGTATTAGATCTTTAATAAGTGGGTGGTCTCCACAGAGTAGAAAAAGTGGAATCCAGACACAAGGAAAACATTCAGGAGACTACTACAATCACTTGAGTGTGACAGGTGATGGGGGTCAGGACTATAGTGGTAGCCATATAAATGGAGAAGGGGGGTCGAGGGGTAGATGGATATGGGAATGAATGAAAGAATAAATAAAGGATTTATTAAGCACTAACTATATGCATAGCATTATGCTCAGACCTGGAGACACAAACAGAATTACAGACAATCCCTGCTCTCGAGGAATTCATTGTAATAGAAGAGACAACCCATATGGAAAGTTTCAAATACAAGTCATATGGAAATATCCCATGGTCCTTACTGTGCAGTGACAAATCAGATGGTAATGACTCTTCTTTAATGCCATTTCCAATGATAAAAAAATCATGTCAATTTCTGATGTTGAACTATTTAACAGTGCTAAGGACTTTGGTGGCAAGAACTTTCTTTTCTTGGTCTTCAATAGATCGCAAAAAGACCCTGTGTAGATTTATATCAGTTCTAGTACATTATGATTTCAGCTACACAACAAGTCATTAACATACAGAAATATGCATCATGAGAAACAATAAATATCATTCATCCCTTCTTCATGTTAGCAACTTGTCACTCTTGAGCAACAATGCTCACTCACATCACTGAGTCCTGTGAACTCATATTTTCCATTTATCCTGAGTGAAAGATGGAATGACATAAGTATAAATGCAACAACATATTACAAACAAGTTCTTATAAAAAAGGTTATAAATTAAAACCAATGCATTTTATACAATTCATTAAAAAAAACTATAAAATTGCCTTCACTTAATCTTTTTCACCCTGTATCCCGTGAACTTACTCAATGTCTTTGGGTATAATAGTGATTCTCTTGGTATGGATGGCACCTAGGCTAGTTATCTTCAAGGAGACACATAGATGTACTTCTCTAGCTTCTATAAGGGTATTCTCACCAGCAACCTGAAACCCCAAGTGTGTTTTAAAGTCTGAAGAAATCTCCCTCGTCAACCACTGGAAAGGAAGCTGCCTAACAAAGCTCTGTTGACATCTGGTAAGGGCAACTTTCACAAAGAGCCACAGTCCCAGGCTGGTAACAATCTGACTGCTCTGCCCTGCCAGCAGAGGGAGTTCTCTTGGCAGACTTCTGTTGGTGTTGGGCTTTCCCAACAGTGGATATATGAGTAATCTGCTTTGTCTTGTCTGACCAAATGAACCTTTGGTATTTCCTCCACTGAATTCACTGCTGATGCTGCTTCTTTCCGCCTTGTTCGCATACTAAATGGGAAATGTTTCTGCTTTGCTCAATGATGAACCTGTTCTGCATTCTTCATTGCAGCTTCTTACATGATTGATACACAGTCCACAGCCTGCAGAGGTAAGCAGTCCTGGTAAGCAAATCCCTATGGAGATACAGCCTCAGAACTGCTTCCACATGGTGCTACTGCCATATCTACTGGGAGGCTGGAATGATGCAAGAATATTTTGAGGGGCAAAATAAGGGATTTAAAAAAAAGGATGGGCTCTATATTCTCAATAAAGGAGAAAAAGATGTCCTTTTGCTGAAAGGGAGTGGGGGAAAGGTGGCAAAGAATTTAGAAGAAAGAACATTGAGAACAACTTCTGGAATGGAAAGTGGAAAGAAGAGTAGAATAAGTGGCTGGCTAGAACCAGGTTAAGTAAATTCCAGTAATTTAGGGTTTAATAAGATCCAATGAAGGTTTTAAGGTAGAAGAATATCATTTTTTTTCATTAGGAAAATTACTTGGGCAATGTTTTAAAGGAAGGATTAAAAGACATCTGGCTTGGAATTAGGGAAGGCAGTTATCAAGTTTTAACTAAAATACAGGCCAAAATAAATGAAGGTTGGTACAGAACAGCTTAAAAGGAAAGGTCAGAAGTAGGAAACTATAGACACAGAAGTGACAAGACTTTGCAACTGATAAGATGTGACAAACAAGAAAAAAACCTGAGCATATAGATAGAAATTATAGTTTTAAGCAGAAAGGTTATTCCCATTTTGTATATATTAAATCTGAAGTATCAACTAATTACTCAGGTAGCTGTGTTCAAGAGCAAGTGGAAATAACACAATGGAGTCCTGGAGAAAAGTTGAGTGAAGAAACACAGCCTTGACAATCATCTTGATAGAAGTGATTACCAAAGTCATGATAACAGATGAAATACCACAGAAGAGGGTATGAAGAGGGGAGAGAAGAGGTCCAAGAAGAGAACCTTGGGGGAATATGGCACAGGAAGAAGAAAAGCAAAAGTGACAAAGGAATGCTCAAAAGAAGATACTAGAAGCAGGATATAGGGGGAAGGGAAAAGACAGCCATGACAGCAAAAGGAAATAAAGGTATTAGGAAGGAATGATTGGTCTGTCAAATGCCACAGAGTATGGGGAAGGGTAAATTCAAATAATGAAGTCTGACAAAAACCCTTTTGACTTAGTGACACAAAGGTTTGTCAGTACTCTAGAAGATCTTTCAACAGAATGATGTTTTATTAAAAATAAACAATGAGATTTTTAAAATCATATTTTAAACATCAATGACCCTTAAAAGTAGAATCTTAATCAGTATAAATTTCAAAATCATTTCAATTACTTTCGCTTCACACAAAGCAATTACTATGTATCTTTTCTTGTACCACTTTGACTCATTTTATAAACTGATTTCGGCATTAAAAAGGGAAAATGAAGAACTATTTCCACCTGATATTCCTACGTTTGTTTTTTTTTTTAATTACTTACTTGTGACCCAAGTGCTTGAGAAAGTATCCCAATACCTTCAGAGCTTGAACCCAAATACTTTCACTTTTGGAAGCCAATAATTTGTAGATCACTCTAAGAAGAAATGAAATAATTACTATCAATTGTTTGCTAATAACAAAAACAAACATTTCCTTAGTATCTGCTTCATAAGAAAATAACAGAAAAATATGAAGTATCATTCTATTTCAATAATAATTCATGCAAATTCTGACAATGGGTATTTGCATCAGCTTGTCTTTAATAGTTTTAATTTTTTATTCTAAAAGAATATAAACACCAAGAGCATTTCCAAATGAAGCTAAGAATCTCAATTTCATGCCATTTGTTTTCCTTAAGTATATAATAAAGTCCACAGGCTACTTTCCAACCTATCGTGCTATCTTTGCTGACTTCTGAACTTCTTTTCTGTGTATTTCGAGTTCTCTTTTCCTGACATTACAATTACTAACTCCTCTCTCCACCACTCTACCCAAAGTTAAAAAAAAAATAATATTTACGTATAGTCAAGAACAACAAAACCATACAATGACTAAGTGGAAAAATGTTCTTTTGAACTGAGTTTTTCACCTCTCTTTTTAAGTAACAGAAAAGATGCTTTCTCTGGAAACCTAAATGATTACTGCTTTGATCAGAGTTCTTAAGTCATGTAAAGTTATTTTCATTATAATACTGTCTTTGCATAAACTGTTCTCCTGTTTGTATGCATTTCGATATGCTGCAGTACATAGAATTAGGACTCTCTACAACCATCTCTTTCATCATTTCTTCCAGTGCATTACATTCATAAACAATTTTGTTCATTCACATTTCACGTGAAAGACACTCTTGTAGATAACAATTCCTTTTTTTTCCTTCTTTTTAATTCCCTATTTGAGATGAGGAATTTTGCTCTGCTTGACACGCTTTCCCATGTGGTATTATCTTCCCTGTCACCCACTTCCCCACCCTCGCCCTTTGGGAACAAGATGCATTTTTCTGCTTATAACTGTATTATCCTACTTCTTAACCTACACCCCCATCCTTACTTATTTCCCTTTTCATTTTTAGGTATTTCTACTCCAAAATATGTGTGTTCATTAATTAGTTCAGATAAGAATAAAGTAAGTCTGATGTCCATTTTCCCCACCCTTTCTTCCATATTTTAATACTCTCCTTATCTAGCCCAATTATGAGCCACAGAAAATTAGCTCCTTCATCCACCTTTCAACAGAACTCATTATACATTATTTTGTAACTTTATCCACATTATATAACAAGTTGCCTCTCTGCTAAAGAACAAGCTCTTTGATGACAGAAATACTGTTATATCTAAATATTTTACTTCCTGTAATGTCCAGTATAATATTCTGTACAACATTCTGTGTTAAAATATGTTTCATTGTTGGCCAATTTAGAGATTTCATAGATGCTTTACTCAATCCCTAGTTTTTCTAAATTGCATCTTGGTGTGAACTGCATCATTTAAAAGTTGTAAAAGATCTAAAAGGTCCCCAAGGTTCCATTTTTATCTGAACAACCAACAAGCATTTATTAAATACCTAGGATGTAGTTATTCTTAGCAATACAGTGATCTAAGACAATTTCAAAGAACTCAGGATGAAAAATGTTATTCACCACCAGAAAAAGAAATAAAGAAGTCTGAATGCAGATTGAAGTATGCTTTCATGCTTTTTTTACTTCATATTTTTGGGGGTGGGGGAAGGTTGGTCTATTTTCTTTTACAACATGACTAATATGGAAATATATTTTCCATGACTGCACATGTACAACCTATACCAAACTGCTTGCCTTCTCAATCAGAGGAGAGGGAAAGGAGGGAGGAAAAGAAATTGGATTTCAGACTTTTTTTAAAATGTAAAAAAAAATTTACATGTATTTAAAGAAATAAAATATCGGAAAAGAAATATAAAGAAGTGTGTCTAGTATGTGCAAGGTATAGGTAGTGATGACTGATAAGGCTACAAAGGAATCCAAAACACTCTGTTGCTTACAAGCTGGTATGCGGGAGATGACACATAGATAAATAGGTATATATACAGAGTAGATGAAAGTTAACTTTATTAGGAACACTATAGCAGCTAGAGGGATTATGAAAGACCTCCCATAAAAGACAAAATCTGAACTCAAACTTAATCACTTTTTTAATCTTTTTTCTTTTTTGAGAAGCTTAAACTTTTTTCTCTTTTCTACTTCCCCAAGGCTGAAGAAGAAAAAAGAAAAAAGTTTTTAACAAATATGAATAGTGAAGCAAAATAAATTCTTACATTGCTCATCTTCAAAAATATATACCTCATTCTGCATCTTGAAGTCATCAGCTCACTTTTAGGAGATAAGTAGTATGCATCCTCATCAGTTCTCATGGAATTCTAGTTGGTCATTAAACATTATTCAGTTTTTAAATCTTTCAAAATGGTTTATAGTTAATATTGTATAAACTGTTTTCCTGCTTCTGCTCAATTTGTACACATCAATTCATACAAATATTCCCAGGTTTCTCTGAAATGCTCCCTCCATTTCATCATTTCTACTATCACAGTATTATTCTATTATATGAATATATCACAATTTGTTTAGCTGTCGTTCAACTGATGGGCATCTTAATAGTTTCCAAGTCTTTGCCTCTACAAAAAGTACTACAATAAACATTCCTGTACATATAGGTCCTTTTTTTCTTATTTGATCTCTTTGAGGCACAGACCTAGTCAAGGCATTGCTGGGTCAAAGGGTATTTATTTAGAGTTTAGTAACTTTGGAGGAATAATTCCAAATATATTTCCAGAATATCTGGTCTAATTCATACATTAACAGTATTTTTGAGTTGAATCTTGAAGTAAACCAGGGAAACTAAGGCACAGGTAAAGAAGCAGATCATTGTAGGAATAAGGGATAGTTATTACAAAGGTCTGAAGAAATAAACACAAGATGTGGACTACCTAAGCCAAGAAATGGAAGTTCTGTGTTAAGATTCATATATTCTCTTTGAGTTGGTACTCTTTCCAATTTTACCATTATTTCTCCTTTAGAAATTACCATTACAAGGGACAGCCAGGTGGCACAGTGAAGAGAGCACTGGTCTTGGAGTCAGGAGGACCTGATTTCAAATTCAGCCTCACACACTTGACACTTACTAACTGTGCGACCTTGGGCAAGTTACTTAACCCCAACTGCCTTGCTTTCCATCCCCCCCAAAAAAGATGAAAAAAATGGCCACTACAATTCCTTCATTCATATTACTTCAACTTTAAATCTGTTCCCTGTCTTACCTCTTCCTAATCATATCAAATTTAATGAATACTTTTATTTTCCCAAGATTCCACTTATTTTTAAATACACCTTGCTTTCTTATGTCATTAATAGTTTCTGTCTGTTTCATTTCTTTCCAAACAATTAAAAAATCTTCCTAAAATTTATTATTTTACTTCCCTCATCTGCAAGAATGGGCCAGTCAGATAAATATTTTTCTGCGTAGCTCTGCAAATTCCCAATGTTGATACCTAACAATACTATTTATTATCTTACCGTATCCCATTTCTTTGATCAAAGGCAGGTATCATTGAGGCTGGGTGTTCTGACATCAGAGCCACTAATAACTGTAACACATCATGTATGTTTTCATCCTACAAGGAATGATAATATTTATGTTAAATTTAATTACACTAATTATATACACTAATTATAAAATAAAGAATTCAAGGAAGACTCATAAAACTTACCTCATGCATTGTTAATAGATAATTTAATATACTCTGAAGTTCATCTTCCTTGACCCCTCGATCCTAACAGAAAGGTAAAATAAAATCCAAAATGTTATATATTTGTAAAGAAAACTATAGAATGAATATCTTTTAAAAGAAAAGAAAATATAGCGAAATGGCAATCACGGCATAGACATTAAAATTATTTTATACTTCACAGAATAAAAGCAGCTCCAAAGTCAGAAACTTTAATTACAGCTAAATTTAAGTAAATCAATAACCAAAATGTTACATTTAAATGGAAAATAAACATCACTAAAATATGGATGACAATCACTATCAAATGTGATTCACTTTCAGGTCATTTATGGTTACACTCAAATTACATCTTTCTAATCTTTAACTATTAAGTTAATTTCCTCCACTCTTATATAGATAATTTTCTTTTCTATTCAACATATTTACTCCCTGGGACAATGATTTTCTTAAAGAAAATATGTGAAATATTATGTTCTAGAAAAACCAATACGCTTTTTGTTATTTTGATAAAATAAAAAAAAAAATTCTTTTAGGTCATTTGTTATCATGATAGGGATTTGTAATTCTCTTAGACAATAAGACTTAAAAGTTACAATACCTTTTAAAAGCAAAAAACACACCAAAAAAATCCCAATGAATTAATAAAAACGTTTACCTTTAATATAAGCTGCTTCAAAAAAAGTAGCATAAAGGCCCGTAGTGATATAATTTCTTTTTGTGAGGGCCTGGGGCCATCTAGAAAAAATACAAACAATGCCATTTTAAATTATCTTCATGCAATTATTTTAAAGACTATCATATTTTTCTACATTTCAGAAATCATATGTCAATGCTTCCTACAAAGTAGACTACATCATATGATCAAGGGCTTTCTTAAGAAAATTTCAACTCTGGTGATATTTTCCTGTCAAAAATTAAAAACATAATTATATATGTATCAAAAGGTCCAATAATGTACCAATAATGCTCAGTAAGTATATGAAAATAGATTGAAATTTCTGCTATTTGACGTTAACAATTCCCCAAAATCTGTTTTATCATGTGAGATAGACATTCCAACTGCAAGAACAAGATTTAAGAGTACAGCTATTGTATTTCAATCCACAAAATAATTCAAAAACAAATCAGTTTAGAAAATGCTACTGTATGCTTTTATAACAACATCATCAAATCAAAATTTTTAGCTTTTCATGTTTTATCAGTTTGAAATTATTAATAGCCAGTGCTCCTCAAATTATGTACATATGAGAGTAAGGAGAACAAAGTAAATAAATTCTAATTTAAAAATTACTTTCAGTTTTCAATGATTCTCAATGGAACAACTCAACTAAAGAGACGTGATAGACTTGTTTACTTCAAAACTCCCAGAAGTCTAATGGAACTTAGTGGTCATTAATCTAACTTTTATTCAAACTGGAGTTCCCTTGAAAATATCCAAGGTCATCCTAGCTTCACATAAAGGCTTCCAGTGACTGGGTACCCACTATTCTTCTAAATTAGCCCATTCCATTTCTAGACAAATCTAACTACTGAAAAGTTACTGGGGATTTTTACCCCTGTTAACTAAGATTAAATCAAACTCCAGTTTCTACTCATTATTCCAACAACTGAGCTGTGGCAATGAGCAGAAAAAATATACTCCCTTGTCAACATAATAGCCCTTTAAAAACCGAAAAGGCTATTTTCTTTTTTATATTTTAATTTTTATTTTAATGAACACATTTTCCTTCTCCCACCTTCCCAAAAGGAAAGATAAAATTTATAGACAAGCAAAACAAATTCCAACACTGGCCCCGTCTATCTTAAATCCATAAAGATAAGCAATTTTGAAAGATTTAAGAACTCTAAGCAATGTAATGAACAACCACCATTGCAGAGGACAGATGAAAGACGATAGTCTTTCTTAAGATATCTTCTTATGACTAAATATATCAATTAATTTCAACTAATCCTTGAAAGGAATGCTACCTAAAACTCTCTTAATTACGGCTGACCTCCTCTGGCAAGGCTAAAATTTGTTTGTGTCATTGCAAAAATAAACAATCCAGAATTAAATATAATATGCTAAATGTGGTCAGCAAATAAGAATTTATTAAACACTTATATGCCAGGAACTGGGCTAAAATCCCAGGGATGCCAAGAAAGGCAAAAAACGGTTCTTTCTCTCAAGGAGCTCGGGGAAAATAACAATACAAACAACTATACCCTAACAAAATATAAGGTGTCCCTAAAGCATTTGTGCAGTTTTGAGCTTATATATGCTGGAGAAATTGGGAATAATCTCAGAAGAAAGTCACTAACATTAAGGAGAATTGGAGAAGATTGTCCAATTCTTTCAGAAGTGGGAATTTTTCTGAGATTTGAAAAAAATAGGAAAGCTAGAAGGTAGACATGAGAAGGCAGAGCATTTCACAGATGAGGAACAACCAATGCAAATGCCCAACAAGGAGATGCAATGTCATGGGAAAGGAGCCATCCCATGTTCTTTGCAGTATTTTTACTCCTTATATGCTTAAAAAAAAAACTGTTAAAGCATTTTTTAAAGAAAAAAAGCATTCTAGAATTCTGACAGAATTTGAAGACAAGCACAGTGGTCTAGAGTTTAATGCGATACCTTATGCTTTTTTCTTAAAAAGCACATTTTTCCCTTTTCTAATTCTGTGGCACATACATGTTCAAAGAACAGTTTTGTTTTTCCCAATTTTATTGAGCTGCAGAATTCATACAAGTCTTATGAAATGAAGTCATCAAAAGCACCAACGCTAACCACTTTTGCTCCATCCATCTCGACCTAAAGTTCAAATTCCACGGCAGAAAAAAAACCACAAGAAAACTACAACTAGGATAATGTTTTCTACAAACAGTAACATCTGAAGAGCTGCAGCATCCACAGGATACACAGCCGCAAATCAGACTCAGCTGGATCTCGTTATTACTCAGTCATTGCCAGTCCTATCTGACTCTTCAGGATCCCATTTGGGGGGTGTTTCCTGGAAAAGATACTGGATTGGTTCACCAGAGGAGCTGGGTGGTACAGAGGAGAGAGCACCAGGGCAGGAGTCAGGAGGACCTGAGTTCAAATCTCACCTCAGACACTTGACACTCACTAGCTGTGTGACCTTGGGCAAGTCACTTAACCCCAACTGCCTCATTCTGGGTCATCTCCAGTCATCCTGATGAATATCTGGTCACTGGATTCAGATGACTCTGGAGGAAAAGTGAGGATGGTGACCTGCACAGCCCTCCCTCACTCAAAACAAAGTCAAGTGCCAGTCATGTCATTATTTCTCTGATGGCATGGTCCTCTTCAGCAACAAAGGATGAACACACTGGATTAGTTTTCCACTTCTTTCTCCAACTCATTTTACAGATGAAGAAACTGAGGCAAACCTGGTTAAGTGAATTGCCTAGGGTCATATAGCTAGCAAATGTCTAAGGCAAGATTTGAACTCGGGAAGATGAGTCTTGTGACTCCACGACCAGCACTTTGATTTACTGCACCATCTAGCTGCCACTTATATTTGCATATATTTTGTATTTACTTATCTATGATACAAGGTATGCTCTTCCCCTTTTCTCCTCCTGAAGAAGGCAAGTAGGAATTCTGGTCTCAAGATTTATTCCTAGCATCTTAACATTAGAACAAATATTTTATGAATTTGATTGAATACCAGATTGCTTATTTTATACAGAAGCACTTAGAAATTACATTTTCATTTCAGGATTTCAAATAAAATGATATACTATGTCTTTTTCCCAAACATTCTATTGACACTTATTATTAAATCCATTTTTATACTCTACTAAAAATTTAGTATCACTTTGTCTTGCTCCCACTTAACTCTATCACAAGAGAATTTCTAGCTTTCATACTTTAAAATATCCCATATGAAGACTTGTCTCCAGGTACCTAACTAGATCTTAAGTTCTTTTATAGGGGATAATTTTCTGGAGGCAAGGAAATTGTTATTTTTATCTTTATTTTTACCAAAGCCTGGCTCAGTATATGGCACACAATGGATACTGAATAAATGTTTGTTAAGTAGAGAGAAGTGTTACCGTTGCCTTCAGAAGAATTATCTTTCCTTAGGAAACTTATTCTCTTTTCTCCTCTTTCCAGAGAAAGAATAATATAGCAAAAATGTTGAAAATTACAAACAATTAAGACTTTGCTTTTAGGAGAACAAGCATCAGCATAAAATCTGACATTAATTTTCTATGAAGCATATTAAAGAAAATATGCATGTTAATATCTTTATACTTAACTTTATAAAAATACATATATTTCTGAAGAAAACATAAAAGATTTTTCCATCATATGCCTCGCCCTGCCCCTACATGAACCACAGCTACTACAGGCATCCAATGCCAGCACAAAAGGCAAATTTGATTTAAAATTATTCAATGTTTTTCTATGTTTCCTGGGATATTTTTATGTCACTATATCAGCTTTGATTAATGCTTGCTAAAAGTAGAATATAATTTTATTAAGCATTTATAATCAAAATTCTAATGTTCTATATGAAGAGATTTGAGTTTCACTAAGAAAATGTTGGTGTCTATAAAACTTTGAAATCTAAAGTTACATATCGAAAATTCTTTTTGGAGAACTTTCGGTATTAAAATAAACTGAATTCTCTTTTCATTTTACTTAAAATTTTCGCAAATCATCTTTATTCCCAGGGATATTACATGGCTCCAAAGTTACACTTGTTGGTTCTACCAATATATATTTTTTCTTTTTTCATTTAACTTTTCAACGTTGACTTAAATAAAATTTAGAATTTCAAATTTGCTCCCCATCTCCCTCCTCCCACCTTAGGACAGTATGTATTCTGAATACCCTTTTCTCCAATCTGTCCTCCCTTCTATCAACCCCCTTGCCCCACCCTTCTTATCCCCTTCCCTTCTATTTTCCTGTAGGGAAAGATAGACGGCTATTCCCCATTTCCTATATAACTTATTTCCTAGTAGCATGTAAAAACAATTTTTAACATTCATTTCCAAAGCTTTGGGTTCCACAGTCTCTCCCATTTCCCCTCCCCATTAACTGCCATTGAGAAGGTAAGCAATTCGATAAAGGTTATACATGTGTAGTCATGAAAAACACTTCCATAATGGTCATGTTGTGAGAACCTAATATATTTCCCGCCCTCCATTTTTTCTATTCTGTCCTTTGACCTGTCCCTCTACCAAAGTGTTTGAATCTGATTACCCCTCCCCCAATCAACCCTCCCTTCTATTACCCATACCCCATCCCTTCTCTCTACTTTCCTGTAGTGAAAGATAGAGTTCCACAACCAATTGAGTGGGTATGTTATTCCCTCCTAAAGTCAAATCCAGTGAAAGGAAGGCTCACTTATTCCCTCTTACCTTTCCTTTTCTCCCCTCCACTGTAAAAGCTCTTTCTTGCCTCTTTTACATGAGATGATTTACTACATTCAACCTCTCCCTTTCTCTTTCTCCAAGTACATTCCAGTCAACACTTAATTGTTATTTAGATATCATCCCTTCATATTCAGCTCACTTGTGCCTGTCCTCCCTCCTTCCCTTCCCCCCTCCATATGTGTGTGGGTATATATATGTACACACACAGACACAAATATATACATTCACATATATTTGTATATAAGTGTGTATATACATATATATATACACATGTACATACACAAGCATATATATGCATATATATGCAGACATTCCCTCCAACTATCCTAACACTAAGAAAGGTCTCTTGAGTTACAAATATCATCCTTCCATGTAAGAACATAAACAGTCCCTTACGGTTTCTCTTTCCTGTTTACCTTTTCACACTTCTTTTGATTCTTGTATTTGAAAGTCACATTTTCAAATGCTTGCAAGTCCTCTATTTCACTTAAGTTCCATTTTCCCCCCTGAAATATTATACTCAATTTTTCTGGGTAGATGATTCTTGGTTTTAATCCTATTTCCTTTGACCTCCAGAATATCATATTCTAAGCCCTCCAACCTTTAGTGTAGACACTGCTAAATCTTCTGTTATCTTGACTGTATTTTCACCATACTTGAATTGTTTCTTTCTGCTTGTAATATCTTCTCCTTGAACTGGGAACTCTGGAATTTGGCTACAATATTCCTAGGAATTTTCTTTTTGGATCTCTTTCAGGGGGTGATCAGTAGACTTTTTCCATTTCTATTTTACACTCTGGTTCTAGAATAACAGGGCAGTTTTCCGTGATAATTTCTTGAAAGATGATCTTTAACTTTTTTTAATCATGGCTTTCAGATAGTTCAATAATTTTTAAATTATCTCTCCTGGATCCATTTCCCAGGTCAGTTGTTTTTCCAATGAAATATTTCACATTGTCTTCTATTTTGTCATTCCTTTGGTTTTTGTTTTATAATTTCTTCATTTCTCAGAAAGTCATTAGCTTCCATTTGCTCCATTCTAATTCCGAAGGAATTATTTTCACCAGTGAGGTTTTGGACTTCTTTTTCCATTTGGCCCATTCTGCTTTTTAAGGCATTCTTCTCCTCACTGAATTTTTGGACCTCCTTTGCCATTTGGGTTAGTCCAATTTTAAAGGTCTTAATTTCCTATGCATTTTTTAGGGTTTCTTTTGACAAACTATTGACTTGTTTTTCATGATTTTCTTGCATCACTCTCATTTCTCTTCCCAATTTTCCCTCTACTTTTCTTACCTGGTTTTCAAAATCTATTTTGAGCTCTTCCATAGCCTGTGATGAATTCATACTTTTCTTTGATGCTTTAGGTGCAGGAACTTTGGCTTTGCTGTCTTCTTCTGCTTCTATGTTTTGATCCTCCTTGTCACTAATGACTTAAGAAAATACCTCTTCACTGAGAAAGTAGGAACATATAGTCCGTTTCTTTTTCCACCTGTTTGCTTGTTTTCCCTCCCAATTACTTGACTTGAGCTCTTCATTAAATGGGGGGATCCAGAGGCAGCCACTCAGAGAATTCCTTGACTTTTCAGCTTTGTTAAGTGAAGGGCTCAAGAAGCAGCCTGCCTTTTAGTATTGTCTGCCACTGCCCTGGGGCTGGATCCACGGCTGAGGTTGGGACTGGGACCAGACCAACCTCCTCTCTTAGCCAAGTGAGAGATCCTTCTCACTGACCTTTGAAGTTATCTTTGGCTTTTGTAGATTGAGAAGTCTAGACACTAGAGCAGCCACTAGCAATTCAATAACTTAAGGTCTGCTCCACATCCGTCTGAGCCAGCCCACGCTGAACTGTGCTCCTCTCCCAGCCTAGCATGACAGACCCTTCCCATCAACCTTCCAGATTATCATGAGATCAGAATCTGCTTCAATCTGTCCTTCTGCTGCTCCCGAAATTTCTTGGGGTCATTTTTTACAGGTTTTTTGAGGGGTTTGCGGGGAGAGCTCTACTTGCTTCTACTCTGCCATTTTGGCTCCACCGTCTGCCAATATATTTCAACCAAGCAAGTGTTTCACAATCAGATTAGTTTAGGAACCAATGCTCTACACAGCCCTTAAAATATGGTAGTCCGAAGCAAACGAATCCCTACAGCTTACTTCAACTGTGGAATCAAGTAAATAACCTTCTTACCTAGTTTACCGACCTGTTAAGTTTGGATTATTCTACAGAAGTCTGCACATAAATAAAAACAGGGCTTTTCAGTTTCATTCCTATCTCTGACAAACTATATATTTAATGTGTCATTCAAATAAGATATTTTCCCAATGAATTCATAATACTTTAAGGGGCAGCTAGGTGGTATAGTACATACAGCACCAGTGCAGGAGTCAGGAGGACCTGAGACCAAATCTCACCTCAGACACTTGACACTCACTAGCTGGGTGACCTTGGGCAAGTCACTTAACCCCCAACTGCTTCATCCTGGGTCATCTCCAGTCATCCTGATGAATATCTGGCCCCTGGATTCAGATGGCTTTGGAAGAGAAGTGAGGCTTGTGACCTGCATAGCCCTCCCTCACTCAAAACAAAGTCAAGTGCAAGACATGTCATCATTTCTCTGATGGCATGGTCTTCTTTGGCAATGAAGGATGAACACATGCATATAATAATTTACATATATGTAAAGTAACTAAACTTTAAAAAATTTGCTTGAAAGTCTTGGAAATAAATGACTATCAATTTACATGGTTGTCAACAGAGAAAGAAAAATTTGACATCAAAATACTAACTCTCATAATTTTTGTCCTTTTATATATTAGGATATCCTGTTCATGAAAGACCTTTTAAAAATTATAACTGATACAATTACAAACCACTTTGAATAAAGTAAGATCTAAGTAAGTGGAAAAACATCAGTTGCTCATGGGTAGGCCAAGTTAATATAATAAAAATGACAATTCTACCTAAATTAATTGACTTATTCAGTGCCACACCAATCAAACTATTAGATAATTATTTTCTAGGGCTAAAAAAAATACTATCGAAATTCATCTGGAAGAACAAAAGGTTCAGAATATCAAAGGAACTAATGAAAAAAAAATGTTAGGGAAGGTAGCTTAACCCTACCAGATCTCAAATTGTATTATAAAACCACAATCATAAAAACCACTTGGTACTGGCTAAGAAACAGAGGTGTAGACCAGTGGAATTGATTAGGTACTCAAGACACAGTAGTCAATGAATATAGCAACCTACGGTTTGATAAACCCAAGAATGCCAGCTTCTGGGATGAGAACTCACTGTTTGACAAAAACTCCTGGGAAAACTGGATAACAGTGTAGCAGAAATTGGGCATAGTCCAATTCCTGACACTGCAAACAAGAATAAAATCCAAATAGATATATGATTTAGGTATAAAGATTGATACTATAAATAATTTAGGGGAGCAAGGAATAGCATATTTGTCAAATTTATGGAGAATGAAGAAATTTTTGACCAAACAAGGGACAGAGAACATGATGAAGTGCAAAATGGATAATTTTGATTGCATTAAATTGCAAACTTTTGGTACAAACTCAATGCAACCAAGATTAGGAGGAAAGAAGAAAAGTGGGAAAGAATTTTTGCAAGTAGTATCTGTGATAAAGGCCTCATTTCTAAAATATATAGAGAACTGAGTCAAATGTACAAGAATACAAGTCATTCCTCAATTGATAAATGGTCAATGGATATGAACAGGCAGTTTTCAGAGGAAGAAATTAAAGCTATCCATAGTCATATGAAAAAATGCTCTAAATCACTACTGATTAGAGAGATGCAAATCAAAACAATTCTAGGGTACCATATCACCTATCAGATTGGCTAACATGACAAAACATGAAGATGAGAAATGTTGGAGAAGATAAGGGAGAGTTGGAAGACTAATTCATTGTTGGTGGAGCTGAGAGCTCATCCAACCATTCTAGAGAGCAATTTGGAACTATGCGCAGGGGCTACAAAAATGTTCATACCCTTTGACTCTGCAATATCACTCCTGGGACTCTATCCCAAAGAGATCATAGAAATGGGAAAGGGTCCCACATGTACAAAAATATTTATAGCAGTTCTCTTTGTGGTGGCCAAAAACTGGAAATCAAGGGGATGCCCATCAACTGGGGAATGGTTGAACAAGTTGTGGCATATAAATGTAATGGAATACTATTGCGCTATAAGAAATGATGAACAAGAAGACTTCAGAGAGGCCTGGAAAGACTTATATGAACTGATGCTGAGTAAAAGAAGCAGAACCAGGAGAACTCTGTACACAGCAACAACCACAATGTGTGAGGGATTTTTCTGGCAGGCTTAGTACTTCACTGCAATGCTAGGACTTTAAAAATTACCAATGGACTCGAGGCAAAACGCCTTCCACATTCAAAGAAAGAACCATGGAATTGGATTGCAGAATGAAGCAGACCATTTTCTTTTATATTATGCTTTGTTTTATGGTTTCTCCCATTCATTTTAATTCTTCTATGTAACATGACTAAGGCGAAAAGGTATTTAATAGGAATGCACGTGTAGAACCTATATAAGATGGTACGCTGTCCCAGGGAGGAAGCAGGAAAGGACGGGCAGGGAGAGGGAACAAAAATTAAAATAGATGGAAGTGATTGTAGAACTCTGAAAACAAAAGTAATTTTAAAAAATTATAGGTGATAATGGATATTCTTGTTTCATCCCTGATCTTATTGGAAATGCTTCTAGCTTATCCCCATTGCAATATAATCCCTGCTGATGGTTTTAGATAGATGTGACTTATCTTATTATTATCATTATGATCTGTTAGTTTTATTGTTGATATGGTCAATTATGGTGATAGTTTTCCTAGTACTAAACTAGTCCTGCATTCTCTGTATACATCCTACCTGGTCATAATGTATTATCCTTGTGATAAATTGCAGTATCTCTTCAGATTCTCACACACTAAGCCACCCAATGAAACATAAGCTTCTTGAGGGGCTTTTTATTTTGCCTTTCATCTTGCCCCTATACTTTTGTACAAGGCAAGGCTCAATAAATACTTATGCATCAGATGGGATTGAATTCTCAGAGACATATAGTGTATATATGGAATCCATAATACCATGAAAGGCAAGGCTGTCAAGAGTAAACTTTACTTGTTCCTCTACTTGAGCATGCAATGCATGAAAGAAAAAGAAAAACTGTTTGTATCATGAAGTTACACATTTGTATGGAATTATTATACTTATAATCCAGATAAATAATTTAAACATCTTCCTTGCTTTTATAAAAGGAGCTGTCCTATGGCTCAGAAGAAAACAGCACATAAATGGACAAACCAAAGGAAATAACAAGAGGAGAGTAAAAAAACTACTAAATTGTAATTTGGAACGAGATCTTCTTTTTTTAGGCTGTTAAAGGCCTGATTTGGGAGAACGAAGGTAATGTTCTGGCTTACTTGTAAGAGCCCTTACAACTCTAACAAGGTTAAGACTGTATACCTTTCTTAAAACTACAAGTAAACTAGAGTAGTCACTTAGATATTAGGTCATATCTAAAAATTTCCATGTGAAAGGAAATAAATAAAATAACAGTGTTTAACAGATTACAGGCCAAGTTAAAAATCTAAATGTGATACTCTTATAATATCCAATTTGCACCATATAAAATTCCACCAATTTCTAGATAATAAATTGCTAAAAATAAATCATGTCATTACAGCAAATACCTATAACTGTGCCAAAGTCCTTGAAGGCTTTTGGCTTTGAGTAAATATTTTAGTAACAAAAAAGAGAACATAATAAAAATGGTCAAAAGGTCTACTTTAACAAATATTGCCACAAATATTCAATGGAAACACAAGCATAGAGCAAGAAATGCTAACCTGTCAAGGATACAGAGATGGTTAATACAGACTCCAATTACTTATATATAGAAAACATACATCAATAAACCTTTACTAAGGACTCTCCAATAGCCAGACACTGTGCTAAGCACTGAAGATATAAAAAAAAAGTGGAAAGCCCCAGACCTGAAGGAGTTCACAATCTAATGCAGATAACATGAAAATAAATATAGAGAATTTTGGGAAGATGGTAGAGCACATCAGAAAACTTTCTGCTATCCAAATTTCCTTCACAAAAGACTGATCTTCACCTCAGAGGGAATGTGCAGCAGAAAAAAAAAAACAAAACAAAAGTCAGGGTAAAGCAGCTGTCCTCCAAAGACAACTAGAGAAGACACAGTAAAGACCTGACCTCCCGGGGCTAGTGTTCAACCCAAGTGAAGTGCAAATACCTCCAGGCCAACACAGCAGAATCAATAAACAAGTTCTGGAGGTATCTGGGGTGTGAAGGCAGCCTCAGCCTTAAAAACTTTCTTCTCCCACACAGTATAACAGTCTGACTGCTGCGTAGGAGAAGATTGAAAGATATTCCATTTTTGAGGGATGTCAAGCACAGCTGTGCTGACCAGTCACATGCCAGGCTGTAGCTGGCACTTCCAGGGAGAAGGAGCTAGCACACACCTGGTGAGTACAGTGACAAGACAGACAGGGATCCTGCTGGCTGTGAGTACTTGTAGGAGAGCAGAGGCCCTGGTTTCAGTCCCAGAGCAAAAAGGACAGCTGTAGTTTTGCAGCCACGTGAGGGACTGTGTGGAGCAAGAGCATTTGCCAGACAGTACAGCTGGGGGTCTTAGCTGTGGCTTAGCAGTGGAGAGGAGAGCTCAAGGTTGGGCCCTGGGGCAGACCTGAGAAAAGGACCTGATGCTTTAGGGTATCATTCCCAGTACCTGGGGACTACAACTTCATTACACTAACAATTATTATAAAACAAAATAAAACAAAAATAAATAAATACAAATGAGTAAGCAAAGGAGAAAGAACTCAACCACAGGTAACTACTGTGGGGACAGAGAAGATCTGTGCTGATATTCACAGGAATATAATGGAGTTAAAATAGCCACTCCTTTTTCAATAAGAAACGGTCAACTGATCCCAAACACAAAAAGAGTCCTCAGGAAAAGTTAAACTGGACTAAAAATCAAATAAGAGACACAGAATAAAAATAAGAAAAAAAAACAAGGACAATCCAAGAAAACTATGAAAAGTCAAACAACTGGAAAAAGAGAATCAAAAACTTAAGTTAGAAAGTAATTCTTTAAAAACTAAACTTATATATGACCTTCTAAGATTCCAAGAAATAATAAAACAAAATCAAAAGAAAGAGAAAATAGATGATAATGCATAATATCTCACAAAAAATAACTGATCTGGAGAACAGATTGAGGAGAAATAAGAATATCAGACTACCCGAAAATTATGATTAAAAAAAAGAACCTTGATACAATGTTACAAGAAATTATCCAGGAAAATTGCCCTGGAATTCTAGAACAAGAAGGCAAAGAAGAAACAGAAAAATCCACCAATTACCACATGAAAGAGATCCCAGGAGGAAAAATACAGGAATACCATAGTCAAGTGTCAAAGCTCCCAGGTTAAGGAGAAAATAATGGAACTAACAAGAAAAAAAAAAACAATCTGAATATCATGGAGCTACAACAAGGATTACACAAGACCTAACAGTCGCTACGCTGAAGGAATGTCTCTTGGAATACTATATTCCACAGAGCAAAAGAGCTGGGGTAAGGACCAAGAGTAACTTACCCAGCAAAGAATAATCCTCAGTGAAAAAAAAACCTGGACATTTAACCAACTGAAAGACTTTCAGGCTTCTGTGACAAAAACAGCAGAACTTAAGGGAAATTTTGACATAACATCTAGGAAAATTATATGGCAAACACTAAAGACCAATAACAAGGGACAACTATAAGGTCAAATTGTTTACTTTTTATAGGTGAAAATAACTTTGATGATTGTCATCATTATTTATGTAGCTTGAAAAGAAAGTCTTGGGGCGGGGGGAGCCAAGATGGTGGAGTAGAAAGGCATACATATGTGGCTCTCCTCTCAGCCCATAAAATACCTGTAGAGAGGGACTCTCAACAAATTCTGAAGCAGCAGAGGTAGAGAACAATAGAGTGGAGGAGATTTCCAGCCCAGGATGACCTGAAAGGCCCACAGGAAACATCTGTTGCAAGGAGCGGAGCCCAGCCCAGCCTTGGCCACATGGCATGAAAAGCAGGTCAACACCTTTCTAGAGAAGACCCAAAAAAATGCTGAAGAAAATAACACCTTTAAAAAGAGGTTAACTCAATTGGAAAAAGAGGTTCAAAAAGTCAATGAGGAGAAAGACTGCTTTAAAAAGAAGAATTAGCCAAATGGAAAAGGAGGTTCAAAAGCCCAATGAAGAAAATAGTTCTTTAAAAATTAGAATGGAACAGATGGAGGCTAATGACTTTATGAGAAACCAAGAAATCACAAAACAAAACCAAAAGAATGAAAAAATGGAAAAGAATGTGAAATATCTCATTGGAAAAACAATTGACCTGGAAAATAGATCCAGGAGAGACAATTTAAAAATTATGGGACTACCTGAAAGCCATGATCAAAAAAAGAGCCTAGACATCACCTTTCATGAAATTACCAAGGTTTTTACTGCCCTGATATTCTAGAACCAGGGGGCAAAATAAATACTGAAATAATCTACCAATCACCTCCTAAGAGATCCAAAACGAGAAACTCCTAGGAACATTGTGGCCAAATTCCAGAGTTCCCAAGTCAAGGAGAAAATATTGCAAGCTGTTAGAAAGAAACAATTTGAGTATTGTGGAAATACAATCAGGATAACCCAAGATCTAGCAGCTTCTACATTAAGGGATAGAAGGGCATGGAATATGATATTCCAGAAATCAAAGGAACAAGGACTAAAATGAAGAATCACCTACCCAGCAAAAATGAGTATAATACTTCAGGGGGAAAAATGGTCTTTCAATGAAATAGAGGACTTTCAAGCATTATTCATGAAAAGACCAGAGCTGAAAAGAAAATATGACTTTCAAACACAAGAACCAAGAAAAGCATGAAAAGGTAAACAGCAAAGAGAAATCATAAGGGACTTACTAAAGTCGAACTGTTCACATTCCTACATGGAAAGACAATATTTGTAACTCTTGAAACTTTTTTCAGTATCTGGGTAGTTGGTAAGATTACACACACACACACACACACACACACACACACACACTCTCTTTCTCTCTCTCACACACACACACACACAGAGAAAGAGAGAGAAGGAGACAGAGAGCACAGGGTGAATTGAATGGAATGGGATCATATCTTATAAAAATGAAATTAAGGGGTGAGAGAGAAATATATTGGGAGGAGAAAGGGAGAAATGGAATGGGGCAAATTATCTCTCATAAAAGAGGCAAGTAAAAGATTTTTCAGTGGAGGGAAAAAGGGAGGATGTGAGAGAAAAAACATGAAGATTACTCTCATCACATGCGACTAAAGGAAGGAATAAAATGCACACTCATTTTGGTATGAAAACCTATTTTACAATGCAGGAAAGTGGGGGAGAAGGGGACAAGCAGGGTAGGGAGGATGATGGAAGGGAGGGCAGTGGGAGGAGGGACAGGACAGGATCAAAAGAGAATAGAAGCAATGGGGGGCAGGATAGGATGGGGGGAAATATAGTTAGTCTTACACAGTACGACTATTATGGAAGTCATTTGCAAAACTACACAGATATGGCCTATCTTGAATTGCTTGCCTTCCCAAAGGGGACAGATGGGGAGGGAGGAAGGGAGGAAGAGAAGTTGGAACTCGAAGTTTTAGGAACAACTGTTGAGTATTGTTCTTGCATACAACTAGGAAATAAGAAATATAGGTAATGGGGTATTGAAAGTTGTTATCTTGCCCTACAGGACAAAAGAGAAGATGGGGATAAGGGAAAGGAGGAATGTTAGAAAGGAGGGCAGATTGGTGATAGGGGTAATTAGAATGCTTGGCGTTTTGGGGTGGAAGGAGGGGAGAAATGGGGAAAAAATTTGGAACCCAAAGTTTTATGGAAATGAATGTTGAAAACTTAAATAAATAAATAAATTTTAAAAAAAGAAGAAAGTCTTGGGTTGAGGTGAGTATGATGTGAGTCTAGCAAAATAAAGGTGTAAAGAGATAAAAAGGCGTAATTATCACACAAATGAAGCATAAAAAGAAAAACTGATAAAGAAGCTAGTAGGAGGAAAGGTGAGTAGTGCTAGAACCTTACTTTGATTGGGAATGGGTTAAAGAGGGAACATACACACATATACACACATACACACACATACACACATCTAGAAGAGTATATGTATGTTCTAAATTCAAAAAGAAATAAGAGGGCAAGGAGATAGAGCAAGTTTTACCTACCCATGAACAATAAACATTATTTGGCAGATATACTCTCAGGTTATTTTACACTGTCTAGGTATTAATACTGTCTATATGTTTTTAGACCACTTAAAATACAAAGACAGTATAAAATACCCAAGAGTATACCTGCCAAAACAGGAACTATATGAATATAAACATAAAACACTATTTATACAAATGAAGTCAGATCTAAAAAAACTGATAATATGTATTGTTCATGGGTAGGTAAAACCAATAATTAAAAAAAGACAATTTTATCCTATCTATGTATTCAATACCACACCATGTAAATTACTATAGTATCATCTTCCTGAGTCAGAAAAAATAACAAATGTCATTTGGAAAAACAAAAGATCAGGAATTTCAAAGAAACTAGGGGAAAAACATGTAAAGAAAGAAGATTCTAAAGTATCAAACCTTAAACTATATTATAAGGTGACAGTACTGTTGAAATGTCAAAAAGATTATTTCAATTATTTTAAATTAAAATTTTCTTGTAAATATAAAACCTATGTAGCCAATAATAGAAGGAATGCAGAAAATTGGGAAATAAAATAGACAATCTTTCAGACAGGATGTGACTGGGTTGGAATATTGCTGTGGTGTAGGAAATGATGAACAGACTCATTTAGAAAAACATGGAAAGATTTGGCCTTATGAAGGAAGATGCTATCCACCTTCAGAGAAACAGATGACAACTGGAAATAAGCACATCGTGGTTTTCTATATGTATATGAATGAATATGCATGTATATATGGGTGTATATATGTGTAGGCATACATGTATGTGTATGTATATATATATTTGTATGTATATATAGATATATGTATCTTTCCGTATCCATGCTTAATTGTAGCCATCTCTAGGGCTGATGGCAGGAGGGGAAAAAAAAAAGTAAAAAGTACAGAGTAGACAACAAAAGAAAACCTATAAGGAAGCAAAGAAAAGCTGGGCAGCTTGGACAGCAATGTAAAATATGTATTATATAGGTTCCTTGAATTATTGTTTTATACTGAATCATCTTCTATGTTCTGCTGTGTATATGACAATATTTATTCTTTTTTTGCTCATTTTGCATTTAATTTTTAAAATTTACCAAAAAAGAAAATAAATATAGACAAAGGAAGACATACACAGCATAAATAAGAAATAATTAACAGAGGGAAGGCACTGGAATTAGTTGAAGAAAGCTGCCTGTAGGAGATGTGTGTTCGTTCTTCGCTGCCAAAGACGACCATGTCATCAGACAAATGATGACATTACTTACACTTGACTTTGTTTTGAGTAAGGGAGGACTGTGCAGGTCACCAGCCTCACTTCTCCTCCAGAGCCATCTGAATCCAGTGACCAGATATTCATCAGGATGACTGGAGATGACCCAGGATGAGGCAATTGAAGTTAAGTGACTTCCCCAAGGTCACCCAGCTAGTGAGTATCAAGTGTCTGAGGTGAGATTTGAACTCAGGTTCTCCTGACTCCTGAACTGGTGCTCTATCCAATGCACCCACCACCTAACTGCCCCAATTTGAATCCCTAGCACTTAGCACAATAACTGGCATACAGTAGACAATAAATGTTTACTGAACTGAAATGAATGTTCATTGCTTATGACTAAGTTTTGACAACATAATAAAAATGACAGTACCAGCTAAATTAATTTATTTATACAGTATTATATCAATCAAGTCACCAAAGAATTATTTTTGTAGAGCTATAAAAAGTAATAACAAAATTCAAAAGGAGGTAAAAGAACTGTGCAAATATCCAGTGAAATACTGAAAAAATAATCAGATCTGCCTCTCTTCTTTCAAGATGTAACACAAACAACACCTTCTACACAAAGCCATGCCTGATTACCCCCAACAGCTAATGCCCTCTTCTCCATAATAATCATGTACTAATTTGTATTTGTTTCATAACTTCTATTTGTATATGGTATCTCTCCCTATTGAATGAAAGGCCCTTGAGAGGAAAGATAGGCTCATTTTTTAAAAGACCACAGTCTAGATGAGTTCCTAGTGAAAGCAGGATTTGATGCCTGTTGATTGATTTATTATGGACTCCAAGTCCAGCACTCTCAACATCATGCAACAATACCTCTCACTGAAAGCAACAAAGAATGGCTGACTTAATCTGTGGTAGTTTCTAAAGAAGAATATTGAACATTACAGCTCAGTAAGATCCTAAAACTTAACCCTTTAGAACTATTATAATAGAATACTATCATAAACAGTATTAAAGTGGTGGGGAGAAGTAAAGACTCAATGCTTGAAAACTAAACACTAAAATACACTTAGAAGAAAAATTCACTGAAATGATGGCTTTAAAAACCACATAAACTGCGGGAGCTGTTGAGGGGAGACAAATGACATAATAGCTAGAATTTATATGGCATTTTCTGGTTTACAAAAATCTCTACAAATATTACTTCATTATATCCATACAACAACCCTAGGAGGTAGGTGCTATAACTGTCCCAATTTTACAGAAAAAGGCATATAAAGTTTACATGATTTGCTCAGGGTCAAATATAGCTACTAAGTGCCTGAAGCATTTTTTTAACTCAATTCTTCTTAATTCCAAGTCCAGTGCTTCATTCACTGCACCACCTAATTCCCTCTATATATCTTCATAATAGTGTAATCAAAAATTGATCTCTCCACTGAACACAATTCTCAGTATGTCATTCATTCCACAAAGCATTTATCTGTACTGTGTACTTCCAAGGCAGTATTAACCTATATGCTGAGATATCATTTAATAATATACACATATTATATGAGCAAAACTTCAATGTTGCAATGTTGCACTTACCTAACCCTTTAGGAGTAATGCCACTGCTATCAGCAGGATTAATAACCCAATAGTAATATTTCAACGTGTGCATTAGCTGTAATACTGTTCCAACTCTGCGTATAGTAGTATAGATGGTAGCAGTTCCAATAAATTCGGCAGATAAATAGGTATACAAAGAAAGTTGAACCTAATAAATAATACACAATATGAATGCCAAGGAATAAATGGAACTAAAAAGATAAGAATAGTTATTGTTACAAATGCTCATTTTATTTTACGTTAAATATACATACATTTAAATACTAAAATTTAAATAAATTTGAACAAAATATTTGTTTATTCCCCTAATTCTCCTTCAAAGTATCTGAGTATTCTTTTCCCATTCAATTTTCCTTTTACATGGTCTTTGCTCTCTGCTTTGGTCCTGCTATAATGACTGAGTTATTTCCATTACACTGATCTATAAAAATCCATGATTGGATTTTTTTTTTAATTTTTCCCAATTTTTTTATAATTACAAATAATACTATTATATCAGTCTTTGAAAAGATATCTTCCTCTTTTCTCCCTCAACATCTGTTTTGGGGCGTATATCAAATAAAAGGATTACTGATAAGAGAGTATGATTTTGCGGGGGGAGGGGGTGCAGTAATTTTTACTATTTATCACCAAATTGCTTTCTACTGTTTTTCAATTCAGCAGCTGAAATGGTGTATGTGTTTCTATGAAATTCATGAATAAATGTTTAGTTTAGTGTAGCTGTGATGCCCTCTGGCTCTAAAAAGTATATAAAGACTCTGGGATGAGGTTTCACTTTGAGGATTAGTTTTCAGAAGAAGCTTTGTGTGTCAGATGAGACTCTGGGAAGCTGCTAAGCAGCCCTCTAGCTTTGAAAACCCAGATGTTGGTGCTTCCCTCTCTGGTAACTATGTATGGTCAGGCAGTTGCATCTGTCTGTTAATTTGTAATGTAGGTGTAATGTAAGTAATTGCTTACTGTCAGACAGTTTGGAAGTGCCATCTATTGATTTAGATTCCTCTGTATTATCTCTGAAGTTCAGGCTGCTGACTTTTTCCCTTGAACTAAGTGAATGATACATGTGCTTGATTAAAGCGATTGTTGACCCCTCAAAAACTGCCTTTCCTTTTATAAATGCAGATCTAAGAACCTGTGATAACTGGTCCCCCTGTATATGTCAGGGTGCTTACTGTTACATGCATATATATGGCAGGATAAAATGGAAATAATGAAAAGAAGATATCTAATTGAAAGTAAAAGTGAAGCTGGAACCTAAAGGAAGTCAAACAGTAGAGATGAGGAGGAAGAACATCCCTTTAATTACAGAAAGCCAGTGAAAATGTCCAGAATTGGAGTGAAGCTATCTTGCTCAAGGGAAAGCAAGGTCAGGATGACTGGACCACCTAGAGTTTAAGATGTAAGAAGACTAGAAATGATGTAGGAGAGAATGATTATGAAGGACTTTAAAAGACAAACAGAAGGTTTTATTTTTCATCTTGAATGCAGATGAAATGGCTTTAAATAAACTAGAGTATGCGTGGGGAGAAGGAAGATATGTGACACAGTCAGACCTGAACTTCAGGAAGATGAAGATGGACAGATGTGGGGATCAACTTATGTCAGGCATACAAATTATCAGGCAATTGCAATAGTTTAGGCATGAGGAGATTAGAACCTGCATCAAAATGATGGTACAGTCAGAACAAAGAAAGGGATATATGTGAGAAGTTTTACAAAAGAAGAATTGACAGACCTTGGCAAGAGTGGATATAGGGAATGACTGAGAGTAAGTCAAGGAAGGTTGCAAGCTGGTGATACTGGGAGGCTGATGGAGAAAAGTTAGGAAGACAAGATCATTTGTGAGAGAAAGATGAGTTCAGTTTTGAACATGCTGAATTCAGGGTTTCTACAAAAGTTCAAGATGTCCAACAAGGGCTGCACAGGCAAATCTGGAGATGAGTAGAGAGATTAGGGTCAAATTGATAAATATGAGATTCACTGAGTAACATGATAATTCTATGCTAATGAAACCAACAAAATAAATAGTAGGAGAAAAGACCTCAAAAGTAAGACCTCTGGGGGACACCCGCTTTAGGAGACATGAGGATTCTGCAAAAGAAATTGAGGAATGGTCAGAGGTAGGAAGAAAATCAAAGAGAGAAATGTCACAGAAACTACAGAACAATATTAAGAAGACAGTGAATGACAGCATCAAAAGTCTCAGAAAAGTCAAGAAGAATGAAGACTGAAAAAAGACTATTAGATTTGACAATTTAAGAGGTCACTGGTAAGTTTGGAGAGATCAGTTTCAGTTGAATAATGAGGATGACTGTAGAGAGTTAACAAAAAAATAAGGGGAAAGGAAGTAGAGAGAGGTGTTGAAGATATCTTTACCAGGGAATTTTAACAACAAAATGGAGGAAAGATATGGGATGATATTCAGCAAGGGCAGAAAGATTAAGTGATGATTTCTTAAAGAATGAAGAAATTTGGGCATTTCTGCAGGCAACAGAGAAGCAGTCAGTAGATAGGGAAAGACTAAAGATAAGTGAGAGTGGAAGTAACAAAAGGGATAAACTGCCAGAGAAAACAAAGTCAAATGGGATCCAGAGTTAAAAGGGACCCTCAGAGACTATCTAAACCAATCCCCTTATTTAAGATATTATAAAACAAATAAGTAATGTTCAGATATATTCAAAGGATGTTACTTTTTAAAATATTAGTATGTTTTATTTAACCTTAATTTTTTTACATTAGAAGTAGACAATATTTATACTATAAACCTCTTTATTGAAACATTTAAGTAAAAAGAATAAAATTAATGATGATATAATTCATAATAATAAAAATGATCAAAAGTATATGACAAGGCTAGAATAATTTTTGATAGATAGGGAGTAAGCACTTAGACCAGGCGTGAGGCCTCAGGGCTGCAGGTTCCCCACCGGTCACTTAGACCAATATGCTCTGGAAATGCCCAAATACATCTTTTCTTCCTAATACCACACATTGTTGAGCATAAAAGTTACTTGACCTGCAGTAAAATTCAGAGCACTAGCAGCAAACTTAGCTTCAATTTCTACATTAGTGTGTTTTATGTAACAAGTCACTGCACTTCTGGACCTCAGCTGGTTTAGCTGTAAAGCAGACGGTGAAGGGTGAAGCCCTTTCACCTCACAGAACCACTATGAGGACAGACTTAAAAATTTTAAAGAATTAAAAGTGTGAAGATTTAGAAAGAGATGGAAAAGTCAAGTGAATCCAAGTGACTTCTGGACAGCTCTCAATGTTAAAAGATACCAAACATTTAAAAATATTTGTAAAATAGAAAAATGAATTGTATATTTATGAATTTACTCATTCATAAATATATAATTATGTTATAAATTTTAGTTTCATTTAAAAATGTTTTTGTTCCCGGAAACTTTAATATGATGTAAAATACTATTTTGAATTTTTTCACTATATCATAAATGGCTAATGCTCATCAAGTCCCTAAATTTTATATGAAGATCCTGTTGTAACCACAAAATAGCATTACATACTGCTCCACTCCTTTCAAAGAACACTACTACAACTACTGATGTTGCTGCCACCTCCTCCTCCTCCTCCTTATTTCTTCCTCAGATTGAAACAGTACTTTAAAACTGAAAATTCAATTCCATACAATGTTGTTGTAGATGTCTTTGGTGGTGGATTTTTTTTTGTTTTGTTTTCCTTTGTTCTTTCTTTTTTTTAAAGTGATCGAAATATTTAAAACTCAGATTTTCCTGACTTTGAGGGCAGATCCACTGAAATTCCATAGTTGCCGTTTTACAAATATGGAAATATGGAAATCAGAGAAGTTAAGGGATTTATCCATGGTAATTAATAACAAATATGTCACTTGGTAATAGCAGAGATGAAAATCCATATCTCCTGATTTTAAGTTCCATGCTCTTTAATATATTTCATGAAAGCCTAACACATTAAAAACATTTTCTCTTAGTCCAAAGCAGTACAAAATTTAAAAACAAAAAGCACCTTCTTTTCCTTCAGGAAATGAAACTAGGATAAAAGTAAAATCTTCTAGGATATTTCTTCTTGATAAACAGTATGGCATAGCAGATAACAGATTTGCCTTGTTGTCAGAAAGAAGTGAGTCCAACCCTGCCTGTGATATACACTGGCTGTATGAAAGGGTTCATGTCACTTGATCTCTCAGTGCTCCTAGGCAACTCTCTAAGACTTTAGGTTAGAGAGGAGTTGCCTAACTATATCAGGAGAGTTAAGATTCCACACAAGTAATTCTAAAAACATGGAGGAAACCATAGGCCCAGAGAACAAACAAAAGACTAAAAGCTAAAGATTACTTTAAAAGAAAATCATTTAACTTGATAAATTAAAAATTAAAAGGTTATTAGTATTTTTGTTTGAATATAATTAGGGCAAATTAAAACTATATCTTAAAACAAAAGGAATATGAATAATATTAATCAAATACCTTCGCAGGGGTATGTATCCAGATAGCTGGGTTGAAAAGTATATGATCACAAAGCTGCTTCAATAATGGTGCTCCATGAGATAAACCATCAAGATACTTTGCAAAGGACAAAAACTGTTCCAGAACCGCTCTGGTTATATGAACCCTGGATGACTGAAAAAAAAAAATAAAAAAATCTTGTTAGAATTAAGTTTCTTTCCAGAATATCACATTGGAAAATGTGTCAGACATAACAGAAAAAAAAAATCACATACTAATATAGTTAAGGGTTTTTTTTCATAATCCCTTCAGGCTCTATAGCAAGATTATTTTAATTTGGTCAGCTATTTAAAATATTTTATTCAGTTACAGAAGATACTGGAATCTAAATAAAATTATTTTTTGAAGTAGTCTGTATCATAACTATTGCTTAGGATAATGTTGACTAAAGTAAGTTCATTGTACACAGGCTCAGTACAGTTTTAAAAAATGAAATAAGAAAGACAAAAAACACAGTTTCATTTTCAGCCTAGAGAATTAAATAGTGGGAAAATATTTTACAACTGATATAAACTCCGTAAATATGGGTTTTTATGATTAAATTAACATATATGTTAATAATTAATGACTTCAAAGAAAAGGCAGGCATAGAAGATAGTAAAAAAAAAAAAAAAAGATTGGAAACCTTGGCTAAGGAGGTAAAAAACAAGAAAAGTCAAAGGTTTATAGACCATACAGAAACACTGTGTTTATACAATAAACCAATTTAATTCAGTGAATATTTATTAAGTGCCAATTAGGTGCTAGCCAATGTACTAAGGGCTAGAGTTACAAAAAGAAGCAAAAGATAGTCTCTGTCCTCATGGAGCTTACAATAAAATGGGAGAGACAACACAGAAATAAACATACACAAAACAAGCTATTTTAGGATAAATTGGAAATAATTAAAACAGGGAAAACAATGGAGGGGTTGGGGAAATTCCTGTGGGAAGTGAGATTTCCGTTGGGACTTAAAGAAAGGCAGGAAGGTCAGTAGTCAGAGTGAAGGAGGGAGAACATTCCGGGCACGAAGGTCAGCCAGAGAGAATATGAGCAGGCAAGAGACAGAATAACTGTTCTTGGAACAGCCAGGAATCCAGTATCACTGGATTGAAGAGTCTATGATGGGAAATAAGTGTAAGAAGATTGAAAAGGTAGAGACTAAGTTATAACAGCTTGAATGCTAATGAGAACATTCTATATTTGCTCCTAGAGGCAAATAGAATGATCTAATCTGGAAAATCATTTTAATGCAATGTAATGTTAAGGGAATTTGAAGATCTTCCCTGCCCCTTAATAGGTCCATGTGACCTGCTTTGAGCTTTGGCCCATTCCACAGCTTGAGTCACATGAAGCCCATGGTGGGAACACCTTGCTGAAAGGGGGAGCAGGAAGTGTGCAGCAGGAAGAGAGTGAGGTGGAGCTGAGAGAGGGGCAGCAGACAAAGCAGAGCAGGTAGCCTGGGTGAGAGAAGGTCATTTTGCCTAAGAGAGGAGCTTGTTTGTGGGAGGCCTGACTGAGGGAAGGCTTGGGGATGGTGGTCCTCCCTCTATTAACAACGTGAACAAATTTTCTTGTTACCATGATGGAACTGGCTTTCTTGTATCTGAATAAATATTTTGCTTTTGTCTTGGAGAAAGAGAGTTTATATTCTGTGAATTTACCCTGGAAATATGCCTGGCATATCCACAGTGGCTGCTGTGGGTATTGCATTGGTGCTACATGGATGAATGGAGAATGGAGTAGAATGAGTACCGATTTGAGGAAGGCTGATCTACCAACACACTACTGTAAAAATCAGGTTGGAGCTGCTGAGAGCTTCCATTAGAATGGTGGCACTTCCATTAGAATCAGAAGAGAGAAGAGGACATATTCAGGGAATGTTGCAGAGGTGAAATTGTCAGGCCTTGGCAACAACTTGGATATGGAAGGTAAGAGATAGTGAGGAATCTAGGATGACTACTAGGTTTGCAAGTTGGAAGAATTGAAATGATAGTGTTGCCCTTTACAATAATAAGGAAGGTAGGGGTGTGGAGATTTTAGGAGGAAAGATCATGAGTTCAATTTGAGATATATTGAGTTTAAGATATCTACTGGATATCCTGTTAAAGATGTCTGAAAGGCAACTGGAAAAGAGAAACTAGAGGTTAGCAGACACTGGGGTAGGAAAGGTAGAGTTGAGAATCATCAGCCTAAAAATGATAATTATATCAAATATACTTTAGAATGTAGGTGATGATCATGGCAAGCACCAAATAACTTTTAAAATGAAATTTACTACACTTTTAACAGATATGAAACGAGCAGTTAATGATATATTCTTCATTTCTGGATCAAAATCTTTGCTCACATCAAAGAATAAAAATAAGAAAACAATCAATTGAGGGCAGTCCTACCTAACCTAAGTAAACAATATGTTAATGCTGGAAAATGGACAAAAGAGTAACACAAACACTTTTTCTTCAGGAAGTTAACCTACCCAAGGAGCTTAGAAAGCATCTCAGCCAGCAACTATTTTTTCTTCTAAAAGATTACATAATTATGGAAGCTAAAGACAATACAAATTTAGAATTTAAACTCTGGGCAATAGAAGATGAACCTGGAAGAATAGATAAAAAATAAAAGAGATCTGTACAGATTTGTTATGATAAGCACTTTACTGTATTAATGCCAAGTGAACTAGCAGATTTAGACCCTGAAGGCCTGCATGAAAAAATAGAAGTAGCACTTAACTAGCCCAAACCAAGTATGTACAAGGGAGGTGCATGTTAGAGATGACAAAATTTTGAGACTGTTGAGGAAGAGATGGATTATCAAAGTATCTGAAAGAAGGCAAGCTATCAAATGCTTGGGGGAAAAAATCTGGACACTTCTCATAAAAAAAATGAGAATACAATAATAACTTGTAAACTACGTATGCTTACTTTCTCATCTCTACCAAATTTCCTTAAGAATAATCTACATATTCATCAAGGGTATGCTTGAAAAAGGTAACAGAAGGGAACTGGCAGGTTTCCACAAATGATAGTCTAGGGCAGACCACATATTTAGTCACAAAATTGACAGAAACTATGTCAAATACAAGATTTGACTATGTTTATGTTGAGAGTTGCTTGACTGAAGAAAGAAACAGTAAAATAAAGCCTTTGCACAGGCCACCTTCTACAGGAAACCTTCCCTAATCCCTCTAAATTCTAGGACTTTCAGTCTTAATTATTTCCTTTTTATCCTACAGATAGGTTGCTTTATATATATTTGTTTGCATGCTATCTCTCCCATTCCATTGTAAATCCTCCTCCAAGGACAATCTTTTTGCCTTTTTTGTATGTTTAGGTCTTATCTATTAGCACAGTACCTGGCACAGATTGGGGGTTTAATGAAAGTTTATTGAATCAATTACTAAACAAACACACCCAAGTCAACAATGCTTATGTGCCAGGCACCTACTTAAAGAAACAAGAAACTAGTTTCTGCTACAAAGAAGCTCACATTCTAATAGGGGTAAATAATGTGTAATTAACTAAGTACAAGCAAAATACATAAGGGATAAATTGTCGATTAATATCTGAAGACACTAAGATTAAAGAGGACTGAGAAAAGCTTCATAAAGAGGTTGAGACTTCAGCTAAGATGTGAAGTATGTTTCTCATTCATTTGTCAATATTTAACATGAGGCATAGAATAGAAAGACACATGCTCACAAAGGCATTTGATATTTTCACATGTGCTGTTCAGCAGAGTCCAGCAGAACTCAAAATGTAATGGTTATTAAAAAGTCAGGCACATCCCTTTTTCCAAAAGACACTAGGCTGGATTACATCATGTTCTGGAATGCTGCAAAGCTTCGTGATGAAATCAGTCATACCTCAAGAGTATTCAGCATAACCAAGCACACAGGTAAAACTAGTCAGATGAAATACCTACTGTCTGAATTCTGATATGCATTGGATGAACAACCATAGTGCTGTGTGTGTCTGTGTGCATGCACATGCGTGTGTAAACAACAGTGGACATGGTCGGTCAATGAGTGGCCTGGTACAGAAAGGAACAGTAGAAGGAAAGTGGGCTGAACTGACTAATTTCATGAAACTGCTCAGTACTTTTAACAATGCCAAGATTTTCCCTGAAACAAAAACCATTGCTTTAACGTCAATGGCTTTCTGGTATTCTTGTTACTAGGACAAATCAAGGAAAACCTATCTCTGAAGAATTAAAGTTAAAATGGGGACAGAGGCAGTGACCAAAAAAAGTAAAACAGTATTAGCATAATGTACATTTTTATCTCATCTAGCAGTTTCTTCCTCTGGACTAGGAAAAAGAAATTTTTTTGGTTATATTAGAAAAATTAATAAGGAAAGTTACTGACACAAAATTAAACAAGTGTATTGGTTGATGCTACTTCTGAAATCAAGGAAAGAGAGGTCTTAAAATGGTCATAATTTAGAAATAATGAACAAAGGTACTAAACGATGTACATTTAATTTGTGCCCCTTTATTTGCTTTAAAAAGTTTGCTCAAAACACATCTGTTTTGATATGTTTAGGATGCTTAAGTTTAACTTTCTACAAAGAGATTATCTTTTGATAAATAAGAAGAGAAGAAGGAACAAGGTCAGTCAGAAGACAACATGGCAGAATCAGATTCAAAAATGTCTTGAAAAGTTGGAACCAACATGAAATGTAACAATGAAAAAATTTAAATCCTACATTTCTATATAAATCAAGTACATCAGTATGAGCTGAACAGGAATGTCATGACAGTAATTTATTAATTTCCAATTTTGCACTGGCTCATGGAAATTTATCATGTTTCTCTGAATTTCTCAGATTCATGTTTTTCTTTGTGGACATGAGGTTTTCATGGTCCCTCCCTAGCGCATTAAAAAATATTTTAAAAGTTAAAAAAAACAAAAAAGGCAAAACTATTCCATTACATTCATATACCACAATTGTTTGGTCACTCCCCAATAATGGGGCATTCACTTGTTTCTAGAACTATCATACGGGGTTGGAACTATGAGCATTTTGCTTTTATATGAAACCTTTCTTATGGCATTGACTTTCTTGGGTATGTGACCAATGGTGGAATTGATGGAACAAAGGGTATGAAGAAGTTTTTTGCCTATTCTCACATAAATACAAACTGCTTTCCAGAACAGTTGAACCAGTATGCTTGTCTTCCACTTGCCTCTATTTCCATTAGCTGTTTTCATCTTTACCCAACATTAGAAATTTGATGAGTAAACAACAGAGTCGTCTGAATTTGCAATTTTCCATTGTCAGTGATTTGGAGCTGCTGATTAATGATTTGGGCTATGGATAGCTAACAATTCTTTTAAAAACAATAGGCTTTGAGCACTTTACTATTTGGGAATGTCTTTTTCTCTTATGTATGTGTCAATTTCTAATATATTTTGGATGGCAAAAATATTTTATGCAATGATTTCTCCATACTTTTAAATTTAGCCTCAATACTAGTTGCACTGATTATATTACTGCAAAAGCTTTTTAAATCTGTATTATAAAAATGATCTACTTTGTTTCTGTGATTTCTTCTGTCCTGTCTTTGGCTATAAATTCTTGAAAGACGCCTCTTTCTAATTTTCCTATAGTGTTTTTGGTTATGATACTTTTTACATCTAGATATCTCATCCATTTGGAATTTTAACTCAGTACGCTGCATACAATACTAATCCTAAGCCTATTTTCACAGCCAAGTGGCCTTACAGTTTTCAAAGCAGATCTTGTCTAAAGATTCCTTTCCCAATTAGTTTTTGTTCTTGGACTACTCTGATAATATCCTCCAGGTGTTCATGGTTAATTTTTCTGTTGATCAAAATTTCAATTTTAGTGACAGGCCTACATATCACTATTATTACATATATGTTAACAACCAAATATTTTTGTTGATTAAAAAGAAGTGAAGCAAATTAAATTATTTACAAATTAATGTTATAATATAAAAAAGTTATTAAACATCTATTTAAGTACACTGTCCAATACCACAAAGACCTTTAGCTTTTTTAA
This sequence comes from Bettongia penicillata ogilbyi, assembly GCA_023548195.1. Lineage (NCBI taxonomy): Eukaryota > Metazoa > Chordata > Mammalia > Diprotodontia > Potoroidae > Bettongia > Bettongia penicillata. The sequence goes on from JAJHZJ010000061.1 coordinate 2,732,561, forward strand.
CCATTGATCTCGAGCTCTTGTGGTGTCTCAACCAAGTCTCAAAAGTCACAGATCAATATCAACTTCAATTATAAGCTATTTCTATTTATAAACTAACAAAAATGAGGCTACCAATATTTACTGTAGTCTTCTGTGAAATTACATTACTCACAAAATCAGTTATTCCTAGGCAAGTGAAACTAATAAATCAGTTCTTATCTTTCAGTTTAAAGCATGATTTGCAAACTAATTTAAAGAAGAATGTATTCTGACAGAAAAGTAGTAAGTGAGGAGGTAACATTCATCCAACTGGGGTTGTACATGTAGCTTAATGCAAAAGTTTATGCATAAAGCAATAACACAGAGGGAAAAGGGTCTCCTAAATTGTGTTTACCCCAAGTATAAAAATGAAAATTTCAGAAATTTATAGTCTTTTTATTTGATTTTATAATGCAAAAGTTAAGGAAAAACTAAAACAATGAAGTATTTGGGATATATTCTGGACAAAAATATGTTTTTTGTGACAATAGTGACAAGCTATTTTAGGAACACAATAGATAAACTACACTACATAAAACATGAAATAAAGTAAATGAAATAGAGTTCTTTGTGAATTTGATATCCAAGATCCTTTCATTCAAGAATTTTTAATAACTTAAAATCCTAAAAGCACACTGCTCCACATAAATCTTATCTGAGTCTGTCTACATCATAAAATGTGTGAATTTATAAAGAAACATTTGTCTACGGATAGAAGAGAATAGAAAAAATTATAAGTTATGTTCTACTTTCTGCATTTTTGAAGATGCAAAGTAAAAACCATTACTTACCTTCTCAAGTAGGTAACCAATGACTAGAAAGCCTTTTCCACCCAGCATCTGTTCTTGCATGGCCACTGAACTCTTCAGCAATTCAACGAGGAATGCCAAAAGAGTCGCACTGTATACAAAGTATAGTTATATAGATAATGAACAAAATTGGATTATAAATCAATTTCTATTTACACTATTATTTTATTAGAGAATAGATGATAAAATAACATTAAAATCTAATATAAAGTTTATTTTCTCACAATACCTTTCATGAAAACCAAATATGAAAAAATTACTTTCATTTTTTAAGTTTCTATCACAAACTGATTTTATATTAGATACCACCTGATTGTCATGATGCCATGTCCAACAAGTAGAACTTAGGACTTTGACACACACAAATATACACAGTTTAAAAACACACATGCACACATACACACATACACACACACAGAGGTATAACCACTTTAAGCAAATCCAAACATGAAACTGAATTTGTAAAAATACAACAACAGAGGCTGAATCCCTTTACCAAAGGCAACACTAAAGGCCTCCTTTAAAATTATAAAATAGCAATGTGTTTAAGGTATAAGAAAAGACATGACTTTTAAAGAAAACCTCTATTGTCTAAAGTTGGATACATTATTAAAAGATGCAGAGAATATAACTAGTTACATTATATGCACAAGAATATACACATACATGTCTTAAGTGCATTAATTTTAGCAAAGAATATAAAAAAACTGAAAAGATTAAAAACTGAAATGATTAGGTTTCAAACATGAAAATTTACAAACATATAATGGAAAAAATACTTTTATTCACTGAATTTCATCTAGAAAAACTTGATAAATTAATCAGAAGGAACAATTTCTTTAAAAAGACTGTTGACATATAAATACATTAGGATCAATTATGAATGTTTTGATCCTTTATGCTTTTACCACAGAATTATAAAAATCAGTCATTTAAAAGAAAAGATTCACTAACATTCACACAATTTCCTACTTTTCACTAACATTCACATAATTTCCTACGTACAATGGTTATTTATTTCCATCAAATACTGTCAAACTAACATTCTATATATTTGAGTAAAGGGAGTTAATTAAAGTAATTTGGAAATTAATTTTAAGTTAATAGTTGAAATTTTTATGTACCATAATCAACATAAAATAAAATTTTATTGTAGGATGAAAGGTTGAAAATTATCCCAGAAATAAGACAATCTAGTGATTCTAAACAAGAAAACTTTTCATGTTGCTTTACAGTTGCCATACAAAGCACTGTTAAATTTGTATTTAGATAATATTAATTATGCTCAAAGTCAGACCTACAATCAAGGAAAGAATGTCAAAATTAGAAAAATTATTAGAAAAGACAGAAAAGCTGATCATATATTTAATATGGGTGATATAAAAATACTATAGAAAAATCAAAGACTCCTTTACCACAAAATAAAGTTTCATATACAAGACAACAAAAATATTAGCTGGCCCTACAATATCAAACCACAAAAATTTAATTACTACACAATTTTGCAATTCAGTAATAGTCTAGTAACTTTCTCCTTCAAAGTCTTGATAGATTTTTCCCTTAAAGACACAAATGCTAAATAATCAAATTAAAGGAATAAGGAATCACTTCCATTTAAATGAAACAAGCAAAAAAGCAAGGGAACTTTACGAGTGTTAGCTTCTTAAATGCTACTGCACCTAACACATCTATCTGACTGACTATAAAGATCAATTAACGCCTGTAGTATGTAGATTGTATGATTTCCTAACCTATACATGTAACTCAGAGAAATATGAATTAGGGATTTTAGGGACAGGAGATGAAAGGAAGTGAATATCATTCCTAAATATTAATTTTTCCAAAAAGAAAGACAAGAAAAGCCTCACAATGGTCCATCAAATAATTCAAAAAAACTATATTGGATACTCGAGATACCTCTCCTATGCAGAATCACTATAAAATTACAAGGATGTCATGGGTTTCCTCATTTTGTTTCATAACTAACTGTCTCTTCAAGCATCCAATAAATTAAATCTAGCCTCCAAACACCATGGACTTTAATCACAAAGAAAAAAGCCTTTAATTTCATTATCTCTTATCCTCAAATCTTAAAACTTAGCTAGCTGGAATTTTAAAGGACTTCAACATCATTTAAGTCAGCAACTGAAAAGACAAATTGTATTTACTAAGTGAAATCTTTCAGAACTTATAGATGCAACCAATGGACATATTAGCAATACCATATCATTTTAAAGAGCCTTCAAAATAGGTTAGAGTTGACATGGTGGGAGTAAAAGTAATTAGATGGCCATCTTCCAAGAGGAACATTTTCAAACAGAATTTAACAAACTTACCAGTAACTAAAATTCATCGGTTTGCTGCAGGGCTCACATTAAACTTGCAAAATTCTGTGTACTGCCATACAAAATTTCTCTCCATTCTTGCCTATTTCCAACTCCCCTAGATACAAAGGCAAATATAAAGGATACTTCAGCCCATTCCTATACTCCTACATACCACTTCCTGTCTAGAACACATCATCTACTGATCAACTAAATATATATACCAAATAACAAGTATCCATGTCAACCAGAACTAATATAAGTAATAATCTAGCTTTCTGTTGAAAAGTATAACAATACTGGGAACTAATTTTCAGTGATGTTTTATATAAAACAAGAAAAATGCCTTAATTCTTATATTATAAAGGATTAGCAATGCTAAACTTTTCAACAGATAGCTCTATACTATAGCATATTCTTGAAATAAAAATAAATTCTGCTTTACAAGTACCCTTTCTTCTCACCTACCTCTTAAGGGATATGGATGGCATTGATAATCTAACACTTAAATTTTCCTTAAAATTAATGAATCCTAAAATCCTTAACAAATTACAATTAAGTTAAAGAAGTAATATTTCTCTGGAATTTCACACTTTTAAAAGGAAGATTTCTTGGGAATCATCAAGAAGACAAATGACAACCCTCCCCCCAACTTTCTTGTTTATTGTCTATGTCTACAGACCTGGTCTATTATTCACAGAAACTACTACCTTCCTAGTACACATGCAAAATACTCAGAAAACATTTAGAAGCTATCTATGAACACAAGTTCTTCTAATTAATACTGAGCTAAATTCTGATGCTACAAAAAACTAATAAATATGGATTCTTTAATAGTTATTTAGAAATTACTTATATAAAATTATTGTATCGGTTAATATAATTACCAATAAGAAATGATTGATAAATTATATACTTGGTAACTGTAATCTCAAAAACTTTAGGAAATGTTGACTTTTTATTCATTACATAAAACAAAATACTGTGAAAAGCAATACATCTGTAAAACATTTTGACTTAAATAAGAATAAATCAATAAGGTCATTAGTAATATGAAGAAAGTCTATGTTTAAACTTGCTTTTTGTGAGGAAACTGGCTAATACTATAGAGAGAACACTTCAATAGATGCTATATAATTTTAAAATGGAGAGAAACTCAGCAAGATGGATTCTGATATTTATGATTCTACATTTTTAAAGATATTTAGAAGCTTAAAGTCATTTTTAAGGCTGATAAAACCTAGTAGCATAGATACATGGTCAGTGAATTCTTTAAGGGCAGAAAAAATGTTTCAAAGGGGGATTCAAACACTACAGGCAAAAGGAAGAGGGGAAACAATAATGTTACACTTTGGCATATGCAGAAGGTCCAATTAATTTTAACATTAATAAATGCTTTAGAAAAATGGTTTGATATTGAGAATATTGGCAATGAAATGATCTGAGGAGTTGATACCATCTATTCTACTCCCTACTAAGAGCAAAACTCTTCCTAAATAAAGATGATACCAGCAACAAGAACAAGTCAGAATGAAAGAAACTCTGTTAGGTCACATCAAAGATAACTCAAACATAAAATCCTTTTGAAAGTTTGCAAAATTTTATTCTTTGACAGCTCAATAAATAAAAGGATGATTTAAAAACAGTATTGATAACCTAACTATATGTGGTTGTCAATTTTATAAATACATCACAGGGGACCATACTGAAGACAATTATCTTAAACCAATTCACTACCAAAGGAAATATGTTTTTTGCTGTCCTTTCATTAGACATATTAATGCTCCTTGATAGCAAGGATTATTTTTTTTTCTTTTGTACCTTCAACACCAAGTATAGAGCCTGGTACAGATGATTAGAGATTCTAAGTCAGTAGGATCTAACTCAAATAGAAAGAAATCCCCACTGACCCTTATATTGACTTAGAAAATCACAAATTAACATTGTATTGCATTGTATTTTTATTTATTTTCCTAAACATTTCTTAAGAACATTTTAATACAGTTCAGGCTCACTCAGGAGCTTTGCAGGCACTAAGTTTGATATGTTAGCTCTAGGTCCATTATTTATCAGATGCTTCAAGGACTTTAATCTAGAAATTTAAAGGGAACCAATTGACAAGGATTCCAGGTGGCTCTCTTTTGATTCCAGCCAGATACCAAATAGAATCCATGTTTCAGTAGCTGACCAGAATGGTAACAATCTACAGAGAGACACTGCATTATTTTTGCCACTGCCAAAACTGAGAAAATATAAATTTATATAATCTTACTGTTACATATATGTAGGTTTTTGCATTTGACAAAAACATTTATCAATGTACATATGCCTGCTATGCTGACATGTAAGAGTCAGCTGCTTTAACATGATGAGAGATTGCATTTTTGAAAGTTATTCCAGGGGATCACAGGATTACAGAATCACAGACAGATTAGTGCTGGAACAAATGTTAGATATCTTTTATCCTACACTTTCATCCAGAGGAAAGTGATTTGCCCAAAGTCATACTCTTATTAAATGGGAAAGTTGGGATGGAAACCCAGGTTCTATGATTCTAATAATGGCATTCATTTCACTATTCCACAATTATAGCAGGTCCAATTTAACTGGAAAAGTTTTGAGTATAAACACTATAGCGTGCATATATAATGATAACACTATAACTATAACGTTCAAAGCCTAAATAGATTTAGACCTCAACATTAAATAACTAACCATAAGTAGCAAAAGGTCATAGTTGGTATTTGGGGGAGTTACTTGGTTACAATATGTAAGGAATCTTCAACTCACAGAATGACAGTACTATGAACACTAATTCATAAAGCCCATATACTAAGATGTGGAAGACTCTGTAATCTGCATCAGTGTAAGGACATTCACGTCAATGATAACAGATCACAAGGATATGAAACACACAGGAGCTCCCATTTGGGCTATCCTGCTCCAAAGAGCCTTGTGGACACCAAAACCTCTTACTCCTTTCCTTCCCTCTACCCAAATCTAAATGCTCCCTTTGCCACATTTCAGCTAGGCATTAGGAAGGAAATCAAAATTAAACTAATCCACACTCATGATAAATGACTCATATCTCATGTTCTCTTACTCCTGCCACAAATATTTCCTTATTAATTCAAGTTGCTAATTAGGATAAGTTGTAGAGCTATTTTGGTGGGTGAGGATACATTACATCAAAGCTCATACAAAGACCTACTCCACTTACAATATCTTGAGAGAAAGGGAGGTGGGGGGGAGGGGGGAAGCACCTTCTCTGGGCAGTCCAGGTCTCAACTTCCAGAAAAGATTCCAACAAGAAAGGGAGAGTAGCATGAATGCCTATGTAAAGACCACAACTACTACTGTGGCCTTCTGTCTATTCAAGTGTTTTTCATTTGCAGGAAGAGTCAGTGATTTATTTCTATTTTTCCTCTGATTCTTGTCTGGAATCTAAGCAGCCTAAATATTTTTAGCAAGCCAATGGTGAAATATGAGGATAAGGGGGACTTCCCCAGCACAAAAGGGTATTGTTTTGATTTAAGCTGAGTGTGCCCCAGAAACTCAGTGATTGATCTGTCTTTGTGTCCAACATCTACAGAAGTGGTACTTCTCATCTAACGGATTTCACAATGTCCAGACTATATAGTTAATGCTTCCTAGAAAGGAGGGGAAGATTGTTGAGCCTGGCCACTAATGAATGGTTTCTTCTACACTCTGAAATCAGGATTCTTCAGAGAAACAACAAGATGGCATACTGTTCTATAAAGTTACCACATGGGATATGCTCTCTTGTTTCTTAGGCAATTCATAGTTTATCCCTAGGACTAGTGCTCAAATCTGTTCCTGTGTCTTTCTGGGTATTAAACTGTAACTCACTGAATGATTTTAACAAGTTTATTTCCCAGGTCACCAAAGAACCAACTCTTATTAAAGACATCTCCAAACATAGTTCCAGGGTGGGTTCCCCAGAATGGAAGGAGAAGAGGAATGGAATCACAATATTTTAGCTATATATTTGGACCATTCTTCCTCCCTGAATGCCTATGAAGGATAATAACGATATCGAAATTATAATATATAAAATAGATCACTCATACTAAAATAAATAATAATCTGAGTATTCAACTATAAAAACTAGCAATTTGTGTGTCCTAAATACAAAAATGAGATCAAAGTAAATTCTGTTCAGTATGTCTAATCTTCATAGTTTTGGCTTCATGAAAGTTATCTGATCAAAATTTTTAAAACAAGAGATGAAATAACATCTTAACAGTAAAGAAAATACATATGAAATGAATAAGCCAAGATGGTACCGTGATGAACTTTCAGAACAACAAAAACAACAACATAAAAACCCCGGATCATTTTATTAGAATTTAAGAGGAGAGGTAAACGAAGATATCATCTGATTTAATCAACTATAATAAATGCTTGTGGAAAAACAGTGAAGTAAAAAAAAATAGAAATGGCTCCAAAAAAGTGAAATAAAGCAAGTAGAAGAGATTAACAATGGAAATACTTTTTAGAAAAATCATTATAAGAATCATATAATAAAAACAGATGCTAAAATAAAGTTGCTTTAAAGAAAATAAACTAGGAAACTATTACATTTCCAACCTCAGTAAACTAAGAAAGAAAAAAATTAAAAATGCACAATAAAATCCAGATCACTGAACAATAATATGCTACATAAGACCAAAAATTAATCATGCCAAGTAATGATTAATTTTTGGAGGAACTGCTAAGTGCAATGAATAGAATGTTTAATTTTAGGAAATCAATTTAAGTTTAGTAAATATTAATTTTCATTTTAATTACTATTAATTGAAATATTACCTAAATGTCTGAATTTAAAGTGGGTTGTGTATAAGCACTATCAGATTTAAAACTTCCTAAATAAGAAAACAATAATTAACTTAAAAGATAGTATACCTAGTTATTTTACATGCTGTCTTCCCCATCAGCATATGAGTATCCATAGGGCAAGGGCTGTTTTTGCCTTTCTTTATATCCCTGGCAATGAATAGTTTGCCTAAGCAAGTAGTAAGCACTTAGTAAATTCTTCCTGTCTGACTCGCTGACCACTGAATACATTGAGAAGTTCCTTATTTTATTCAAAGTATGTATTCCTCAAGGGTTATATCTCAGTGAATTTCTGCAAATTTAATAATGATAATATTTATTTAATAATTGGAACAACTTAATAATATTTAATAATGATAAGGCAAAATTTACATAGTACTTACTATATGTCAGAAATTATACTAAGCATTTTATAATTATTATTCCATTTGATCCTCATAATAACCTTAGGAGATGAGTCCTATTATTATCCCCATTCTACAGATAAGGAAACTGACGCTAAGAAAGGTTAAGTGAACTTACCCAAGGTCTCACAGTTAGTAAATATTTGAGATCAAATTTGAACTTAGGTCTTCCGGACTCCAAGCCTGGGGCTATATCCACTATACCACCTCGCTGCCTCATTTTAAATTCACTAAGTGAGGTGTTAAAAGACACTTTAACATTTACATTTCTTTAAATTGAGAAATTACACTTTAATTTCACCTGTACTATAAATTTAGATTTTATTATATTAAAAACAGGGTATCCATTCAATATGAAAATCCTATAATAATCTAAAGCACAGGGAAAATGCTACCCATGAAGAACATTGGTAACCTTAAAATTAATGCCTCTGAGGACCAAATAAAAGGCTATAGTTAATTAATTAAGAACAATTACTAAACAAGGTACTTCAATGAAAATATAAAAATTAAGATATGAAAGAATCTAAATGAAAAGTAAAGAAATAAGTTGCTTCAATATGGTGTTGTCTGCATATGGCAAGCATTTTCTAGTCATTATACATACACACAAAAACTTACACATGTGGGTAATAATACATAAATTATGTGACTCAAAATATTTCTCAAGGCTTTTCTGCACAATCAACAAAAAAATGAAGCAAGAATGAGTCAGGCTAAAATAATAACATAATATGACAAGACCTTAGGTCAAAAAAGCTAGTGAAAATATCATATTTTAAAGTTTCTATTAGATTAAAAGATCCATGTCAACAGTCTTGCTCATTTTTTATTCCCAACAGAAATTAGCATAGTGCCTTGCACATAACAGGCATACAATAAACATATAGTAAGTGAATGAATAAAATATGATGTAAACATAAACGAACAAAGGTGTTAACGCTGCACTGTCTTCAGACTATTTTGGAGATCTTTATTTCTTAAATATAAAATATGCATGGCAGAAGCTTTTTTTTACATTTGCTTAATTCTGTTTAATAACAAACTAATATAAAGCAAAGATACTGAATAAGACTCACAAGCAGTTATGCCAACCTCACCAATATATAGGACAGGACGCAGGATAGAGCAGCTTGTGTCTTATTTCCGAGACATATTTCCGAGACCTTAGGCTTCAGATTTTATTTTTTTTATGGTTTTATTTATTTTTAGATTTTGACATTCATTTCCACAAAATTTTCAGTTCAAATTTTTTCATCTCTCCCCTCTTTGCACCCCGTAACATCTTGCATTGATTACCCCTTCCCTCAATGTGTCCTCCCTTCTATCACACTCCACCCTTCCCTTATCCCCATCTTCTCACTTTTCTTGTACAGCAAGATAGATTTCTATACCCCATTACCTGTATCTATTTCCCAGTTATACACAATAACAATTTTCCACATTTGTTTCTAATACTTTGAATTCCAACTTCTCTCCCTTCCTCCCTCCTCACCCATCCCTACTGAGAAGGCAAGCAATTCAATACAGGATATGTGTTATTTTCCAAAAGACTTCCGAAATAGTCATGTTGCGTAAGATTAACTATATTTCCCTACATCCTACCCTGTCCACCATTTATTCAATTCTCTCATTTGACCTTGTCCCTTCCCAAAAGTGTTTACTGCCTTCTCTCATTTGCCCTCCCTTTTATCATTCCCCCTCACCACATTTGTCCCATTCTCCCCTACTTTCCTGTAGTGTAAGACAGATTTTCATATCAAACGGAGTGAGCATGTTATTCCCTCCTTAAGCCATATGTGAAGAGAGTAAGCTTCACTTTCCCCTCTTACCTCCTCCCTTTCCTCCTCCATTGAAAGAGATTTTTCTTATCTCTTTTAAGAGTGATAATTTGCCCTATTCCATTTCTCCCTTTCTCCTTCCAACATATTCTTCACTCACCCCTTCCAACATATTCTTCACTTATTTTTTATAGGTATCATCCCTTCTGATTCAACTCAACCTGTGCTCTCTGTCTATATGTGTGTGTGTATAATCCCTCCACCTACCCAAATACTGAGAAAAGTCTCAAGAATTACAAATATTATCTTTCCATATAGGAATGTAAACAGTTCAGCTTTAGAAAGTCCTTTATGATTTCTCTTTCCTGTTTACCTTTTCATGCTTCTCTTGATTCTTGTGTTTGAAAGTCAAATTTTCTTTACAGCTCTGATCTTTTCATCTAGAATGCTTGAAAGTCCTCTATATCATTGAATGACCATTTTTTCCCCTGAAGTATTTTACTCAGTTTTGCTGGGTAGGTGATTCTTGGTTTTAATCCCAGTTCCTTTGCCTTCTGTAATATCCTATCCCACACTCTTTGATCTCTTAATTTAGAAGCTGCCAGATCCTGTGTTATTCTGATTGTATTTCCACAATACTTGAATTGTTTCATTCTAGCTGCTTGCAATATTTTGTCCTTGACCTGGGAACTCTGAAATTTGGCCATAATATTCCTAAGAGTTTCTCTTTTTGGGTCTCTTTCAGCAGGTGATCGGTGGATTCTTTCAATACGTATTTTGCCCTCTGGTTCTAGAATATCAGGGCAGTTTTCCTTGATAATTTCATGAAAGATAACATCTAGGCTCTTTTTTTGATCATGGCTTTCAGGCAGTCCCGTAATTTTTAAATTGTCTCTCCTGGATCTATTTTCCAGGTCAGTTGTTTTTCAAATGAGATATTTCACACTATCATCTATTTTTTTTTTCATTCTTTTGGTTCTATTTTGTAATTTCTTGGTTTATCATATACTCAGTAGCTTCCCTCAGCTCCATTCTCATTCTTAAAAAACTATTTTCTTCAGTGAGCTTTTGGACCTCTTTTTCCATTTGACTAATTCTGCTGTTTGAAGCCTTCTTCTCCTCATTGGCCTTCTGAACCTCTTTTTCCAACTGAGTTAGCCTATCTTTAAAATTAGGTCTCCTTTAGCAAGCTGTTGACTTTCTTTTCAAGCGCTTCCATGGCCTGAGCCCACTGCATATTCATTTTGGAGGTACTGGATGCATAAGCCTCAACTTTCTCTGACACCATGCATTGTTCTTCCTCATCAGAAAGGATGGAAGGAAATACCTGTTCACCAAGAAAGTATTTTTTCCCCCTTTTTGGGTCATTTTCTCAGACAGTTACTTGACTTCTGAATCCTTTGTCAAGAGAGGGTCCTAGTGATCCTCTTCACCCCAGGACTGTACTCAAGGCTGAGATTCAGATCAGCTGCTCAATTCCCCCAGGGGCTTGGGGTCAAGTGCTTCACAAATGGACGCCCACTGTTGCCACGTCACCACCTTGGGCCAATGTTGTGGGGGACCCTGCTCCCCTCTCACCCAGATGGGAAAGCCCTCTCACTGCCCTTTGAAGCTTTCTTTGGCACTTGTGGGTTGAGGGACCTGAGATTCTCCCTGCTGAGGATTCTGCCCAGAGGCCTGTTCCCATCCTGTTCCTCCTGGTGCCGCATGGGCAGGGCTGGGCTCTGCTCAGTGTTCTGTGGGATAGACCTTTCCTGTCAGCCTTCCAGGTTGCCTTTGGCTGGAAATCTCTTTCACTCTGTCGTTCTGTGGTTTTTGCTACTCTAGAATTTGTTGAGAGTCATTTTTTACAGGTATTTTATGGGCTGTGGGGGAAGAGCTAAAGTACGTGAGTTCTTCCCCTCCCAAAGAAATTGCTGTTAAACATACACACACACACACACACACACACACACACACACACACACACACTTTGGGGAATGATTTTTTCTTCCCCTCCCAAAGAAATTGCTGTTAATAAGAAAATATGTACTGAAAAGGGAAATGAAGGGGAAATTTATACATATATTTATAACTCAAATTGCAGTTTTATGGTCTGGTTTTGGCTAACTGGCCAAGAATCAGTTTTGAAGGCTGTGGCTCCAATTACTACTATGGTTGTTGGAATTTACATTTGAGGCTAAACCTAGTGAATTGTTAGTATTTTATTCAAATGGAGCATTATTTGAAACCTAGGAAACTGATGCATTCATATACTATACTTCCTAATAATGAGAATTTTCCAAAACTTGGCAAATCAATGGTACCGTGCTCCATGTCACTCAGGCTCCGAGAGTTGTCATCCTCAACTCCTCAATCTCTTTCATTCCTTTACCTCCAATCAGCTGTCAAGTCCTATCATTTCTAAATTCTTAATATTTCTTATAAATGTTCTATTATCTCTTCTGACACTGGCACAACACTGGTGTAAGATACTCGCTATTACAAGCCTACTAGTTGATCACCCTGCCTCAAATCTCATTGCCTCTTCTCATTCCTTATCCTTCTTGACCTCTTTGCAACCTCTGCTATTGTCAATGACTATCTTCCCCTTGATACTCTCTCCTCTCTAGGTTTTCTAAATCTCCATCTCTTCTCCCTCTATGCTACAATGATAAAAGCTAACTTTATAAAGTTCTTATTATGGGCTACGTTCTTAATTAGTACCAGGAAAAAGCATTCTACAATTATTTTCTCCTTTCCTCCTCACAACAACACTGCGGGGTAGGTACTACAATTATTCCCATTTTATAGAAGAAACTGAAGCAAAAAGAAGTGAAGATGCCAGATAGCTAGTGAGTATCTGAGACTGGATTTGGTCTTCCTGACTTCCAGCCCCACAATTTATCCTGACTTCCAACACCACAATTTATCCATTAAATCACCTTTCAAACATCATCTCCATGCAAATGGTTCTCAGATTTTTCCAGTTCTATCCTGTCCTGACCTCTAATCCCACATACTGACTGCTTACTGGACACCATAGATAAAGAAATCTTGAAAACTCAACACATCCAAAACTAAATTCACTGCCTTTCCCTCCAGACTTACCCCTCTTCCGTACTTCTCCATTACAGTAAAGGGTACCTTCGTCATTATCCAAGTCACCTGGGCTCACAATTTTGATATTATCCTGAATTTCTCAATCTCTCTGTCAACTACTCTATATCCAATCAGTGTTCAATACCTGTCCTTTCTACCTCCATAAAATCTCTTAAACAAGTCCCTTCTGGTTCTTTGATACTGTTACCACCCTGGTATAAGCCCTTCATCCCCTCACACCTATGTTATTGAAATAGCCTATTGGCTGGTCTTCCTGACACAAATGTCTCCCAATTCTAGTCCATGCCATTCAGCTTTCAAATTACCCATTTCAAAAAAAACTCAGGTTTGTCTACATCAATTTCTTATTCAATAAACAACAGTAGTTACTATTGCCTCCATGATAAAATATAAAAGCCTCTATATGGCTATCTTTCCAGTTTTATTACATTTTATTCACCCTCACATGCTCTATGATCCACTTACACTTGCCACCTTTCTGCTCCTCAAACAATCACTCTCAACTCCAGGTATGTTCTCCATCTTTCCTCTATGCTTAGCATACTCTTTACTCATCTCTACTTGCTCTATTCTCCAGCTTCCTTCAAGTCTCAGTTAAAGTGCCATCTTATACAAGAAGCCTTTTCTGATATACCATAAAGTTAGTGCCTTCTCTCTGTTGATTGTCTCCAATTTATCCTGAATATATGATGTCTGCTCATAAGTTTGTTTTTTTTTTTTGCATGTTTTCTTGTCCCATTAGATTATGACCTACCTGAAGACAGGTACTACATTTTGCTTTTCTTTATATCTCCAGTGCTTCTTAGCACAGTGTCTGAGACATAGTATATGCTTAATATATGCATGCTCATTGACTCAATAACTGTATGTATTAGGTCCCCTTCAAAGGATGCCTTGCAATTAAAGATAGATGCCCACTTCTCAGAGACAGTGCTAGTTACAGAGAGGTTGTTCTAAACGACCAGAGTTCCTTTCTATCATGATTGTCTAAAATCCACTTGACTGTATTAATAGGTAAAGGGAGGATAGGAGAGAGACAAGGCAGGCTGAAATTATTCACTGTTATTAGCTCCAAGTAGTATAAAAAATATCCATGTGTTTCTAATGATACAGCTTGAATGTAGACAGGTAAAGACACAAGTATAAACAATTTTCCTCTCATTATTAAGTCACCTGAGTCATGTTCACAATGACTATCATAAGGCTCAAAGTCAATGAAATAACTGATCTTTTTGTTTCCATAACTACTATGTAAACTCACAGAAGAGTGGTAAAAGCTAAGAAAGGAAATAAAGAGAATAAATAAGAAAATAAAGAAAAAACAACTGTTCACTCCTCTGGAAATCATAATGGTTGAAATAATATAGTAAGGAAACATAAGTAGTCATACTGCAGTGGAAATAATCAAAGAAGGTACATTAACTCACATAAGGCTCAATCAAGCCTTAGGCAATCAACTTTACTGTGATTAAGCTATTATTGGTCAATGGTAACTATCACCACTAAGGCCTCCAAGCTTGCTATTAAGGAATAGGAAATTTTAAAGATTTTTCTTTGTCCAAAAATGCAAACCCTCAGAGAGAAAGAAGTAATTTCAAAAATAATGGAAAGAAAACTTGTTTAAAATTAGACTAAAACTGAAGGCAATTATTACAGAATTTAAAAGAACTATCTTAACAGAAGTATGGTGGGAGTGCCTTCCTTGAGTCAAGAGAAAAAACACTAAAAAAAAGAAAAAGCTATAAGCAACAAGCTAAGCTAATTGGATGGTAAATTAAATCCTTAATTCAGGAACAGAACAAAGAATTATTTCTAATTAATGCTCCACAAAATCATTAAACACTTAGATGTCCCCTAAATCATATTTGTTAGATAATTTCTAAAAAGAACTCACAGAGTATTAAGGTTTGGCTGGCAAAAAAGACAAGAACTTCTACAATTTTTCTGCAACATTTCAAAAAGACTAGTCAATGTCATTTTTTTTGTTCTTTATAAATTCATTTGCATAACAGACAATATAAATATGATTTAACTGCAATGAAAGCAGAATGAATTTCTCAGTTTTTTTATACATCTGGTATATTTAATGTGCTTTATACTCCAAAAAACTTTTCCCTCCTCAACTAAACAAATTAAAAAACCTAAAAAAGATAAAACAGCAAATGATAACTACAATTCAAGATTCAAAATTATTTAGGTAAAGTATCTTTTAAAATGAAAATTTCTTACATAAGTCACAAAAGGAAGAATACTGTTAAAAAATCTCTTTGGAAATATAAATTAAAAGCTTTAATTTACCTTTCATTAAAGAGTCTTCTATAAGAAATGAATTCAAATATGGTAGTAATTTTGTTTCTCTTTCCTGTTATGATTTTAAACATATCTTATGAGAGAAAAAAAGGCAACAAGTTTATTGTGGATGGTAAAGGACTGTTTTTCACTTTGTCTACTCAAAGTTTAGTACTGTACATGCTAAGTACTGAAGAAATACTTATTGACTGAATGATTGCTTTTTAATTACAGAGGGGACAATTGGGTAGTTTATGAACTTTCCAGGTTCAAAGGCTTTTCAGAAGAACAAAGGAAAGAATAGATCATAAAGCTCAAATTGACTAAAGACATTACTGTTTAGCAGCTCTTTAAAAGATAAGATTTCAGAATGATTTCAGAAAACTACAGATAGGCTCTCATTCTACGAAATCCAAGTAATCCAAAATCTAAACTCATCAAACCCACTAAAATTTCACAGTGAAAGGTTTTCTGCTTTATCATAAGAATGGTATGGTTCCTTTAAAAGCTAATTACACTGTGTATAAATTGCTCAATTTATAAAACTTCAAATTATAGTCAACATTTCAAATAAACCAATAAAAGTAAACCCAGAAAAGCCACATGTTGGACTAATCGCGACCAAAATTCACACAGTTCCATTAGATTTAAAATAGCCTTATGAATGCTGTGGTCCAGTCACAGAGCTAATCTTCTACACAGAGTTTTCCATGCTGACTACTAAGGAATGAGCTAAAAGGAAGAAAAACTAACAAACAGGTTTTGAACCATACACTCTTTTTTCCACTCAAACCCTTATCTAAAACTCCAAAGCTACATCTTCCCTGGCTTTACTGAAAATAAGCTAAATCACAGCTAAAAACAAAATAAAACAAACCAGTCACTATTTCCCAAAACACCTGCATTCAGAATATTTACCTTTCATATATATTACATTGTGACATTTAATATTGGTACTGAACTTTTCCTTTCTTCTCCAGTTGTATATTTCATTATCAACATGTGATGTTTTAGGGATCTTAATTCATCTTTCTGGTCATGAACAGATAAATTTGGTTTCCAAATCTCTCTTGTAGCCTTTGCTTTCCCTCACCTACATTTCTTCCAACTCCATGCCCAAATACCAAGGCCAAATCTGCTTAAGATTAATAGAATATAGAAGAAACATATAAGGAGAAGAAAGAGAAACTATAACAATCATTCACATCACTCCAACCATAATAATAAAGCTATCACATATGCTTTACCTCCTTATTTGTGTCTACCAATTTTTTTTTACCTTATTTTTATCAACTCAAAGCCAACTTATTAGTACTGAGACACAAACAAATGACATGGTCATCCCACTTCAAAAGAATTGTAGGTTCAAGAAAGTGTAGTTTCTAGGTAAGTATACAAAGAAATAATGTTGCTATTGTTTGACTTAAGAATTATAATCAATACAATTACAAGGATACTGAAGTCCTGATGATTATCTATACTACTCATTTCCTAATAAAATGGTGATGGATTCAAGATACAGAATGAAACGCACATATCTGGACATGGACGATGTTGAAATTTGTTTTCTTGACTATGCATATTTTTATAAGTGTTCTGTTTTCCTTTAAATTGGGGGTTGAGGCAGGAAGAAGAGAAAATATTAATTAATTGAAATATTAAATAAAAAGGTGGAAAAAAGCTTAAACACAGAATTCATCATTATATTCTTCCCATTACCTCAGCCTCAAACTTGGGCTTCCAGTCTCAAGCTTCTAAGTAATAGTTTTTAGCTAACAATACATATAGAAAAGGTAAATGACTCACAACAAATTATCATCATTACTACAAAAGTCTCACAGATAAGTCCTGCTGAAAACAGGAATTTCATTACAATACACATTATCATACTGAAACATTCAAGTCACTGATGACACAAAATACCTTCTGAATATCAAACTATAAATGACTAAAGAGAACCATACAGTCTCTTAAAGAATCAAGTCATACTAAACTGTTCCAGATAAATAAAATTTCTACACCATTTTGCAATATTCCAAAAAAAGGAAAATGTTTTAAATGAAATTATTACAATGCTTACCAATATATAGGAGAAAGGACTATGCTCCTGTTGGACATTTTGTTCAACATTACACTTTTTCAATTCCATCTATGCAACCATAATAATCACAGAAGTGAAATAAAACAATCATTCTTAAAACATCAAAAAACTCAGTAACACAGAACTTAGCCTTTAGAATTCAAGTGAAAATAAAAGAGATTCTTGGCATAAACTATCTACTTTATAAAAGAGCCCAACTTTTTCTGGCCTAACCATTTCTTTCTGGTACTTGGAATAAGTTTAAGTCCAAAGATCTTTACAGTAGAACTCTCATTTGCCAGATTTATGAACCTATAACTGATCTGACATATAAACGTCCTTGGCAACCAGCAGGTGGCAAGCAAAAGTCAAAAAGGGAATCAGGAGTGAGAATCATAGCAAGGGACTGCTCTGAAAGTATTCAAGAGGTGGCATGGGAACTAGATTGTTATATGTTGGAAAAAAAAAGACAAAGGACTAACAATCTACAATGCTACTTAAAGTTCAGCTTATTTCCTCAAATAAGATCTATCGTCAATAGGCATCTTTTACAAAATTATAAGAATTCAAAATGCTTGAAGATGGTACATAGGTAAGAAGAATCTCCTCACAAGGAGTTCCAATATGAATTAGAATGAAATGTAGCAAGAATGATTACCAAAATCTTCTCCCAAGATTTTTAAAATAAAAGACCGTTAGGCACGATGTTGACCAAAAGAAGAATGATTGTCTTCTCAAGGGCCCTTCCAAATCAACGAACATATGATATTTTAAATCAGTGCTAAAGATTCTTGACTTATAGCCATATGCCTATGATCAGCAACACCAGGAAGAGACAGTACTGAGAAATTTAGTAAAAAAAAGTTCTAAAATCTTTTCTTTAACATCCCTTTGCTATCAGACTATTAAAGCGCATATTTGCATAGAAACATACAATGCTAGATATCAATTTACTTTGCAATCAAGAAAATTAAAACGATAATTCACCTGGAAGAATTAATCACATAATAGACACAATAGTAGTCTCAAAAAAATATGCCTAAGAATTAAATGATAGCCTTATAGGATGAGATCTTTTACGATATAACCTAACCCAAACAGAGAAGGCTCAAAGAGTGGAGTCTCCTTAAGGTAAAAAGAGGGGGGGGAAGGAAGAGGGGGAAGGAAGAGTTGAATACTAAAATATTCCAGTGTTAAGAAGATGTCATTTTGTTCTACATCTTTATACAAAGATAGAATGAGAGACGTTTAGGTTATATATAAGAATTCATGTCGTCATGTAATGGTAAATTAAAAACTGAAATAGGAATCCAAGAGAGGGGGCAAAAACTCGCTATGTTCAGATTTTAAAGAAATATGAATGACAATATGTAATAAAGAGAGTCCTGCCTTGAGGCAATGGAATACAGTTGAATAACTGCAGACCCTTTCTTCTCTAGGACTGTATAAAAAAACAATTTATGATCAGTTCCATGTTATCTTCTTCATGGGACACATATTGAAGTACATTATCTTGCTAATTCTCTTCCCTAATCTTCAAATTGTATGATTCAGTGCTTAGTACAGTTCCTTCCACAGTGTAAATATTTAATAAATGCTAAATTTGTGATAAAAAAATTTGACATTATTTTGAGGCAAGTATTTAGTAACAGAATTCCATAGCAGCCCCTACTTCTATATTAAACATTTTGTCAGAGTATATTAAGGACATCACATTACTATTAAGTACATCTCTCAATAAAGCAAGAAAGAAGAAAGTATCCTCCCTATAGTAAAAAACATAAAGGTTACAAGAATTACAAAAAGTCATATATCAAATTTGTATCATAGTAGGGATAAACCACAGAATTACTGATTTTCTTTATATAATATTATACTGCTACAAAACAGTAATTGAACAATGGATGGGATTGCATGATTTACCTTTAGAGCCACTTTTTTGTTCACTCTTTGTTATTTTATTGAAATACATATATTTCTAATATGGGAACAATATTATTGAGACAGCTAATGCTATAAGCTGAGAAAAGCAAAATGCATACTCACAAAACAATGAATTTTTCTTTATACCCTCATTTTATTAATGCTTCTCCATCAAAATATCAAAAATTATCAAATGTGAGTATGCTCTCTCTCTCTCTATGTGTATATATATATATATATATGTGTGTGTGTGTGTGTGTGTGTGTGTATATATATATATATATATATATGAATTCATGACATTTTCCTATATGGATATCTAAGTAAAATACTGATGTTCCTGTATCTCATTTCTCTTTTAAATTAACCTAACGGTAAATGAAATTTCCTATATGGGCTTTCTCAGTTCATATTTTATTTCTAACATATTTTTCTAATATATAACATTAAATTGGGCTCTATTAATTAACAGAACTGTATTTTTAAATACAAAAAAGAACTTTTAAGAATCTGCTTCTAAAAATCATAGAGTATTCCACTAAATCCTATTATATGTTCCCTGAAATGTAACTACAAATAGCAAAAGTCTAGGAAAAAAACACTAATTGACATGCTTGCTGCCCTGTGCCCTGACAACAGCATTACAAAGCAATTTCACTATTTAAGATAAAATTATATACCTTTCAGTCAAATCATTATATAACTGGATAAATGTTTTCTCAGTATTCATTTCAATTAAGCAGAACTCCTACAGGTAACCCATACAAACAAAAAGTGTGCAAAGGTGATTCTAGGTCTAAACATTTATTCTAAATTATATCATAGAGGTTTGAACTCATAAGGGATTTTGACAGCCTATCTAGCAAGTCTTTCCTTTCGGTGGTTAGGAATTCAGAATCTTTAAAACTTTACAATTATGATTTCAAAAGTTAAGAAAACCAGGTTTTATGGTTAATTTTGCTTTTATTTAAAAACTACACCACCAAAGATCTCCAAATGTTAAATATCAATAATAATAAGAAGAATAACAAAGAAAACTTACCAGACTGTTGTTTCCATTTGACTATCATTGAGCTGACGATTATCCAGTTGTGCAAAAAGAGGAAAAAGTACTTGAATACCTCCAATTGAGTGAATTGCACTGTGAATTGAGTGTGTTACTATAGCTTTCACATCCTATGTTTAAAAAAAAATATATGTATTAAATATTTAGTTAATATTCTCCAAAAGGATATACTACTATGTATTAATAAATAACTACTATGCACTATTCTTTTAAAAAGTCTGCACATTTTAATATGTAATTATGAAATATTATAGTATAGAACAACATATATAAAAAATACAAGTAGGATCATATATTCAGCTGGACATAAATCAAGAAGAGACCTGACAGGCTTGGTAGGCCATCTCATCATTTTACAGATGAAAAGACTAAGTCTGCTGAAAATTAAAGCTGAATGAATGAGTTGGACTAGATGCCTTTGAGATCTTTTGCTACTCTCCAATTCTCTGATTCTATAAACAACTTGCCCAATTTCATGCTAGTAATGTATCAGAATTGGGATGTGAATTCAGGAACTCTGACAGCAGAGGCATTATACCATATTGCTTTCATCAAATAACTAAGATACATTCATCTAATCAATAAAATTTTAAGTTTGTATCAAAGAAACTAATCAAATTAAACTACATACAGTAGCTACGCAATAAAAGATACGTTTGCTACTAAAAAATGATAAGGTAAATTTTGAAACAGAAGAAAATTCTACACCAAGAAAACAGAAGGTAGGAACTAAATTTAGACAAGCTAAATAAAAGAGGGCAAAGTTTACAGTAGTATACATTAGATTATGATGATTTAAACATTGAACACGGCATGAAAACCAACCTGGAGCATGAGAGCATGTGGGGAGTGTACAAAAATAGATGCATTTTCTTTGGGTGAAGATTCTAGGCATAGCTGTGCATCAGTAGCCTTAGCATTATATGTAAAGGCAATACTACTTGCAAGTTTCCCATCATACAGAACCTGTTTATGATGTTCAGCAAGGTGAATATCACTCTCAGATTTAAATTTGAAAGTGCTCTGTAAAAAACAACAGGAAAATAAATGTTCTGAAATTAAAAGCAATACATAATATTTAGATTTTTTTAAATGACAAGCATTTATTTTCTCTCCCTGAAACTTGTTCCCCTCAGTAGAAAAAAAGAAAAACAAAATTCATGTAAAACAATACGCAACATTAAGCAAGACAAATTGTTTTTGATAGCCATGTCCAAAAATATATATGTCTGATCTAAACATTCTAATTCCAACACTTCTTAGTAAAGTGGTGACCAGCACGTACCATCATTGCTCCTCTGGAACTATGGTTGGTCTACATTCATTAGAGCTCTCAAGTCCTTTAGAAGAACATGTCTTTACAATGTTGTTACTGTATAAATTGTTTTCCTAGTTCCACTTATTTCATTTATTTCTACATTAGTTCGCCTAAGTTTTCCTAGGTTTCTTTTAAACATTCACTTTATTCATTTCTTATGGCCTAACAGTATTTTGTTACATTCCTGTAATTTCTCAATCTTTTCCCAACTGACAGTCACTTATTTCCAGTTCTTTGCCATTATAAAAAGAATAGGGAGAGGGGAGGAATGAGAACATATGGGTCATTTTCTTCTTTGACATCTTTGGAGTACAGGCCTGCCAGTGATACCATTGGATCATGCACAGTTTAGTAAAAGGCATTGTTCCAAATTGTTGTCCAGAAGGCTTGGACTAATTCACAGCTCCTCCATGTATCACTGAGGTTATTTTCTTGTACACCCTTCAACAATTGTCATTCTCCTTTTATGTCATCCTTGCCAATGAAGTTGGTGTAAGGTGGAACATCAGGGTTGATTTAATTAGTATCTCTCTGATTATTAGTTGATTTGGAACTGTGTGACAATGTGGATTTCTTTCTTTGAAAACTTCCTGTTCAAATCCTCTGATCATTTGTCAATAGGCAAACTTTTATTATTTTTATAAATCTGAATTAACTTAGTTTCTTAAAAAATAAGACCTTTATCAGAGAAATTTGCTGCAATGATTCCTTTTTTGCCTAGTAAGCTACTTCCCTTCTAATTTTAACAATATTGGTTTTGTCTCTGCCAAAATATTTTAATATTGTAAAATGAAAATTGTCCATTTGATCCAAAAGTATACAAATAAATGTTTAACAAATGGTTCACCAGGAAAAACATATGCACATAATAAATTTTTAAGTTTAATCTGCATTATTAGCATTTCCTCCACCACTTTGTGTCTGAACAATCAACAAAACAATCTCAAGCCCTTATTTATAGTATCTGCCCTATTTCTGAGGCGCAAATATGCATGCTGAAAATTTCACAAAAGGTTCAGACAGGGTTCCAGCATACTGCTGATTCTATCTTCTGTGACTCACTCTAATCCCTTTTTCACCATTAACTCTTACCCTACCCACAGATCTGACAGGAAACACATTCCTTGTTTCAGTAATTTGTTTAGCACGTGACTTTTAATATTTAAATAATGTGTTCATTTGGAATTTAACTGATGTGAAGTTCTGGTCTAAGTCTAACTTCTATCAGCCTCCTCTTCATATTGCTCAACAGTATTTGTTGAATAATAACTACTTAACACTCACTGGGGTTTCTGGATTAAACAAACTCTAAGCTACTAGATTCCTTTAGGTTCTGTATATTGTATTCCTAATCTTTTCCACTGATTGACCTTTCTATTTTTTTAAACCTGTACCATATTACTTTGATAATTATTGCTTTGTACAATATTTTGAGATCTGGTTTCCTTCATTTCTATTTTTTTTTTCATTATTTCCCTTAAGATCCTTTGTCCCTCCAGATCAATTTCATTATTGCTTTTTTCCATCTCTATAAAATAATCATTTGGTAGATTGACTGGTATAGCACTGAATAAATAAGCTAATTTAGATAGTACTGTTGTTTATACTCTTTAAATCTGAAGGATAAAATATGCAGTAGATGAAAACTGCAACTCAATATTACTACATTTAAAGTCTTCTAAATACATCTGCAATGCATCATGAGGTAGAGAGGTAGCCCTGGGTTTTTAAAAATTAGATCAGCTCCATCAGGTATAATTAAGTGGGAAAGGCTTTTAGTATGATTCCAAGACTAGCTGGGCTATGCTTGGAGAAGCTCATCATTAGATGGGCCACAGTACTTTTGAAAAACTAAGTATCAAAGACCAAGTGATGGACTATATATTGACATAAGAAAGTACTCACATCTATTAAGAAGTAAAGGAACTGTAACTGCATGAGTACAAATAATGATAAAACAATGAATCTTTTGAAGCATTTAGTATTTCAAGTAATGAAGTTTAAATTTATTTTCTTGATCAGATCTCAATAGAAATGGAAAAATTAGGATCAAATGATCATTTCTTGAGTAAAGCCATAACACCATATACTTGATCTTCTTTGAATCCAATTTAACTCTCTACCCTTAAAAATTATAACTTGCTTTAGTTCTTTCCTTCTCAATTATACCTTGGTTTATTCACCAAAGCAAAAGCATTCATTTAAATGTAGTAATGACATTATATTTAGAAATTTATAGTACCACAGAGTTGATTATTTGAAAGTCAAAACTATCCTTAAGGTACACCAATTTGAATTATGCAGGATTATTTATCTACAAAAAGGAAAAAAATTAGGGGAGTAAGGTTCTATTCTAGAATCTTGGGTGTGGCCTTCTGACCAAGTCCAAGTTTTACAGAACAAATCTTTTCATGAAGGGGATTTCTTCTGTGAAGTTCAAATTCAGTCAAAGGGCTGCACTTAAGCATTTAGAGGGCCACACGTGGCCTTAAAGATATAGGTTCTCTATCCATGAGCATATGAAGAAAAAAAGTATTTTATTTTATCTCCCATGATATTTCTAAAGAGTTGGGGTGAGGTACAGGAGGGAGAGAAACCTAGCTATGTCTTTGGCATGCAAATCAGCCCAGGAACAAGCCTTTAGGTAATTCTTGAAGAAATCATGTTGGAGTAGAAAAGTGTTAAGAAATCAAATGATGAAAACATATTAGGTCATTTTAAAACTCTGAATCTCATAATCACTAAAAAGCAATTTCATGCAAATATTACATGATAGTAACAAAATAAGAGTGGATGTGTCATGACCTGAAATTGTTTCACAAGGCAAGAAAAAACAGTAAGGCAGAGGATTTATACCAAACAGACAAGGAGGAATAAAAGCCAGGGATGTTACTACCATCTGTCATGGCATATCATGAGACAGATAACTAGCAATAAGGAAGATACTATGTAAATGATGCCCATGTCACAAAAGGAAGCAACGGTGACTATCAAGATAAACTGTAGCAAAGAGAACATGTAGAGAACGGGTGTAGCTCTCACATTAGCCATTCCAGTAACCCTCCTCATAGTCCCTCTATCCCAATTTCAAATTTAAATACTACCTCCCAAATATTCAATACTGAAAATGGTCAATAAAAATTTAGTTCCAAAAAACAAGATGTATGGAGAAAAATTAAGATAAACACAACTTTCCCTTACTTAATAGATATAGGTATTACAGCCAAGTTTGCTATGAATTCCTATTAAATGACCCATTTTCTCACTGATTTAAAAAATATGAACTTCGCTGCCTGGTAAATATTCTGAATCAGACATAAAAATTATAATCAATGTAGAGAAATTTGTAAAAACCACCCACGTAAAAGAAAAGGTACAATGAGACTATAATAACCTGGGAATCACAAAGATCCCTATAGGTTCATATCCTACCTCAAGACATGGAAAACCTGTTTAACCAGGGATAAATCACTTAACTCTCAAATTCCTGGATAAAGCTCTAAGACCATTAATAACAGAAGATGTTAATCTACACTGGTAAAAAGTTTCCACATCAACAGCTTCTGATACCAATTAAATCAAAGGAAAAGAGAAGCAAAAAAGCTTTACAAGAAATATTTTAAATGATTATTTTACATAAACTACTTATTCAAAGTAAAACATAGCAACTGAAGAAAATCTAACAATATGATCATTTGACTAATATTCTTCAAAAAGTAGCAAAAAACAACTAATCTCATTTATATAATTTTAATGATATCAACTTTCACCACAGTGATACTTTTTTGCTGTTGTTTTTATGTTGCATTTCACCTGACGTCTTCTCTGTACAACGTGTGACAACATCTCTGTGATATGAGGCTATAAAAGAATTCATTCTAGTATAATAGAAAACTCAGTGGACTAATAAATCAGGATGAATTAGGTTCCTTTACCAAATCTGACATCAACTATGTGACTTTGGATAAGTTATTTAATCTCTCTGGGTGCTGGTTTTCTCAGTTTTTTTAGCTGAATTTGGAAATTTTAAGCTTCCTTTCAGTTCTAAGATCCAATCTTCCTACCAAAAACACCCAATCCTTGCGAAAACACAATATATAATTGTCAGAGAAGTAGCAAATAGCCAATAATCATCAGAAAATTACTCTAAAACTCTGTTAAATATGGTCACTAAAATCTACATTGGTGGTTCACCTTCCAAAGAATATGGTTACCATAATAAACAGCCTTGCAAGGAAAAAGATCATGTTGGTCCATCAATAACCACAAAAATTCAAAAGACTAAGTTTAAACAAATCACAATATAAACTAGGGTAATAAAAGAAAAACTGAATGATTTAATCATTTGATTAATAGCTCATGATTTCTTTATTAACAATTCTCTCATTTTGGACCATGCTCACAAATGTGTTACTTTAAAACATGGCAAAATACAGGTCACTACCACAATGTGGCAGTTCAGTTAGTTGCAGCTAGAGGTAGAAAGGGCACAGATAATATAACTTTGCTACAAGATCCAAAAATTATATAAACATAAGTACCGCTTTTTTATAAAGTAAATCTGAGAGTAAACTCAATTTCCTAAATTTAAGTTTTAAGTGATAAATATCCTATCTTACATTATAGCCAATAACACAATTTTAACCCCGCTCCCCAAAACGTGTTACTTTTAAATCTCAAGTAGGCAGACTCTTAGCACAAATAATTATCTCTTATTTCAAGGTCTACTATGAACTACAATTTAGGTGAAAATCTTCGTTCATTAAGTCTAGATGGTTCTTTAATCCCAATATTGTTCATGACTCCTTAGGTCAAATGGAAATAACACTATTGTAAGGAGAACATAACAAACACTTGTATAAATTGAACTGAATTAATAGATTTAACTCCTCTATAAACCAAATGACACAATTATTCCACAGCTACAGAGTACACCTATGATTTCAGCCAAATTTCTTACAAATGGAATCAAGTGGAACAAATGGCAACAAGAGGAATCAAGAGATATATAAACAGAAGAAAAGAATCAGGTGAAAATTAATCTCTATGTTTAAAAAAATCAAAATAAAACCCACACTTTACAGATGGTCACAGAATCACAGGATTATAGATTTAGAACTAGAAGTCACCTAGTCTAAAACCCTTATTTTCCAGTGAGGAAACATAAGAAAATTAAACTACCTGTCCCGGTAGTCAGCATCAAGGACAAGAGTTGAATTCATGTCCTCTGACTCTAGAGATAGTATTCTGTACTGCACCTCATTACTCCTCCCTCTCAATAATACAATATGATAATCTCATATATATAAAGGACAAAATTATTACAATTCCAATATTGATGTGGTATTGGTATGTTCATGTAAAATTCCTTGCCTAAATAAAGAAAAACTTTTCTATATTTTAATGTTTATATTTTAAAAGCTGTTCCAAAATACAGGAGAGAAAATCAAAAGTAAAACATTAATACAAAAGAACTTCTGGCATGATATATTACTTTCAGAGAGTAAAGAAATATTTTTTAAAATTTGGCACCTCTGCCTCATTTTACTTAGAACTTACTACTTCAATATTAATTTTTTTCAAAATCTAGTCATATAAATGCATTAGCACAGGATTGTAAGGACTTTGGTGAGAATGTCTTATATTAACTTAGCTTTCTGGATGTCATTATATTCAATGTTCACTAAAAGGAAACATCCTATTTTTCCTAATGTTATACAAACTGGAGACTTTCCAAAGTCTTCATATCCAATTTCTTTCTTGACACACAACTTAGTGAGAGGGGTATGCAAATGATAGAACAGTAGAAGCACAATAAAATAATTGCATCCATCAAAAAGTACAAAAGTATGGGAAAAAAATTCTATTGTAGACAGAATACAAAGGGAATAAAGTCACATAAAATATTTTTGTTAGTATTAAGTTCTTTGTATACTTTTTACTGAGGCTGAGGAGTGGAGGGGATTGAAGCTCAATTATGTCAACAAAAAACAATGTTACCTTCATTTCCACGCCTTTTCTCATTTCCTTTGTTACCTATAGCAATCTAAACAATATTAAATCAATTCACACTGTCATTTTTAAAAATTTTTCCTTATTGCACTGTTTTAACAATTATTTTTCCATTCTAATAAATATAAATTTTATTATCAGGTTTATTATTTTTGAATAGTATATTAATGAAACATTCTGTCAACATTATAAAATTCCATGAAGGGTAGGTAATCACACAAGAACATGGGGACAAAAAATGCTTAATGAGGTAAAAATAATGGAAATTTTATAAAGTTTAGAATGCCATATTTTCATTCCAAAAGTTATTATTGCTCCTATTTAAATTTTAAAAAGAACTTACATTAGACACAATTCTATATAACATTTTATATCTGCAGTTGAATATTGCCCATAAAAATTTTAATAAGATACTAATTACCACCTTATATCCAGGTCCTAACTGATGTATTGCAAATATCTGTGCTGGGTTGAGTGCTTCACTGAATACATAAACTGCACCAAGTTGACCACAGAATACTCTATTTGCATCAGCAGTTTCTGAAGATCCAAGAAAGCACTTATCATAGCTCTGTTTAAAAATAAAAAGTACATATATGATGTCAAATGCAATATTTTTGAATGACATCTAAACAAAATACTTTTTCCTTCATTACTATAAAACGTAATGTCATAATAAAAAAAACAATTAAGATCAGAAAAATCTTTAGCAGTAGTCTTCTTTAAATGACACTCACACTTTTCCTACTTAAAAAATGAAATGTATAACTTCTATTTCCAATATTCAGTGATGACTTCTTAGACAATGATCACCACACTATTTTAGCTCTAATCACATCAAAAGAGTAAAAACAAGTGATAGGCAAAAAGGTTAAAAAAATAATATAGAAAATAAACTTACATCATTTGTATTAACATGCCAGGCCATATCACCATATGAAACCAGCTGACCATTAACATAACATCGTATTTCGCTATTTCTCCAACGATTGTAGATATGAACAATGCTGATCATGTACCACTTAAAGGAATTGAAAAAGAAAAAGGAAACAATATGCATAAATGAATTTAATAATTACAACAAATTAAAATGATTAAAGTACTCATATCACATACTGATAAAATCCCATTTATCACAGAAAATAATTATAATTCGTTTAAAGCAACTGATACTAAGTATGTATTTCAAACTAGTCAAAATAGAGAAGTTTGCTTTGCCAAACCTGCAAACTGCTAAATACTTATGAACTGTTTTTAAATCTTTGTTATAATAATTACATACAGATGAACAGGAAGAGATGAAATCAGTCCCTAATTTATGGCTATAATTTAATAAACTTTTAAAAATATCTTTCCAAGGTTATATTTTATATTAAAGCTAAAAAAAAAACCTAGGACTTTATAATATTAAACCAAATTAAACCTCTTCTCTCTGAAAGCTCTTCTTTTTCTGATCTCACCATTGCTGTTAATACTGATAACCTCAAAATTATACTTATATCTTTTTTTATCCTTCAATTGCCCTGAATATCAAATTTAAAAGTTTTATCGATTGTATCTCCTGAATAGATTTTGTGTTCATTCCATTTCAAATGCTAATACCTTAATTAAGGTCTAGACTTTTTCTACAAGCCACCTGCTCTCAAATTTAATGAAGATAAGTAAAAAGCTATATACAAACAAGATATATACAAAATAAATTGGGGATAGTTTCAGAGAAAAGGCATTGAAGGGGCGGAGCCAAGATGGCGGAGTAGAAGGACGCACATTTACGAGCTCCGAGCCCACAACCCATGGAATTGAGATAAAAGGAGATCCCCATAAATTCTGAATCTCTGCAAGGGGTGCATAAACATAGGGGAAGAGATTTCCGTTCCACTGAACCCTGGAGAGCCGTCCCCGGGGTCCATCGCGCCCGGAAAGCGGACCCCACCCCCACCCCTGGCCGCGACCCAGAGAAGCTGACGCCAGCAGACTTCAGAGAGGAAAGCTCCGGGGGAAGCTCCGGCAGCCGGGAAAGTCCCTCCGCCCACAGAAGCTAGAGGTCAGTAAGAAAGAAAGCTGCGATAGGGGAGGGGAGAGGAGCGTCTCCGTGACTTGGGCCCCCTCGGGAGGAAGCGGCTGCGGCAGAGACGGGGGCAGGAAGCGGCGGAGGCAGAGGCGTGGGCGGTGGCTAAGGCGGCAGAGGCCCGGGACTCAGGAATCCCCCAGCAGCAGGTAGGATCTTCAATACTGAAGGTCTTTCCAACCTGAGGGAGCCAGAGCAGGGGAGACGGCCCTGCCCCCACCCTGCTCTACTGCTGAACGCCTCTGAATAAAACCCCCAAGGGAGCTGAACACAGCAGGCGGGGGGGCCCCCCACCCCCACCGTTCCTGAAAGTCTCTGCAGAAAGCCCCTGAGGGCCCTGCCCCCACCCCTGCGCCAGAACCAAAGCTTGCCGCGGGAAAGCGCATTTGAATCTCAGAGGCCAAGCACTTGCTGGGCGGATCCAGGCGGGGGTGGAACGGAATCTCAGAAATCAAGTAACTGGCTGGGAAAATGCCTAGAAAGGGGAAGAAAAATAAGACTTTGGAGAGTTTTTTCCAACAAATGCAAATGATCCCAACCTTCGGATCTGATGGGGAGGACGAGAACGTATTTTTCCCATCAGAGAAAGATGTGGAGGGGGGGGCCTCAGTACCCCAGACACCCCAGGGGGGTGTTGGGTGGGCTCAGGCCTTGGAAGAGCTTAAAAAGGATTTTGAAAAGCAAGTTAGACAGGTGGAGGAAAGACTGGGAAGAGAAATGACAAAGATGCAAGAAGAGTATGAAAAAAAGGTCAATATCTTGGTAAAGGAGACCCAAAAAAATGCTGAGGAAATTAACACCTTGAAAAATAGGCTCACTCAATTGGCAAAAGAGGTTCAAAAAGCCAATGAGGAGAAGAATGCATTCAAAAGCAGAATGAGCCAAATGGAAAAAGAGGCTCAAAAGCTCACTGAATTTAATAGTTCTCTCAAAATTAGAATGGAACAGATGGAGTCTAATGACTTTATGAGAAACCAAGAAATCACCAAACAAAACCAAAAGAACGATAAAATGGAAGAGAATGTGAAATATCTCATGGGAAAAACAACTGACCTGGAAAATAGATCAAGGAGAGACAACTTAAAAATTATGGGACTACCTGAAAGCCATGATCAAAAAAAGAGCCTAGACATCGTCTTGCATGAAATTATCAAGGAAAACTGCCCTGACATTCTAGGACCAGAGGGCAAAATAAGTATTGAAAGAATCCATCGATCACCACCTGAAAGAGATCCAAAAAGAGAAACTCCTAGGAACATTGTGGCCAAATTCCAGAACTCACAGCTCAAGGAAAAAATCTTGCAAGCAGCTAGAAAGAAACAATTCCAGTACTGTGGAAATACAATCAGGATAACCCAAGATCTAGCAGCTTCTACATTAAGGGATCGAAGGGCGTGGAATAGGATATTCCAGAAGGCAAAGGAACTAGGACTCAAACCAAGAATCACCTACCCAGCTAAACTGAGTATAATATTTCAAGGGAAAATATGGTCTTTCAATGAAACAGAGGACTTTCAATCATTCTTAATGAAAA
Source organism: Bettongia penicillata ogilbyi (assembly GCA_023548195.1). NCBI lineage: Eukaryota > Metazoa > Chordata > Mammalia > Diprotodontia > Potoroidae > Bettongia > Bettongia penicillata. Next base: position 2,764,146 of record JAJHZJ010000061.1, read on the forward strand.
AACCAGAGCTGAAAAGAAAATTTGACTCTCAAACACAAGAATGAGAAGAAGCATGCAAAAGTAAACAGCAAGGAGAAGTATTAAGGGACTTACCAGAAATGAACTGTTTGCATTCATACAGGGAAGGACAATATTTCTAACTCTTAAAACTTTTCAGTATCTGGGTGGTTGGTGGGACCACACATACACATGTACATGCATGCACACACATACACACATGCATTCACATGCAGAGACAGAGAGCACAGATTGAACTGAATAGGATGGGACCATACCTTAAAAGAAATTAAGGTAAATGGTGAGAGAGAAATGTAGTGAGAGGAAAGAGGGGGAAATGGAAGGGGGTAACTATATGTCATTTAAGAGGCAAGTAGGAGATGTTTTTTAGTGGAGGGAAAAAGAGGAGAGCTGAGGGGAAAAAAAAACAAACAAACAAATAAACAAAAGTTTACCCTCATCACATTTGACTAAACGAAGGAGTGAAATGCACACTCATTTTGGTATGAAAACCTATTTTACAGTATAAGAAAGCGGGGGAGAAGGAGATATTGGGGGGGGATGATGGAAGGGAGGGCAAAGGGAGGAGGGAGTAATTGAAAGTCAATACTTGGGGAGGGACAGGATCAAAGGACAGAAGAGAAACAATGAGGGGCAGGTTAGGAGGGATGGCAATTCAGTTAGTCTTACACAACACGACTATCAGGAAGGTCATTTGCAAAGCTGCACAGATATGGCCTATAATGAATTGCCTGCCGTACCAAAGGGAATAGGTGGGGAGGGAGGGATGGGGAGAATTTGGAACTCAAAGTTTTAGGAACAATTGTTTAGTATTGTTGTTGCAACTAGGAAAGAAGACATACAGTTAATGAGGAATAGAAAGTCATCTGGCCCTACAGGAGAAAAGAGAAGATAGAGACAAGGGAAGGGAGGGATGACAGGAGAGAGGGCAGATTGGAGATAGGGAAAATTAGATTGCTTGGGGTATTGGGGTGGGGGGAGGGAAGAAAAGGGGAGAAAATTTGGAACCCAAAAATTTGTGAAAATGAATGTAAAAAGCTAAATAAAAAAAAAAAAAAAAAAAGAAAAGGCATTGAAGTTATGGAGGAATAGGACTTTGAATGAGACTTCAAGGAAAGAAGGGAAAGTAGGAGATAAGGATGAGGAGTTATATGCATGGAGGACAGCGTAAAAATGCCTGGAGTAAGGAGATGGAAAATCTAGTGCAATGACCAGCAAGGAGGTCAGTGTCACTGGATCTCATATCCAATGGACTACGGAGGGTATACAAAGATATGGCCAGATCAGCTTTTTCACTTAGCTAAGGGGAAGATGGACTGGAGTACAAAGAGACTTCAGGAAGGAAGAACAACCAGTAAATTATTGTAACAGTGCAGGTATAAGGTAATGATGGTGTGTGGTAGAGTGGTACCAATATCAGTGGAGAGAAGAAAGCACATACAAGAGATGCTATGAAGATAGAAACAAAAGGGCTTGACAACTAATCGGATGGTGGTGGAGGCAGGATGAGAGCAACTGTGTGATTGTTAAGAGGGAAATATAAGTTGGGAGCCTTGGTAACAGGGAGAATTGTGGTGCCCCAGAAAGTAAGAAGGAAGTTCAGAAGAGGGGAAGTTTAAGAGGAAAGATAATGAGTATAGTTTTTGACATATTGATTGTAAGATGTCTATGAGATATCCAGTTTGAGATGTCCAATAGGCAGTTAGAGAAGTGAGACTCAAGGTCAGGAAAGAGGTTTAAGCTAAACAAACGGATCTAAAAATCAAATAATTGAATACATAGGAGCTGATGAGATTGCCAAGGAAAGCAACATGGAGAAAGAAGAGAAGATACTCAGGACCAAGCCTTGGGAGACACCTAGTCGGCTGAAGAAAACTGGATAAAGATCCAGCTAAAAAGACTAAGAACAAGAGACAAACTAGTCCTCTCTTGGAAAGCAATCCAGAGGCAGGAGGAGAACCAGAAGAGAGCAGTATCATAAAAATCTAAAGAAGATGGAATATCAAGGAGAGGATGATGGGAAGGGTCAAAAGATATAGGGAGGTTCAGAAAGATGAAGACTGAGAAAAAGCCATTCGATTTGGCTTATTTGCCAAAAGGCATTGGTAACTTTGATTTCAGTTGGATGAAGAGTAGGCAGGAAAAGTACATCCTTCTCTCTATGAGAATAAGTTCAATAGTTAGCCACAGGGGGTGAATCAAGACTTCCATCCCCCATTCCTTTTCTGTTTTACTCTCACACAAAATTACTAAAAGATCCTTTGTTATAGCTCCAAAAAAGAGGTAACAGAAAATAGTTTCTCTCCCTATAAATCATTGTTAAGAAATACAAGAAAAGGAGGAAAACTGGTGAAATATCACTAAAATATCAAATATGACACTTTTGTTATATGCAAAAGGAGGCTGGGAAGCCATCTTTATTACTGCTGCACCATCTCCCAACTGACACCATGCTGTCTCTGAGGCTGCTGAGGTGCAGATCTGAAAATCTGCAGCACACGCTATATTTATATCTGAAGCCTAAGATAGTCATAAACATCACTCAGATATCTGCCCCCACTATTTTCTCCTTCACCTCATCTTTCATGAAGATGTGGCCTTTCTCTTTGACAAACTTAACTATTCTACAATCCCCCTTAATTCTGTTCTATACTATTCTCATTCAGCAGATTGCCTTCTCTGCCATCCTCACTTTATCACTGATTTTCAACTTCTTCGTATATACTGACTGTGTTACTGATACCTCCCAACATACCCGTGTCTCCCTATTATATCCATAAAAAACCCTCAACTTGATTAAATTTTCATTGCTAGCTATCATTCTATGTCTCTCCTGCATTCTCGACCATGGTTCCCAAAAAAAGCTATTTACAATCAATGACTCCACTTCCTCTCCTCTCACTCCCTCTCCTGCATTCTCGACCATGGTTCTTAAAAAAAGCTATTTATAATCAATCACTCCACTTCCTCTCCTCTCACTCTCTTTTAAGTTCTTAGAGAGGGCTTAAATCTGGCTTCCAACCTCAACATTCAACTGAAAATGCTCTATACAATTACAAATGATATCTTCGAGGATTTTTTTTTTTATTTTGTCAATTATTTCTGCTTTGCAGGCCATAAATTCTACTCTCAAAATCTGTGTTTTTTTAAAAATAATTTTTATTTTAAATTTAAATACAAAATAAGAAAATAAAAAAAAAACATTGCCATATACATAGCAGATCCTAAGAGTGGCTTCAATATAAAATAATACATTTCCATTTGAAGAAAACCTACATAATAAACACTACATGATGTTTTCAAAGCTGCCCAGCTTTTCTTTGCTTTCTTGTTGGTTTACTTTTGTTCTCTACTATACACTTTTCACTTTATTTTTTCCCATCCCTCCTCACACCACCCTAAAGATGGCTAAAATTAAACAGGATATATATATGCATATACATAAATATCTATAATCAGACATATACACACATGTATACATACGATGTTTATTTCTTATCATCTGATTCTCTAAAGGTGGATAGCATGTTCCTTCATAAGTCTAAGTCTTCCCATGTTTTTCTAAATCAACCAGCTCATCATTTCTTACACCACAACAATATTCCAACTAAGTCACATCATGTCTGAAAGACTATCTATGAAAATTTTTTTTCTAAATTTTCAGTACTCCTTCTATTCTTGATTACATGGGTTTTTATTTGTACAAAAAAATTTTCATTTAAAATAAAGGAAATTATTCTTTTTACATGGCCATAATGTTCTCATCTTATAGTTTAAAGTCTAATACTGCTGAATCTACTTCCTTTACAACTTTTTTCCCTGGTTTCTTTGAAGTTCCTGATCTCCTGTTCTTCCAAATGAACTATGTTATTATTTTTTCTAACTCAGGATAATTTTCTAGTAATTTAACTGGGATAACACTGAATAGAAATATTGCTGTCCCAGGGCTCAACCTTGGGCTCTCTTCTCCTCTCCACTCCACTCCTAAGCGACAGCAAGGCTCCAGCCACACCATCCTGCAAATGATCTTGCTCCATGCAGTCCCTCAGGTTGCTGTAAAGCACAGCTGTCCTTTCTGTGCTGGAACTGAAACCAGGGACTCTGCTCTCCTGCAAGTGCCCACAGCCAACCCGGTCCCTGCCTCTTGCTACTGCACTCACCAGGTATACTAACTCCTCTCCCTAAGTGGCAGCTAAAGCGTGGCCTGTGTCTCATCAGCAAATCTACAACCAGCATCACTCAACAACCACCTACCAGGAGGTGCAAGTGTCTAAGGCAGAGGCTGCCTTTGAATCCGGGTGCCCCCAGGGCTCGTTGTCTGTTGATTCTGAAGAGTTGGGCTGGAGGTGTTTGTACTTCATGTAAGCCAAACCTCACCCGAAAGTCAGGTCCTTCCAGGGTCTCCTCAGACTGTTGTAGGAAGGTACGTGTTTCGCCTTGTGTTTATTTCTACTGCTCTGAGGTGATGTTCTGTCTTTTTTTGTGGAGGAAATTTGGACAGAAGGAAGTTTTATGACCTACTCTGCCACCTTCCCAGCATCTTCTCTGTATTTTGTCTTTAAACCATTTAGCAACATACCTTGTTATAGTTTCATACTGTCTTTGGAATCAACAGGGACGTCTGCCTGAGAAGTTGTGAATTTTCCTTTGTCTTGCCATATTTACTCATAGATGGTTGGACTCCATACTATCTTCTGTTGTTAATATCTTTCATGCTGGTATATTTGCTCATGATCAAGGTCTTTAATTTACAGTTTTCTTTCTCTAGATATTTGGCAAGGTCAGACTGTAGTTACTGGTTTTTAATTTCCCTATTGCTCACTCTCTAAAGCTTTCTCCTTTTATGGTAATTTCCCAAGGAGCTGAACTTCAAAGCCTTCGAAGCTGCCTCCTCCAGGTAAATCACAAATAATTCACATGTGAGGCCAGAACTGGCCCAGCTGGATGCTTTCCCTCAAGCTGAGTGGAGTATTCCACTGCCTCCTACATATGTCCTCCCCCAGTTTCCTCTGTTTAGTTCTCTAGCTGAGCTTTGCTAGAGAACAGAGAGCTGTCATGCTATCTCAGCCTAATTAATTAACCTTCCGCTTTTTGGTTTTCTGCAATGAATGAGAAATGGCAGAGTTGAGTTCTGTTTGAGATCTGGTCTGCGGTCCTGCTACTGAAGTGGAGTGGGTGGTAAGGGCAGCAATATTGAGAAGGGTTGGCCGTTAGCCTTCTCTGCTATTTTTTCATTGAACTGTTAACTTGTTTGGGTTCTTGGTATCTGAAGATAGTTAATATTGCTTTATCTTATGTATAATTCCTATTACAGAGAAGTTTGACATCTCATGAGGATTAAGAAAAAAAGTCGAGACTTCAATCTTGTTGGATGGAATGAACTAGAAGTCTCACTGATGACCTCACTGCCTCACGGCCATTTCTCAGTCCTCATTCTTCTTGACCTCTCTACAGCCTTTGACCCTCTTACTCATTCTCTTCTCCTTGATAATCAATCCTCTCTGTTTTCATGCTACTGTTCTTCTTTCATGATACTACTTCTTGTACCTGACAGCAGCCTACTTTTCTGACTTCTTGACTAGATCTTCATCAATGTTATAAACGTTAACCATGGGAATTTCTCAAAGATCCAACCTGCATGTTCTCTTCTCCTTTCACACTATTTATTTTGGTGTTCTTATAAGGTGCCATGGATTGAATTAACTATAAGCAGGTGATTCTGAGATCGATTTGTCCAGACTTAACCCTCTCTTGAATTACAGTCAACATTACCAAAAGTTTCTTGGCTATTTCAAACTGAATGTCCCATAGGCATCCCAAACTCACTATGTCCAAAATAGTAATTATCTATCCTTCTAAATCTTCTTCTCTTCCAAACTTTCCTAGTACTGTCAAGAGTATCATCATCCTTCTAATCACTTGGGCTCATAACCTCTCTGTCATTCTCAACAACTCATTCATTCCACAATGTAATCCAATGCTAAATTTTTTCAATTCAACCTTCACAATATCTCTAATATATGTCTCCTCTATATGCACACAGGAGCCACTTTAGTGGCAAGTCTTCATTACCAAATAAATTATTTATTTGACGTTTAAAGCCCTTCATGACCTTTCCTACCTTTCCAGTTTTCTTAGATCTTATTACACTCCACATACTCTGAAATTAATTACACAAGGCACTCAATATTGCCCCTAACCTAGGCATTTTCACTGGATGTCCATTATAACCTGGAACACTCTCCCTCCCTCATCTTTCCCTCTTGCCTTCTTTCAATCTCAGCTAAAAACTCAGTTTCTAAAGGAAGCTTTCCTCCTTCATCTTAAGAGCCTTTCCTTTAAGACTCTCTCCAATTTATTTTGTATAAACTATCAAAGCATGGAATGAGTTCTCTCTGGGTCTAGAAATTCAGTAACAACTTGTTTTCTATAATAATATAGTGAGACCCATGGAGAATAAAACTGTCCATTTGCAAAAATATGGAAGTTTGGTGAACCATTCAAACCATTAAAATCATATGAACTAATAAATGACTTAAGACAAGCACACAAATCACTTTAAGACATACACAAGTCACTCATCAAATAAAAACTAGCTCTCCTATAT